>OZ007590.1:190770634-191981467 GCA_963931845.1 Maratus michaelseni
GCCGGATTGGGTATCGGCCCAGAGGTCAGTTTCAAGTTCGAACGCCACTATTTACTAACGAGCCTCCGGTCCGGTTCCTCGTGGCTGATCAGTTCGAGAAGAGAGTCGATCCGAAAGAGACGACCAGTACGGGATATGGGCTGAGGCCCCTTCCGTATCATGATGCGTCTCCAGAACGGGTACTTCTCTTGTCGATCAAACCTTGAGGGCGACTCACAACTACTCCAGTTACAGAAGAAACGCAAGGACGAAATGCAGGTCAATTGAGGACTCGGCCTCCCATGTCTCCCTGCCGTCTACGTTCTACCACTTGCACGGCACCGAGAGTTGCGACATGCCGCTTCGCCTGCCGACAAATGTCACAATAGACCCTTTGCGCTCCTTGTTCTACAGAGCACGTCCGAACCATCGTCTAACCCTAGACAAGTTTTCGCAGTCGTCTGACCCACATTCGCTAGCTTTTGCCCTCACGTCACTACACGGCACGAGGGAACCGTGCATGAGGGATCGGTCTACGCGAATGTCCTTTCGCCGTCTGGTCATCCCGAGTTCCCGAGGAACACAAGTCCCGTACCCACGTCAGCAAAAGAACCGACCACGGTACTAAGTCAAGGCTCTGCACCTGGGACCTCGAGGGACGATGAAGCTGATCCTCTTGCAGCCGATAACCGGCCCTAAAGAGGGGGAGACCCAGTAGAATCGGTATCTCCGGCTACTCGGACATCGCTTTACCACCAGCTTACCACGATGATGTGTGGGATCGTCGACTGCGGCCCCCTCGTGTCGACGAAACATCTCCGGGGTCGAGTGTCCGGTCTTCTTCCCTACTAAAAGAGCCGATTCTGAGCAACCCGACATAGAGTTCGCGCAAGGCCAGGCTTCCGGTCATCTTCCCAACCAAAGGGGCCGATTCAGAATCACCAAGAGAGGGCAAAGAGGGAGATCAAAATGGTAACCCTGTCTGGGTCATGCATTGCACTGGGGCTTACGTGAAACTATTATTATTTATGGCAAAAACAACACGCACACAGAAAAAAAATGCAAGTTGTACAGTTTTCGTTTACAACGAGAGACTTCTGTATAATCCCAATAGGCTACTCGCGAAAAGAAAGAAAATGCGTTGATCCAGTCGCCCATGAATTTGTTGTATAATATTTCACAAATTGTTAAATTTTAACTTATATTAGCATAACCCTTCATTTCCCTAAATTTTCAGTTTAATTTTTTTACACTTTCTTTATTTGTTAAATATATATTTTGGTAAATAGTAAAATTCCTTCTTCCAAATTCTAAATAATTGGTCTTCCTTTTTTTTCGTTTCTAAATATGACACCAAGTGTATGTTGTTGTGACCTTGTCTTCAACTACACTAATTCCAGGAAAAAAGTCCCGCTGATAAGAGTTTATCCTTGTGTATACGAGCGGTCATACTCCCCCAAAATTTTCGGTCAGAAAAGACCACTGTGTGACCCTTTTTTTTTCAAAAGTTTCTCTGTTACCATGTGGGTATCGCATAGCAACAGAGGCGAAGAGTTCCCGTACCCCTTTTTTTCTAAATGGGTAGGTGCCATATAGGGTCGAGGAGAAGAAGGTGATACGGAAAGGTCAGGTCAGTTAGTTAGTAAACCAGTGAAAGATGTAGATGTGAGGACCAGAAATCCGAGTGGACTCGGGGGTTTTTTGGCGGGAAGATGTTCCCACCCTACTCTTGAAGTCCGAGTGAAGGGATCGTGCGTAGTAGCAGTTGTGGCGGCGAGCTGAAGAGACTTGAGCTTAAAAACTCTATCATATAGTACTCCAAAATGAGGCGAGTTACCTATCAAATTTTAAAGCGCCTGTGTAAAAATCTGTAAAGCGCCTGCAGTGTACCGGTAAAGCACCTGTGTGATAGTTTTGTTTGAAAAGAATTACACCTGCACTTTTGAAGTATCTAGATGTTGGAAGTTCACTTGAGGAGACAGTTACCAAGGCGTGAAGGTGTCTGAAGGCTGAAAGAATTAAATTGTCAGTAGACAGAGGTTCATTTAGGGACAATTCCCGAAAGCTGGAGCCTGGAGTTGATTTCTGAAAGGCGGAATCCTACAGGCAGCAATTGAGAGGAGTATGTCACCAGGGAAATGAGACTTTAGATGATAAAAAAATATGCCTATCATCAAAGTGAGGACTGCCAAGGAAGTAAGAGCCATTCCCAACGATAACTTGATATGTATTTATAAATAGTGGAAGTGATTCGCTGAAAAATTTGTGGTAAAAAAAACTACATCCTGACGCAATGTATCTATGTGTGAGATACTCTCCGGTAGCTGTTATGGTCTAAAAAAATGTGTTAGTAAATTTTTTTGTTTATAATATTATAATACAATCATAATATAATCATAGTATTCTTCTAAAGGCTGCATATGAAACTGTTTATTGGTAATAAAACCAAAAGTTAACCAAGAATGTGCTTTTCCTTTATTAATATGTATCTGTTATTCTGATTAATTTAAACACATTTCTCATGTGTAATAACAATAGATTAAAATATTTTATTCAAGTAACCAAACTTTAAATGTTAATGTTAAATTCTACAGTAATAGCACTATGCTCGAATATAATAACAGCAAATAGATATGCGTAATTTGAATTTAGAATTCTGTTATTGTTTTATTTAA
Source organism: Maratus michaelseni (assembly GCA_963931845.1). Classification (NCBI taxonomy): domain Eukaryota; kingdom Metazoa; phylum Arthropoda; class Arachnida; order Araneae; family Salticidae; genus Maratus; species Maratus michaelseni. Next base: position 190,773,289 of record OZ007590.1, read on the forward strand.
ATATGTTTATAAATATTATTTAATGAGTAATTCTTTTCTCCACTTTAAGTTTAATAGCTGCATTTAATAGTAAATTAACCCCCCTTTTATTTGTTTGGTGTCCCTTGTACTTTTTGTTCTTGTATAAAAATTCACTTTCATTGGTATTTTTAATTGATAACGGTGAAATTCAATTACACATGTTTTCTTTAAAAAAAATTAATTCTGCAAGAAGCATATATGAATGAGCAGCATAATTTTAAATTAATGGAGATTCAAAATGGAACATTATGGAAAAAGTAGATCTAAGCTAAATATCTAAATTAAGATAGGACCTAAAAATTTTATAGATGATAATAAAATCTAATAAATTAAAGCTTTTCATGCACTGAAAGTAATTTGTTTATTTTGTTTTAAGTCAATTGTTAAGTTTTGCACGTTTTAAAAAGAATTAGTAAATTTGAGAGGTATTGAGAGAATCCTATTAAGTGAAATATTATTTTTTAGATAATTAAATGTATATCCTATCATCTTGGATCACAGTTTTTCAAATGATTTATTGAATACGTTTTGTACTCAACTACACGATATCATTGGTCCCTAAATTTTGAAAATATAAGTGCATTCATAAAGTAATGTCACTTTGGTTCTATTTTACAAAATTTCTGAGTTTTATCCTCTCAAATATGAGAGTTTGTTTTCCTTCGGTTATTCTAAATTGGTTTAATTTTCAATTTTATTTTTTATTATTTATGAATGCTTTATGTTTTTAAGGTTTGGAAGTATTGGGTGTTTTTCCTTTATTTTGGGGTGTGAAAGATATGAGAATATTGTTACCTCCTTGAATTGTACTTAAGAGTAAAATTTTAAAGTAAATGAATTTATTTTGCCATCCCCCCTTTTTCCTTTTAATTTGAATTGTGTGTGTTAACTTGTATTAAATTTTGGTGCCCCTTCTTAAATCTAATTACCTGGTGTTTGTTACATATTTATGGTAACAATATTCAGTTGGTGGTATGTCTTTCTCACCTGGTGTAATGTTAAATTTAAATTCTTGTATAATTTGATTGAGGTTAGATATGGTGGAGCAAAGAATTTAAGAATATATTAATTAGATGCATTAAAGGAAATAATTGTTCAAAAACAGAACACCCAATAAATTATATAACACGGTTTCCCCAGTCCCACCCACCTGTAATAGAATCATGCGATCACGGATTCTTTTTTCGTTCTGCTTTAAGATTTCTTGTACTTCTAAACATACAACGAAAACGAATCGCCTCTGATCTTCTTCTTTTGAACCATTTTTAAAAAATACATCTAGAAGCAGATCATCGTTTTAGGGTTTAAGTGGGCGGGGCAAAATATATAACCTGTATTTTTAAGTGCAGCATCGTTCAATTCTTTTGGATTTTTTAAGTATTTAGCTATTAATTACAGTTTTGAAAGAAACTTTCTTTCACCATTGTTTTTGACTCAAAATAGATATACAGTTAAAATCTACACATGTTAAAAGAACTGCAACTAGTAGAAAAACGTTACTAACAAAACGGAATATATGGTGGTGTTAAAGTTTAGATTGTTAGTGTGATGACAAATTTAAAGAACCAATATATATTTTTTAATTGCTACAGAAATGTTTCTCAGAAATATGTCTTCAATTAAATGTTACAATAAAATTCGAACAATCCGGTGTTGAGGTGATGTTATTGAAATCACCAAGAACAACTGAATAATGTTAACATTATTAATATGACATTGGAAAGTTAAAATAAAAACACTAAATACTACAGTAATAAAAATGTTGGAATAAATTATAAGTTACAAAACTAATTTGAATACAAATTTTAACTACAAAATAAAATTTACAGCCCAAGCAATTATAAAAATGAAAATAAATATTTATTTCGTAAATACATATCTTTCCTTTTTGCGAACAGGGTGTCAATATTAATTAAAACTTTTAAAAAACTGAACAGGTTAAAAAAATTGAAGCAGTTTTGAATTTTAAACTGAAATTAAACCTCCTTAAATTAAAATATTAAAGAAAAGCGAAAATCAATTATAAGTCTATCACTGAAACAATCAAAGCTTGAATAACACATTTCTCAGTATATATAGCAAGTAATGGAGTATAAATACCTTATTTTAAAGATCGCAAAGAGTAAAGCGAAAGAAAATAAACAATGTGAGACCTCATTAGGAAGTTAGAACCTAGTTACTAAGCAAAAAAGAACTAAGCATAAACATATTAATACGCGGAACTCGAAAGAACAAAACAGTTTTCCCTTTTGTTCTGCAAGCAGACATAACAGCACTGTCGCGCCTTTGATCTTTCGATTCACGTTGTGCATTCGAGTCAGAATACTGTTTCTTGTAGCTTATTTTGAATCGAATTTTTTAAACACATTAAATGCAGAAACATAAAATAAAGTAGTTCAAACCAAAAATATTATATAGTAAATGGGTACATGCAAATTTTTATATGATTTTTACAGATATTATAGTATTTTTCAACCCAGTGATAGATGAATTTGTTTTTGTCACACACACGCGAAAATTCCTACATATTTTAGAAACATTTTCCTTTGCAATCTGTTAATTTCTTTCATGTTTTGTTTATTTTCATGGAACGCCGCGGAGCCCCTGAAAAGTATAGGCGGAGCCCCAAGGGCTCCGCGGAGCACACTTTGGGAACCTCTGTTTTAAACTGTCCTGCTACACAAGAGTAAATATTTAATACTTCAAATACTGATTTCTCAACAACTTTTAGATAAAATCATTGCGTTATTTTATTCTTTTAAAGTGCCCTGTTATGTCAGAGCAAACATTGGATGATTTAAATTATAATTTGTCAGCAACTTTTACATGACTCGGTCCTTGTTCTGTAGCAATATAAAAAAATGCATGAAATTCATAAAAGCTACAATGATCAATAACATATAAGTATGTGCGCTTCGCACCCATGGAAAAAAAAAAATCTCAAAAATACACAAAATGCATTAAAGCCTCAGTCACTGATACATGTACAAATGTTTTTTGCTCATGATAAAGAAAAAAAATCACAGAATACAGCGACCTTAAAAATACATGAAACTTGTTGCAACAGCTATCATTAACATATGTATGAGCATTTCATACTCATGAAAACAACAACGAAAAACATAACTGAATACAGCAACTTTTCCTTATAGCAATATAAAAAAATAAATGAAATATTCATTAAAGCAGGGATTGCAAACAGATATATGAGCATTTTGCAGCCATGAAAACCAGAAAAAAAGCATCTCATTTTTTCATCTCTCAACATTTTAACATTGCTATATAATACTTTAAAAACTTACTTAAAAATAGCTAAAATATAATCTTGATAAAATACGTAAACACAAACCAAAATTTCATGTAATCGGGTGATCGACAAAATTTTTTGAATCTCGCTAACCCTTTTTTTATCAACAATCTTTAACATTAGCTAATTAAATACAGCTAACATTTTAACATTGCTATATAATATCTTAAAAAACTTACTTAAAAATAGCTAAAATATAATCTAGATAATATACGTAAACACAAACATATCAATACAATTAACAAAATTTCATGTAATCAGGTGATCGACAAAATTTTTTGAATCTCGCTAACCCTGTTTTTATCAACAATCTTTAACATTAGCTAATTAAATAAAGCTAACATTTTAACATTGCTATATAATATCTTAAAAACTCACTTAAAAATAACTAAAATATATTCTTGATAAAATAAATACGTAAACACAAACATATCAATACAATTAACAAAATTTCATGTAATCGGGTGATTGACAAAATTTTTTAATCTCGCCAACCCTTTTTTTCTCAACAATTTTTAACATTAGCTAATAAAATACAGCTAACATTTTAACATTGCTATATATCTTTAAAAACTTACTTAAAAATAGCTAAAATATAATCTAGATAATATATGCAACACAAACATATCAATACAATTAACAAAATTTCATGTAATTGTGTGACCGACTAAATTTTTTTAATCTCGCCAACCCTTTTTTTCTCAACAATTTTTAACATTAGCTAATAAAATACAGCTAACATTTTAACATTGCTATATATCTTTAAAAACTTACTTAAAAATAGCTAAAATATAATCTAGATAATATATGTAACACAAACATATCAATACAATTAACAAAATTTCATGTAATTGACAATTTTTAACATTAGCTAATAAAATACAGCTAACATTTTAACATTGCTATATACTTAACAAACTTACTTAGAAATAGCTAAAATATAATCTAGATAATATACGTAAACACAAACATATCAATACAATTAACAAAATTTCATGTAATCGGGTGACTGCCAAAATTTTTTGAATCTCGCCAACCCTTTTTTTCTCAACAATCTTTAACATTAGCTAATAAAATACAGCTAACATTTTAACATTGCTGTATAATATCTTAAAAACTCACTTAAAAATAACTAAAATATATTCTTAATAAAATATGTAAACACAAACATATCAATACAGTTAACAAAATTTCATGTAATCGGGTGATAGACAAAATTTTTTTAATCTTGCCAACCATCTTTTTCTCAACAATCTGTAACATTAGCTAATAAAATACAGCTAACATTTTAACATTGCTATATAATATCTTAAAAAACTTACTTAAATATAGTTAAAATATAATCTAGATAATATATGTAACACAAACATGTCAATACAATTAACAAAATTTCATGTAATCGGGTGACCGACAAAATTTTTTGAATCTCGCCAACCCTTTTTTTTCTCAACAATCTTTAACATTAGCTAATAAAATACAGCTAACATTTTAACATTGCTATATAATATCTTAAAAACTCACTTAAAAATAACTAAAATACATTCTTGATAAAATAAATACGTAAACACAAACATATCAATACAATTAACAAAATTTCATGTAATCCGGTGATTGAAAATTTTTTTTTTATCTCGCCAACCCTTTTTTCTCAACAATTTTTAACAATTGCTAATAAAATACAGCTAACATTTTAACATTGCTATATATCTTTAAAAATTTACTTAAAAATAGCTAAAATATAATCTAGATAATATATGTAACACAAACATATCAATACAATTAACAAAATTTCATGTAATTGGGTGACCGACTAAATTTTTTTAATCTCGCCAACCCTTTTTTTGTCAATAATCTTTAACATTAGCTAATAAAATACAGCTAACATTTTAACATTGCTATATAATATCTTAAAAACTCACTTAAAAATAACTAAAATATATTCTTGATAAAATAAATACGTAAACACAAACATATCAATACAATTAACAAAATTTCATGTAATCGGGTGATTGACAATTTTTTTTTAATCTCGCCAACCCTTTTTTTCTCAACAATCTTTAACATTAGCTAATAAAATACAGCTAGCATTTTAACATTGCTATATAATATCTTAAAAAACTTACTTAAAAATATTACTTAAAAATAGCTAAAATATAATCTTGATAAAATACGTAAACACAAACATGTCAATAAAATTAACAAAATTTCATGTAATCGGGTGATCGACAAAATTTTTTTAATCTCGTCAACCCTTTTTTTCTCAACAATCTTTAACATTAGCTAATTAAATACAGCTAACATTTTAACATTGCTATATAATATCTTAAAAACTCACTTAAAAATAACTAAAATATATTCTTAATAAAATATGTAAACACAAACATATCAATACAGTTAACAAAATTTCATGTAATCGGGTGATAGACAAAATTTTTTTAATCTTGCCAACCATCTTTTTCTCAACAATCTGTAACATTAGCTAATAAAATACAGCTAACATTTTAACATTGCTATATAATATCTTAAAAACTCACTTAAAAATAACTAAAATATATTCTTGATAAAATACGTAAACATAAACATATCAATACAGTTAACAAAATTTCATGTAATCGGGTGATAGACAAAAAATTTTTAATCTCGCCAACCATCTTTTTCTCAACAATCTGTAACATTAGCTAATAAAATACAGCTAACATTTTAACATTGCTATATAATATCTTAAAAAAACTTACTTAAAAATAGGTAAAATATAATCTTGATAAAATACGTAAACACAAACATGTCAATAAAATTAACAAAATTTCACGTAATCGGGTGATCGACAAAATTTTTTTAATCTCGCCAACCCTTTTTTTCTCAACAATCTTTAACATTAGCTAATAAAATACAGCTAACATTTTAACATTGCTATATAATATCTTAAAAAACTTACTTAAAAATAGCTATGTATGTGACTTAGGTAGGTATTTTGTACAATTTATTTACTTAATTTGATATGTTGGGTGTTCATTAGGACTTTTCTTTTGATCTTTTGATTTAGTTATAGTCTTACATTGTCGATAGAAAAGTTTGTATTTTTTTGGTTAAATAATTTTTTAAACCATTTTTTTGTGAAAAGAAAAAAAATCCTTAGATGTAATTTAAAAAAGAAATCTCTTTGTTTATTTCTGTAAATTGTAAATATTTTAAGTTTTCATATTTAAAATACTGTGATTTAACGTCCAATGTAAGATTCCCCTTAGTTGAAAATTGTTATGACAGAATTTATGCAACTGCAAAAAGAATTTTTTTCCGATAGAACTTGGTACTATATTTACATTGTGGCAATTTGGAGAGTTGCAAAATATAGCTAACAAGTAAAAAACTAATCCTCTATAGCATGGAATTTTTAAAAGACTTCTTTAAAATATTCACTCGTCATGATGAGATTTTCTTAACTTGTATCATTTTAATGATAAAACACGTAATTCTATTGACAATCATTTCAACATTTAAATAACTAAATCAACAGCAAATTTCTAAAAGAACAATCAAATCAAAATAAGTAAACAAACAATAAATAAATAATAAAATACCCAATGACTCTTATTTCTGTATAAATAAGAATTTGCATGGGTCGCGATCTTAACTTAACCTGCATGAAGATACAATATAATTACACATAGTCTTGTTATTGATCATTGTAGCCTTTGTGAATTTCATGCATTTTTTGAGATTGCTACAGAACAAGGGCAGAGTCATGTAAAAGTTGTTGACAAATTATAATTTAAATCATCCAATGTTTACTTACTTTCTACCTTCATAACCAGGGAGATTTCCTTTTCCTGTTCATAACCGGCTCACGAATACATACAAGATACAAGGGATGACGTTGTTTGGCTTTTGTTGAGCAAATCAACAACTGCCCCAAACAATTTAATTTTTTTCCCTTAAAAAAATCACAACTTAATTATAAATAACAATTAAATTGCATATATATAATTATAAAATATTTCAATATTTTAAACCAGGAATCTAAATATTTTTTCGACCTAATAAAGATTTTAAAATGCGAAATTCTTTATTATAACAAAGAAGAAAAATATATAAACAACAATTTAATATAATACATATATATTAAATATTAGAAGCATATCATTAACTATTTTCGCATTTAAAAAAATTAATAAATTTACCTCCTACATGCAGAAGTTTTTAACTGTATTCGTGAAACGATTATTTGGCATACGTTGATCTCAGGAGAAAGGAGTAAAAAGTCTAATGATAAGTCTATGGAAAGACGTGTAAGAAAAGAGTCCGATTTTAAAAGTGGATTATATAGAAAACAAGAGTTTTCCTACGTTAACGCGAAACCACATTCGCTTAGTCTAAAACCGATTAATATAATATATTAATTTTAAAAAAATCGCCCGAGCCATTTTCGAGAAAAAAACTGATTTGACATTTTCAAAGATCCATTTACCCAAATTTAGTTAAAAATGGACTTCCAGTTCTTAAAATCTACTGCATGTATAAATGCATAAATTTCAGGATTGAATTAGACCATACATATAAGACTAATGTGAAAAAATCAAAACGGTATGCTTCATATTTGCTGAGATATTAAATGTCGGCTATATATATAGAGTGACGGAGATCTTCGGTTTTGGGCGTTTGGTTTTCGGTTTTTGCTGCGTCACTCGAGATACTGCCGTCTCTCATGATATGTTTCAAGAGGTATATACGCCATACATTTTATTATAAATAGTCCTATTTGTGTGTGTGTGTATATCTGTTCATATGTCTGTTTATAACTATGTTTATATGTATTTGTGTGTGTGTGTGTGTCTATCTTTACATATGTCTGTTTATAACTACAATGTTTATATGTATTTGTGTGTGTTTATGCATAAATTTACAAGTTTTTACATAAATTTCATGATAATTTTAAAAAATTACAACTTAATTTTATGTTTTAAAAAAATTGAAACTTACAAAAAAAGTTTTAAAAATTGAAACTTACATTTAAAAGAAATTAAAAAATAAAGTTTAAAAAAAAAATCTTTAGAAAAAGTTTAAAAACAATTACAATAAAAAAAGGTTTTACAGTGTTAAAAAAAAAGTTTTACAATATTAAAGAAAAAAAAAGTTTTACAATATTAAAAAAGTAACTAAATAAATAAAATAAAAAAGTTTTTAATCATTTTCAATTTAACCGCAAAAAAAGTTTTAAGAAATTCACAAGTTAACAAAAATTTTATAAATCTTTCAAAATTATTACTTTAGCGTATTTCATAACTCATAAAAATATTTTACTAAGTTTTTTGAGTATGGTAAACGCTTTAGATCTATTCAAAAATCATTTTATTCTATTTTTAAACAAAGTAAACCGTTTTGAACAGTGTAAACCTCATAAGACTGTGTGTGTAAACCTCATAAGACGGTATGTGTAAACCTCATAAGACGGTATGTGTAAACCTCATAAGACGGTATGTGTGTGTGTGTCCACGCACGCATGCATGCGTGTGTGTACATATTGATAACGTTTTGCTAGAAAGGTTTGTATATAAGTTTTAAATAAATACACAAAAATTAAATTAACGATTTTTATATAACAAAATAATTTACAGATAAGGTTTATATACAGAAAGATATTCGATTTAACCACAAAAAAGTTTCAAAAATTCACAAGTTAACAAAAATTTTTACTTTAACATACTTCATAACTCATAAAAGTATTTTACTAAGCTTATTGAACACGGTAAACGCTTTAGATTGATTAAAAAATCATTTTATTATTTTTAAATAAGGTAAACCATTTTGAACAGAGTAAACCTCATAAGACAGTGTGCGTGCGTGCGCATATAGATAACGTTTTGCTAGAAAGGATTGTGTATAAGTTTTAACTCCTTGGGGACGAGCGACACGTATACGTGACGCATAAGGTGCTCAGAATCCTCGATTATTCCCACCAGTAACTTTTTATTGTAAACTTTGCCTTATTTAATGACAGCATTTCTGAGATTCAATTAAGCGAAAATTTCTGTTTTGAAAAACCGGTGGCAAAAGATTAAAAATTCTGTAAAGGACGCTCGTCGCGAAGGGGTTAAATAAGACTTTTTGATACAAGAATGAAATTAACGCTTTTTATTATAACAAAATAATTTACAGAAAAGGTTTATATACAGAAAGATATTTACAGATCAAAATCTACATCACGATTTTACATTAGCAGTACAAATCAACAGTTTCTTCTTCATAACAATTTTGATTAATTTCATAATGTCCATACGCTAAACTGGTTATCCCATCATCCAACAAATAGCGCTTATCGTCAAAAGGACTTAAGCTAATTTTATTTTGAGTTAACATATGTAGGCGGATGTCATCGTGGACAATCCTTATCTGTTTCTCCATGATTGTCAACAGTAGCTGGAGGCACTCCAAGCAGTCTTCATGCTTGATTTTCTGTCGAACAATTTGCAAAGACACGCCTTTTGCACGCTTCTTCTCGGCTTTAACGGATTTAAGAGAGTATATTTTTTATTTCAGTCCGATAAAGTCAAGAACTAATTCGCCATTAAGTTCATCCTTGAACTTTCCGACAGCCTTCTTATTATCTTCAGTGTATAGACGATGAAATTTCGGGTACTCTGAGAAGTAATAAAAATCACGTTGTTGCTTCATGTTTAAATTATCTTATCACATACAAACTAGGGATGTTTATCCCTAGTTTGTATGTGATAAGTTAAGGATTCCGTGTCAGTGAATAATAAGGTTGCCCAATCTCTGTATGTTTTCTTTATAAAATTGTAGTGAAAATTATACAGATAAAGTTTAAAAGTTTTGATAAGAATTTGTACTAATCATCTATTTCTCTTCAAGTGCATGAGACGGTTGTGTTCCAGCAGCTGCTGTATAAGGTAGGAGCAGTTTATATATTATAATATGATTTTAAACTAATTTGGTAGATGTTAGAATTTGGTATTTTAAAATTTTCATGCTAAACGATGTGATGATGTAATTATGAGTTGTGTATCATAATAACTCGAAAATTTTTTAATTCGAAATAGTTATATTATTAAAATCATAATCTAAAATAAATTAGCGAATATATTTTTTTTTTTTCAATATTAAACTATAGCGATTTCTAACGAGTTTCAATAAAATACAAGTGAATTATCGAGGGAAATGTGCAAAGTTTATAAGTTTACACCTGTGTTAAATGTGTTTTCATACCTTATTATAGGTAATGGTCTAATTCAACTATCCTATTTGCTTTGTTATAGGTTTAATTATAAAATATTTGTTTAAAGGAATCATGTGATTTTTAATATTTCCTGTTCTGTTTCAATCATGTTGTGGAAAGGCGGGTGCTTTTTTTTTAAGTTAATTTTAACTTTGAGATTACCTTGTAATAAACTACTTATATTAAAATGGATTTTTGATTATTTAATATTGATAAATTACAACTTTGAATACTTTTTAAAATTTTTGCCTATTAGGAAACAACGATAACATGTCTATGCTTGGAATTTTTCTGATAACATGTCTGTGCTTGAATTTTTCTGATAGCAAATCTGTGTTTGAATTTTTCTGATAGCATGTCTGTGTTTTAATTTTCTTTCTGTTCTTTTGAAATGTATAAACTTTTGCTATGCATGTCTTTCAATTTCAATGAAGAAATAAGTGATCGATCAATATTTTGAAACCATTAAAATGTTATTATTTTTAAACGAACGCGACAATCAGATAAAAATATATATATATAGTTAATTCATATTATTCCACTAAACATTGCATAGCAAAAGACTCTTACAGAAATTCTATGAAATTCTATACTTCTACATTCGAAAATTGTCAATATTCACATCTTAATACTAAAAAACACACAAAACAATCCTCATCTAGGAGTATTCCCTGTAGCAAATTCTAAAAATATATCACCAAGACCCAAGTTTGAAACTTTACATCTGAACTCAATACCATTCGTTAATCACAGAGTGATGAAACTAAGATTTTGTTTTTAAGTTACTTCTAAAACACCTCATAGATGGCGCTGCTGAAAAAAATCAATTCAAAACTTGTTTTAAACACTTTAAAAAAATTAAATGTAACTTTGAATTAACACCGACAAATAGAACAATCACTTCCAGTTAAAAATATTTTAATATAACTATTACTTCTAAAACAGATCATAGATGGTGCTGCTGAAAAAATTAATTCAAAACTTGGTTAAAACACTTTTACAAAAAAATTAAGCCAAAATACCGACAAACATCAAGTAGTAGAAGGCTGTTCGTTTCACCTCAGGAGGGTCAATGATGTTGTGGTATTGTGATGTCACCACAGCACCACCACTGACCCGCACCCTCCAAAGTAAAGTTTCAAACTTAGATTTTACAAAGTATCCTAAATTTGTTTCACATTATCTACCCTATGAACAGGATATTAAATTAGGTAGTGTAGAATGTGCTGTACCCTTTCAGAAGATACCTCTTATTGAACAACTCAACAATTTACGGGTTAATGTGTTTCGATATGAAGAGGATGAAATTAGCCCTCTGTATACATCTGGAAAGCAGGATCAAGATGTGATTAATTTGTTATTGGTTGGTGATGGTGAAAATCAATGCTATTGTTTAATAAGAACACACAGAAGCTTTTCAAGACTTTTGTGTGATATTACCAAGCCTAATGGTGTTCAGCACTACTGTTATCGATGTTTGCATCGATTTTCAAGACCTATTGGATCTTCAAGATCTATTGGTTAAGCATAATGAATAATGTTCTCGACATGTTGCTCAAGCTATAAAGATGCCTAATGAAAATGATAACATTCTCAAGTTTTCTGGCATTCATCTACAATATCCTGTTGCCTATACGATTTATGCGAATTTTGAGAGTCTATTTATACCTATTTCATCAGCCACACCCTCTTTTAAAACATCCTATATTGAGAAAACAACCTACCACTTACCGTGTGGGTACGCTTATGTGTTATCGTATCCGATGGAACATGCGTGAGAAAAGCTCAAGTATATCGTGGTAAAGACTGTGTTGAACACTTTTTAAATCGAAAGATGCAAGAGAAGGCAATACTTGGGCAAAACATATTAAATATTAAACCTATGAAGCTTTCTTCCCAAGGAAGAAAATGCATTTCGAGAAGCAGAGTTTTACGATATTTGCAAAAACCTTTAGATGAGAAACGCACACGTTCCCATGATCATCTGTCAGGTGCGAACAGAGGAGATGCACACGTGGAATGTTTCTTTAACTACATGAAGTGTAAAACAATCTCTGTTATGTGCCCTAACTTGAAAAACTATGATGGTCATCATATTATGAGTAAACTGGGAAAATTTAAAGATCATGAAATTGATGTGATTGTCTTCTCTAGGGAAAACTATCACCTTTAAAATCAGAAAACCTACATCGCTTATTCAAATGGTCTTTATCGATTCTTTTCGATTTTTACCCACATCATTGGAAAAACGTGTTAAAAACCTTCAACCTGACGAAGTCACCATACTTGAAGAAGATTTCCCACAAAATATTAATTTAGATATGCTTACAAGAAAAGGGGTTTACCCCTATGATTATTTCCCCTCTTTCGACAAATTTGATGGGAAGTAGCTACTTCCACCTTCTGCATTTTTAATAGTTTGACCAATAAGCCAACAGATGAAAAAGACTATCAACACGCCCAGAATGTATGGGGAAAATTTGACATCAAGACTCCTGGTGATTACCACAACTTTTATGTGAAGACGGATGTTCTACTACTTGCTGACGTATTTCAAAACTTTAGGAAATTATGTCATCAGTATTATGAAAATGATTGTGTCCACCTGTTCACTGCACTTTCTCTCGCATGGCAAGCTTGTTTGAAGATGCCTGAGACACCATTGGAATTACTCACTGATATAGATATGCTGTTTATGGTTTAAAATGCAATACGAGGAGGCATCAGTATGATTAGTCAAAGATATGCCCGAGCAAACATCCCTGGTATGCCCGATTATAGGAACAATGAGGCGCCCCGCTACATCATGTACTGGGATGTCAATAACTAATATGGGTGGGCTATGAGCCAATTTTTACCCTATGGCGGGTTTGAATGTTATGAGACAAGTCCTGTTACAGAAGGGTGGGTTTTGTCTCTCTCCAATAATTCTGAAATTATGTATCTCTTCGAGATAGACTTGGAATACCCAAAACATTTATATCCTTTGCACAATGAGTACCATACATGAATTCGTGTATGGTTTGCTAATATGCTACCCTGTTGCCCCTGAGACAGTAACTGTAGAGGACCAAATGTTGTCCCCCTAAGCACAAAACTTGCAGAATTATAAAAAATTTGTGAGAACTCCTAAACTTATACCCAATTTGAATAATAAACGAAATTATATAGTCCATTATCGTAATCTTAAATTTTATTTGCAGCTTGGATTGAGAATTATAGTTGTGCCTAATGTCCTTAAGGTCAAATGGGCTCCATGGTTACAGAATTATATTCGTTCTTAATACCCAAAAAAGAAAAGAAGCAAAATCTTCTTTAGAAAAAGACACTTTTAAGTTAATGAACAATTCTGTTTTTGGTAAAAGCATGGAAAATCTAAGAAAAAGAAGAAAGATTGTGGTTTGTAATGGTGAAAAAAAGAGCCAAAAAATTAGTAGCTTTGCATACTTTTAAATCATTTAAAGCATATGATGAAAACTACACTGGTGTGGAGAAACTGAAAACTAGCATACTTATGAACCGGCCTATCTATGTTGGGTTTGCCATACAGAGCATTTTAAACTTTGCATGTATGATTTTCACTACAATTTTATAAAGAAAGCATGCAGAGAACGGGCAACCTTATTATTCACTGACTCGGAATCCTTAACTTATCACATACAAATTAGGGATGTTTATGCAGGCATGGAATAACATTGTGATTTTTTTTTTTTTGCTTCTCCGAGTACCCGAAATCTCATCGTCTATACTCTGAAGATAATAAGAAGACTCTCGAAAAGTTTAAAGATGAACTCAATGCCGAATTAGCGCTTGAGTTTGTCAGACTGAAATAAAAAATGTACTCTCTAAAATCCGTTAAAGACGAGAAGAAGCGTGCAAAATGCGTGTCTCCACAGATTGTTCGATTAGAATTAAGCATGAAGACTACTTGTAGTGCCTCCAGCTACTGTTGACAAGAATGGAGAAATAAATAAGGATTGCCCAAGTTGACATCTGCCTATATGCGTTAACTCAAAATAAAATTAGCTGAAGTTCTTTTAACGATAAGCGTTATTTGTTGGATGATGGGATAACCCTTAGCTTATGAACATTATGAAATTAATCAAGATTGTAATGAAGAAGAAAATGTTGATTTGTATTGCTTATGTCAAATCGTGACGTAGATTGTGTGTAGATTAGGAAATATATTTCTGTATATAAACCTTTTCTGTAAATTATTTTGTTATAGTAAAAAGCGTTAATTTCATTCTTGTGTACTTATTTAAAACTTATACACAAACTTTTCTTGCAAAATGTTATCTATATGTACACACAAGCACGCACGCACACACACACCGTCTTATGAGGTTTACATTGTTCAAAACGGTTTACCTTGTTTAAAATCGTTTTCTCGATATTTCTGGTATAGAGTTAAAACATTGTTTCAAGAAACTGGTGTTTAAAGTTTTGAAACAAATACCATTCGCTCGTACACTGTGCGACAAAAATAGAGAGGTTCTATATTTTTTTAAAGACTGCTTTGAGAGAGAGTAAAAAAGGTCAGACATTCAGTAAATGCTAAACACTTATTTTGAAGTCGAAAAGTCATCTTTTAAGAAAAAGTAGCCTAAGAAATAATTAATTTTTTTTCAAAATACCTTTCATGTGGGACAACTCGCAAAATGCGATAGTATTCATTTTATAAATGAATTCGAAATCTTGGAATTTATCACAATTTCTTTTAGGTAGCTTTCAATACAAAAAAGTATAAAGCTACCTATTGCAGCCGTTCGGAGGAAAGCAATTCCGGAAAATTTCGATCTATTTTCACCGATCATGACCCCCAGACCCCAAAACCACCCTCCGTTCAAATGTTGATTTATATATTTATATCTGATCTATGTCATACGATAACACTCGTATTTGTAAATCAATTTGGATGAAACTAATTGTGATTATTAAGCTCACAAATGTTTCGACCGAATTCGTTGGCCAGCTTGGTCCGCCATCTTGTTTCAAAATGGCGGTCACTGAAAAATTTAAAACTAAAATAAATATACAAAAAATTAGAAAATCAAATTTATTTTTTGCTTAAGTGTTAGGTCTTGATACAAGGATTCCGAAGCGCTTTTTGTTTTGCCTCTATCTTAAAAAATGGCTGCGATAGAGCAGTTTTAAATTCTAGGGTAGCTGACATTTTGAAGCAAGACAGCACATTACAAAAAACCAACGATTAATTTATGTGTTTTAGTAAACGCGATTTCTCGCAAATTATTATCTTTCATTGTTGTAATCATTTTCCCAATCATACGCATAAAGCTATATATTCATATCCGTTAGCGCCAAATTCTCGTCAAACTATAAATAAGTCCATGATCAAAAATAAGTCCTCATAAATGAAGCCAACTTGGCTATAGTTGGCTAATTTGGCAAATTTCTTATTCAAATTCAGTATTAACGATTCTTCTGTAATCGGGTTCTTTGCATTTTAGTTTGCTCTGTCGAGTAACATTAGCTAAAATTTTAAAACAAAGATAAAGGAAAGCTACCTTTTCCTCCCGGTACAGGCCTGAAGGACTTTTTTGGCCATACAATCATTTAATCCACTCAATACAAAATTTTTTTAGACTCCATAAAATATGATGATGCCCCGTGCTGGAATCGGGACTGGCACTCGAAGTAAGAATCTAAATTTAAGAGTAATCTGGTTTCGATGAGGCGAAATTCTGTATGTTTTATGTTTTACTTTAGCTTCAAAAAATCGAAAATTTAGAGCTCAAATATTAACAATAGTATTAATCAAACATTGTTGAATATAGAAAGATTATATTCTTAAATCTCAACAGCAAACGCGCGGTCTTCTCGACCAAGGTGAATCGAAGTAGACATTGTTTTAAAATTGTCTTCTGTGCGAACGTTTCGTTGAATACTCTCTTTTTTTAAACTAGTTGAATGTTTAAAGTACATATCTCTGTAATCTCATATTAATGTTTAAAGAGATTTATAAGAAAGCTTTATTGGATTCATAGAGACCACACATTTTCTGTTATAAGGTGCGTCTCAAAATTATATGGACAGGTGATTTTAAGAAATAACAGCTAAGAAAATAAAGCAATAATCACGAAAAAATAATTAGCATATAGAATCATAACATAAGTTTATTACGATACAGAAATGTTATGTTTATATCACAGATTGTTTGTAAAAAAATAAAATTCAAAATAAGCTGTCTCAAAAATATATGGACAATGAAACGAATTGCTTTTATTACCACCGTATCAGAAAAAATTGCATTTTCTGCGTTCTGTACGAGGCTAACGAAACAGAGAGGCTACCGCGGTGCTTTACGCGTATCTTTTTTTACAGACCGCGGGAGTCACGTGATGCTGGAATGCACCAATGCAAGTGTACGAAAAGAGCATCACGTCACGCTAGCGGTCTGTAAAAAAAGATAAGTGGAATGCACCGCGGTAGCCTGTCTTTTTCGTTAGCCTGGGTTCTGTACTTGTGACGTAACCTCTTCGAAATATAAAATCACTGCTCTTTCTTCAATTGTCGAACAGTTGGGAAATGCCTCGCAACGTTGAATTCTCTGCTGCAGATATTGCTAAAATTTGGCGTTTAAAGGCTCAAACTGTTAAAGTTTCTGATATTGCAAACCAATTAAGCGTAGCAGATCTGTAATTTATGCAATTTTATCAAAAAATGACAATACGATTGCAAAAAAGCGTTCAGGTTGACCAAGAAAAACATCTCTAAGACAAGATAGCGAAATTTTGCGGGCAGTTTCAACTCAAAAGAAGTCTGTTCGTGAAATTACGAGGACTTTGGCGTTTCCTATTTCCAGATCTACTGTTCACCGTCGCATACAGATAAGTGAAAATCATAACTATCACAGAATGTGTGAGAAACCTATGCTGAAAGAGCACCATAGAAAGACTCGAGTGCTTTGGGCTAAAAAACACATGCATTGGACGTATGAATGGTTAAGTGTTTTCTTTAGGGACGAAAAAAAATTCAATTTGGATGGCCCTGATGGCTGGGCATACTATTGGCTTGACTTACGAAAAGAACCTCGCGAGTTCTTTAGCCGACAAAAAGGAGGGGGTTCATAATGGTGTGGGGCGCATTCTGTTTCAACGGAGCAACGGATATTGCTTTTCTTAATGGTCAACAGTGCTCTGAGGATTATCAAAATGCCCTTTAAAGCAATCTACTTCCAATCGGAAACATCTTAGGGGAGGAAAACTGGAAATTCCAACAGGACAATGCGTCGTTTCACACCTCTCACTCACCAACAGCTTGGTTTAAACAGAATCAAGTGACTGTTATAGACTGTCCAGCCATCGGCCCAAACTTGAATCCAATTGAAAACCTTTGGGCTGTACTTGCACGAGATGTGTTTGCCCATGGTCGGCAGTTTTCTACTATTCAGGAATTACAGCAACAAGTAGAGCAGAGATGGTTCTCTTTACAGCCGCATATACTCCAATTTGAAGCATGCCTGATAGGGTATTCAAGATAATTCAAAGGAATGGATACAAAATTTGAATTTAAATGCAAAATATTAGAAAAGTCCATATATTTTTGGGACAGCCGATTTTTATTTTTATTTTTTCTCAAAAAATCTGTAACATTTATACTTTATTTCTTTGCTGAAATAAATTTATGTTATGATACTATATGCATATTATTTTTTTCGTGATTATTTCTTTATTTTTTTAACTATTATTTCAAAAAATTGCCTGTCCATATACTTTTGAGACGTACTATATTTTAAGTTTTCTTCACCTATCCTTACAAAAATTGAAATCGTTGAATACTCTCTTTTTTTAACTAGTTGAATGTTTAAAGTACACATCTTGTTATATTTAAAGTTTTCTTCACCTATCCTTACAAAAATTTAGGTGGGTTGAGCAAGTAACGAAAAGGTATTTTACCAGGGTCTATCTTTACAAATTACAAGAGCTAAGCTATATTAATTAAAGTTTAAATAAACGAAGTCTTAAGCCCAGTGGATGCGTTAAAACTTCTGATATTAATACTAAAGTCTGTGTGCAATACTAAAAAAAAAATTACTTACCCAAGTCGCAATACTTGTTCTAAAAGACTCATGATGAAGCTATTTGAATCAAAGCTGCATATCCGGTTTTCTGTACTACTGTTTAAGAAACGTATACATACTTTTATACAGGGTGTCCAAAAACCACGGGTGCTTTTTAAAAATGAAATAAAGAAAAACGGAAAGCGATAGAAGGCGCCGTTTGCTTCATTCTACTTGAGATACCAGTAAATTTTCAGTCATACAGAATTTTAAATTTAGTTACGATGTTTGCTTACAAATGGTGCTGCTAAGTGGTAAAATTGGAAAAAACTGGATAAATATGTTGCGAAGAAACCTGCAAAAACTAAATAATGATATTTTCAATATATCCTCCATTTGCAGTTTCAACATCGCGCAGTCTGAAAACAAAATTCGCAGCAACCAGTATTAACGTTACAGCCAGGATGGTCTCGCATACAGCAGAGATGTACTGGTTCCATTCGGCAATCGTTTGTAGGTTTTTGCGGTACACCTCGTCTTTCACGTCTAAAAAGTTACAGGGATCAAATCTAGCTAATAGGGATGTCAAACCATATCGCTTCCCGTATGCTTGCAATAATCCAGGGCAACGACACAATCATCGCAATGTTCGTTGAGGAATTGAAAAATCTAGAGGCTTTCGATGTTGACGAGCACCATCTTGCATGAACAACAAGGTGTTCCCAGGATCCTCCAAGGCATTTCGTACTTCCACAAATCCTTGCAGAATGTCCATACAGAACGCTACAGTAATCGTTTGGATTCGGTAAAATAGCCCAATGGGTCCTTTAAAGAAATAGTAGCTAAAACCATGACTTGGGGGATTTCAGGGATGATGGTACGGCAACGTGGAGATTTTCTATGTCCCAAAAATGCGCCAGTTCTGCTTATTGACGAAGTCGTCCAACCGAAAAGTACCCTTCATTGGTCTCGCGTGCCTTAATGACAGCAGCACTAAAGGGTTAGCGAGTCTGAATCCTCTATGGAAACAGGTAGAGGTTATGGCTCATTACACGGTGCGGGGACATGCGGTCGTAGGCCAGCCTGAACTGAAAGATGCCAACCGAAAACCCAGGGCTGCTGTTGGATCACTTGCTGAACGACTTCAACATTCGCATGTGTAACACCGACGTCTCCAGCACGATCATCATTAACTTTCCCAGCACATTGAAAATTTTCAAACGGTGCCACTATTGTATCCCTTTCGGTCCTTTTGTGACATTAAACGTCATCTAAATACTTCACCGTGTTTCAACATACTGTCGTCCAGGCGCTGAAATTTCAAGGCATGAAATATCCGCTGCTCTAACGAATAAAAACATTTCAGCACAGCAACTTACATTCCCTGAGCGGCACACGATAGCAACAAGACGACGAAGTACAGAATAGAGATCTGACGGGGTGCGTTTCCCGCTCGCCGATCTCATACAGCTCCGTCTGTTGGCGAAATTTGTAACTATATTTGAAATTCTGTGTGACCAAAAATGAATGATTTTCCAAGTAGAATTGAGTAAAACGCATTTCTATTGCTTTCTATTTTATTTATTTTTTTAAATGAACCCGTCATTTTTGGAACATCCTGTATTAATTTTGAAATCTTAATACGCACTCTTATATTTCTACAGTAGGATTATGTGACATTTACTCTAAACGCAAGTAGTTCTTACTCCAACTTAAAAATATGCTGAATTATTAAGTAGTGTTGAGGGTCAGTGTCAATAAACAATTCATTTTGAATTAACGATATTTCGTCTAAGACAAAAACAACCTTTAAAAGAGTAGTTACGCTTGTAAGGAAATTCATAAATATATGGTAGACTTTCAATATTTAGAAATAACTGAACCGGTAGGAAAGGAATGTAATATAAATTTATATTTATATTAAATTTTGTACCCTAATGTTGCGATTTTCACATATTTGTTCACGACTTTAGCACCAATATTTAGAAGTAAACCAAAGTGGACTTTTCTATCATGCGGATTCTAAAGATAACCAACAACGTACAACGTCTATATTTTAATAGTCCATATGTTACATAAGCTGTTTTTTTATCCAAAAAATGCATTTTAAATATGAACTTTCACGAAGTTCTCGTATAAAACAAAAAAGTATAAATCGAGTAACAAGTAATTCATAATTAATCTGACAAATTTTTCCACGACATGCTTCAACTTAAAAATTTACTAAAATTAGGAGAATTTCTACAAATGAAAACTACTTTTTTCAATGCACTAATTAGAACTTGTGAATCGTCTTTCGTATAGATACACATAGAAGGACCACTATTGTGCATTTCCTTCTTACTTAGAAAGATTACGAGTTCACTGTATTTTAAATTGTAAGTTTATCGGCACTGTCCACACACGGGGGGTACAAATTTTATACGTTTCTTCAATAATTTTAGAGTGCTATCAGCAAACATTTTTGGTACTATATAGTTTACGTTTATTGTATTAAAGTCACCTTACCACAGTTTTCTTCATCTTTTAAGTTTCCGCAGTCGTTGTCTCCATCACAGTGCCACATTCCTGCAATACATTTGCCATTGCCACAATCAAACCAGTTTTCATTACACTTTGTGCCTATAGGAAATAAAATCAAATAGGAATTTCTTTAGATTCTACACGACAAAAGCTAGAAAACCTCTTAAATTTTATATTTACATTTTAAAGAGATCTATGATGAAAAAATAGGGTTAAAGGGGATTTTTTTAGCAAATTCCCAAAAAAAAAGGAAATACTTCTATCAGGTACAGTTTCGTCACGAATCAATCTAAATTTAAGAATTCAGTATAAATACGTAAAAGCAAGAAAACATTTGTTTATACGAGTTTGGTAGACATTTTTATAGATTTGAAAGAGTGCATCTCTGTGCATTAAAATGCTAAGAAGGAAAGAAACCAACTTTGCATATTTCATCTGAACTGGAGAACTAGCTACTGATATTTTTTGGAAGGTAGGTTACTATTAAAGTACTTATCCTTTTACATACATATTTTTAATTTAATAATTACTTTAACTAGGATATTATTGGAATTTTTTTATGGATTAATGAATTAATAAAATTAAAATTATAAAAACTTGTGAAAAAAAAACTTATGCGATAGACAAAAATGAATTTTCGAAATCGGCATTTAAAATAAAGTCAAATTCGAAGAATTTTCATAAAACTTTTTGGAGAACTGTGTACAGATCCGTCCTTGGGGGTGTGCAGCAGCACACGACCTCGTGCTTAAGAAGACGTCGCGTCCGAAAACGAAAAATAAAATAGCTAAATATTTAATATTCATTTTGTGAGAATTATTCATTTACTATTTCTACTATATACCGGGTGAACCAAAAGTTCGTTAAAACTTTAAAAATTCCTAAAAAAAGGGGAAAAATTATGATAAAGAAGTGCGGTTTGCAAGAAAGGGCTCACAAGGTAGTCGGATTTTTTGTAAGTAGCAAAAAAATTTTGAGTTAAAGAAGTCGCCTGTAGATGGCGCTGACGACCCGAAACACAATGAACAGGACAGCACTACACTCCATCCACTTATTCTTGCAATAACAATTGTTCAACATGACCTCCAGAGCATTGTACGACACAACTAAGCCGACTCACAACGCCCGTTACAGCTAAATGCAACATGTCGGAATGAATTGCAGAAACCTCACGACAGATAAAATCTTTGAGTTTGATTATTTGGATTAATTCGGATTTTCCCCTTTTTTCGGGAAAAAACTACAATAGATGAAACATGGGTTTATTTAAATTGTTGTTACGAAAATAGATCCATTTATTATCATCACAGAGAAGAAAAAAAATCTTACAACAAGGTTCAATGTACCTAAAGAAACTTTTAGCAAAGGATTTATGGTTTAGCATATAACGCAAATTAAAAATAAAGAGAGTGGAGAGAAAATTGTTAAGGTCAACTTCACATACTATAAGAAACACATTTTACTCCCAATCTTCAATATACCATCTCTTTACCACCCCCTCCCCCGTGCCATCAACCTGTTGAACTGCATCAAGATAAAGAAAGCAGCTACACATCACAATCCATTGTTAATTTCCACGAAAAAAATTGAACAAGAAACGAGTATCAGAGCTATACCCTTCACTGTTATACTCATTTTTAATGGTTACTAGATGACCCGCCCGTCATTGCCCGGGCAGACTGTAATTGAAAAATATAACAGTGGAGTGGACATCATAAAAAAACAAGAACGAAAAATCATGCGTCAAGCATAGATTATGAAACACTTTCCAACGCTTCTAAAATAATTTTACAAATCATTACCGTTTAATAAGCTGAAAGATAACATCTAAGTAAATAATTTGGAAAACGCATAACATATTTAAAAACATAATTTCAGAAATTTCCAACATATATTCCCAACATATACAATATTCGGAAAAATATCCGAATATTTTTATTCAGCCCTGTATATGATCTATAGATTTGTATATATGCTACAGCTACATACGATGCTAAATTTTAGTTTAGTTAGGAAACGCGTACCACAGTTTAAAATTCTCCTTCTGGAGTTTCTTTCAATAAACGGAAATGTGTTCGCGAACTTTTGTGCTGCCCTGTATATGAAATACAGAATTTATACACACCAAGTAATAGACAAAAAGTGAGTTAAATTTAAAATCGCGTTCAGCAACTTAAAACGCACTTCCAGGAACTATTGTTAACAGACAGTAGAGAAATCTTTTGTGTGTCCCTGAAAATGAACGGTGACTGCTATACACACAATATTCTGTAGTAAGCCTATTGTAATGCACCTTAGTGATATATATAAATTTCAATGCGTTTAAAATAGTGAAATATTATTTAAATAAACCACAGACAATTTTTCTTCATAGACGTAATGTAACGGAATTCTTTTGACTGTCCCTGTAAAGTAACTATAAGTGCTATGCACACCCTATTCCATATTAAGCTTCTTGTAATGCACCTTAGTGATATATATCAATTACGATGTATTTGAAATTGTGTGACATCATTAAAATAAACCGCAAATGATTTTTCCCTATAGACCGTAATGTTACGAAATTCTTTTGAGTGTCCCTGTAAAGTAACTATAAGTGCTATGCACAACATATTCCATGTTAAGCTTCTTGTAATGCACCTTAGTGATATATATCAATTACAATGTGTTTGCAATTGTGTAACATCATTAAAATAAACCGCAAATGATTTTCCCCTATAGACCGTAATGTAACGGAATTCTTTTGAGTGTCCCTGTAAAAAAACTATAAGTGCTACGCACTTCAGTTGAAATAGGGAACATGCTATAGATAACGGCAACAACATATAAAAATTGCAGGGCAATCAGAGCATATTTACGGGAGTTAGAGCACGGCCAGACAGTAGACAAACCGAAGTCATAAACACTTTTCAACTAGGTTGGAAAGTGATAAAAAGACTGGATAATATTTATTTATACTAAAAACTTGTAAAAAAATTTAAATATGAGCTAAAATTTTAAAAGTATAACAGTTACGTTTAAGAAATGAAACGGTCAGCAACAATTATTACACTTACTTTTCCCTTTTTACTAAAAATCGCTTTTAAAAAAGCATTGCTTTGTTTACATTTTAAATTTTATATTGCTAATTGTATTTTTTAAATTATTAATATTAAATCCTTACAAAAATCAATATTTCAAGTGAAAATGTATAAAAATGTATCTATTTAATTGTTAAAGTTGACAAAATCAAAAAATCGTTGTTTGTTTCGCTTTTATTCCTGTAGATGGCAGAACCAAACAGTTAAATGTAAAAAAAATCCTGGCCTAAATCCTGCCAAAGGACTTTTACGAAATAACCAATGAGATGTCTTTCATTCGGCCATTGCCATTAAACAATTAACAAATAATCGCGATTTCTGTGCGACGTACGATAGTGTAATACAGTGTCTCACATAAGTGATGGGACACTTGTGCTTTACAAAAGGAAACTAATCAAATAAATTAAAAAAACATGTACACATTTTTTTTGTGGGTGTGTTTCATACTTAAATTTAGTAAAGATTATTACATAACATACATTTTGTCAAAATATTAAAATATTAATTTAATAAAAATACAAATGTTTAGAACGGAGCAAAAAATAGCTCACATAAGTGATGGGACACCATTATATATGCAACAAAAATCGCCTGAAATAAGCAATAAAAATATTTTTTGGGGTTTTATTTTTACTTAAAAGCAATTGGCAATAATTTATAAAATCGTCTGCAGTATTTCTCTCCAGTTTGTTTTGGAATTTTTGTGTTTTTTAGCTCTGTGTAGTCATGAATGCTAAACGAAAAGAAACTTCGCCTGAAATTCGAAAATTAGTTATTAATTTGCATATTGAACGTGGAAAATCTATTAGAAAAACTGCTGAAACAGTTAACTTGAGTCGTTCAACAGTTTTCAATATCATTAAACGATATAAAAAGAATCATATGATTCAGGATAAAAGAAGACCTGGCTGACCATCAAAGCTATCCAATGGAATAAAGCGAATTATCGTTCGAAATATTAAAAAAAATCCAAGAATTAGTGCTTCAAAAGTTGCTGCTGATTTACAAGCATTATATGGAATAATTGTTAATCCTGAAACTATTAGAAGGGTAATTCGATCTGCTGGATATCACGGTAGAGTAGCCAGGAAAAAATTCTTCGTAAGTGAAAAGAATAGAAAACTCAGACTAGCTTTCGCAAAATCCAACATAAATAAGAATTCTGATTACTGGAATAAAGTTATATTTGCTGATGAGAGTAAATTTAATATATTTGGTTCTGACGGTAGAATCTTGGTGTGGAGAAAACCCAGGGAAGAACTTCGCAAACAGAACTTGGTACCAACAGTAAAACATGGTGGAGGAGGAGTTATGGTATGGGGGTGTATGTCGTCCGCTGGAGTTGGTAATTTTGTTTTTATTGACAGTATAATGGATCAGTACAAGTATATTGATATTTTAAAGCAAAATTTGAAATCTTCAGCACGAAAATTGAACCTTCATAACGATTTTAAATTCTACCAGGACAATGACCCCAAGCACACTGCTCTGAACGTTAGACTCTGGCTGCTATATAACTGTCCTGAAATAATAAAAACACCACCACAATCTCCAGACTTAAATCCCATAGAGAATATTTGGCAAGAATTGGAATCAAGAATTCGCAAACACACCATTTCTTCAAAACAACAACTAAAATCGGTGCTTCAAGAAGAATGGGGTAAAATCACTCCAGAAATCACAAAAAAAAATAGTCGAATCCATCCCAAAAAGATTAAATCATGTTTTAAAAGTAAAAGGAAATCCAACAAAATATTAAAACCTTTTAAAAAGTAAAATTTGTGGATAAATATTTGATGGAAAAGTAAGTGTCCCATCACTTATGTGAGCCATTTTTTGCTCCGTTCTGAACAATTGTATTTTTACTAAATTAATATTTTAATATTTTGACAAAATGTATGTTATGTAATAATTGTTACTAACTTTAAATATGAAACACACCCAAAAAATTTTTGCACATGTTTGTTTATTTATTTTATTGCAGTTTCTTTTTATAAAGCACAAGTGTCCCATCACTTTTGTGAGACACTGTATATATTTAGATACTTGCTTAATGGATTTTTCACTTTTGGACTTTTAAAAAGTGCATTATCGAACGTCGTCGATCTACAACCTTTCCCCGCTGTTCAAGAGGGATGTGCCAAAATAACTCTTCCAAAACTACAAAAAGCATTATTGTCATGAAAATACGGTTTAGAAATGTAGTTCAGAATAAGGGATACCAAACTCCACATTTAAAACACAAATATATTATGTAAAATAGTTCTATAAGTACCATGAAAATCGTCTGAAAAATGTTAGAACACCTTCTGTATTTGTAATGTAACACATGTTTGCTTTCATCCTTGTGTAATCGTTTGCTCTTGTGTGAAAAATCGTTTTCGCTTACAAGTTTATTTTATTATATTTTTATAAATTTATTTTATTATATTTTTGTAAATTTATTTTATACGTTTTTGTGATAAAATTATATTCCTGTGATATCAATAAATAAATTATATTTTTGGAGTGCTGATAAATAAATAATTTTTCTCTAGAATCAATTTATAGTAAGTCATTTTTAACACACTGTAAATTATTTACTTAACTTATTTTAATAATCTAATTGTGTGTTGCTAGTTAATAATTGTTCTATGATGTACATTAAATTTATATAAATATCACCACTTCTATAGTCTTACCGAATCAAGTCCCATTCATTAGTTCAGCATTATATGCGTGTGTGCGCATTACATATATTTTAATAAAATATGTTATTTTCAAGAGATTTTGCTAAAAAATTGCTTGAAACTGCGAGACAACTCTATGAAGATACTCTTATTAGCATGATTTCCAACTTTTACTGTTTTTTTACACTTTCCAACATAGCTGAAAAGTGTTCCTGAATTCGGTTTGTCTGTCTGCCAGCCGTCTGTCTCTCTGTCCGTGCTCTAACTCACGTAAATATATCCGGATAGTCATGCAATTGATATATGTTATTAAGGTCTACCATAGCATGTTCAGTATTGAAAATGAAGTGTGTAGCACTTATACTTTTTTTACAGGGGCACTCAAAAGAATGCCGTTACATTTTGGTCTACGAGGAAATATCCTTTGCAGTGCATTTTAATGATGTGCACTATTTCAAATATGTTGAAATTGATATACATCACTGAAATACACTACTATCGAACATGGTACGTCTAGCACTTATAATTAGTATACAGGGAAACTGAAAAGAATTCCATTACATTATGGTTTAATGTGGAAAATCGTTTACGGCACATTTTAATTATGTTACACTATTACAAACATAATAAAATTGATATCAATTTCTGAGATGCATTAAGACATGCTTTTCGTAGAATATAGAGTGTAAATGGCTGCCTATGTATGCTAATTTCTGGAAGTGTTATTTCAGCGTGTATTTACCTGAATTAAACTGTAGCTTAATATGTGGCGTGTATAAAAAGCTTAAGGTAATATAGAGGGCTGTACAAAATAATTCAAGTATATGTTTCCGTCTATTTGTAGAAACTGCTGAAGATGAATTTCCAGCTGTGTTATGTGTTTTATTACTAAACTAAATTGCGGCATGCACTCTAAAAGAAATCCGTGAATATACAAGAGATTTTCCGTAAAATTTTACGGAGAAGTTTCATTTTTCCAAAACAACAGTACAATTTCCGTAAATGACATTAGTTCCGTAAAGGATATTTCAAATTCGTAGATATGCAGAAAGTTTTCCGTAAATTTGATGGATTTTTTTTTCAAAACAGTACAATGTCCGTATTTCCCCATTTCCGTAAATAACGTTCAGAGATTTGCATACAGATATCGTCTTGTTTGAAATGCGAATTAAGATTGTTGTATTTACTAGGGTCCAGGGTCTTCTAGGATCCAGCCTGGACCGGTCCTACCCGTGGGCCTATTTTCTGTCGTTAGACTCGGGCCAATCCTAGAGCTCATTCTAACCGGGCACGTGTCTGGACGGTAATTTTTTGTGAAAATAATAATGATATTTTTTATTTTTTAGTGAAATCTTTAGAAATTTACTTTATTTATATAAATCACAGAAAAATATTTTTAAAAATCTACTTTTTTTTTCTTTATAGTGCTTCAAATTATGAATTTTTTCACTGACATTTTAAAATTTTATTTTAATTTTATTAACGTGAGGCAATATTAGGTTATTAAATGCTTCGTAAAATAATATCTTTGCAAATTATTGGCATTGAACAAAACTGATTTGTCTTATAAATTTGTGAATTAAACTAAAATTTATTATTTTATAAATTATAATTTTTGAAAGTTTATATTTTTTTCTTTAAATTTATAAAAATAATTAATGATTTTTCCTTTACTTTTATAAAAATGAAGTTTATAATTTTATAAAGTTTATAATATATTTAGTTAGTTTATAATTTTATAAATTAAACTAAATTAATTTAGACTAAATTAATAAATCCAAATTTAAACATACCTATCCCAAGGTCATTAATTTCAAAATTTTCGCTAAAAATCTATTTCTTTTTTGTTTTAATATTTTTAAGGTTTCATAAAATAATATTTTTGCAAATTATCGGTATGTGGTGTTAAACTAAGCTGATTTGTCTTATAAATTTGTGAATTAAACTAAAATTTATTATTTTATAAATTATAATTTTACGAAGTTCATGTTCTTTTCTTTAAATTTATAAAAAAAATAATTAATAACTTTTTGTTTACTTTTATAAAAATGAAGTTTATAATTTTATAAAGTTTATAATTTATTTCATTAGTTTATAATTTTATAAATTAAACTAAAGTAATTTAAACCAAAATTTCAAGTCCAAATTTAAACTTACCTATCCTAAGGTCATTAATTTCAAAATTTTCTCTAAAAATCTATTTTTTTTGTTTTGATTTTTTTAAATTATACAGTTTAACAGAATCGTACACAAAAGCTCTCAGCAAAGATTAAATATAATAATTTAATTTATTATAAAATTGTTTATTCACATAAGTTTTTAAAATAAGGGATAAAGAAAATTTACTTTAATAGCATGTAATAAATACGTCTACTTAAGATAATTATTGTTCTTACTGGAATTGATAAATAGATCAACAGACAATTAATTTTAAAAATTATATGTACTATTGCAAAAAGAAGCAATCATTAGTCTTAATACAATGTTTTACGCATGTAATACATAAAAAATTAAAATTTATCGGTTATAAAGCATCAAATAATAAAGCAAGATATTAAAAATTATGAAAATAAAATATTGAAAAAATCCATCAAACTATGAAACCTTCAAGTTTTTGCATCATTAAAAGAATCTAAAATAAATAACAACATTTGAGGGAACGAAGTGTCGGGTCTTAGCGTAATGGTACAGCCCGCCAGTTTACTACACAGAAGTTTCCGCGTTCGATCCCTTCGTGGCAAGTGTTGATTATTTACTGAAAACTCGCACAGAAATGGAAGAAAAGTGTTATAAGATGTTCCTTGAGAATTTTTTTTTTTTTTGGTCCTATAAAATTTATTTTAACGATATAAAAATATCTAAAAAATACGGATGATATCTGTTAAAAAACGGAAATTTAAAAACGGATATTTCAGAAATCACGGAAAATTTCCTAGAATTTACGGAACTTTTTTTCCGTTAAAATACGGAAATAATACTGGCGTCTCGATTTCCAGTACAATTTCCGTTTTTTCAGGAAATTTTTTTTTACAGTGTACTATAGAGTATACACAAATATATAAATTATATACAGGGCTGCAGAAAATAATTGGAGTACTTTTCCGGCTGTGGACTGTAATTGCTGAAATCTGGTTTTCAAATGTGTTTTGTGTTTTTCTGAAATGTTTACTTAGATACCTTAATTACCTTATTAAACAGCGATGGTTTGTTAAAGTATTCTGTTAGTGTTGGAAAATGTTTCATAATATATGCTTAGTGCATGATTTTTCTTTCTTGTTTTTTCTAACACTGTTACTGATCAGAAAAATTTGCCTTATGTAATTTTAAATTTTCGATGAATTAATAAGATGAATTTCTTTGCTCAAAAATGGTGGTGGAAAAAAAAAGCATAAAATTTGGCATCTATGCTTGTAGTTAATTTTGAATACAAGAAGATAGAAAAAATTAAATATAATTTTTAATCGCTACAAAAATGCAAATTAATTAAACACTAATTTCTTAAAAATATTCAATGTAAAACTCTATAAAACATCGTTATTGATATATCTGTACAATTTTAACAGTATAAACTGTCAATTTTAAGAGTTTTTTTCAAATTAATTTAAAGACAAATATACTGTGATCTCCCAATGCTTTGTACATCGAAATTTTATGTTAGTTGCAATTTTCATTCATTCATGGATATTTAACTAATTTTAACTAAAATTACGGCGATGTATATATATTTTTATTATTATTATTATTATTAATCAATCTTGTGCTATTTCTTTTTTATTTATTTATTTTTTAAATCAAATGTTTCTGACTTTCGCTATTGAATTGAGCAATCTGTATCTATACCAGCCATATTTATATCAGCGTGAAAAGGGTAATATGTCTGGAAACTGGAAGATAACTAAACTATGTATATACTCGTTGGATAGCTGCCAACTTCTACTGTATTTTCTTACCACTGTTTCTGAACAGACGAATTTGTCTTGTTTAGTTTAAGTTTTCGATGATTAAATAAGACAAATTTTTCTTCTCAAAAATAGTGGTCGTAAAAATTGGAGTCTATGCTCGTAGTTAATTTCTTCGTACTCTAATCTTGAATACAAGGTTAAAAAAAGTAAATATCATGTTTTATCACAACAAAAGTGCAAATTAATTGAACACTAATTTCTTAAACATCTTTAATGCGAAACTATAAAACATTGTTATTGATATTTTTTTAAATATAAAGTGTTAATTTTGAAAAAATATTTCAAAGTGGTATAAAAAGACTAATCTAACGCATATCTTCTGTGGTCTCTGAATGCTTTGTATGTCGAAATTTTATTACTAATCGCAATTTTCATTCATTCACGTACATTAAACCAATTCGTAACAGTTTCATTTCGTTTTTTTTTTTTTTTTTTTTTAACACAATAAACTAAAAATGAGAACAAAATACCACTTTTTCATTACTGAAATATTTGCCTTATATAATCGAAAAATGTCTGCCAATTAATAAAACGAAGATTACAGTTAAAAATTAGTGGTATCCATAAGCTTTTAGTAACGAAGAAAGCAAACTCTTCTTTCCCGAGCGGCGCTCGGGCAAAACTGTTAAGCGGTTAACTAATGCTAACTAAAATTACGGCGATATTATGTTATTTATATTTTAATTAATCGCATCTTGTATATATTTTTTTTCATTTGAATGTTTTCTTTTTTAAATCAAATATTACTTAGTTTCACTATTGAATTGAGCAATCTGTATCTATATCAACCATCTTTGTATGAGCGTGTCAAGGGTAATATGTCTTGAAACTGGAAGATAACTCTATGAAGATACTCTTACATAGCTGCCAACTTTTGCTGTTGTTTTTTTCTTATCACTGTTTCTGAACTTTTTATTTTTTATTTTAAGTTTTTGATGATTAAATAAGATATTTTTTTCTGTTCAAAAATAATGGTGGAAGGAAAACAGCAACAGTTGGCATTTAAGCTCTTAATCAATTTCTTCGTACTCTAATCTTGAATACAAGAAGATAGAAAAAGTTAAATATCCTTTTTAATCATTGCAAAAGTGCAAATTAATTAAACAATATTTTTTTAAATATCTCTAATGCAAAACGCTATAAAAAAATTTATATATATATCAGTAAAATTTTTAAAATATAAAGCGTTAATTTTAAGAAATTATTTCAAAGTAAATTAGAGACAAATATAATGCATACCTTCTGTGATCTCTCAATGGTTTCAATATCAAAATTTTATGTCAGTCGCAATTTTTATTAATTCACGGATATTGAAATAATGTTAACTAAAATTACAGTGATATTTGTTTTATTTATATTTTAATTCATTGCACCTTGCAAGGGCAGCGCTAAAAAGGGGGTCAGGGAGAGTCCGGGAAGGGCAAATGCCCCGCTGTCGGGGCCAAATTTAATTGTCGTCGGGGAAAATATTTTGACTATTGGTTTTTGATTCGACCCGTTGGTCGGGTCGGGTTGGGTTGGCGCTCATTTTTTACTTTGTCTGTCGGGTGGATTAAACTAATTATTTCGAGTTCGAGTTGGTTTCAGATTGAGATTTGGTGGTTACGGATTAGGTTCAGGTTAACCCGATTTTTCAAAAAAAAAAAGTCCAGAATAATGTTTTACATAAAAATCTATATATTTGATTATGAATGACTCGTTACATCTTTATTTTTCAACATAACAGATAAAATTGATATTGGAGATATGATTATATACTATATTTCCACAATTATATTAAATTGCGGATCAAATTTCTCCGATTGCCTGTTTCGGTTCGGCTTGAATTGAAGTATTTCAGGTTGGCGTTAAATTATTTCGGGTTCGGGTAGAAATGCGGAGGATGAAAAATTTTTTGTCGGGCCCGAGTTCTCTTTTTTTTTAATTTTATTTTTCTTTGGCCGACTTTACTTCACACAAAAATCTTTTAATATTCGACGATTCTTCTCTACTTTAAGTAACAGAATGAGTGTGTACCAATTTGAGATCTGTACGGGCAGTAATTTTCAGATCCACGCCCGGACCTGTACAGCAGCTTAAAGTTCGTACAAAATTGTTATTGATCAGCACAAAAACTGTTTTGGCCCGGCCCGTTATAAAAACTAAGAGTCTGTGCATTTCCCATTATAAAAGCAAACAAGCCGTGTCGGTTTGACCCTGGCACGGTCTGTTTGCTTTTTCGCATTTATGGCCTGGTCCGGCCCATGCAACAATCGATGAAATATGGCCCGATCCGGCACAGCTGAATGTCTTCAGAAAATTGTAGATATTGTTAGATCTTCATTTTCTACATCTAAAATTCTTCTTAAAGGAATTCATACACATTTCTGTGCAAAAATTTAAACTATAGCCTTTTTTCAGGTTTTTTTGTCTCCAAGCGAATGAATATGTATTAGCAGTATTAAAGATATATACAAAATCAGATTCAATAAAAAGTCAATGTAGTTTTAAAAATATATAACGAACGCATTAAATATATCATAATCTTAAAACAAGGATTGAGAATCTTATAAGTTTTGGCTTAAAAAAAAATCCTAAATCCCACACCACCCCGAAAATTTTCTACTTCTCTTCTTTGCTCCCTCCCCCAGCACAAAAAAGTATAATATAGTTCGAACTCTATTTTGTTTTTACTTTTTTGGCTCTGTGTGCTATTTTATTATATCAATAATTAATCAGTCATCAAACTGCCTCCCCCTTTCCTCGAAATTAACGCTTCCTTTTTCCAACCACTTGTATCGGGTACACAAATTTTAAAGTCTTTAAAACCCTTTCATTTTTACCTTTGTTTCTGCCCATTTATTATTCTGTAGTGACAATAAAAAACTAACATTTATATTAGCCCTTCACACCAAAATTTCTGCTTCTCCTTCTCCCCTCCCCCCCCCCCTCCTCTTCCACCAAGTTAAAAAACTTCAAAATCTTTAAAACACTTTAGACTTTTTAAAAAATTCTGCCCTTTTTTTAAAACTCAAATAACTACTCATAAATCCCCCACCCTCCGAAATTTTCATTTCCTCGATTACCTCTTCCGTGGGCAACAAAGTTTAAAACCTTAAAAATTTAATTTATCTAGGTTGATATTTTTAGAAATCGACCTGTTGTAATCACTTCGTTTATATACCCAATCTAAAACTTGTCATCACCACAAGTTCCGAAATATTGAACCAACATCTAAATGGGACAGTGATTAATAATTATAATTAATGATCTTGCAAGTATCTTGGATAAGTCCGATAATTAAATATCTTTAGCTCTTACAGTTTGTTTACTGGGACACAGAAAAGCAAAATAACACGCAGAATTTTTCATCATGATAACACTCGAAGAATTTAACGAATAACAATTGTGAATAGGACAATGTATTGATGTTCCATGTACCTCGAATGAATTTATTTATGAAGTATGTAGCTTTTATAGATCGTTTAAAGGGTCACACAAAATCAAAACTCGATATCTCGAAAAGTTATGAAAACGAAAAGGTGACATTTTTTTTTATTAAAAAAATAATAATAAAATAAAATAAACTCGTTTATCTAACTATTTAAAGTTTCCAATCGGCTTAAACATCTATTTAAATGTCCAAAATTTTACTTAGATTCGTAAATAAAATTTAAGTATAGGTAAGATTTTAAAAGAAAAATCTGTCATTCACAGCACTCAGACAAAATAAATATCTTTCACGTGATTAACAAACATATAAAACTATTTAAAAAACAATAACGAAAAATCACGCTCCAAGCATAGATTATGTAACACTTTCCAACACTTACAAAATGTTTTTATAAATCTTTACCGTTTAATAAGGTGAAAGATGATATCTAAGTAAACTCTTTGGAACTTATTTAAAAACCCAATTTCATGAATTACCAGCAATATTCGGAAAAATATCCGAACTCTTTTGTGCTGCCCTGTATATGATCTATAGAATTTGTACACACCAACTAATAGACAAAAAATGAGTTAACATTAAAAACGCGTTCAACAACTGAAAAAGAACGTCCAGCAAATATTGTTCACAGACAGTACCGAATTCTTTTGTGTGTTCATGTAAATGAATGATGAATGCTATAAACACAATATTCTATAGTAAGCCTCTTGTAATGCACCTTATATCAATTTCAATATGTTTAAAATAAACCGCAAACGATTTTTCTCCATAGGCCATAATGTAACGGAATTCTTTTGAGTGTCCCTATAAAGGAACTATAAGTGCTATGCACACCCTATTCTATAGTAAGCCTCTTGTAGTGCACCTTAGTGATATATATCAATTTCAATACGTTTGAAATTGTGTAACATTAAAATAAACTGCAAATGATTTTTCTTCAGAGACCGTAATGTAACGGAATTATTTTTAGTGTTCCTGTAAAAAAACTATCAGTGCTACAAACTTAATTTTCAATACCGAACAAGCCATAGTAAACCTTAATAACATATATCAATTGCATGACAATTCGAATATATTTACGCGCTTTAGAGCACGGACAGGCAGACGGCAGACAGAAAAACCGAATTCATAAACACTTTTTAACTATGCTGGAAAGTGTTAAAAAAAGAAAAAATGTTTTACCGTTTACTTTCTCCACTAATACAGGAGGAAAGTTACCACAACATTACTCTTGAAAAATAAAACTTCTCAGACGTCACCTACAGGATAAAAACAGGCCCAGTCCAGCCCGAATTTACAAAAAAATGTAAGGTCCAGGCCCGGCTCGGACAAAATGAAATTGAGTCCCGGCCAAGTTTTCAAAAACTAAAATTAAGCCAGAGTGTAACGAATTTTTTTCCCATGCCCGGACAAAGCTCGGGATTCGGGACAGGTCCGGGCCCATATAAACCTCTATTATATATTACCAATCCCCCCCCCCCCCCTGTCGGGGATACCATGCCTCCCCGTTGGGTAAATCCTGGCATCTTGTATTATTTTTTTCATTTAAATATTAACAAAGATCAAATGTTACTTAATTTCACTATTTGAGCAATCTGTATTTAGATCAGTCATCTTTCGATCAACGTGGAAAGGGCAATATGTCTGCTTCAACTTCACATAAACATCATTAGTGCAAGATAAGAAAAAAACTAATGATATATTGCACTGACATCTTTAAACACCATAGAAATATGGATAAAAAATTTAAAAGGGTATTTTCATTGTACTTACCAGACGAACCAGCCGTTAACGCTAAAAATAGTAAACATAGTTTTAGCATAGTGATCAACAGTGTAACAAAACCGACGCCGACGTGTTAAACGACTGAATTATCTATTTAAGAAACCTTTTTGCGTACAAATCTAAACCATGTTGCCAATATCTTATTTCCAAATTTGAATATTAATATCTGATAAAAAATAAACCGATTCGGAATTTTAAATATGAAATTTAAAAAAATAAATATCATTTCATTATCAATTTTATTTTATGAGTTTTTATAAAAAGAACTTTTAATGTATTCTTCAAGTAAAATATTTATGATTTTTTTTTTTTTTTTGACATTGCAAATTGCATATTTAGCAATTTTAATTTTGCTCGTAAAAATTATATCATTTTAATTATTATTATAATTAAATTATTGTAATTATAGTATAGAAAAACCAGTTTAAGGCATAATTTTGGATAGCGATATCAACGGCTCCTAAATCAAAAACTGTATTTGGTGTCGAAGACAGTATCGCGGCCATGGATATCAACTATATTTCTTCGATATCGAAAATTTTAGGATCAGACTTTAAATTCTAAGGAGCAGACAAACAGAAATTGCTTAAAATCTATAACACTGCGAAAATGATTTTTTTAACTGATAAGCATACCATGAACATATATAAAACTGATTGATCAATTATTATTACTAAATAATCTTATTTCTCATATTTGAAAAACACTGCATATTGGTTGCTGTTTGAGTCAATGAACTATTCTTTGCATCAAAGACGAGCTAGGATTTTATTAATAGGTATATAAATAAATAAATTAACATTTTATTTGTCATATTTATTAGATTAATAAATTAAGTTTTTGATACTCTTAACTATTTTGTTTATTTCATTTACATTGAGGTCTATATTTGTCTCCTATTTTACTGAGTTCAATCATTTTTGTTTTGACACCTACCTACGTTACTATGAAAAACAAAGATATTAACAATTATTTAGAAATTTTGCACTGCTAAAGCATAGATTAATGGTCTAGCTATTCGTCGGATAAATAAAAACTAGAATTAATAGACTTAAAATAGATTTAAAATAGATTTTTTTAATGATGTAGGAAAATACGTGCAAAGAATAGTTGAATAATCCATTTAGTTATCACCTATTCCAGGGACTCACCGTAAGGTTTAATACTTAATCACCATGTTCTTGCTGAAGAGGCTTGGTATCTTCTGGCCCTGGCACGAGGCTAACGAAAAAGACAGGCTACCGCGGTGCATTCCACTTATCTTTTTTTACAGACCACTAGAGTGACGTGATGCTCTTTTCGTACTCCTGCATTGGTGCATTCAAGCATCACGTGACACCGGCGGTCTGTAAAAAAAGATACGCGTAAAGCACCGCGGTAGCCTTTCTTTTTCGTTAGCTGCGCACTGGCAGAACTGACCTAAAGAGTTTGACAAAAAATTGTACAACTCTTGAAAAGCATTTTTCTCGAAGTCACAGCTTGCGAGGTTGGTCAACTCTGGTTCTCAACGCCTCATATCTAGCCCAGTTAAACGCCTAGCATAAAGCGTATCTTCCATGCAAGCTGAAATATCATATTTCAGTAAAATAAAAGGAATTAAAGATATTCAATTAAAACAAGAATACTTGTTTGTTATAGGGACCTTGGCGCTTTTTAAAAAAGCTTGGCGCAATTCGGGATTAAGATTTGTTTCCAAATGATATAAACAGCTATGAAAACAAACCTGATGGAACTTTTATGCTTGGTTATATATGTATTTTAACCACGTTTTTGTGTTTGAAGTGTCTAAGCATTGCAGATCATGCTATCTATTGTCTGTATAATATGAATTTTATTAATTTCGGAACTATTCAAGTGATAGATCCAGTTTAACAGATGATCCAAGGTAACATGAATATGAAGTTGTCAATACAAGAGTGGATCAAATGGCTTGGTCCACTCTAGCACTACCAACTTAATCATCATGTACTTGCTGAAGAGGCTTGGTATATTCTGGCACTGGCAGAACTGGACTATGAGTTTGACAAAAAATTGCACAAATCTTGGAAAGCATTTTTCTCGAAGTCACAGCTGGCAAAGTTTGGTCCACTCTGGTTCTCAACGCCTTATATCTATCCTATATACATAAAATCCTAATGAACGACTTTATGAAACGATTTTATGAAACGACTCATTAAACAAATAAAACTAATGATTAAAAGAATATACGTTAATTGCAGGATTTGTAGAACGCTGACGATAATGCAATTTTAGTATGTTTTTACCATCCCCTACAGTATATTTTTCTTTGAGGAGGGTATATAGTATATAGCATTTCTTGTTATTTTACAGGGCCGCACAAAAGAATACGAATATATGAAACGAATGTACGTATGTTACATGCGGAATTTGTAGAATACTGACAGTAATGAAATTTTAGTATGTTATTACAGTCAACAACAGCATGTTTTTTCTCGAAGAAGGTGTATATAGCATTTATAGTTATTCTACAGGGCCACCCAAAAGAATGCGAATATATGAAATTAATATATGTAAAATGCGCGGTTTGTTGAACGCTGACGGTAATGTATTTTAGTATGTTGTTACAGCTAGACAGACAGGCAACAGTGAGTGCTGTCAGACAGAGAACAGACGGAGAGACAGCAGACGGAGAGACAGCAGATTTGTTTATCATACGGCAAGGTCCCAGCCCAGAGAGCGATGCCCGGAAGGACCATCCGGGAAGGGGACCTCACTATTGAAAATTAACTGTCAAAATTACAATGTCAATCACAAAGGCTGTCCAATTATACTGGACGAGCCAAGTTAGATACAATAATGGGCTGAATGAACAATTGTGATTGTAAATAAATGTAAGGAGATGTTGAGATGTAGAACTTTTACAAGATAATAATTAAAGTTGAGTTAAAATTATAAATACAAAACAATACTATTTTGAAAGCACATAAAACCTTTAAACTTAGCCATCTACAGTAGTAAAAGTGTCTGAATTCTTTTGTGTAGCCCTGAATATTATCTATAGATCGTATATATATATCTAAAATTTAGTTCCGATAGGAAACGTAACAGTTGAAAATTCCCTTCAGCAATTTCCGTCAGTAAACAGAAATGTACTCGAATTTTTTTTTTCAGCCCTACATATGATCTACAAAATTTATACGCACCAAGTAATATGCAAAAAATTAGTTAAACTTAAATACGCATACAACAACTGAAAATGCACTCAAATATTTACACTGATGTCCAAAAATTAAGGGGCAGTGACCGATTTTTTTCAATTTTTCGACGTTTTGTCAAATATCTACTGAAATTCTTTACGAATTGTGTTTCAACTCCAGGAATGCAAAGAACATATTTGACTTCATAATTTTCAGTGAAGATTTTGTCGCGAGGACAATTAGGAGGTTACAATAATAATTTTAATAATAAAATAATATTTGCGATCACCCATGTAGCAGAAAATGCTTAAAATGGTCTGTTACTTTAGCATATGATTATGTAGGTCCTGTTCAACATTTGTGTAAGCATTGCATGCATATTCCTGAAGACGTTAACGTTTCTGTGAAAATGTATTGTTTATAGCATACAGAGTTTTCAACCGAATTTAACACCACTTTCCGAAAACTTATTGAATATTTGAGATATTGGTATTTGTATGGAATAACTTTTAACTGCCATGCGCGAACTACCGTAAAGTTTTTTGTTTTTTGTTTTTTTGTTTTTTTGTTATAGAAAGATAAGTCAAATATCGTGAAAACTCAAAAAGACACGGGCAATGCAGCGAGCTAATTGAAAAATTGGGGAGAAAATCCCATATAATCCTATACACGAATTTTAAATGATCGTTATTCGATTTCTTGTTTATACATTTTTAAGAAGGTATATGTATGTAAAACACAAAGCACCACTTTTATCTTTATTACTATTTTTCAAAGAGTATTTAAAAAAAATCTCGCTAAATCTAACACCTCTCACGAGTTCAGAAAAAAAACCTCATGAAAATTCTTAAGTCACTATTTTAATTAATTATTTCTTAATTAATATTTATAATTACTATTTTTAAATATTTTTTTCAATGAGTACTCAATAACTCCCGCTAAATCTAACACCTTTCACCAGTTCAAAAAAAAAAATCTCGTGAAAATTCTTAAGTCCCATCATTATTTCTTTATTAATATTCATAATTAATATTTTAAATTATTTTTTTGTAATTAATCTTTTTAAAAATTTCACCTCATATATATATATATATATATATATATATCACCCTTAAACTTTCCACCTCAAACTATAAACCATAGAAGATTCAGATTCAGATTCAACCAAGCAGGGAGGCCTACCATATGGCTTTAGCCCCTGCAAGCCCTGCTTGGCAAGTTTATTTAAAAAAAAATACATATTTGACAAAACAGCCCAGCTTAATTTGCAGAAAAGTCATACTCAAAAAGTTATACTCAAAAGTCATATTCAGCAAAAAAGTCACAATTAATAAGAGTTTTAAAATTATTTGAAATTGTCAGATTTTTAGCATAAAATATTTTAAAAGTGGAGACAGTGGATTTTTTCAATAAACTTCGTCATCATCAGGAAAAGCATCATCATCAGGAAAAGCATCATCATCATCATCACCACCAATGGTGTGTACTGGTGGCATTTTGGAATAACAGTTGGTTTTTTTCTATTAAGGACATGCAGCTAATTATCTTTTGGAGCAATGAGGAATTCGCCGAGATTGATTTGAACCAATTCGACAGAGAGATGGTGTCTGTTTTCCTCAAATGTAGAGTAGCTGTCAATGGGCATGTGAGAACGTAATGTAGCGAATCCCCTCTTGCGCCACAAGTGCATCTTGAAGACAAAACTTTATTAAATTTAATTAAATAAGCCGGGAAAGGGCCATGATTGATAGCGAATATATATAGGTATCGATGACTTAGAAGATAGTCTTCTGAAACTTTTGGCTTCAATGCATAGGTATATCGCCCAGTGGGACATAAGTCCAAATCACGTTGCCATGAGTTATGTAAAGTTTGCTTTAATATTCTCTTAAGATATGAGGATGGATATGGTATAATTTTTTCTGGTATTAGTGAATTTGGGTCAGTTGCTTCCTTTGCTAACCGATCCACTAATTCATTACCTGTTATGCCTGAATGTCCTTTGACCCATTGTAGATAAATTTTTTGTGTTGCTCCTTGCAGAGATTGGATTATTTGGCTGATTATTATATTTTTTGTAGATATATCTTTTAGTGCTGATATTGTAGATTGGCTATCTGATTTTATAACTATTGTGCGATATTTTGATTGTTTTGACCATTGTATTGAGTCCAAGATCGCCAGCTGTTCCGCTTGATACGCTGAGTTTTCGTTCTGTATTCTTTGCTGATGTGTATATATTATTTCTTCTTCTTTAAATACACAGTAGGCATAACCCGTGCCGATTTCAGTTTTGGAGCCATCCGTGTATATTTGCACATCTGTCTCTATTTTATTTTCTGTATCCAGTATATTAAGATATTCTTTTGAGGTATCTATATATTTTTTGTAAGCTTTGTTTTGAAATGTATCAGAGTGATGTGGGTGTGATGGCACTCCCAGTCTCAGTATCATTCCTTGGTCTGCAATCTGTTTCAGTTTTAAAGGTAGTGGAGGAATTCCTGTCAGGACATTTAGAGCCGATGTAGGAGATTTTTTATATGCTCCAGAAATTAGTAGCAGACAATGACGCTGAATAGATAAGAGAAAGCGAAAGCCATGTGACTTTTGCAATCTTGGAAACCATGTAGCTGCTGCATATGAAACTTTCTTTTCTAGAATGGAAGTGTACCAAGTTTTTATGATTTGTTTGGAAATGCCACTTGTGGTTGATGCGAATTTTAACAAGTTTTGTATTGTTGCTGACATTTCATCCCGTTTGATTCTAAGATGTGGCAAAAATGATAGGGTTGAGTCTAAATGTATTCCTAGATATGGAGTATCTTCAGTTTTAAGATTATGTGAATCAAGTTTGAAGATTGGACGCCGTTTTAAATACTTTGGACGTCTGAGATTCAGACATTGGCACTTGTGATAAGATATTTTCAGATCCGAAGTTTGAGTCCAATCGCTAATTACTTGAAGAGCTTCATTTCCTCTCCTTTCTAGTTCGGCTCTAGTTCTTGCCTCAATGATTAACATTAAATCATCCGCATATGCTATGACTCTTATATTTTTATTGCTGAGAATATCGATTAATTGCTGCATAAACACTTTCCACAGGAAAGGACCATAGCACGAGCCTTGTGAGCAGCCTTTGGAGAACCAATGTATTTCATCCATTAGCCAGCTGGGATATGCTCCTCTTTTAGTTAGGAAGGACCTTGTTGTGTTAATATAGGGCTGTTCAATATTTAGTTGTTGAAGTAAGATTAATGTCTGCTCCCACGGAAGATTATCAAATGCATTTTTAAAATCTATTGACAACAGGGATATATACGAGTTGTTTTGTTTAATTATTTCTATGTGTGAGAATAGTGTTTGAATTGCTGTTTCTGTTGATCTCCCTTCCGTGTATCCATGTTGATTTTCAAAGAGTATTCTATTTCTGTGTAAAGAGAAGTTTATCCTTCGCAGTAAGAGTTTTTCATATATATTTCCGAAAACTGGGAGCAAAGTTATTGGCCTGTAGGAATCAATCTCTGTAGGGGGTTTGCCCGATTTCAAAAAATACACCAACTCTCCTATTTTCCAAACATCTGGAAAATAGTTCAGTTTTAGTAGTGCTATGTACATTTGGAGTAGGAGATCTTTTTCAATTTTGAAAATATTTCTTACTATACGATGATCGATGTCATCTATTCCCGGCGCTTTGTTAGCATCAAAAGAGTAGATGACGTCTCTCAATTCTTGAATAGTGAACGGCGGTACAGTGTCCGTTGATTGTGGATGCAGATTAACTTTTGGATTAGCTGATGGACCAAAAATTCCTTTTGTGAGATATGTGAATAGTTGCTTTTTAGTTTGGGTTATGGTGTCTGAAGAAGATAGCGCATACGATTCTTTATGATAGAAATCTTGAAAAGCTACTTTTTGTAGTTTCCCATATGGATTTTTTGTTTTTTTACAAAATTGATTCCATGCATCATTCTTAGCTTTCTTTATAAACTTTCTGTATTTAGCTTTCTCTAATTTATATTTCGCATAATGTTCAGAAGTAGACTCTGGTAATTTTGATTTCTTTCTTAAAGCTCTAACCAAATTTCTTTGTTTTCTGATATCCTCCGTCCACCATGTTATTTGTGGCGTATACGCTGACTTTTTTCTTTTAAAACTTTCTTACAGATATTGGTGAGTAATGTGATGAATTTTTC
The DNA here is from genome assembly GCA_963931845.1 of Maratus michaelseni. Lineage (NCBI taxonomy): Eukaryota > Metazoa > Arthropoda > Arachnida > Araneae > Salticidae > Maratus > Maratus michaelseni. The sequence goes on from OZ007590.1 coordinate 190,816,671, forward strand.
GTAAATATCATTAAATGTATCTATATCTTCTATATTATTAAAGCATATATTATTTTCTTCTATTTGACTGTGAAAAGCTGTGTTAAATTTATGAAATGATACATTTTTTGTTCTGAATCGTCGTCTGGGAAGCTTCGGAATTTTTGTATGTAATATTAAAGTTATTAAACGATGATCACCAAAATCCATCTCCTCCATCACTTCCCAGCTCGCTATGTGAGAGAAGATCGGCATTGAAGCTAATGTTACGTCTGGCCAGCCTTTCCTGTCTTTTGACTCGTATGTCGGGGAAGCATGTGGGTTATTGACTACTAAAAGTTTGTGAGTACACATTTGATGAATTAAATGATGCCCTCTGTCATTTTCACTATTGTATCCCCATAGAGTACTATGAGCATTAAAATCACCTAACATTAGGAATTTTGGCGATCCTCCTTTAATTTGTTCCCATTCTTGCAAGTCTTCTTGTATGTCATGGGAGGTAGGTATATATTGGCAACCTATTGTTAGATATCCTTCTATTGTCAATATATTTACAAAGACTGCATTTTGTGTTGCTTTTATTTGAAGATGTTGGATTTCCGTGTTTAAAATGGCTATGAAACAATTTCTAGATAACGAAAAGTAGCATGGTAGTGAGCTTGGAAGACCATATGGCCTTTTATTTGTTATGGCGCAGTCTTGGAGACAGGCTATTGTGTACTTTTCATTTATTAATTTTTGAAAGAGGGATGATGAAGCTGGGCGTGTTTTTTGAAGGTTTAATTGAGCTATTTTAAGGTCCTCCAATTTATGAATATTAACATTAGTAGAATTTAGAAAAGGAGGTGAATTTGAGTTTGTATTTGATGAAACGATTTTAGAGGAACTATTCTTTAAGTTGAAAATGATCTAATGGTATTGTTGATGCGATATTGTCTATTTTGGAGCAGATTTTGGAAAACTTGACACTTGTTTGAGTTTGCACTGTGTTTGTAGCTAAATGTCATGCCTTTCTCATCAACCGTATTATAACAATTTATGCATCTATGTAAGTTTGGATAATTGCGCTTAGGACATGTACTGGACTCATGGTTGTGCATACAATATGCACACGCTTGTTTGCGTCTACATTTTTCATGGGAGTGTCCAAATAATTCGCAGTTTCCATATCTTATAAGAGGGACATAATTTGTAATTCTACACGATGCTAAACCTATATAAATATAGTCTTTTGCTAGCATACGAAGAGCCATTGGTTCCTCTAATTCCAACATTAATTGAAAGGTTTTTGCTTTTGGACGTGTTATAACTTTGTTTATATTGTCTCTTACATTTTGACTTAATTCTGTTTCTATTACTTCCAACACCTCTTCCTTCGGAACATAATGTGGAATCCTTAAAAGTATGATCTTTTTTCTTTTTTCTCCCAGATACTTGAGATCTAACAAGCTGTGTATTTTTTCGTTGTTTTGCAGAAAGTTCAACGTTTCGTCAACTTCCTTTGATGTGAAAGCTTTTAAGATGAAAGAATTCTTGTCTCTTGACTACGTGCAGAATAATTTTGGTAGTTTTGGTTCGTTTTTTAATTCCCTGTCTAATATTCCCCTTATGTTGTTCATGGACATCTTCGTTTGTTTCTTAAGTGTGAGAAGAATTGCCGTAGTTGAGAGAGCTGGTGCCGGAATAGAATGTGTTTGTTTTAATCTTGTTGAGTAAAGATCTGGAATGGATATTTTTTCTGTAGTTGAGGAACTTTTCAAAGGTTCATCTTGTTGTACCAGATTGCTAGGTGACATTTGATTTTGTACTGTTTCCAATATTTTCTGTAGTTTATCGTCATATTGTTGGTGCATTAACTTTATTAAGTCTTTTAATTCTTCGTCTTTGGTCAGTGTTTGTAATGTTGATTCTATATAGGTTTGTTGATCCTTTAGTTGAAAATTCAGTTCTCTTAATTGTTTCGTTTCTATATCTAATTGTTTCTTGAGATTGGTTATGTCTTCTTTTATTAGTTGTGAAGGTAGTTTTCCTGTTTCTGGGTCTTTATCTTGAAGGAGATGTTTAAGGAGCTGAAGATTTTTGTTGATTCTCTTTTCCCTGATATTTGATGAGTGAAGATATTTTTTTCTTAATTGGTTTATTTCTTCTTCTTTGTCTTTCAAGATTGTTTGCAGCTCTACTTCTTTTTGTTTTATTATTTCCAGCAATTCTACTTCTTTGTCTTTTACAATTTGAGTAAGATTTTCTGTTTCATTCTTTTGATTATTTAGTGCTTCTTTTGTTTCGATCAATTCTTTTTCTGACAGCAAGTTTTCATCCTTTAAGTCCTGAATTATTTTCTGAACTTCATCTTGTTTAGATGTTGATTGAAGTTCTGCTTTTATTGTTAAGTCCTGTATTATTCTCAAGATGTCTTCATAATATTTTTCTGCTTCGACCTTATACGCTGTTTCTCGCTTTTTGAGGTGTCTCTTCATCTGGTCCATTTTGTCTTCTAATGACATGTGTTGTACTTCATCATCTTCGTATTTAAACAGTTTCTTTACCTGAAGCGAAGAGTTTGTTTTAGAAGGTTTTGTTAATGGTGCATTATCAGTTTTCGTTTGTTTTTGGTACAAATCTGGATTTTTACTGAATGTGTTCCGTTGACTTCGATGAATTTCGATGTTTGGTTTTTCAATTGAAGAATCAATGATATTTAGAGAAGTTGATCTTGTTCTATTTTGAAGATCGTCTTTCGTTATACTTCTCGTTATACGTTGAATATTATTGTCTAATTCTTCTTGTTCTGACATTGATGAATAGTAATTTTAATTTATTTTCTTTAATTAGTCAAGCAAAGTTTTTCTTTCACGATAGTTTTGGCAATTCAATTTTTCTTTAATTCAGTCAAAGCACATCTTCATTATCTACTAAATCGTAACTAAATTTCAATTAAATAACTAATAAAACTGTAATTGGAGCATCACTAGCCCTCCGCCATACATCAGTGAAGGAAAGGGATATAGAAAGAGTATAGCAAAAATCAACAGCCTAGGCTGTTGGAAATGACTAAGAGAAAATAAATTTGGAAGGGAAAAATTGACTAATATTTTAACTAAAAAATGAAAACATAAAATTACAAAGTAACGATAGAGAAAGAAAATTTAAAGCCGAACAAAGATAGGAAGGGGGGAGGAAAGAGGATATTTCCTGTGCTAAGATGATCATACACTTTAAAAACTTTATACATAAAATAGCGCCAGTAATAAATAATGAAAATAATTTTTAAAAAAAAGTATGAGTAAAATAACACAAAAGTAATAAATAATAAACTACAGAAGAAGGAAATATAAGATAGAAGGAACATCAGGGGTGTTTTCGCCCATCTTCCCCTTTCGCGGTTTGCCACAGATTTTTTTTTATTTACGCCAGCTTTCGAAACTATTTCAAAGCAGGGGAATAGTATGGCGTACTTATCGCTGTCTTGGCACCTTTTTCCCTCGATATTTTCTTATTTATTTAAACGTTTAAGGTATCTGACTACGTTTAAAAAGTGGTTTTTGACCAAACTTGTCAAAATGATTTTATTACATTCTATTCAAGTCCAACTTTTTACCTTTTCAAAGCTGTACTTATTTTTATTGTATGACAAATAGAACTGTAGTTGTAGCGGCTTTTGCAGCTGTCACTCAAAGCGGAAGTACTGTTTAAAGGACCGGAAGTACTAATTAAAGGTACTAACTGGGAGGCGGGGAGGCAAAACTATGGCCTTCTAGAAATAAACAAAAGCTCAGTACTTAAAAAAAAGAGTATGGCTCATAAAAACGATGAAGATTAGATGCATATTACTGTGTAAATTCCTTGTAGTAAAACATAAATCTCAACTTTAAATGCATTTTTTGGAAAATGTAATTTTTGGTGAAAATTCCATACGCAAAACATGATTTCTCAAAAAGTCATTAGAATAGCACTATGAAATTTAAAAGGCATGTTGTTTATCCTATTGTGAAGGCAATGAACTAAAGATTTTATTTCAGATTAAATATTTTTTGTTTTATGGATGTTCACGTGGATGTTCACATCGATAAATTTTATGAAAATCAGCATGTAAAAAGGCGTGATATGCTATAAGTTTTGAAATATTTAAAATATCTCTTAGATTTTAGTTCATTGCCTTCACCAATGTCATAGGTATGAAGTGTAAATTGGAAATTAAGATACATACAATATATTTTTCTGTAGCGCGTTTTGCGTATTGGACCAAATTTCACTGAATTTTACCACAAAATCCACCATTTACCAAAATGTCATCAATGAATGAAGTATTTTTTACCTTTTTTCACAGTTTCTAGTTATAAACTGAATAAGAATAAGTTCAAAAAATAATTAAATAGCTTTTTTGGAAAAAATTGTTCCGTACGTAGTCAGGCACCTTAATAAGATTGTTTTGATTTTTGCTACGTCTGTTATGCGAAGGATATGTTATCTAAGGAGTGTAAACATAATGCAATCTATTTAAAGCTTTGTTTTTAAAGTTACGTATATTTTCTTTTTGTTATGGGGTGGAGGGGGGGGGCATGTTTTTCCTAAATACCAATAAAATAATACTTAAAAAACAATAATTGGTTGCTTTTATAACTAATATTTAATTCGATATTTTCAATTTTCCGATATTTGATATCTTTATTTTTATGACAATAAAGAACTCCGGTCTAATTTCTTTAAATAACTCATAAAAAAAGAACTTTGTTCAAGAATCAGTTTAAATTTGATATATTTTAAAACTTTATTAATCTTTCTTACGTAGTGCAGCTACTTACAGTGCCTGATTTATGGCACGGTCCCAGAGCCCCCGATTTTCCGGGACCCGCAAATGAGACTGAAGATTTTTAAATTATTACCCAAAATCTGATGAGGTTTTAACTATTAAAAAACAAAATTAATATGAAAAGTTTTTTTTTTCATGCAAAAATAACTTTTAAGGGCTACATCACTCACGCGAAAACACCTGTTCGCTAATGTTAATCCTATGGGAGGAATTTTTAAAAATATCTCATTTGCATTTCAATATTTAAAAAACAATTTTACCATTGAATATTTAAAATCGACGAAAGATTGAAAAATCGTCAGAGAGATTATGAGGATGTTATAAAAACTTTTACTGCTAAAAATTGAGAAGAAACATCATTAAATATCACAAAATTATTAAAGCATCTGTGCCCAGGACCCCCAAATTTGTAAATCAGTCGCTGGCTACTTATAAAATAAACACATACATCCCCCCCCCCCCTTCACCTCCGTAATATCAACTAAGAATTGATTGTATTCACCTGATTTTAAAATTTAAAACCAAACCCTTATTTAAATTGAACTAAAATCCCTTTTCTTTTGATGATTTTGATGGGGAAAAAAAGTAAAATTTATTTTTTATAAAGAACTGAACAATTAAACAGTAGGATAAAATATTTTTTTAGTTAAAAGGATTTAAAGTAATCGTTTCATTTTATGAAATTAGGAAATACTAATAAAATGTATCATATTTATTATTTCTGTTGTCAACATCCCCTTTTCTAAGCAAATAAAAAACGCAAAACGATAAATGAGATACCATATGAAAAAATTTTGAACAGGTTTTTTCATAACATATGAGTTTTTTTTTTCAAAACATATGATGTCACCCTCTAATGCAGTTAAAATACAATTAATATATTTTTTTTTCGTTTGCTATATTATACTCACATTTCGTTAAAACATGTTATTTGATAAAAATTACATTTAATTAAAAATTAAATCAGCATTGTTTTCATAAATGAAATGAAAGGTTTTTCTCAAATCAGTGTTGCCACAAAAAAACGCATCAATGATTATTAAAATAAAAAATATATGTTCCAATAAAGAAAAAATGGGACAAAGTTGTTGCACACGTTTATATTATATTTATGATTAAAAAGCAAAATTTAAATTCAAATGCTCAATTTTTTTTTTTCAAAACATATGATGTCACCCTCTAATGCAGTTAAAATACAATTAATATATTTTTTTTTCGTTTGCTATCCTTGACCCGATTTTACTGTAACAAAAAATTATATTAACAGAATGAAATTAAAAGAATTAAAAGGCGAAGAGCGAATTTCACGGGCACAAATCAAGACACGATATGAGAATGACAAAAGCGGAAACACCTGAAACCCATCATGTGAGGCGACGGTTAGTAGGAACGTCTATGCCAAGATAAAAGCCAAGTTTTCGCCAATATCGGTGGGGTTGCGACTTGCGAGCATTCTGTTTGAACACCTTCCCATAACCCCCGTTGCAATTGATGGGCGAAAACACCCCTCATCTTCCTTCTATCTTATATTTCCTTCTTCTATACTATAAACACACTCAAAAATTCCATCTCCCTTAAAAGAAAAAGGAGAAAAAAAGCGGGGGAGACAATTTAATTCAATTTTTTTAATCATCTTACAGGGATCCCTGTATTTTCAGCAAATCCTATATAGAGCAGTTGCAATAGACGTCATGATGACGTCGGGTTGGAGGTCACACAATCACACGTGTACTATGAACCATCCAACCCTTATCTTACACAGGTCAGGTTCACAGACGACTGTTCTTTGCAACAAATCGCTTATATAACTTTGCGATTTGTTTATTTTATAATGCCATCGATTTGTGCGGTAATAGGGATGATAAATCCTTTTTTAGAATACCTGCGATACCTCGTAATGTCTGCGAAAGGAAACAAAACTTGTGTGAAAGAAGAAAAAAGCTCTAAAAAATGTTGACAGATAAAAAAGTTAAATATTTTAGGATATGTGAAGATCAATTTATATTAGGTTAGTAAAACGAGCCATTAATAAAAATATTAAAGAAACAAATAACATTTATGATAGTTGACAATGCTCTTGTAATAACTATGTGTTCTCTTATGCAATCAAATTGATCTATTATATTTTCAAGCGTAATATGAATTAGAAACTAAAATATCTGGCCTAACTTCTAACAAAGGGCACTCTGGATAGAGAGAAACAAGAACGAAAAATCATGCGTCAAGCATAGATTATGTAACACTTTCCAACGCTTTCAAAATAATTTTACAAATCATACCGTTTAATAAGCTAAAAGATAACATCTAAGTAAACAATTTGGAAAACGCATAACATATTTAAAAACATAATTTAAGGAATTTCCAACATATACAATATTCGAAAAAATATCCGAATACTTTTATTCAGCCCTGTATAGGATCTATAGATTTGTATACATACTACATAGGATGCTAAATTTTAGTTCAGTTAGGAAACGCGTAGTACAGTTTAAAATTCTCCGGCTGGAGTTTCTGTCAATAAACGGAAATGTGTTCGCGAACTTTTGTGTTTCCCTGTATATGATCTACAGAATTTATACACACCACGTAATAGATAAAAAGCGAGTTAAAATTAAAATCGCGTTCAGTAACTTAAAACGCACTTCCGGGAATTATTGTTAACAGACAGTAGAGAATTCTTTTGTGTGTCCCTGTAAATGAACGATGACTGCTATACACACACTATTCTGTAGTAAGCCTCTTGTAATGCACCTTAGTGATATATATAAATTTCAATGCGTTTAAAATAGTGAAACATTATTTAATTAAACCGCAGACGATTTTTCTCCATAGACGTAATGTAACGGAATTCTTTTGACTGTCCCTGTAAAGTAACTATTGGGAATTCAAGCGCTCGAATACGCAATCTGGTGGAGAAAAGATATAACTTCTCGCTTCATGAAAATCACTTGCAAGCCCATTGCATTACATACATTTTTAATTTGTTAATAATGATTATATTTTTGCACAATTTCAGATTTCATGTGATATTTGTGTTCGCTGTTTATATGACAAGATAAAAATTATCCAAATTTGAATATCTAAAACTTTTAAACGCGTTTACAATAAATAATAGTTTCAATGGCACTTTAGCATTAGTTAAAGGGACAATTTTCCTGTACCGACGGCTGAGATCAGCGCCTCATAGGCCGTTTTAAGTCCCAATAAGTTCTATGCACACCCTATTCCATGATAAGCTTCTTCTAATGCACCTTAGTGGTGTATATAAATTTCAATGCGTTTAAAATAGTGAAACATTGTTTAAATAAACCGCAAATGATTTTTCCCCATAGACCGCAATGTAACACAATTCTTTTGAGTGTCCCTGTAAAAAAACTATAAGTGCTAGACACTTCCGTTGAAATAGGGAACATCTTATAGATAACGACAATAACATATAAAAATTGCAGAGCAATCCGAGCATATTTACGGGAGTTAGAGCACGGACAGACGGCAGACGGCCAGACAAACCGAAGTCATAAACACTTTTCAACTAGGTTGGAAAGTGTTAAAAAAGGCGGGGGACACTATAATTCATTAGTATCATTGACCTAATTTATTCATTACCATGCCTGAGAAATAATATCCGGTTTTTCAAACGTAAGTTTAGATTAATAATCTTGATTGGGACTTAAAACGGCCTATAGAGGTGCTAATTACAGCTGTCGGTACAGGAAAATTGTCCCTTTAACTAATGCTAAAGTGCCATTGAAACCTTTATTTATTATAAACGCGTTTAAAAGTGTTAGATATTTAAATTTGGACAATTCTTACTTTGCCATATAAACACAGAACACAAATAGCACATGAAATCTGAAATTGCGCAAAAAAATAATCATTATGAACAAATTAAAAATGCATGTAACGCAATGCTATTGCAAGGGATTTTCCTGAAGGGAGAAGTTATACCTTTTTTCCACCAGATGGCGTATACGAGCGCTGCGATTTTACAAACCATCACGCGTAGAACGATTGGAGATGATGTCGAATGGTGATTGGTCGACTGCCCGAGACGATGTAGGAGGAGCTTAATGCGCTTGAAGAGGATATTTTTCATTTCGTTGAAGATTCATAAGAAAGTCTGATCTTGCATATTCATGTTTGGTTTGTTTTTAATGATGCTTAGGACATATTAAACGTGTCTAACAAAAAATTATTAACTTAATACAATTAAAAGAAAACAATCCATATGTACAAGTATAATTTGAATTAGCAAATCAAATACTTCTAGCTCTTGTATTTTCAGAGCTCATTATCTAATTCAACTCTTGTGTTTTTTTTTTTTTTTTTTTTTTTAAGAAAATTAAAACTAATATTTTAATTGTAAAGGTGTATGAAAACTAATTTAAATTTGTAGTTGCTTGTGTAATTTTTTTAAGGGAAAAAACTATACGTCCAGCATAATTTATTAATACATAACAAACCTTACATAAAGTTAAACATATTTAATTTATAAATTATTATATTCTTTAATATCTATAATCTTATATAAAGTTATAGCTATAACTTCCAATTTTCAAATAAAGATTACATGTTTACATTTTTTTGTAATTTTTATTTTAAATTTTATTTATAGTAAATACTAACTGCAATTAGCTAGAATTAAACAAAGAACAACATATTAAACATTATTTCACAAGAATAAACTGAAAGCACAGCAATGTTAGCTTTCTGAATGTTTATTATTTTTTTTTAAATCATAATTGAATTAATAAACGAAAATAAAATTACTAGGTTGTTAAAAACTTTTTGAACTGTGTTATTTCATAAAATCAACATATACTTAAGAAATGAAGATTTCAAATTTATATATAGTTTTAATTTTTTTACTGAACTTAAAAGTTTATTAAACAAAATATTCCTTCATATCTTTAAGTCAAGACAGCGTAAAATACAAAATTTTCATACAAATTCATTTAATTTTGGAATTATTTTTTTCTTTTTACAATTAAAAGTTTGCAAACATTGCATGTATCCACTGAAAAAAAAATCTCATTCAGTATTTAAATAATTTAAAAAGCTATACAAATTACACTTGAACGCATAAAATCCAGGCAACTTCTAAGCCGTTAAAAATACACATACACATGTATATTTATTTTTTTATTTAAATAATTTAAATGGTTTATTACGAAATACACACACACACACATAAACCCTCCAATCTCTATAATAAAACCGTAAGTCATGTGACTGTCATCAACAATTCCGGAAAGCCCGCTTCACTTTTTCATATGCCAGGCGGCCATTTTGATTAAAAATTATTTTTTCGAATAAAACTTAATAAATGTTACATTTTTAGAAAGATCGTTCAAAATAAATTAATATTTGAGAGATGACTTACGTTCAATTATGTATATATTCTTCAATAACTTCAGTTGAAATTAGCCTCGCAGTTCAAATTCTCTATCCATGAAAGTAAACAAACAAACAAAAAAAAGATTCATTCGTCGTGAAGGTTTAAAATATTAAACCATTAAACCATGGAGATAATCGTTCGTAAAGTAAGTTTTCCGTGAAAATTTTTTTGGAGCGCTGCCTGGTGTCAAAAAAATAATTCGTACCAGTGACACAATCAAAGTTTACCATAATTATGTGCTATACAACTCAACTTCATTCTTTATCTTTTCTTGATGTAAGCTGAATGTAAACAAATACAACTCCTGTAATGATATTTAATGAATCAAATTTCGAAACAAATTGTCAGTTAATTTGGTATTTATGTATTATACGTGCAAGGAAGAGAGACCACTGAAAATGATTGTTAATCACCAATCATATTTACCATTATTAATGACCAATCGCTTTCAAAACAGTAATTTAATATACATTTACAAAATACATAACATCATTAAGTACTTTTGTGTTATTTGGGCGCAAATCTCGCCAATAGCATATTTAAAATCGCCAATACCAGCTTTTATTTTTCGCGTGTGCAAATTAGAAACGATACTTTGATTTTGAAATCAAATGTTCTGATGGAACAGCTGTCGTAGACGCACCGGGGCACTATATTAACTATAGAGCTGCAATATAGAGAGATAAAACGGGTTGCTGTAATTAGAATTATAGGCGGTAATGTTGGCGTGGCGTATTTACAAGTTACGGATCTTAATAGTCAGTAGACATTAAGCAGAAATGCCAAAGTAAGGGAATTATGCAGTTATGAAAACTCCTGAACTATATCAAAATAGGAGAGCAGAGAAAAACAGAGTCGAACAGAGACCGGCATCTAGAAGGAAGTTCGTGAATTTTAATCAGATTCTACGCCACGGGTCAAAAGTGCTGACAGCAAATATGGTTTAAAAGGAATGTGATTATCAAATCTGGCTTCCAAAAGTTCAATGTTTCACCAAACCATACTCGAAAATTACGTGTTATAATATGCACCCCGATCATGTCACATTATTCAAGACGTTTTAAATGAGAATAATGATAGATTTTCTAATCTCCTGTAATCAAGTCTACAGCCAAAGTTAGCGAGAAACAAACAAACAAACAAAAGAATATTGGCAACAATATGGTTCAGTGTAAATGTAGATATCATTAAAGACTTTCACAAAATAGACTTCGATGCACCAAATCGTATTAACTAAAATACGCCATTTGGCAATGGATCCAGTTACGGAAAACAACTTAATATGCTTAAGAATCTCCTCATTAGCAAACATATTGCGACTGATAAGCAAACGGATATGAAGCATAAACGCTTAAGTTGGTTAAGCGGTTTTTGTCAAGAAAGATGAAATACATAACAACAAAAAATATGCGAAATGCTACCATGATCGCAAAAGCTTTTGATTTGTCTATTAGAATCTTCCGGTTTGGCGAAGGATTACGGAAAAAAATAAATTATGAATAAAAGTAACGTGTTACAGTGCTAAACATACATTTAAGGGAGACCAAACTGGTCGCCAGTGGCGGCTAGTATGTAATAACAATGCTCACAAAATGTGTAGTGGCTCCATCTGTTCGTGAAATAAGCAATTAATCATTCAACATTTTCTTTTTCGCAAAATTAAAATAATGATTACTATATTTATTATTACTAGTGTTAGATAGGTTTATCTCCTTTACTTTCACTATTATTATTTGTAATACAGCTGTGAAATGATGCCATTGTATGCTTTATTTAATCTATTTATAATAATTTAATTTGGTTGTTATTGTATTTAGTCTAAATGTTCCAAAATTAACATGTAAACTCTTGAAATCAACACAATCCCTGTATATGATTTTCTGCTATTCCAATTTTCACAAAATTCTTGAGATGACGATGACATTAAAATATATATTACTGATGTAGACGACACATACAAAAAATTAGATAAATAAATAAATGGATTGCTGATGTAGACGACATATACAAATAATAATAAATAAATAAATACAAAGAAGAAGAAACAGAAATAAAAACAAAAAGTCCTAGCTTCCGGATATTAATAGAGGCCAAAAAAGTTTTGTTTCTATTACACATTATTAATAACAAATAACATTAACATACATGTAATGTTTGGGCTTGTACAAAGTGTATCAAAATAAACATAAGATCATATTTAAGCTATGTCTAAAAAACCCAAGTTTCTCTTTAACATAGATTGGTTTATTTTTCTCATAGATTATATTTTGCTAATTAATCACAAGAGAATGTATAACAAACCTCTACGCAAAAATATTAATTATATATTTTAAAAATAATATTAATTATATATTTAAATAATAATATTTATTTATATTAATTATATATTTAAATAAAAATATTAATTAATATTAATTATATTTATTTAAATATAAGTAATAATTAAAAATTTAAATAATAAAATAATAGAAAAAAACCCTTTAAATATGGTAATCTTCCACAACTTTATCACTACAGATCAACCAGTAATTGGTAAAAAGAATTTTAGTAAATTAATAGAGATTTTTTAGAATAATGCTTAATTTTAAAAGATGAAAACTTTAATTAATTAATTCTGCTAATTTGATAATCATCTGTTACTAAAGTTCTAATATAAAAATATTTTTAATGAAAGTTTATGAGTTATTGCATTTTAATAAATGTTCGTATAGTTATTAAAAAATAGCTTATATGAGATCAAATTTAATTTAATTCTTGAAATTATCTGATATTAAATTTTATTGTATGCAATGAAAATTTTAATTTTTATTTACCTTAATTATAATTATAATTTAATATTGTTTAACTTAATTCTAATTAAAATTTAATTATCTAATTGATAATAAAATATTGCAGAGCAATTGATGAAGATTAACTGATCTTTATATAAATGCTTAAGAAGCACTGTTAATAAATATTCTTTAATTAGTTAAATTAAATTAAATTAATTAAATTAGTTAATTCAATAAAGATAAAAGCAAAACTCTAAAAATGCAAAAAAAAAAAAGGGAAAGGACACAACTTGATACTCAAACTTACGAGCCTGGTGCTTTAACCACTATACTAGATCTGACACAAGATTATTAGCTTTTAATACACTTGTTCATTTAATACGCTTTAACTCCTCCCCTCAACATCTACGTAACCATCTTTTAGCCAGACATCATTCGACACCGCCTCCAATCGCTCTACGCATGACGGTTTGTAAAATCGCACGAGCGCTTGAGTTCCCAATTGTTAGTTCAAGCGCTCGAATACGCCATCTGGTGGAGAAAAGATATAACTGCTCCTTTCAGGAAAATAAATCCCTTCCAAGCCCATTGGATTACATGCATTTTTAATTTGTTCATAATGATAATTTCTTTTGCACTATTTCAGATTTCATATAATATTTGTGTTCTGTGTTTATATGAAAAAGTAAAAATTATCCAAATTTGAATATCTAACACTTTCAAATGCGTTTACAATAAATAATAGTTTCAATGGCACTTTAGCATTAGTTAAAGTACAGTGCCTAGAAGTAACTAGTGTGCTTATCGCCAATACAACCATAAGAAAAAAAATGTGTCAGAAAGGAGGAAAACCAAATTCTCCGCCAGAGGGCGTCGAGTTCCCACCGTGGTTATTTACATTTGAAGTTTCATTTAAAAGGCTTGATCCTAATGTGAGTTTCGATATAATTACCGCTATATTTTCAAACAAACTATACGAATTTTTCTATTTCTCTAATATTTTAAAGTTAACATATATTATAACATATACTATGCTTCTTTAATGATAAATTAATATGGATAATTCCGCAAATACTACGAAAAAAAAAGCTGATCGAACATGCTTCGTTTCTGGATGTTCAAGTGGATATAAAAGTAACAAAGCTAAAATAACTCTATTTTCCACCCCTAAAGACAAAAACCAATTTGAAAAATGGTTAAAAGTCATTCCTCGAGCCGATAAAGACTTGAACCAACATTCAGTTGTGTGTGAATCGCATTTTGATGAGCGATTTATTGAGAAGAGTTACAAATACACAATTTATTAATTATTGATATCCTAACTTTTAAATTTATTTTAACATGACAATTTTGTTTCATTAGTATGTTTTCATTGAATTATGGTTTTAATACATTCACAAAATCAATTTCTTACTTTTTGTAGGGTGTCTATTACTGGAATTAAAATTGTTTGAATTATTTCTTTTATTAAAATTTTGATTCACATTGGGAAATGTGAGTATGAGAATGGTTAAATATTGTTGATAGATTAATATAATATTAAAAAAAAAAAAAAAAAAAAAAAAACTAAAATATAATAAAAATTATTAATTAAAAGAATTTTTTTAAAGGATGATTAGCACATCTACCACAATTTAAAGAAAATGCATTCTTGTAATACTTTCAGGAGAATATTTTTTTTTCTAGATTTGAAAGAATCATAGATTTCCCATTTGATGTTTTGCTGGTATACCTTAAATTATTTTACCCAAAACTAAACTCTGAAACAACAGAAATTTTTAACAACCCAATTTACTCTTAGTTTGTTAAGTGGATGTAAACAAATTATGTAATAATAAATACCGATTAAAAAGTTGTCAAAATAGGGGTAAAATAATTTAACTGTATAAAAAAGGACATGTTTTTACAACAATATATCGTAGTATGATGTATTTATCCAATGTATTGTTTTTAGAAATAACTAAATATTGTTGGAAGAAAAACGTCCTATGATAAATTTTGTAACTGTTTGATTTCTTTACAATTAGTTGTTATGAAAGCAGTTACATTTCTCCCCAACTGCATTTTCATTATTAAAATTTTTTTTCATGTTTATTTTTTATCTAGAGAATTGTAAAGTACTGATTTATTACCGAAAAAATTAGATTTAAAACGATGTTTATGTACAAACGAAAATTACCATAGCCGCGGTGAGAACACTAGCGCCATCTATCAGCGTCCTCTATTTCAGAGATATAATTTTGACGCAGATAACAACACTATTTACTTCTAGGCACTGTAGTTAAAGGGACAATTTTCCTGTACCGACGGCTGCGATCAGAGCCTCTATAGGCCGTTTTAAGTCCCAATTAGCAACAGAATCTAAATTCTGTGCATAACAAAGACATTTAAGATATATGTATCTTAAATGTCTTTGGTGAATAATCTGATAAAACAAAATGCATTCAGCGGGAAATGCTGCATTGTCGTTCGTGAACAGAGTCAACTTCTATCCACACACTAATCAATCTTCTTCAATGAACCGGTCAACCAACCAATTCATCAACACTCGTCGTTATATTATCGTTTGTCCATGAACCTAGATACCTCTTCTAGGTTCATGCGTTTGTCCATGGTGGTACGCTTTTACTTTAAACTTAAACAATAAAAATCCATTCGGTCTCCAAAAAGCATTTAAACAAAAATGGTTGAAGTTGGTATTAATTTAGATGCGCTACAATCGGGATTAAAGGCAATCAAATCGCTGCGAAGTACGGTACTAGAAGTTTTTAAAATTTTAGGGGATGGTGCTACAACTGCTGGAGAAGAGGAACGAGAAACTTTTATTAATGATGTACAGTCGTTATTGGTCCATGTGAAAGCTCGTATGAGGTAAACTTATAAAATAACCCGCTGTTTCTTTTCAGTATAAACTGTACTAGCTGACCCCCGCCCGGGCCCGTGATAATAATTTTTAAAAAATCAATTTTATTATTTTATATCTTTAACCCGATTTTGTATGAAATTATATTTTAAGATGAAAAATTCGTGGAAAAATATTGATATTTAGTGATAAAAGCACTCATTTTCTTGTTTTTTTACGTAGGGTCGTTTCATAGTTTTAAAATAAAAAGTTCTTTTTGTCCGAACTCTTTAAAATCGTTATTGGTGATAAATAAAACAGTTTTACAGCCCGTGTAAAAATTTCGCGAAAAAATATTGTTATCCAGTTGTAAAAGAAATGTTTTCTTCTCGCTTTTTTGTTTGTTTGCTTTCGCGTCGGCTCCTTTAACATAGCAATGAAAAAATAGTTCTCATCTTAAGAACTCTCTGATATTTCAATCGGTTATAAATATAACTGTATCCAAGCTCTCTTTAAAATTTTGTATGAAATTATATTTTAAAATGAAAAATTCGCGAAAAAATATTGATATTAAATGATAAATGTTGTAGTTAGTTTTCTGGAGGGATGTAATAGACAACAATAATAACGAAAGTTTGGAAGGAACAAGATTGTTCTTTATTTTGTCAGAAAATGTAAACAGATATATAACATATGCATTAATAAATAATAATAGCTATAACATATAAAATGTACATAAACATTAGATAAAGCCTTGACATTATGAGCCAAAGAAAATTGGGAACAGATGCTTTACACTCACGCAGCGTTGTTTGGTGGGATTTTCACGCCTGCGCCAAACCAATGACTTAATACAATTTCTAGGTTGTCATTAAAGGAAAAAATCCCCTAAATTTGGCAACTTTTTTCCTTTTTATAACCGATTTTTTTTAAAAAACTGCGTGAGTGTATGACATCATAGCCGAAAATTGTTATAACTTGCAACAACCATTTTAGTGACCAAAAAACTAATTCCAAATGCCATTCAGAAAAGCAATAAAATAGTCTAATTTTTATGAACTCAGCATCACACAAACACAGTTAAATGTGAATCTAGGTGCTGACGTACTGTGTGTTTATTTTGTCATTTAGCTGAACCCCAAAGGTGTTTGACGTTTTGTATAGTATGCACTAGTATCTGGATTTACAGTTATAACAGTGATTATTAACTTTGAAATACTCAAATCCTGCAGCTTGTAATTCAGTTTTATAAGCCTTCCATAAAACTGAAAAATTTATTTTTCCTATCAGAGTAGCCGCACTTCTGTTGGACTCTTACTCATCAGTTTCTTTACATAATCCACCAAACAAGAAACAACCATTATTGAAAAATAATTCGACCAGCTTAATTTTTTCGCTTTGTAAAAGGACTGATCAGTTTTTACAATCTTTTTAGGCCTTCTAATTTTTCCAGAATCTCTAGTCTTTTTACAAGTGTAGACATGGGAACTTTTCAGAGATAAGTATTCCAATCAATCATTGTACTCTTGCTTAAATCCAACTGTTTTTTTTTTTTGGGGTTTTTTTTTTTTGTTGTTTTTTTTTTTGTTGTTTTTTTTTTTTGTTTTTTGGCACAGATGTTGCAGATGCACCGAGATTTCTATTTGGTACCAAAATGGTAATTTTTTGCCTGGTATGGCAACCTGATGATTTTGGCTGATAGACTAGATTGTGCATATTAATCAAAGCGCTCTCAGATTTAATAGCTGAGTCAGTTGTACTTTTGACAATGTGGTGTGTTTTATAATAAATTAAACATTGTGTGTGTTTTATAGTAAAATAATTTGTGTGAGTTTATAATAAAAGCTGTATGTGGTTTATAATAAAATAAATGAAAAAATTGTGTGTTTTATGATAAAACAAATTTATATGTTTTATACTAAAATTGTTCTTTTGTTGTTTTGTAATAAAATAAATGTGTGTATTTTATAATAAATTGAGTACAGATGTTGCAGATGCAACAGATTTTCTTTTTGGTGTCAAAATGGGGATTTTGGTCGGCAGACCAGATTGTGCATACTAATCAAAACCCGGCTATGATGTCTTACACTCACGCACAGTTTTTTTAAAAAGGAAAAAAGTCGCCAAATTTTGAATATTTTCTCCTTTAATGGTAACTTGGCCATTGTATTAAGTTATTATTTTGCCGCAGGTTTGGAAATCGCACCAAACGTATGTGCAGGAGTGTAACACATCTGTTCCCAAAACCCTCTGGTGTTAATAGCTGAGTTGGTTGTTTTCTTGACAATGTGTGTGTTTTTAGTATGTGGTCTGGACAAATGTTGGTGAGTGTAGTTTGTAGGGAACAGAACTCCCTAGTTGTTTAAAAAAATTTCAAAAATATTAATATTCTGAATTTTAACAACTTTATTAAAGATTACAAACAAGATGTGAAAATTCTAACTACAGAAAAGAAAATCCAGAAAAATGGAGAAGGTTCCTGTTCCGTTTATTTTTATGGTAACCTTTTTATCACCAAAGATTTGTGTCATTAGTTTCATTTATTTATAGGGACTAAAGACAGGATCTCTAATCCTGAAAATGCAAGAAATTTGCTTTTGTGTTTGGTAAAATACCTGCACGGACCACTAGTCGAAGTCTGTCTCTTTAAAATTCCAGGAGTGAGAGTTAGGATTGATCATTTTTCCTACCGACTTCACAGCCCTGTAAACATGTATTTATTTATTTATATTTTTTTCATGGGTAAAGGGTGTAAAAAGGAGCGGAAAAAAGATATGCTTTTAAGCAGGCTCTGCATCCACCAATCATATTTAAGGTATGTTAAA
This sequence comes from Maratus michaelseni, assembly GCA_963931845.1. Classification (NCBI taxonomy): domain Eukaryota; kingdom Metazoa; phylum Arthropoda; class Arachnida; order Araneae; family Salticidae; genus Maratus; species Maratus michaelseni. The sequence continues at coordinate 190,835,299 of OZ007590.1, forward strand.
TGTTTTCAGTTTTTACAATGACCAAGAAAATGAAAAGCTTTAAAAGTTATATACAAGTTTATTACTTTATTATAGTAATTTTATTCTGTTTGTATTGGAAAATTAATACTTTCTGGTAAATGTAGTAAGATAGTGGTATTTATCACGTCTGTACTATACAAAACCAAACCTGGCTGTTATATATTAGATTGGGTTTAATCTTTTGAAGTTAATTTAATTATATTTTATATTTAGTTACAATTTTGGTAAATAAATTCTGGGTGAAAAAAAAATAATTTAGTAGACATTTAGTTTATTAAATTGATAATAGATAAATATCAATTTAATTTACTAGCGAAAGTGAATAAACAGTTCATTAGAATTTAATTAGTTTCAGCTAATGCATTTTTATTTCTTACTCTGGAGAATCTGAATGTTTTTTTGCAGTAAAACCTTATTGTGCTTTGTTTGAAAGAAATTTTACGTATAGCTCAAAATTTTTCAATATTTAAAACCAACAGCATTATTTAAAAAGTTGTGGAGAAAAGTATGATACACAAAAGTATTCCTAAATTCTTGGAACAAACTTTCAGCAGAGATAATGTGTAGTCAAAACAAACATTTTTTGTACAGGAAACCAGCATCGCAATCCACTTATTCCATGAAAAATACACCATGATTAATACATTCAAACAAAAATACAGGTTGTGTTACTACAAGCTGAAACCAAATTTCCGTTCGCAACATTTACAATAATGAAGATATTTTAGCAACATTTTTATCATAACTTTGCTCGTATGAAATGTAATGATATGATTGGAAGTGACTGAATTTTTGGTTAGTGACATTGTATGTACTGGCAGCTAGCTGCTTTCTGAATAATGGGATGTCTAGCTCAGTGTTGTTTAGATATTAATTTAGATTACATGGCAATTTTCATCATATTTCACAGAAATCAAAGTAAGGCTTGAAAATATTGTTACAATATCTTCATTATTACTAATGTTAACAAACGAAAATCCAACTTTGGCCTGGAGTGAGATACACTGTATTTTTGATTGAATAAGTGGATTGCGATCCTGGTTTCCAATACAAAAATTTTCTGTCTTGATCTTGAGGTCTTTCATCACCTCTGAAAGTTTGTTCCATTTTGTTTAAAAACACCTTGTTTGTGAAAAAGCAAAAAAGATTATTTTCCAGACAATATCCAAGAACTTGCATTTGTAGTATATCAGTAATTTCTGTGAATGTCATCATTTTCGGTTTAATTTTCTTCAGTGTCACTTCTTAAACAGCATATAAATAATGTAAAAACATTCACTTTTATTTAAATATTATTCTATTTCTTAATTATACTGAATATCTTTATTATTGACAGTTAAAAATAGAAGTTGTGCAACGTTATTAACCCTCTAAGCGTGTGGAACGTAATATTCCGTTCACTAAGCTCCAGGTTTCACTGCAATAAATACAATGTTTAAGATAATATAATTCTATAGATTTAATGAATTTTCAAAACATTGAAGAATGATTAGTACTCTCAAGGGTTACATTCATATCTGTAATTAAGTTTTATTTATATTGCTGAAAGAATAATATTTTTTAGCATTTAAAACAAAATGCAGAGAAAACAACATTACAATTTTACCCTTTTTCAAAACACTCAGAGGGTTATAAAAAATTTTTTAAAGGTATTTTTTCAGTTTGGCTAAATATTTTGGTATTCGATTCGGCTGAATATTTCGATATTCAGGCCAAAACAAATACTCGGCAGACCTAATATTTTTATATTTAGCCAATATTTGGTAATGTGGCTGAATAGGCCAAATACCGAATAGATATTCAATATTCAGTACATCCCTATTCAATTGGATAGCAATAGCAATGTCATGAAAATTGAAGTGAAAGTTATATCACTTTAGCTGCTGCTAAAATGTTGAAAAGGACAAGGTTACTCAAAAACTTTCTTTCATCAATATGATTACAAAGCCTTTCAACTTTGGAGGGGATTATTTTTTAAATCAAATAAAAAATAAGCAAATACAGTACAGAGTACAGTAGACTTCCTTAAATCCACATAACTTAAAACCAGAGGTTGTGCAGATCTCAGAATTTTGAGGATTTCTGGTCACTGTTTTGTTTACATTTTTAAACAGTAATTTGAATTTAATGATGCATTTGAAATTATAATGAATGCTTACAATAAAGTAAAATAATAAAAATTAAGAAAATTTAATTTTTTTTTAAATATTAAAAGTAAAGGTCGAGTAAATAATTAATAATGCATAACTAAATATGGATAATGATGAGATAGTTTTTTCTTGAATTATTCAGTGAAACTCTCCTTATAAATATATACACTAATAATTCACATCAAAATCTTAAAGTTTTATATCATGTTTAGCCATAAATAACCACAAAGCTTTAATGACTTACAAATACACACTCAAAAACCTACACAGCTTGGAACCAAGGGCTTTTTGGATTTTAGATCATTGTTTTGTTTACATGTTAAAACCTCATCTTGTAAAATATATGTTATACAAAATAAATGCTGATAAAAATACAGAAAAGGGTATGTGTTTATTTAATGGATAATTTTATAAATTATAATTACTGTTACAATTTTTTTTAACACACTTATGAAACATTTGATCAATAGCAATTTGATTAGGGACATACATTTTTTTATTTTAAAATCTTTTGATTAATACGTAAATGTATTTGGTAAAAAGAAAGTAAATGCCACTGATATTATCGCTATCTTGAAAATTTTCAGAAATAAATTTATGCTTCTTTCATGAGAAAACATGAGTTCAATCATATTAACCCAAATTCCATATTAAAATGTGTACAGAATGATAAAAAAATAAAAATAATTTAAATTTTTCACCTATATCTTAACTGTAAGTTTCGTCGTTTACATCTGAAATGATGTGCAGTTTTGAGAGAGTCTACTGTATATTGATTGTTTGTGTGATAAAATTTGTGAATGTACCTTATTAGTTAATATGTATTTTTTAAGATTAAATTGTAGCAGTTACTTTTAATTCTTTGTGTTGTGTGTGACATAAAAAATTATATGTGATTTTTCTTATGATTTTTAAATATTTCAATGTTTGTGTTTTTAGGGATTTAGAAACTGCATGTACACTTTTAGGATCACCTAATGTGCCTTTGAATTTAGGAAATTCTGGCTTATTGAGTCAAGATCCAGCTTACGAAAAATCACCTTTGTACACTGAATTGAGTAAATCGTATCGGTGGTTTGATAAAGTAAGTCAGCTTATTTTGCTAGAATTTAATTTATTAAATTATTTTATTTGTATTTATGTTTTTCTCTTTTCTCTGTATGTATTCTATTTTTTTTTTAAATCTGTTTTCTGTTATTCAAATCAGTCATATTCACACTGGTCAGTAGCACAATAATGACACAACCCAAAAGTCAAAGTGAGATTAATGAATTTTTAAAATTTTGTTATGAAAGAATGCAGAAAAATTATGAAACATGAATGTGCTTTCAAAACTCAAGAACTGCTAGTGAATGTAACTGATTATACTTATTTTTGTTGTGCCACTAATTTAAGCGAGTAATGTAGGGAAGAAAGGGACACATGTGAACATGGGGCAGATGTGAACATCCCGATTTTGTTTGTCTTCAGTAGCCAAAACACAGTTTATAGATCTCAAAAGTAAAATCTCAGTTCCAATTTCGGTAAATAATCAACTTAATTAACTTATTTCTTTCTTTGAATTTTAATGTTTTAATATATACTATGACTACTAATAAATTTTTCTGGTAGTTTTTTTTTCCTTCTAAAATTGAGAAATGTTAATGATTTATTAATTTAACTTTAACAGCCGTGTGGGGGCTGATAGAGTTAAATTAATAAATTTGTGAACAACACTTGTGAACAGACTAGTTGGGGCAGATATGAATAGTTCACAAGTGCCCCAATAATCATTCTGTGATTCTGTTTCTTCATTGTGACTTTAAAGGAGAGTTGTTTTGTTTGTTTATATATAGATCCAATAGCTATAATTTTCCTGAAATAGTATACATTTCTGTCATACTAAAAAATGATGTTGTCTTGAAACTTTCACAGGCACATCTGTCAGGAAATACACAAAGAACAACAAGCTCATTTACGTTCAATTGTAATTTAAATAAATTTAATGTTTTCTAAACTGCAATAAGTGTTATGTATTATTTTATTAAACAGTTTACAACAACATTTTTTATGTATTGTTAATAAAAAAAATTTATTATGTTAAACAACTTTGCAACTTTTTGCTATTTCATTTGTTCTAAACTTGCAATTAGGCCGTATTTCTATCTTTAAAATAACAGCTATTAATATAATGTTTTGAATGAAGTAACATTTCAAAAAAGTAAAATTTTCAAATTGATAACTAATATGATTCTTGGGTATGAGGTCAGCACAGCTTTGTATCTACTTATTTTCATTTTGTAATCTTTTGCTTAAACAAATCACCCAGAAACTGGAATTTTTTTTTCTTCTTCTTTATGGTGAATTTAACAGATAATATAACTAATGATTATTATGACTTGATGACAAATAAATAACAGAATAAAAAGCATGTTAAAGGACATTTTTTCCCTGTCCCTGTGTTCATATGTGTCCCATGTGTGTTCACAAGTACCGCACCGGTGGGGCACATGTGAACAATTTTTTGAATTTATAAAGCCATTAAAAAAAGTAAGTAATACTATAAAGGTGGTTTTTAAAAAATTACCATGTGTCAGAAAAAGTTCTGTTTACTATGTTGTGTATTTTTATACATAGAAATTTACTTAATTTTGAGAAAAAGCTATATTTATGTGAACTGTTCACATGTGCACCACTCTCTCCTATTTTAACAGGAGTCGATGCAGTCTGCCATTTTGTGAAAAATAAAAGTTATTTTTGTGAAATTTATTATATTTTTGTGAAAAATAACCTTTTTTTAATGACAGATGAAGTCCAGTTATTCCAATTCTAATCAAGAATTTATTAATAACCAAGTCTTTCTGTTGAAGTTTTCTTTTCTGGTGAACATGTTTCGTTTCCAAATTACACATTTTAAAACCTAACAAAATAAATATAATTAATTAAGAATATGTTTTTATAGAATGGAATTTTATTAAGGTACCTGTTTTATTAAGGGAAATTTTGTAAAAGGACCTGTTTTATTAAGAAAAATTTTGTGTGTGGTGGGGAGGGGCTTATTTTATTATGGGTTTAAGGGTACCTAAATAGGCCCTAAATTTTGCCTGCATCAACTTTTTTTTTTATAAATGAAAAATCATATTTTTATATGTATATTAAAACAAAACTCTCTATAACAAAAACCTTGTTTTAAACAGAAATTTGGATACTTCTCTGTTATAGGAACCTACAACGTAGAGAAAATTGTTTTGGCAAGAGATGGAAAATTTTCACACATATTTTTTGGCAACCTGTTTACTGCTTCATATACAAAAGCAATTTTTTCCATATTTATACTATTTATAATATACAAAGCTGTTTTTTTAATACAAACCTAAACAAGCATAATGGTTCACCAGTTTTGTTTTCCTAGCTGTTTGTTATTTGACAAGACATCTTCATTTCTTAAGCCCGAATCACACCAAACTTTTCAAAAAAGCAATAGGGTCTATAAAGGAAATTACTGAAATTTAAATTTATATGGTCCCAATAAAAAACTTAAAATAATAAGAGTCAGTACTCAATTTGATGTCTACTCTCTTAGACAGAAAAAAACCTCTTTTAAAACAAATTCCTCCCACATCTTGTTCCTCACAATTATATTTTATCAGAATTTACTATTCTAATGCTTTTCAGAAATATTGTTATGTAAAAAGTAATATTTGATTATTTTTCCTGTTTTAATCTTTACACATGCATTAAATATTTCACTCAGTTGAAATAATGATAATAAGGGGCAAGTCCAAAAGGAAAATTAGATCCATTTATGGATCTTTCACAAAATTCTGTGTAAAAAGACAGGGTAGTTTTCCAGTATACCAACACTATGCCAAAATGTACGCTAATGTGCCATTTATTTCAACCCTGACCATACAAAAGTTTTTTATTGCAAACCATGCCAAACATTGTGACTCACTATTTATTAAACAGAAATCTTTTTTTTTTTTTTTTTTTTTTTTTTAAATTAAATTGTATCCATACAAAACATCTTAATTTGCCATTTTTCAAATTAAAAATATTTTTCAATAAAAGACATTTACAATTTCGTGCTGCAGTTTAAATTGAGTTTTAATTTATTATTTTATTGTATAATATTTATTTGTTCTTTTATTTTAAGTATATATTTGTTTTGATTTAATAGAATAGTTTGTGAAAGTCTGAAATTTTCAACTGTTATATTTTTTAAATGATCACTTTTCCACCAACAATGTTCAATTTTTTCAAATGTTTCATTTGGTGCTAACTATTATGCATAGCGACAATGGTGTTGGTATAATAGAAAAGTACCAAAAACAGACCTTTCACACAAATTCAATCTCTGTAAAATTAACCCATCACAAAATTTAATTTCAGAAAAACTCTTCATAAGATATCTAGTGCACTAATACCACTCCTTCATTAATACACTATATTGAACAGGATTGCAAAATGTAAAAGACAGCTTTCTATAGGTCATTATTACACACAAATTTTTGCAATCACTGTAATGTAGACAAGTCTCATTCGCTTCCTGCTTTTTTCTCCCATCATTTGAAATCAACACCAAATAGTCTGTGAATGATGTCATACCAGTGTTGGATTTGGTAATCAGATTTTCTATGGAATCTTTCACTGTCTTTTTCACAATAGAACACTTGTTTTTGTTCTGCTTCATAATTTAAATTTTCGTTAAGTCTGTTATCATTATTTAAAATTGTAGTTAGTTTCATGTCCAGCTCATTATTTTTTGTCAAGTATGATATTCTACAGGAGGAAATTCTCTGAACTCTAATTATTATTTAATATGTGTGTGTGTGAGTGAGAGAGAAGGGGGGGGAGGGGGGGAAGGAGCAAAGGTTGTTATACCATTGTGAAGTTTTTAAAACAAGCAGCCAAAATGTAATTCCAGCAAAAACTCCATGTATACGTAATCCAATCAAGAATTCAATTTTGTCTCTTTCAGAAACATATCTTGTGGATATAAAAAAAAAAATCATTAATCAAAAATTCGACTTTATCATAGCTTTGGAAACATTGCTTGTCGAAAATCCAATCAAGAATGAAATCTTTGATAGAATATCAAATGAAGTCACCAATCCAAATTTATAAGTAAATTTCCAAAATATTTTGTTAAATTGCTTTTTTCCAGAAAAACAAAAAAATAATTAAGAAAAATAAGAAATAAATTCTCAAAAATAAGAAAAAATTCATAAAAACAGGATCTTATAAGGGGGACGGGGATATCTGGGCAAACTCCTGATAGTATACTGTCTTTTAAGGTTATTTAATGTTTAAGTGGATTCTTTTGTCTATAGCTATACATTAAACCAAAGATTTTTCCAGTCTTTTCTGATATGATCTTGTTTATGTGAAATTATTTATTATACTTGTGAATAATGTAATACTTTTGTTAATTTAAAATTAGTGTTATATTGTAGATATTTTTAACAAACTTTTGTTTTAATAAGTTATGTATGTACTAGCTTATCTGCCCGGCGTTGCCCGTGCCAACACAACCTTAAATGTACCTGAAATCAGTGTTGAACATTTTTTTATTATTAAACAAATCTAATGTTGGGGGCCCCACTACCTTAGACAGCAAACACTGGGTGTGCCATACACACTCCCATATATTACTGTAAGTCGAGTCGAAAGAGCCATACCCCTTCGTGATCCAGCCCATAGAACCAGAGATAGAAAAGCACCCCTGGTGGTGAAAATCGAAAAGCTCTATCTATGTAGAGTCGAATGAGCCATACCCCGTCGTGATCCAGCCTATAGAACCAGATATAGGAAAGCACCCCTTGTGGTGAAAATCCGAACTAAAATCAGTCAGCTCTATCGATGTCAAGTGGAAAGAGCCATACCCCATTGTGATCCAGCCCATAGAAACAGAGATAGGAAAGCACCCCTTGGTGGTGAAATTCAGAACTAAAATAGGTAAGCTCTATTGATGTTGTGTCGAATGAGCCAAACCGTGTCGTGATGTTACCCATAGAACCCGAGTTAGCTGCAAAATCCTTTAGTTACACCTTCCACCGCCAGGGAGCACAATATGTTCTATACGAACATAACTGAATTCATTAAGGTTATCGATATCGAGTCGAATGAGGCATACCCCGTCATGATCCAGCCCATAGAACCAAAGATACGAAAGCGCCCCCCTGTGGTGAAAATCCAAACTAAAATCAGTAAGCTCTATTGATGTCGGGTGGAAAGAGCCATACCCCGTCGTGATCCATCGTGATGTAGAATAAATGTGATATTTAATAAAAAGTCGTTCCCACCCCACCCCCTTTATCTCTCCATTTTCGCTAATTATTACAAATATACAAATGTTTCTTAATTACATCTAATGTCCCGATCTGATAATGGGGTTTCCCTATCTACCTATCCTAATCCGCTTTTCCCTATCATAATAGAAAAAAGCATATTTTATCAAAGAATCGCTGGCAAATGCAAATTTCGTCAAAGGTTCGCAAGAAAAACACGAATTTTATCAAATAATTGCTGAAAAAACATGAATTTTGTAAAAGGATCGCTAAAAAAACATGAATCTCGTCAAAAGGCAGCAGAGAAAACACGAATATTGTCAAACGATCATTAAAAAAGCAAATTTCATCAAAGGATCACGGAAAATGCGAATTTCATCAAAGGATTGCGGAGAAAACGCAAATTTTGCCAAAGGATCACAGGAAAAATGTGAATTTCGTCAAAGGATCGCTGAAAAAAAAAAAACGAATTACGTCGTAGGATCACTGAAAAAAACATGAATCTCGACATAAGTATGTGGAAAAACACGAATTTCGTTAAAGGATCACAAAAAAAGCAAATTTCGTCAAATGATTGCAGGAAAAACTTGAATTTCATCGAAGGATCGCAGAAAAAATACGAAATTCGTCAAAGGATTGTGGAAAAAATGCAGATTTTGTGAAAGGTTCACAGAAAAAACTTTCGTGAAAGGGTCGCGGGAAAAATGCAACTGGGTTTATTAAAAACAGCACACACACAAACCTCTACACAAACAAACCTATTCTGTCTTCCACAATTTAATTTGTAAATATGAAGTTAAAAAAAAAAAAATCCCTGTTTTCTCACATATTATGAGTTTTATCAGCAAGTTAAAACATTAAGTAAATATGAATGATTTGCGGAGCTGTTTCTATCAAAAATTCAATCACATCGCCCAAAAACCCTCAACAAAAATAATTATAAAGAGTGCGATGACAACATAAATTTGCATGTCTGTTCTTGGGCGATTCTTATAAAACACAAAATTTGTCACAAAATGGTGATTTTTTTACAACATGCTTACAAATTAAAATAGTTTATAATTATTTTTAAAAAAAACTCGGCCAGAAATAACATTGATTTTACATTTTTAAAGACTTATTCTTTATAATTATTTTGAAACAGCTCCTCAAATCATTCATATTTATTTATTGTTTTACTTTCTGATGAAACTCATAATGTGAGAAAACGGAAAATCACAAAATTGATCAATCAATAGTTGAAAAAAATCTCAAAAATCATCAAATGGTCTCGGGGGGGGGGGGGGGGGAAATGCAAATATCGGCAAATAGCTTAAAAAAAAAAAAATTACAATTTGTCAAATGATTTGGGGGGGGGGGGGGTAATTGTGAAATGTACCAAATGGTTTTGAAAATAATCAAACGACAGCAGGGGAAAAAAATCTTTTTTCAATCAATCATCACAATTGGCGAGTGTGACTATTAAGATGGCCAGTGGTGGCAAAACAGTCAATCGACAAATTTTTAGTATTACTTGCATATTGGTGAGTGCTAATTTTGTCCTATATGTGAGTGATTCTTATGAAACTTATGTCACAAAATGCACCCAGGGTTGGAAAAAAACATGTTTTTTTTTTAAAAAAAAACAAAAAACGTGTTTTTTTTTGTTTAAAACGCAAACACTGGGTGTGCCATACACACTCCCATATATTACTGTAAGTCGAGTCGAAAGAGCCATACCCCTTCGTGATCCAGCCCATAGAACCAGAGATAGAAAAGCACCCCTGGTGGTGAAAATCGAAAAGCTCTATCTATGTAGAGTCGAATGAGCCATACCCCGTCGTGATCCAGCCTATAGAACCAGATATAGGAAAGCACCCCTTGTGGTGAAAATCCGAACTAAAATCAGTCAGCTCTATCGATGTCAAGTGGAAAGAGCCATACCCCATTGTGATCCAGCCCATAGAAACAGAGATAGGAAAGCACCCCTTGGTGGTGAAATTCAGAACTAAAATAGGTAAGCTCTATTGATGTTGTGTCGAATGAGCCAAACCGTGTCGTGATGTTACCCATAGAACCCGAGTTAGCTGCAAAATCCTTTAGTTACACCTTCCACCGCCAGGGAGCACAATATGTTCTATACGAACATAACTGAATTCATTAAGGTTATCGATATCGAGTCGAATGAGGCATACCCCGTCATGATCCAGCCCATAGAACCAAAGATACGAAAGCGCCCCCCTGTGGTGAAAATCCAAACTAAAATCAGTAAGCTCTATTGATGTCGGGTGGAAAGAGCCATACCCCGTCGTGATCCATCGTGATGTAGAATAAATGTGATATTTAATAAAAAGTCGTTCCCACCCCACCCCCTTTATCTCTCCATTTTCGCTAATTATTACAAATATACAAATGTTTCTTAATTACATCTAATGTCCCGATCTGATAATGGGGTTTCCCTATCTACCTATCCTAATCCGCTTTTCCCTATCATAATAGAAAAAAGCATATTTTATCAAAGAATCGCTGGCAAATGCAAATTTCGTCAAAGGTTCGCAAGAAAAACACGAATTTTATCAAATAATTGCTGAAAAAACATGAATTTTGTAAAAGGATCGCTAAAAAAACATGAATCTCGTCAAAAGGCAGCAGAGAAAACACGAATATTGTCAAACGATCATTAAAAAAGCAAATTTCATCAAAGGATCACGGAAAATGCGAATTTCATCAAAGGATTGCGGAGAAAACGCAAATTTTGCCAAAGGATCACAGGAAAAATGTGAATTTCGTCAAAGGATCGCTGAAAAAAAAAAACGAATTACGTCGTAGGATCACTGAAAAAAACATGAATCTCGACATAAGTATGTGGAAAAACACGAATATCGTTAAAGGATCACAAAAAAAGCAAATTTCGTCAAATGATTGCAGGAAAAACTTGAATTTCATCGAAGGATCGCAGAAAAAATACGAAATTCGTCAAAGGATTGTGGAAAAAATGCAGATTTTGTGAAAGGTTCACAGAAAAAACTTTCGTGAAAGGGTCGCGGGAAAAATGCAACTGGGTTTATTAAAAACAGCACACACACAAACCTCTACACAAACAAACCTATTCTGTCTTCCACAATTTAATTTGTAAATATGAAGTTAAAAAAAAAAAAATCCCTGTTTTCTCACATATTATGAGTTTTATCAGCAAGTTAAAACATTAAGTAAATATGAATGATTTGCGGAGCTGTTTCTATCAAAAATTCAATCACATCGCCCAAAAACCCTCAACAAAAATAATTATAAAGAGTGCGATGACAACATAAATTTGCATGTCTGTTCTTGGGCGATTCTTATAAAACACAAAATTTGTCACAAAATGGTGATTTTTTTACAACATGCTTACAAATTAAAATAGTTTATAATTATTTTTAAAAAAAACTCGGCCAGAAATAACATTGATTTTACATTTTTAAAGACTTATTCTTTATAATTATTTTGAAACAGCTCCTCAAATCATTCATATTTATTTATTGTTTTACTTTCTGATGAAACTCATAATGTGAGAAAACGGAAAATCACAAAATTGATCAATCAATAGTTGAAAAAAATCTCAAAAATCATCAAATGGTCTCGGGGGGGGGGGGGGGGGGGGGGGAAATGCAAATATCGGCAAATAGCTTAAAAAAAAAAAAATTACAATTTGTCAAATGATTTGGGGGGGGGGGGGGGTAATTGTGAAATGTACCAAATGGTTTTGAAAATAATCAAACGACAGCAGGGGAAAAAAATCTTTTTTCAATCAATCATCACAATTGGCGAGTGTGACTATTAAGATGGCCAGTGGTGGCAAAACAGTCAATCGACAAATTTTTAGTATTACTTGCATATTGGTGAGTGCTAATTTTGTCCTATATGTGAGTGATTCTTATGAAACTTATGTCACAAAATGCACCCAGGGTTGGAAAAAAACATGTTTTTTTTTTAAAAAAAAACAAAAAACGTGTTTTTTTTTGTTTAAAACATGTTTTAAACGTTTAAAACGTTTTTTTCTCATTGAACAACACAATTTTGATTAAAGTGAACAAAAATTAATAAATTAAATATAAAGAATGAAAATATTTTTAAAAAGCAGTTAAGGAAGAAAAAAATTATATAATAAATACCAAACATTAATTAACAATTAATTTTTTTATTCTAAACTAAAACATTTAATTATTAAGTTCTTTAAAAATAGTAACAAGTTTGGCAGCTTTATCAAACACCTAACCGGTTTCTAGTTTTGTTCTGCACAAAGCCAAAAGTAGAAAACACTCTTTCTAAACCAGCAGTAGAGCATACAGCTGCTTGTAATTGTTTTATGATCATCATGACATTTTTATCGACATGTTTTTCAAGACTTATCCACCAAGATAAAGGTGTTATTTCTACAAAATAGTCCACTTTATTTGATTCTTGATTAGCGAATTTATGATTGGTAACTGACAGCATAACATTTTTAGGGTTTCGTTCATCTCACGAAACCCTATTCGTCACACTTCTCTGTCTGTCTGTCACAGAGCCGGTTCTCAGAAACTGTATAGCTAACAGACTTGAAATTTTGTGCACTTACAGCTGAATACCTACTGTCACGCTGAAAATCATAACATTTTGAAAAAATCATATTATTTTAATATAGAGAGATAAAAAACCAAAAATCTAACAGCCTTTTTCTATTAAATTTAAACATTTTTCGTTATAGCAGTTGCCAACAATTTAAAAATCAACAATAAAATTCTTTCTACAATAATTAATTTTCTGTTGAAAGATTTCCACGTGAATTTAATTTGTGAATTGTCACGTTGTGACATTATAAACAATAAACATGTTTTAAACATTGTTTTAAATGTAATGTTTTAAACATGTTTTAAACAGCTGTTTTAAACAAAATGTTTTAAACGTAACAACCCTGTAAGCACATCATAAATATTTCACGGACTGGGAATTTATAATCAGTTCATCAAAACAATTTAATAATTACTGTCAAATCTCGTTAATCCGCCCCCCTAAATGCGACGGAAAATCGTAAAATAACCAGGGGGGGGCGCTTGCACGGTATTAGAATTGTATTATATGATATTTATGGATGGTGGTGGTGGTTGGATGCTACCGGCCGATCGTTGCAAAGTATGCATTCTATAAAGTGACAAAAGAAACAAATTTGGAAAAAAAAAATCCGTTCTCAGGTGATTAAGATTTAATAATTATTTACTGAATGTTTTCATTTTATTCAAAGTAAAGTTCAAGAAAAACATTAGATTCTTGGACGACTAAAAAAGTTCTTAAATCATAAACATCACTCAAAAACGCCCCAACAAAAAAATCATGAATATATAGAAACAGCTCAGAAAATCTGTTTCATTAAGAATATTTTTTTGGGGCGACTAAAAAAGTTCTTAAATGAAACTTCTTAAATGGAGTTAAAAATGGTTCTTCAATGGAGTTCAATAACAAATCTTAATGAGAACATACATCTTAACAATTTATCGCATGTTATGAATTCATCAATCTCGGGAACTAAAAATGTAGTCCAAAACAATTACAGGAAAAAAATTGTAAGCAATAAATTACTCAAAAATTTAATGTAAATTGTTTGTTTCCATCAAAAATATTTAATTTGTAAGTATGAGGTAAAAAAAAAATCACAATGGATTCTTAACCGCCCAAGAACTCAAATTATTTACTGAATATTTTCATACTAAAAATGCTAAAAAAATGAAACAAACTAACTAAAAATACAGTCAAAAACAGTTTTTTTAAATATTATAAGCGTTGCACAAATTATTTACTGAATATTTTCATACTAAAAATGTTAAAAAATGAAACAAACTAACTAAAAATACAGTCAAGAATAGTTTTTTTAAATATTATAAGCGTTGCAGATACATGAAGATATACTTTCTGTTCAGTAAAGTGTAAAATGAAATAGGCCTAAACCCCAGTGACAAAACTAACTATCGGGAACTTAATATGATATATATTGCATATTTCAAACTATTTTTGAAATATTATTAGCGTTACAGACGCACGAAGATAGTTCTGTCACTGGGTTTAGGCCAATTTCATCTTACACTTCACTGAACAGAAAGTAAATAAATCGTCGCTGGTAGCTAGATCCATAGAGTAATGGAATATCTTTAATCTGTGGCTAGATCCTGGATGCTGCACCTGCTCTCATTGGCTGGCTGCTTCGTTGCCACGGATGGCGTTGCCGAGGCTATTTCATGGGAGGAGCTTGAAATAGCCTCGAACACAAAATTCCATATACACGTTTTAATTTTTTTTTAAAAATCTAAATTAAAATTTAAAAATCCGACCGTGAGGTATACTGTCCGGTGATAACATCTACACATGACAAAAATTTCTGAGTCCTAGGTGGTATAATTACGGAGAAATCCGCGGGCAGGCAGGCAGACAGACACTTACTCTTTTATAGAGATAGAGATAAATAAAGAGCCAGAACTTTTTTTCCCCCTGTAGTGTGTGCAAAAAATTATATGGTGCTTTTTTGACAGGATAAAGTAAATAATAATAATATATCTATATATATATATTTTTTTACATTGCACATAAATTTTCTAATTTTACGCACACACATTACGGTATGTTAATTTTCAGTCCACCATGATATTTTTCAGTTTGTTTAAACAATACAGTGGAACTTCCCTTTAACGAAGCTTTCTACTTAACGAAATTTTCTGCAGGAACTTGACTTTGAACATTATTAACATGTAAATTAATCTCCATATTGCGAAAAACTTATTCCATATAACGAAGTTTATTGCACTTTCGTGCGTGTACAGCATTCAAAAGAATAAGTTGTTGTTGCGATGGGTGTATGAATTTATTTCGGCCGACTGTATGAAAATGAACACATTTAAATCATTTTATCAAAACACAGACATTTAATCACATTTTAACGAAAAAAGAAAAGGTACACTTCGGTTTCTGTGTACTTCTCTTTGTTATCTGTTCTTTTAGACATTATTCTAATTAAACTATTCTCATATCTACATTGCTTAAAAAACTGACTGCTAGAATTACAATACATTTTTGAAATATTTCCATTTTCTGTGTACTTTTCATTTTATATGGGTTATGTGTATACAAGTTTCATATTTTTAAATTAATTTCTATTTAACGAATATTCTTCATAATGAAGTGTTTAAGTGTAACGATGAGACTTCGTTAAATGGAAGTTTCACTGTATATCATAATCTTCTTAAGATAATTGCCTATTTACATTATTAAAAGTTTGTTTCTGAAGTTATCACACAACTTGAAAATTTTTATAGTTTCTTTTGTTTGACTGATTTTAAAGAAAAAAGATGCTCTTTTCATTGTTTTTAAATTACTCAGCGTAGGCATATTTTTATTATAAAATAATTTTAGTAATCATGAATTGAAAATAATTTTTTTTTTTTTTTTTGCTTAAAATAATGGTATTGTTTCTTAACAAATCAAAATGTATGAACAAAATTACATATTTTTTTATTATTAATTTTCAGTGATGTCACTAGACTTTTTCTTATCCCGAGTCCCTTGGCCCCAGGCCTTTTTAAATCCTTGGTAGTATTTTATAAAAGTGTATATGCTTTATAAAAAGTGATATATCCTATTTTCTGTAATAAGACAACTTCAACTTATTAATATTAAATGTCTATATGATTAGTTACTGAAATTTTTATCCTTTGTAGGAAGAAAATTATGCATTCTAAATGACGCATCGCGATTTCTTTTATACATCCTTTCTCCCTTTTTTTGCGCAAGTGATTCACTATAATACATTCCTGGCATCACTGTAGCTGATATAATACTGTTCAATTAGAAGAGAAAAGATCAATTGCATATTTTTCTTTTGTTAAAATAGACATTTACTAGGGATTGACCGAGTACCGATTAGTTGATTCGATATTCGGTGATTTGGCATGTATACCAATTAGTTGATTCGATATTCGGTGATTTGGCATGTAAACCGAATATTTGGTTTTGGCGGAAAAGTATCACTAGTTGTAAAAATACACTATTACTACTGCTGATTTGGTGTTATTTTAATATGGTTCAGTTATGTGATCGGTTAAGTGATCATTTATAAAAGCAGATACATTACTATTTGTAATCAAAATTTAACATGGGCAAATTATGGTGGAAAAATAAGTTTTTCAGCATTATCTGGTTGTAATCTGCTTCTTTTCTGTTCATAAATCTGTCCAGCTTCAGAAAACAAATGTTCACTATAAACACTGCTGGCAGGTGCTCATAAGTATTTTCTAATTAATTTTAATAGTTTTGGATACCTGTTATGTTTTTTTTTCCACCAAAATAATACATTATCTTTTCTTGATAAAAGTGGTAATAAAATGTATGAAGTTAATTCTTCTGAAGCTTTAACATCCGATATGAGGCTATCATTTTCACTAGTTGGCATTTCTTTTTCTGTTTTTTTCATTTTTAGCAATTTCAGCAAATCATTCCCAAAATAATTAATGCACCATTTGTGCGAGGGAATCCTTTTTATCGAAGCTTTATGGTTTGATTTGGTTCAGTTTTAGTAATTTCAGAGGGTTGATTTATTATTATTTGTTGCATTTTACTTTTAAGTACTTTTATTATTTTATTGATGGTGGTTTCATCTTTAAAAAATGCTGTTTTGAATCTGGGATCTAAAATAGTGGCTAAAAATACTAGAAACTTCTTTTACATGAAATATTTGTATAGTTTAAGTATTAACAGTATTTAATTAAGTAACTAAAAAGTATTAAATCAGGCAACTGTTAATTATTTTGCACATACTATTAAAACAACAATAGAACAACAACAAAAAAATAAAGCACTGGTCACAAGTAATATTTAGAATGAAACAAATTATTGTGCTAAATAAAACAAATGGCTTTGGTTAGCACATTTTTGAAAACACACCACTTTTACTGGAACTGGACAATTAAAATAATTTACCAAACCAAATCAAGTCAGTCAGGATTCAAGAAAAGGGGGAACAGTATGGGGTATGACTAGTTTTCTGAGAATTGATAAAAATCTTCGGGGGGAAAAACAGGTTTCAAACAACATTCCATTTAATTATAAACTTCACATATTTAAGTGTTTTCTAAACTAACTTTAAAGACATTTTATTGAGTTAAAATTTAATAAATAACGTAATTTTTCAATAACAAAGACATTAATTGGAATAATACATACATGGAGCTGTTAATGATTTCTAATCAGAATTGCAAATTGTGGTATAATTAAATGGTGATTGGATGCACAGAAGGAATTTTCGTAGCTGTGAAAAATACTAGAAGCAATAACCCGAAAATCAATTAATAACTGCTGGTTCTTTTGGTCTGTTTAAATGAAGAGAGAAGAAATTAAATAAATAAATATTGAAGTAGATCTTACTTTAAATGCTATGGAACACAATAAATGAAGGCCGGAAAAATTACACAATGATATATATCACTGAGGTGCATTACAAGAGTCTTACTATAGAATATTGTATATATAGCCTTCATCGTTCATTTACAGGGACACACTAAAGAATTCGGCTAAAGTACTGTCTGTTAATAATAATTGCTGGAAGTGCATTTTCAGTTGAGATACTCGTTTTTAAATTTAACTAATTTTTTACCTGTTACTTGGTGTGTATAAATTAAATAAATCAGCGCAGCACAAAACATCTCGAGTACATTTCCATTTATTGATGGAATTCTGAAGGAGAATTGTCAACTGTGCTATGTATTTCTCAATTGAACTACATTTTAGCATTCTATGTAGTATATGTAGATCATATACAGGGCTGCACAAAAGAATTCATATATTTTTTTTCGAATATTGTTACTATTTCCTGAAATTGGATTTTTACATGTGTTATGCGTTTTCCAAATTGTTTACTTATACATTATCTTTCACCTTATTAAATACCTAAGTTTCATTATTGTATTCTGAATGTGTTGGAAACTGTTTCATAATCTATGCTTAACGCATGATTTTTCGTTCTTGTTAAATACTGTATCAGATAATTTCATTTATTAAATACATATAAATTATTTAGTACAATCACTTTTAAAAGTAAATAACAGTATAGTATGCATGTTTCCTTTTTTATTTGGAGTGATTTGTCATTGTTTAACTAAATATAATCTTTTTAATGTGTATGTGAAGCTATGTAATATATAGAGTTTCAAAACACCATCTTTGAATCGAATTTAATGCATTCTTCTCAATGTGTAGGGGAGATTAGGGAGGGATGGGACATCTGCAGTAATGCTTAAAATAAGCTTTATTTCACTCTTCCACCACATGAAGTAATCATTGCATCATGCTTGTTGCTGTAAATCTTTTTAGTTGCAAGCACTTATAAGTTTGTGAATTAAAAACACTATTTTACAATATCAAAAGTAACTAAATACTCAAATTTTTAATGTAAATTTCCAATCTTGTTCTTTGTTGCTATCTTAATTGTTTTTAATGTTTTGTAAACTCAACAATATATCTTTTATGAATGAACAATTAATTTAAGCCTAAAAGCCACATTCTTGTTGTAAAAACTAGAGATGGCCCGAATATCCGACTCCTGCCAGATATCCTGCTTATTCAGCACTCAAACCGGATTTTCGATCCGGCCGAATACTTCAATATCCGGTTGCCGAATAGTGACTCCTTTTTAAGTCATATTTTTAACATTATCAGAAAAGTTAGTGCAAAATTAATTTGCTTCTTACCAACATTATCCCATTAAAACAATGTTAACAAAAACAAATATTCATATATTTTCGCAAAAAGGAAATTATAGGATTTATATAGGAATAAAAATATAATATTTAAAATATGACAACTAATCATTTATAATTAAATTTTATTAAAGGACAGTTATGATGTAGGAACATTAGGTGCTCAGCATTTTCAGGTTGTAATCTGTTACATTTTTTATTACAAATATTCTCTGCTTCTGAGAATAAGCGTTCACCCTTCTGGTGGTCTAGTTTTCTTGTGTTTTCATTTTTCAACAATCTAAAGTAAAAATTATTTTATTGAATCTTTTGTCACTATTATGTCTATGGATGGAAGAGCAGCTGTGGTAAAATAATACTGATCATGAAAAGAATTTTGTCACTTTCTTGAATAGTTCACTGTCCGCTTTGTACTACAAAACAAGATACTTGCCGTGAAGAGCTTCTCTATTTTAAATCTGTTAGAAAACATATATCATAGGAAAAGTAAGTAATAATATGTACAAAAAGAAATTCCACTTCAATAGGATGCTTAGTACTTATAAATAACAAAGATTTATAAGTATATAAAACAGAGAAATTACTTAATTGTTTATCTTTTTATGTTCAATGACCCTGAATAAAAGAAAAAAAACCTACTAATATGTATATTAGAACAGTCAAAAGACAAAACATGATTAAATTTCAATATTTAATTATTACAAAGCATTTGTTTTTAAGTAACTTTAACTTAATAAATTTATTTAAATTTATTAACATTTGAATGACATAAAATATGAATAATTTAAAGTTTTTCTTCTTTAAGCAAGTATAAAATAGAAATATTACTGTTGAAATTAAAAACAAGAAAGTATTCGGCCAGTTACCGGATATTCGGTATCCGGCAAAAATCCACATCCGGTGCATCTCTAGTAAAAACCTTTTTAATGCTTCTCTAAGGGAGGGATGGAACATGTGCCATCCTTCCCAAATGATATCTCTATCCAAATAATTATATTTAATTACATCCAAGTCTTTGGTATTTTATATTTATAAGACATCTTGTTTTGTAATTGAATAGTGTGACAAATAAAACTTATTATTTTGTAAGTTAAAAAGGAATTTTAACTATTGTCATTTTTGTACATGACATCTCTGATGAATTGATATCACTGTAAATGAGCCTGAAAATATATGAGAAATAGATTGGTGTAAAGATGAACCAAATATAGGTTTAAATGATTTTGTTTTAGTTAGATTTTTAACAAAAAAAAATCTGTTATTCACTATGTTGGAAGAGTTGAAAGCAAAGATGAGAAAGATTTGAGCTTTGAGATGCTATTTATGAGGAGAAATGAAAAAGGAAATTTCATCTTCCCGGAAGATAATGATTGTTTCATCATTGATGAACAAGACATAATTGCAAAGTTACATCTACCAAACATAATTGGCGGCACTAGTTGGGCACAAGCGTATTTTTCATTTGACTTGGATTTTACAAAGTATAATATAAGATAAAATAAATGTTGTGATTTACAATAAATCTAAGGAATATAAATGTCATACTGTCTTTGTCATTATTTCACCACATTTTGAAAAATTAAGTATCAATTTTCATTTTAAAAACATGCTCCATGTGCCAACAACCCTCCCTCATGTGAGGGAGGGGACATTTTTCTTGTTAATTTAAATGGGGAAATTAACCTAAAATTTGAATTATTATCATCAAATTTATATATTTTAAATATGTTAAAATGTTTCAAGATGTTATTCTGAAAGTTTCAAATATGTACTAGCGAAACATAATTTGTAAAAAAATATTTTTGTTAAAATTGTCCCTTCCCTCGCTAATCTCCCCTACTATAATAGTACTTTATAATTTTTTTAGTAGAAAACATTTATGAGTTCATTAAGAATAAATTAATGCAAGTTTAATGTGAATTAATTGTAAACTACTTTTTTTAAAAATAAGAGCCAACTTTTTTTTAAGTATCTAAAACAAAAAAAAAGCAGTCTGGCTTTTTCTGGCCTGACTAAAATCCAGTAACCCTTGTATTAAATGGTGTAAATATTAAACAAATTACTTGTATGCCTGATACATTGATAGTTATTTCATAAAGATATAATAGTCTGATGAAATTATAAGATATAATAAAGGTTGCTATAGAAAGTACTTCTAAAATTGCTTTTCTCACCAAATTCAATCTTGCCATTTACTCTGTTTCAACAAGGCCTCTATAAAAATGAAGTACTGATATTGACAGTGAGCACAAATACTCAGTCAAAGCAATATCCTTGAGTGTCAATGAGTTGCTTCTACCCTTTGTATTAGTGCATGAAATCTTGACATGTAATGTCTTTCAAAGTATCTGGCACACCCTCTATGACAGATATTTTGAAAGACTATGCTTGTGCTACTTTATCATCAGCACATCCTTAGACTTGTCTTAATCTTCTGACTGCCGAGCAAAAGGGCAAATTTGTAATGTTGTTTTCTCTGTAATTTTTTTAAAATGCTTAAAAAATCTGAATTTTCAAACTTGAGATAAAAAACTTAATTACGTATATAAGTATAATCCTTGAGAGTATCAATCATTACTTGATGTTTTAAAAATGCATTATATTTGTAGAATTATATTAATTTAAACAAACCTTGTATTGCTGTGAAACCTACAGCATAGTAAACGGATATATCAGATCGTGGTGGTGAGAAGGTTAATATATAATATTGTAAGTGAATTGATGATAGATTACCCAATTTTAAACGAAATTTCATTATGTATCACTATTCCGAATGCACTGTGTATTTGGCCTCAATATCACATTCAAATTCTTTTCACCTTACCGTTTATGCAATCTATGTAAAACTGTGTCAGCCACTCAACTCGGATATGCTATATCAGTGGCCTGCATGTTGTTACAGTGATCAAGGTTTCATTAAAAATTGCCTCTTTAAAAAAACTACAAAAACTACAGTTTGTTGTGATTAATATTTTAAAAGGCTTTCTATGCAGGTTCAGATAACGTAACAATGCTGTACCTATTGTATTCAAACTCAAGGATCTTATATTGAAGAATATTCAGTGTA
This sequence comes from Maratus michaelseni, assembly GCA_963931845.1. Taxonomy (NCBI): domain Eukaryota; kingdom Metazoa; phylum Arthropoda; class Arachnida; order Araneae; family Salticidae; genus Maratus; species Maratus michaelseni. Next base: position 190,857,539 of record OZ007590.1, read on the forward strand.
TTTTTACCTATTATTAGTTTAACATTTCTTCCAAATTTTACCACATTACTTTTTAAGCAGAATATGAATTGATTATGAATGGTATTATAAATTAAATTGTTATAATTTGGACTTGGTTCAGAATTGTAAAATGCTTGTTTTATTTTATTTAAGGTGTATGAGCATAGCAATCATGCTTGTGCTATTTTGACTCAAAATTCACTAAAGAGATCTAATATTAGTCCCATTTTAACGGCAAAGCGTATTCGTAGACCACAACCAAGTGGACACAATATTCTTCCTCAGTAAGTGTAAAATTGTCTTTTTTAACTTATTAGTGTTTTTATTTAATATTGTTTTTATTCCATGTTTTAATTTTGCAACTACTTTTTTATTCTCCTATTTGATAAATTTATTTCAAGTTTGTATGTATACCCTGCCCTGATTCAAATATATGCAGGGCTGCCAACTACTATGCTTTGTGCATAGTAACTCTGCTTTAAGCTGTTTTTACTATGCCCTATGATTCTCTTACATGAAACTACATTTTTCCTCTTTTGTTTACCATGAGCACACGATGATTGCACAATCCTTAGATGCCAATTACAGTTACAGATGAAGTAGATTGAAAAAGCAGTACACTGTAGAATTTCCTCCTCATGAGCTGTGAAGTGACGTGCATATCAGTAGAGTGTTGTGACTGGATTACGTCAGAAGGGCCCTTTCCTGTTGCTAGACTTTGCTTATTCTTGTTTTGTCTATATCGGATTTGTGGTCTATGTCGGAAGGGCCCTTTCTTGTCGCTAGACTTTACTTATTCTTGTTTTGTTTATATTGGATTTGTATCCCACCAAAGTCAATATCCTGCTTGACTTTGACTTGTCGCTTACGTTTTATTACCATTTCTGAAGTTTTATTATTTTTTTAATGTGATACCATTTGAAATTGCAGAAATTAATTATTATTCTATAATATTTAGGACTATAATCATAATTATTTTTCCGTTTGTCAAAATGAGTGACGATGATCAGCCAAAGAAGAACAAAATTTCTGATAAAAAATTAGGATGTTTTATAGAAAATACTCCTATTTTATGTGTTTCATAGTTAAATCAATGTATTTCAGGAAAATTATAAAAATGATCTTGTTTGCTTCCTTCGGGTAATTTATCATATGAAGCATTCTGCACAATTTTTATTAGTAGATGTTTTCATGTTAATTACAGTAGAAAGTTTAATTGCTCATATCATATTACATCAGGCAGACATTGGAAATTCAGTGAATGGAAAGCGATAGCAAAAAAATTGCCCAAAGATTTTTTTTGTGGTAATCGATGTATCGGTAAATATAGCCAAATCAGAAATGCTCTTTACATGATATTTTATTAAGCATAACGTGCCACTTAGTGCAGCTGACCATTCAGGCCATGTATTTAAAGCAATGATCCGGATTCAGAAATCGTCAAACAATATGCTAGTACTTGCACAAAAACGACAGCCATTTTAAGTGGATGGTAAGTAAGACCTGTTCTGGTATTATTACTATTTTAAAACGTATACCATTTTCAATGGAAAACTCTGACCTAAATATTGTTAAATTTTCTTCTATAATAATGAACATTGCTACAAAAGAAAATTTTCAAATCAAAAAATTGTAAATGTTAAAAAAAGTCACTGTACAATATTTGAAAAATTGAAACATTTCCTGTAAAATAAAATGTTTTTCTTTTAATTATTTTCTTTTCGTTTAGTTTTTCACATGTTAGTAACAACATTACTTTCCCATAATAGAATTTATGATTTAAAATAGGTATTATGCTAGATTTTGTTGCATGATATATTAATACAGGGGTGATTGTGCTCCGGGGGTATCCCGGATTTCCGGGTTTTTCTTTCGGCTCTTCCGGGGTCATAAAATCATCCTGTTTAGCAGAAAAAACGAATCGAAACTGAAAATATGTTGCAAAAAGTGCAAAACATTCGCCAAATTAGCGATAAACGTTTCAGTTGCGGCAACCCTTACCCAGAGCCTGATCGGAGTGCAACTAGCAAACCCTCTGCCCTGCATTTTCCTAACCCCTTGTCTTGTTTTAACCAAAGAATATAAATGAGAATACCGATACCGAAAGATATTCTTTGTCCTACCCCTAACCAGGAGACAAAAACCAGTCTTTTAAAAGATACCTGAGTATGAATCTTCATTTCCTCCCCCCCCCCCCCACTCCCTTTCATTTAACAATGCTGATCCTCCCCAAATTCTGTTATGGGCTGCACCAGATGTCAATGAGTGCATATTTTTCGTAAGCCTTCATTCAATACCCGACCCTTCCCCTCGAAATTTGCACTTTTCTATGGTGAAATGGCTATTGGTAGAGCATAATTTGAAAAGAAGAAATAAATAAGTAGACTGTAGATTAGGGTCTGCACGGGCCGGAGTTTCCGGGGCCGGGCCGAACGAAAGCTACCTTTTCCCGGCCCATACAAAATTCATTGAAAACAGGCCCAGCCCGTGGAAAATCCATTAAACCACGCCTGACTCAATATCTAAAAAAATTCAGATTTTTCTTAACATACAATTAAGATTCTATATTTATGGGATAATTTTATGGTCCCTGTGGCAGAATGTACGCGACGCTGCGACGGGTGTCGCAGACTTTTTAGGGTACCTGCAGACTGAAAACATGCAGCGATGCTGCTGACGCGCTATAGCGTATAAATTACGCAAAAAAACGGCAAACTTCGTCGAAGGATCGTTAAAAAAAATGGCGAATTTCGTCGAAAAACCGTGAAATTCATTTAAAGATCGCGAAAAATGACTAATTTCGTTGACAGATCGTGAAAAAAACGCAAAGTTAGTCAAAAGGCCGTGAAAAAACATGAATTTCGTCAAAAGGCCGTCAAAAAAACATGAGTTTTGTTGAAGGATCGCGGAAAAATGCGAATTTTGCCAAAGGGTTACGGAGAAAACACCAACTTCGTCCAAGGATCGTAGAAAAAATGGTCAATTTCGTCGAAGAAACAGCAAATTTCATCGTCGGATCGCGAAAAACGGAGAATTCTGCCGACATATCGCGAAAAAACAGCAAATTTCATCGAAGGATCGCCGAAAAACGGAGAATTCTGCCGACATATCGCGAAAAAACAGCAAATTTCATCGAAGGATCGCCAAAAAATGGCAAATTTCGCCGAAGTATCTCGAAAAAACGGCAAATTTCGTCGAAGGATCGCAGAAAAATCGTGAATTTTGTCCAAAGGCCAAAGGAAAAACGCGAAATTCATCAAATGATCTGAGAAAATGGCTAATTTCGTTGACAGATTGCAATAAAAACACAAATTTCATCAAAGAGCCGCAGAAAAACTTGATTTTCGTCAAAAGACTTAAAAAAAACATGAGTTTTGTTGAAGGCTCGTGGAAAAAATGCGAATTTCATCAAAGGGCCACAGAGAAATGCAGTTATATAATAAGTTATGGTCTAAATTGATATCAGTATTTTGCATCGGTAATTTTCAGGATTTTTCACCTGTGTGTCAATAATTTTCAGGATTTTTCACCTGTGTGTCAATAATTTTCAGGGTTTTTTACCTTGTGTCACAATCACCCCTGTTAATATAAGTAAAGTATTCTCTTGATACTTGGTCTAAATTTGTATCTTGTGTGGTCTTTTTTGAAAGGAAAAAAGAAAAAATCAACCAAAACAAAAATTCCATCTATGAGATTATTTTATTTTTCAGTTAAATTTTTACGATGTATACATATTAGAATAAGAGGTAAGTTTGTATTCATTTGTTAAATCTGTCCTATTTTAATATGTTTGATAGTTAAATCAATGTATTTCAGGAAAGTGTTATTTATAATGTTAGCAAAGATTTTAAACTTAACTATTTTTTGCGTGTTTTAAAAAAAATTTATTGACCACTTGATTCGTGAAAACTACACATTTCTACTCCTGGAGGTTGGTGGCCCTATATATGTATAAATACAAGTTTTGTAGATTTTTATTTGTCATTTGCCTGAGTTTTTTTTGTTTTGCTCTTTAACTTTTGTATGTATACTCAACATATGTTTAATTGGGTGTTGTTAGTAGTTAGTATTCATCTGATTTTAAAGTTCTTTATTGTTTTTAAAATAAACAATTGAAATTTGCTGCGAAATGCGAAATAATTATAGTTATACCAAGTTTTCAGTGAAATGTTCACAAACGTTCAACATATCCTCCACTGACTGCACAGCTGTGGTTTACTAAAGATTTGGTGTATATGCCTTTTCTACCAAAAACTTTAGTTGAACTGAAGACCTGCATTACAGCAATGGTTATGGTAGACAAGCTGCATAGGGTACGGGACAAAATTGATTGTTATTCAGTGTGTGTTATGCTGCTGGAGGAGACTTTATTGAACATTTTGTGTGAAAACTTGATGTAGTTACAATTATTTTGTATTATTTTATCAACAATAAAGCACTTTGAAATTTTATGAAGACTTTAAAGACACCTAGCTTTTAAGTTAATAATCAAACTACTTGTTGTGTATTTAAAAAGTAAATTAATACTCTTCTTTAACAATAACAAATTCTATTTACATATGTACATCATTTTAATGTATTATTACGCAACAAAACCATGTTCATAGAATATTTTAGTTTTCAACAAAACATTATGCAATCATAAGAGAAAGGTTTATGATAGGCAACACCATCTGCAAGTACAGATATGAGGAAATCAAATATCACCCTTAACAGCTTAGCCCTATGAAAAATATTAATACAAATATCAGATTTGCATAAAACATATACAAAATATAGTTTATTAATTCAGAAAACAATACAGTTCAATGAAACAAACTTTGTTAGCATTTAAATTAAAATCTTATTTTTAAATTCACCATTGTAGAACATTTTATGTTAGTGTTCCTGCTATGGCATTATTTAGGGGTACATCGCCCTGCCTTTTTTTAAATTGATAAAATGCACTTTGATATTTTTAAAGGTAGTGAAATGCATCTTTATTTGTACCCAGAAATCTCCCATACAAGTTTTCCCCTTACCACAGTATTTCTAAATCCATGTGCCCAAGAGCTTAAAAATATATATATATAGAACTCCATCATTTCTTTAGGAAAAACACAGGATTATTTTTATTATTATTTTTAATTTATAAAATAATTTGAAATCAATGTTGCTTTATCAATCATAGCTAAAATATAACCCTGTCACCCGTTGTTATCATTACAAAACACAACAATGTCTTTTCTCTTGCAGTAATGTCCCTTTTCTACTGAACCATAGTGCCCTTTTTAAAGACTAGCACATTGCCCTTTTTTTAGCACTTTCCAACCTAGTTGAAAAGTGCTTATGACTTCGGTTTGTCTGGCCGTCTGCCGTCTGGCCGTCTGTCCGTGCTCTAACTCCCGTAAATATGCTCAGATTGCTCTGCAATTTTTATATGTTATTGTCGTTATCTATAGCATGTTCCCTATTTCAACGGAAGTGTGTAGCACTTATAGTTTTATTACAGGGACACTCAAAAGAATTCCGTTACATTGCGGTCTATGGGGAAAAATCATTTGCGGTTTATTTAAATAATGTTTCACTATTTTAAATGCATTGAAATTTATATATATCACTAAGGTGCATTAGAAGAAGCTTAATATGGAATAGGGTGTGCATAGCACTTATAGTTACTTTACAGGGACAGTCAAAAGAATTCCGTTACATGACGTCTATGGAGAAAAATCGTCTGCGGTTTATTTAAATAATGTTTCACTATTTTAAACGCATTGAAATTTATATATATATATCTAAGGTGCATTACAAGAGGCTTACTACAGAATAGTGTGTGTATAGCAGTCATCTTTCATTTACAGGGACACACAAAAGAATTCTCTACTGTCTGTTAACACTAATTCCTGGAAGTGCGTTTTAAGTTACTAAACGCGATTTTAATTTTAACTCACTTTTTGTCTATTACGTGGTGTGTATAAATTCTGTAGATCCTATACAGGGCAGCACAAAAGTTCACGAACACATTTCCGTTTATTGACAGAAACTCCAGAAAGATAATTTTAAACTGTGCTACGCGTTTCCTAACTAAACTAAAATTTAGCATCCTAGCATATACAAATCTATAGATCATATACAGGGCTGAATAAAAGTATTCGGATATTTTTCCGAATATTGTATCTGTTGGAAATTCCTGAAATTATGTTTTTAAATATGTTATGCATTTTCCAAATTGTTTACTTAGATGTTATCTTTTAGCTTATTAAACGGTATGTTTTGTAAAATTATTTTGGAAGCGTTGGAAAGTGCTACATAATCTATGCTTGACACATGATTTTTCGTTCTTGTTTCTTTCTAAAGTGAACACTGTCGGCGGCGCAGTTTATTTAATGTGTAAAATAGTTTCTTTAATTGTATAAAAACAGTACTTCAAAAATAGAGTTAAGTAAGCATGCATTCGCTTACCTGATTGGGCGATGAAAGCATTTAGTATATCCAATAAATAGATTGGTGACGTGTTGCAACTTCCTCACGTATATTATTATCCGTTAGAGTATTCCGGATTATCTATAAGATCACTTCTGCAAAATAATAAAATTAGTTTCGTTGAATAATCACTGTAGAATTAATAGAGTATTTCCTTTCGATTAAATTTAGGTTTAATATACGTTTTTTGATTACATAATTACACAGAGCATTTACATCGCTCTGACATTTTCACACACTACATTTTATAAAGAAATTCACACAACAACTGACTAAAATCTAAAGAGTTTTTTCATGTCCTTGGTAGCCTTGGATGACGTCACTGGGAAAAAGCACATGATAGCACGTGATAATCATTCTTTCACGTGGGCGTTTATTCCATGTACTTAGCTGAGTTGAAAACAGTTTATGAGTTGGTATATCCGACGAGATAATTAAAGTTGTTTACTGCAAATTTAAAGTACTTTATTATTATCTGACGATTGAAGAGTAGTTGATTCCGAATAGAAGATTACCCTTTAATTGCAATTTCCGTCACTCCCCCTTAATCTTCTATGTAGGATAAGGAAGTAAGTTCAGATTGTTTCGGTGTTTAATGAATTCAGGTTTGGGGTTGGGCTTGGTGAGTGAATCTGCGGTCATAAATTCCGTGGGACAATACTTTAAATCTATTATTCCATCTTCCTTGAGTTGTCTTATCGCGTGGAATCTGATATCTATATGTTTACTTTTTCGAGTATGTTTTTCACTTTCAACCATTTTTATACATGGCTGATTGTCCTCGTATATTGTTATGGGTTTCTGTTGTGGTAATTTTAAATCTTCCAGGAGTTTTATCATCCATAGTATTTCCTGTGCTGCGTTACTTACAGAAATGTATTCAGCTTCTGCTGATGACAGAGCAACGCATGTTTGTCTTTTCGTTGTCCAATGTATGGGACATTTTCCTAACATAAATATATTTCCGCTGGTGGATCGTCTAGTTTCTGGATCACCTCCCCAATCTGCATCTGCGTAAACTTCGAGAATAGGCTTATTTTTCGAACTTAGCGTCAGGTTGAGGTGTTTTGTGTTGTTTAAGTATGTTACGATTCTTTTGACTGCTTTCCAGTCTTTTTCTCGAGGGGTTTCATTTCTACGGCTGAGTATGTTGACCGCTGCTGAAATATCTGGCCTGGTTAATGTTGAGATGTAGAGTAATGTTCCCGTTGCTTGTCTGAATTTGATATTGTTAGGTAATAGATTTTCATCATCGTTGAGTCGATTGTAACCTGCTTCCATAGGTGTGCTGTAAGGTTTTGCGTTTTGAAGATTGAGTTTATCTACCAATTCTTCAATTTTTGAATTTTGGTTTAAGTAGAAATTTTTATAGTCTCTTTTTATATTTATTCCGAGATAGTTATTGACTTCTCCCAAATCTTTCAATTCATATTCCCTTTTGAGATTGTTTATTAATTCAATTATATCTTCGTTTTTTCCGGCGATTAACAAATCATCCACATATACTATAATGTATGTCGAGTTTTCACCATTTTCGCGTATAAAAAGACATGAGTCAGATGTACTTTGTACAAAATTTAATGCTTTAAGACTCTCGGAGATTTTCGTGTGCCATGCTCTGGCGGCTTGTTTGAGCCCGTATATTGCTTTTTGTAATTTACATACTTTGTTTTGTTGATTTGGAGCTATATAGCCTTCCGGTTGTTTCATGTATACCTCTTCTTGTAGGTTTCCGTGTAAAAACGCTGTATTCACGTCGATATGATTAACTTTAAGGTTATGATTTAATGCTGCTATGAGAAATGCACGGATTGTGGTATGAGAGACAACTGGAGCAAAGGTCTCGTCATAATCTACTCCGAATTTCTGACTGTATCCCTGTGCCACGAGTCGTGCTTTATAGGTTTGCACTTGGTTTAGGTTGTCGCGTTTTAATTTAAAAGTCCATTTTGAACCTATCACTTTCTTGCCTGGTGGCGGATCGACTAATGTCCAAGTTTTATTTTTAGCTAGGCACTTGATTTCATTTTCGGTGGCTTTGAGCCAATTTTCCCTATCGTGTGGATTTTTCATTTCCATGATATCGTTCCAATTCTTTGGTTCATTTGATTGTGTGTCTTTAACTAAACAGACAAATTTATCTGGTGGTACTCCTCTGTTAGATCTATTTGACCTTCTTGGTTCTATTTGTGTTTGTTTGGACTCGCATGGTTGTTTTTCATTATCATTAATGTCAATTTCAATGTAATTTTTATTCTTCTCTTCTTGATTTCTATCATCAGTGGAGATTTCTTCGAGATTTGAATCTTCCTCAATGTTGTTTGAGTGTTTTATTTCATGTTCTATGAATTTTACAGTCCTGGCAATTATTATTTGTTTGTCTTTTGTGTGTATGCGATATCCTTTGGAACGTGTGTCGTAACCTAGAAAAATACCTTCTTGCGCTCTATTATCTAGTTTTCCTCGATGTATTTTATTAATGTAAACAAATGCTTTACATCCAAAGGTTCTTAAGTGTTTGAGATCAGGTTTGATACCTTTCCATAGTTCGTATGGAGTTTTGTCGTTCGCTCTTGTTGGTAATCTGTTTTGTAAATATGTCGCTGTGTGTATTGCCTCTCCCCAAAATTGTTTATTTAAATTTGCTTCTAAAAGCATGCTACGTGTCATATCGAGTAGGCTTTTATTCTTCCTTTCTGCCACGCCGTTCTGGCTCGGGTTGTGTGGAATTGTGAATTGGTGTAATATCCCGTTTTCCTTTAGATAATTGTCTATTTCGTTGCTATTATATTCTCCTCCATTATCTGATCTTATTTCTTTTGGTTTTCTACCGAATTGATTATTTACCATTGCAATGTATTCTTTTAATTTATCAATTACTTCGCTTTTCTTAGATAGTAAGTATATAGTTGTATATCTCGAGTAATCGTCGATGAATGTGAGAAAGTATTGTTTTTCTCCTAGTGTTGGTGTACTTATAGGTCCACAGACGTCGCTGTGTATTAAATCGAGAACTTTGTTTGCTCTATTTGTAGCCGATTTTGGATATGGCGCGTCGTTTACTTTAGATTTGATGCAGGTTTCGCATAATCTATTATTGTGTCTGCAGTTTTTAATTTTTATTCCGGTAGCTAGCTGTTTGTTTACAATTGTTTTGATTGCTTCATAATCACGGTGTCCTAGTCTTCGATGCCATACTTCTAAACATTCTTTATTATTATTACAGCTTAGTGTGACGTTTGCATAGTTTTCTGCATTTTCTGAGTGGTTTGTTTGTTCGATTATGTATAAATTATTTTTGTTCTTCGCTCTTATATAAATTTCACCGTCGAACGTTAAATCGCATTTGTCATTTTCAAAGATTAATTTGCATCCATTTTTAGTTGCTTTGCTTACGGATATTAAATTGGATTCTAGTTCTGGGACGTATAGGACTTCCTGTAATCTTGTGAGTTTTATTTCTCCATTTGGGGATTTCGTTTTTATTAAAACGTCGCCTGAACCGAATGCTTCGAGTTTGTTGCCGTTTGCGATGGTGACTGATGATTTTTCAAAATTGTTAAATTTATCAAATAATCTTTTATCATTTGCAATGTGTGAGGTACTGCCACTGTCGAGTATCCAGTTTTGTTTTCCTAATTTTTCTGTTATTAGTACGCGATCTTCTGATTGATTAGTTTTTGAGCTTATTTTCTGATCATTCGCGTTATCGTGACAGTCGGTATTCTCTTTATAATTCTCTGTGTTTTCATAGCATAGTGATGATGAAAAAGGTTTAGCTTTATTTTTATTATTAAAGTTATTCACATTTTGATATGTGTGTTTGTTTTTGTTGTGCTGTGTGTATCTGCTCTTGAGGTGATAGCACTCGCTATTATTATGATTTGTCATCTTACAGTGACTGCAATATTTTGAATTTCTTTTGTAGTCGTTATAAGTGTGTTTTCTTTGTGTTTTAAATGCCTTTTCAGAGCTGTTGTTTTGTTCAGACATTTCTTGTCTGCGATTATACTCATCTATGAGTTTACTTCTGATAAAATCTGGGGATAATTCGGCTTCGGGCCTTGCCTCTAATGCTGTGATAAGCGTGTTGTAGCTGGGCGGTAATGAGCATAGAAATAGTGCAGATATGTGTGAGTCATTTATATTCTCGCCTATGGCGGATAATTTATCTACTATTTGTAGAATATTTGTTATATGAGTAATCATATTGCCGTTTTCGGACAGTTTAGTACTGTACAGTTTTCGTAATAAATACAGTTTGCTACTCAAATTTGCTCTTTCATGCGTACTTTTGAGACCTTCCCAGGTTTGCCTGGCTGTGGTAAAATTTTTTACATGCACAATTTGTGCATCATCTATGCTTAGATTAATTAAAGCTCTTGCTTTTCTATCTTTTTTGTTCCAATCCTCATTTAAAGGAGTTGGCGGTTGATCACTTATTACTTCGAATAAGTCTTCTTTAATGAGAAGCATTTCGAGCTTAAATTTCCAGTTGGAATAATTGCTCGAATTTAGTTTCTCGATGAATTGGCTTTCTTTAAATGTAGCCATTTTTATTTTCTATCTTTAATTATTTTTAAAGATATTCAATTTAATTTAATACGAATCGCTTTTCTTTGCGTTCGTTTTTATTTTCTATAAAGCGAGTTTTTTCAGCATATAGCTAATGTGCTTAAAATTTTTATTTAATACATACTATCAGTCTCATAATCTGTCGGCGGCGCAGTTTATTTAATGTGTAAAATAGTTTCTTTAATTGTATAAAAACAGTACTTCAAAAATAGAGTTAAGTAAGCATGCATTCGCTTACCTGATTGGGCGATGAAAGCATTTAGTATATCCAATAAATAGATTGGTGACGTGTTGCAACTTCCTCACGTATATTATTATCCGTTAGAGTATTCCGGATTATCTATAAGATCACTTCTGCAAAATAATAAAATTAGTTTCGTTGAATAATCACTGTAGAATTAATAGAGTATTTCCTTTCGATTAAATTTAGGTTTAATATACGTTTTTTGATTACATAATTACACAGAGCATTTACATCGCTCTGACATTTTCACACACTACATTTTATAAAGAAATTCACACAACAACTGACTAAAATCTAAAGAGTTTTTTCATGTCCTTGGTAGCCTTGGATGACGTCACTGGGAAAAAGCACATGATAGCACGTGATAATCATTCTTTCACGTGGGCGTTTATTCCATGTACTTAGCTGAGTTGAAAACAGTTTATGAGTTGGTATATCCGACGAGATAATTAAAGTTGTTTACTGCAAATTTAAAGTACTTTATTATTATCTGACGATTGAAGAGTAGTTGATTCCGAATAGAAGATTACCCTTTAATTGCAATTTCCGTCAAACACTTTAATTCCTTACCTTACATTTACTTTCAAAAACTGTCTTACTCTGAAGCTTGCAAACTTGTTGAATCCAGAACCCCATTTGTAGGGGTTTCATACTCTAGTGTTACTCAAACAACCTTCAAAATTTATAAGACACATAAGCGCCCAAACTCAATCCTCTTTTCCACCAAAGTCACTTGTGACACTACCATCCAGCACTATACAGAAAAAAATCTGTAATGTGTACTCTACCATAAGATTTATGCTTGCATTAGAACTTTTGCCTCCATCATCAGAATTTGTTATAGATAGAATATGATCCTGCTACACATTATTATCCTTTAGTTAGTCAGTTCCAAAAATCTATAAGTCAATATAAAATACCACCTGAACATAAGTCTGAGCAAACTTCTGTTTTGTGCGCAAGCAAATTACAAAAACCTCATGCTTTTCCAACACAGAAAACAAAAATCATGTGCACAGAATGAGAGAAGGAAAACTTTGATTCAAGCATCTTTGCAGTAGAAAACTGTGAAGAAAAAAAAAATCCTGTCTTGGCCCATTCTTTGCTACTATGAAGGATTCCAAACAGCTGCTCCACTATGTAAAAGAGGCTATGGAATCCGAATCTTGCAGTTATCACACAAATAATGAAAATACTGTTTTTGAGGCATTCGAGCCTACATGATTCTAAATTGGTTTCTTTTAAGAATCTGTAGTAATTTTAATAATAAACATGTTTCTGCTACAATTTTTGAACATTTTATCAATTGCTATTTTAAAGATTATATACATTTTAACTGTGAAAATTTGTCTTTATTATTATTATTTTTTTTTAACATGGCATTATGACCTCATTAAATGATTTTAATTACATATCTCATCACATTACTCTCTCCATTTAACTGTGTTGTTTTCGTTCATCTTGTTTTTATCACAAAGTTTTATGTAATTTTAAAAATATAATTTGATGTTTTTGTTTTAACTTTTCTTTTGCTGCAGCATGTCTCTAAAGGGATTTTGCGCCATTAAAACTCCACTCAACCAAGCTTTAATGATATTAAAAATATCTGGAATGACTCCAGACTTGGAATTGACTTTCCAAACACTTTATAGAATACTTTACATTCAGATACCATCTAACCCAAAATTATGCAACATATGCAATTTATTCTTCCAAAATACTTCAATTATAGAACTAATCTTCCATAATTAGATTCACAGCCAAAGTTGGTATCAAACATGAGCAATACTCATTACAATTAGTTTATCTGTATGAGAATTACAACCCTTTTTTTTCACCAAAAAAGGACCATTTTAGTATATTTTAGCATATTTTGTACAAGTGTTTCGTTTGAATTTTTTAAACGTAAATATTTTTTCTTCCTTCTTAGCAAAATTACTAGATAAATTTCTTTATGCTTTTATTTAGTAAAATCTTTTCTTCTTACAAAAATAAAAATATTTTACTGTCACTAAAAAAACAAGGGGGGAGGGGGAAGGAAGTAAGTAAGATTTTATTAAATTAAGTCAAATTCTGGTGAAACATAGTTGTTGTATCCACCTAAGATGAACAGAACATGGGCAATAAAAATAATTTAATTGAGATATAAGAGGAAATTTTTATCAGTTATCATCACAGAGTGGTTGAAAAAAGATTAATCCTAACCCGTTGGCCTATATTTTAAAAAATGTATGCAGCTCTTGTGACAGTGGTCTGTAATATATTTATCAAATGCAAGTTCAATTGAAAGCATAGTTTGGGTGCTATTGTGTTCACTCACACACATACATTGTGACATCATTGAAAAACGAGCTATGTCGATCCAAAAACGTAAGAAAATTTTAATATACACACATACTTGCAGAGTAGGTTTTAAAATTTTGAATTCGAATTCAGGGAACCTCGAAATGTAAAAATATACCAATATTACTATAATTGGTTTTTATCATGATTACAATACTCTCCTTACATTGTATGTGTACAGAAAGTTTAAATAAAAATGTAATTAGTCCAATTAGCTGCTTTTATTTTATGTCTGTTTTGTATTGTTACTTAAATTGGCACAAATATTCTTTAAACCAACATTTCAGACTGTTTCATATATTTGCAGAGTTTGTTGCCATCTTTTAAAGACATTAATTTTTGTTCTCATTCTGGGATAGCTGTTAGAATTTTATTTCATTATTTAAAACAAAAATTTTATTTTTTCATAATTTTTGTTATGACATTTTCTTAAGGAATGTGGATGCTGTTACTGCTTCCTTGAGTAGACTATTTGCTGATATGCAGATGCAAGTATTAAGGCCTTGTGGCTCTTCTACTGTCCTATTGGTAAGATGTTCTATCTACATTTTAATATTTTTATATAATTTTAATATATCAATTTTAATAGTATTCTTTTCAGCTAAGAAAATTAGGGGAGAAAGGTAATACTTATGATAATTATTTTAGTAGTTTTACACAAAACTAAAGTCAGACTTCAATCTCTAAAGGCCTTTGCAATTATAAGACTTGTGACTTTTACTAATTTTCATTAAACACTCTTATTCTTTTCAGTATTTTTTGTCAGTATTGTAAGATGACCCTATTCTTTGGGTAGAAAATCTAATTTAATCTAATTCACTTCTAATTTTATGGGGGGAGGGGAAAATCCATAATTGGAAGCTTAGATTAAAGAGCATCCTATATTATCTTATTAACCAAGATATTTTATAGTATAGGTCTTTCTGATTTGAAAGGCCTAAAGAATTTTTTTATTAAAATAACAGAAAATATTTTTTTTTTACTTTTGAGTAGACCTTATAAATTCTATTAGATAAGAATCACTGCTGTACACTTCCACAGAATCTCTTTGTTGTCCATTTTGTAGATCTCAATCACTTTTGATGGATTGGCTTAGAGTATTAGTATCTCCAACTCCCACGGTTGGCAAGTTTTTACCACTGGTGGGAAAAACCGTCCCGGCAGAAATAGATTTTTGCTAGTTTTTGCCACAATGGCAAAATTACTCTTCTTAAAAATGTTTAAAAAAAATTTATTGTTTTAACTACAAAAAATTTATTTTGAATATTTGTTTTTTTTAATGTACATAAGATAATTAAAAGTCCTCAAATTGAGAAATATCTGTTAATTCACAACCTGATTTTTGCTGTTTCAGCTTCAGCATTGAATAACAAAAAACAAGCTTTGATGCAGTTTCACTTGAAAGTCAGTTCTGAACCTTTGAGTGTGCAAAAGAAAAATTCGAAAATATTCTTTCTATTGCAGCTGAACTTCGTGGACAAGTTTGCAAATGTTGGCACAATGTGCACATGTGTGAAATTAATTGGCACATGTGCACAATTAAAGCACAAAAATCATTTGAAATGTCACATGATTTAGAGATACTTCTCCACCACTTGTGAGCATTAATTTTTGTTATAACTTCTTGTTGGAAGTAAGACTGGAAAAGGATTTTCTTTCAGTTGAAAGTTAATAGCACATGCTATAAAGTTTAGATTTCTCCTAACCATTTTTTACAATTTCTTTTCATTCATAATTGAGGTGTTCACCTCTGTATTTAGTATGTAGTAAATATGCAGCAAAATGGCATTGCAAAATTGCTTGTTTAAACTATTTCTTTACCTTAGAAAGGTGTGGTTTTAAATCATTATTTTGCAATAGAGTACACCATACACAGCAAGCATTTGCTAACATTGCTGAATCCTCTGAAGAGTGTCTAAGGCACTCGATACAAGTTTTACTTGTTTTATGAGATCTTTAACGTGTTGATATAAATAAAAATCATTTACAAGAGTTATAATATTTTTATCCATCTCATAAAAATGCACATTTGCAATCATTATTTATAAACTGTAACTAGCTGGCTTCGCCCGCCAGCGGGCCCCTAATTTACATCGGTGCCTCGAAACTTTTGTTTTCTCCGGCTCGCATCCCCCTCGAACCGAACGAACCTTCGACCCGGGTCCCCGCTGCCTTCGGCACCGTACACCGGTCGTGCTACGCACGCACCGGATAATCCCATAATTTGCATAATCCCTTAATTTGCACATCGAATAGTATAAACCTCTAACTGAACTAATCTCCGACCCTGGTCCCCGCTGCCTTCGGCACCGGATAATCCCTTAAATTGCACATAGAATAGTATAAACCAGTCACTGAACGAACCTCCGGCTCGCCCTTTTGATAAGAACGAAACTCTCAGATATAACCTTCGTAATATCATTTTCAATCCTTCAAACTCTCAAAAGTTAAAAGAGAATTATAATATTCTCAATAAAAATTTCTCTTTCATTACGAAAGAATTTTTAAAAAAAATGACTGAACTGACCATTGACTTTCTGAACTAAAATACCATAAATTTAGGACATCATGAACTTATAGTACTTCGAAAATATTTTATATTTAACTTTCAATTTGCAAAATTGAATTTGCAAAATTGTTATTTTTTACCTTTTATATTTTATTATTGTTATGTAATTATATTCATTGTTTCAAATCTAATAAACAGGCGCCTCCTGCGGTGGGGGTTGGAGCGGATGGGTGCTATCGGTGTCGGGTAGCGTTTATTTTTCCCCTCGTGGACTTATTGTTCCTATACCTCACGGGTGGCTGTCCACGAGTGGGTGATTTCGGTCCCCGCTGCCTGCGGCACCGTATAGCAGTCGTTCTGACCCTGGTCCCCGCTGCCTTCGACACCGTATACCGGTCGTGCTACGCACGCACCGGATAATCCCTTAAATTGCACATAGAATAGTATCAACCTGTCACTGAACGAACCTCCGGCTCGGGTCCCCGCTGCCTGCGGCACCGTATAGCAGTCGTTCCGACCCTGATCCCCGCTGCCTTCGGCACCGGATAATCCCTTAAATTGCACATAGAATAGTATAAACCTGTAACTGAACGAACCTCCGGCTCGGGTCCCCGCTGCCTGCGGCACCGTATAGCAGTCGTGCTGCGCACGCGCTGCAGTATACGTTAGTTCCACCTTCCGCCACCAGGTGGCGCAAATAGAAAAAAAAAACCTCGAATAAGATAAACCTTGAAATGAACGAACCTCTAGAACCCCACAGTTAAGATAAAAAAACTTGAAGGGGGGGGGGGTGTTCCTTAAACAACTGAATTAGACTGCCGGAAAAGAAAAATCTGATGTCAAACAACTTATTTAGACTACCGGACTTCTTGTTCAAAGACAGGGACCTGTAGGAAAACTTAAAACTGAAAAAAAAAAAAAAAAAAAAAATCGATAACGGGCGAAGCCCGCTTTTCCCTATCATGATATCTGGTTGCCACTCTAAAACAAAAACTTAAGATACTCGTTATGGCAGTTTTTAGACACGGCCTACTTCTTAAAATCGTAATATCTAGCCGGCACTGTAATAGAAATCTTTCTTTTGCTTTAATTATACAAATAACGATGATTAATTACACAATAAAATAATATATCGGCTCCTAATGAAGATATGAGAATAATTTTTAGATATTCTGAAAGCAGAATCCATTTTGAGTCGCCCTGTCAAAGTTTGGAATTAATGCGCCCCTTAGATTCGGAAATGGGCCCCCCCTCTGAAAGAATGCAGTTGAAAGTCACGTGACTATTTTATCTCTTTCAGAAATGGCTTATCCACAGACGATTCGTCTGCATTGAATGTTGAAATAAAAAAGAAGCTGTCTCTTCGGAATAGAAATAAATTCATTTGCTGTGTCATTAATGAGTTTTAATTGATATCTTCAAAAATTACTGGTCGATTTTTACGAATTTTTTTTTGTTGAATTCGCGATTTTTTTATACACGTGTTAGCAAATTTTTGCGAATGTAGAGTCATTATTTCCACTTGTTTCAAAAAGGAGTGGGGTGATTTGATCTCGGATCTGTCGACCCTGCATTCTTTACGGCAACCTTTTTTTACGTCTGGGGTCGATGTTGGATGTCTGGTCAGTTTTTGGCCGAAATAAAGAAAAGTTACGGTCCGAATTTCAAAAAATTTGACGTTTTGGAACGACAAAAATCGGCCGCGTGTGTACCCCGATTTTCGGATCGATACCTCCGGTACATTTTTTAAAATTCGATGATGCGTTAAAAAGCGACGATTTGGATGTCTGCGATTATCAAAACGGAAATTTTTTTCGATTCTTTTTCCTGTTCGGTTTCGGTCGGTAATTAAAACACTTTCGCTCATTAATAACTCCCCGGGTCCGGGTTGGAATCCCGACCCGATCGAAACTTGAGCGTCACGCTTTTTTTGCGAATTTTTCGGTCCGCGTCCGCCGTCCGTGCGTCGCCTGGTCCCGGAGCCTTTGCGGGTACAAAGGTGGAGTGCACAAACAGACAGAAAGAAAGAAAGAAAGAAACACACACAGACGTTTACCGTCCTTAATATTAGGGATTATGTATAAAAGTTCCTAAACAAGTCAACTGGCTGTTCCATCTAGAATATTTCTATGGAACTAAGGAGAAACATGGCCATTGCCTTCTTTGAGCTATGAACCAAGTGCATGGTGATTACGAAAATATTTATCAACTTCAACAACATGTTTTATCATTGCAGAAGGTGTTATATCCTGACCTAAAAGGTTTAGCCAATGAGCTCCACATCCATATGATATCATTGTCGATTTCTTATTTTGTTGTACAGGTGCACACTTTATTTTTTCCATATTTTTAACATTATCTGTAACTATGCTTCTAATTTTACAGTCAAATTTGCTTTTAACATCTGCAGTGACTTTCTTGCATTTTTCATTTAAGAACTCAGCAGCTTTTTGCTTTTTGTCACCTGTAGGTTTTACATCTACAATATAAGATTTTCCAATCAACTTGAAGCTGTTCTAGGTTGATTATGAATATTACTCTATCCATCTATCACAAGCGTTTCTTCTTTTCCTTTTATAAACATTTTCTTTTACTGATTCTTCCATTTCATTGTATACAGTCCAAAAGCTGAAAGAGACTTTGTTTCTGCTCAGAAATAGAACAAAGTTTATTTTTTATGTGTATATGTAGTTTTATGCGTACTTTTTGTTTTAACAAATTTTTAGACTTAAAACAAACTAAAATGAAAATAATCCATTAAATAACATTTTAATCCCCTCAAGACAAATTATTATATTTTTATCTTTCATTATTTTCTAATTGTTGCACTTTCATCTATAATTTTAATTAATAAATTTCTAAAACATTATTATCAATCAAACAAGAAAAATGTTTCATGTTAGGTATGGCTGTACTGCATACTACATTTGTTTATTTTAATTATTTTTAACAATGTATCATTTTTGACAGTTTTTTCCATTTTTGAATGGTTCTTGCCAGCAAAATGCCCATTCCTGCCATCTCCATCAAAAAGTCAACATGGTCATATTACAGGGTGACAATTATTGAACTATATCAAATAAAACCGTCATAACTTCTGAGCAGTTTGCGTGATGAAGTTCAAACTTCATGGTTGGCCGCAGGGCATGATGGGAATTAGTATGCGCATGTGCACGCAACTTGTTGTTGTCGGCCATTTGCAAGTGAAAATGTCACGTGACTGGACATTGCACAGCACACAGTCACCCGTTGATGGTTCGGAGACTTCTCGATAGAAAATGTCCAGTCACGGAATAATTGGTCTGATATTCTTTGACTGCGCGATGACTATTGAACGATATGGGAAGGTTTTGAAAAATGGTTTCATCCCCATTATCCAAAGTGACCCTGATTTCGACAAGATGTGGTTTATGCAAGACGGAATTTAACCCCATCGTTTGATGTCCTGGAGGAGCACTTTGGGGACCTCATTCTGGCTCTGGGGTACACAGAAGCCACTCTAATAGGACTTGCTTGACCGCCATATTCTCTAGTTCTGAACACATGTGACTAATTTTTGTGGGGCTACATTAAAGACAATGTGTACAGAAATAACCCCAAAACCATTGCTGAGTTGAAAACTGCCATTCAGGAGGTCATCAACAGCATCGATGTTCCGACACTTCAGCAGGTCATGCAGAATTTTGCTATTCATCTGCGCCACATCATAGCCAATGATGGCAGCCATATCGAACATGTCATAACTTAAATCCGAATATCTGTAGGGATGTTTACATGCTGAATAAAGTTTGTGCAGTCAGTAGTTTTTAAATAATTTACGTTTTATTTCATATAGTGCAATCATTGTCACCCTGTATCTAAATTATCTGTTATTATAAACTGTTGAATTGACTTTGAATGACTGAATTCTTTGAATTGACTGTTAAGATTTCATTATCCACTATAGTTGAGATATAACGTCAGATAGGCATTATGTGTACTACAGCCAACAGCCTGCAGTAGACGTTTGTAATTGTATTGTACTTAAAAGAATCATTTAAGCTGATTAGTTAAAAGATGATCTATTCCCATATTGAAGTTTTTATCTTCTTGAAAACATTAATAAAGGGCCCCATAATTTAGAACTGTAGGCAAATGACAAAAGCGGAATCAAATGTGACTTGAGGCACTGAGTTTTGATCTGCCCTTTTTGATCAAAGCTGTAATCTGGTTTCATGAGCCCCTTAACAGGTGAAAATTCTGTATTCCCTGATTTTAGATTAACATTGAGAAGTTAAATAAATGTTTCATGTGAGCATGCTATTAAATCCTATTGTTAATATACAGTAGAAGATCTTTATAACACAATTCTAGTCAGATGTAAACAATGAATTTGGCAGTTTAGAAACACCTACAATCCATTGCTACCCTCGAGAGCAGCCGTTCCAAACCTGTTCTTGCTCATGTACCCGATTCTTAGGCATTCCGCATACTCCTTCTCAAATAAACCAGGTCTCAAAAATATTTATTTTTGTTTGTTAGTAACATTCTTATGTTAGTTACTAACAGCAGTTGCAGAGCTCTTTTAACCTTCTAAGCGTTTTGCCTGTATTTTTCAGTTTCCCAAAAACAACTTAAATCGGCTGTAGACATAAATATTTGTAATAGAACTGTACTTTAAGATATATGTATGATAAAGACATATGAAGTGTATTTTAGAAACAAACCGTGAAAGAAAATTTCAATAAATAAGAATTTTATGAGCATTTTTATATGAAAATGCAGGAAAGCCCTCAGATACTCAGAGGGTTAAGTATTCTAGCTTTCAACCATTTATACATTTTGATACACAAAAGATATCAACAGAAAATCTTTGAAACAATTAATATTGGTTAAATACTTCAAATTGAGCTCTCATAATAAAAAAGGAACAAAACTACTCCTTTTAATATGTGTTATAATCTTGATGCCGCCCAGTTGAACATTAAAATGAGACTATCAGGTTTTTTTGGGTTTTTTTTTTTATATTTCTAGAATTATTAGATAGAAATGAACATCAAAAGAAAAAGTGAAGGGAGGAAAAGTACAGTAGAAAAAAGTGAAAATTTTCGTGAAGAAGGAAGGAGACGAATACAAAATCTCATGATTTTTATGCTCCCGTTCGACGAAATTCGTGATTTTTACGCTCCCATTCGATGAAATTCATGATTTTTACACACCCGGATCAACAAAATTCATGATTTTTACGTACCCGATCGACTAAATTCATTACTTTTTCGTACCCGATCAACGAAATTCATGATTTTTATGATCTCGAATGACAAAATTTGTAATTTTTTCTGAAACTAATTGGCGAAATACACACAAATCCTGAATTTTCAGAGATGTTGGCCACTTTTGGCCTGCTGGCCGCAGGTTGTGCATGTGTAATTATATCATGTTGTGGGCTATTATTTGCTGGATAAACATACCTATTTTATTATTGTCAGATCTTAATTCTAAACAAATAATTTGAACAAAAGGTACTTATGTAGTTAGCTACACAAGTGCCTAAGCTTATTGCGACTTGTGTAGTTACTTACATAAGTTAATTGTGTATAACTTTGCTGTTAACTTACTTTAGAATTTAAAATAGATTGGAAATTTAGTATCTCAAGTTTATTCAAAACAATATAAATTAAAATATTTTTATTTAGTACGTAAATTACTTGTTTAGTGTAAAGTAATTGTATATTTTTAATTAAATATTCAGTGACAATTAACTATTAGTACTTAATGGCTACTAAAGAAATTATTCTCATTAGCCAGTAACTGGCTACTAAAAAAATCAACCTACCGGCCAGTGGCTACTAAGCGAAATTCCTTACACTCTGACCCCTTAACGTAATTCTTTTGAGTGCCCCTGTAAAAAAACTATAAGTGCTACACACTTCATTTTCAATACTGAACTTACCATAGTAAACCTCAATAACATATATCAACTGCCTGAAAATCCGTATATATTTACGCAAGTTAGAGCACAGACAGACAAACTGAATTCATAAACACTTTTCAACTATGTTGGAAAGTGTTAAAAAGGGGAAGATGCTAATCACTATAGTGGTTTTTTTTTTTTAAATAGTCATGTAATCTTGAGAACCACCTTGACCGGTTGACATGAAAATCGCATATGGAACTATCTTATTCCTTTATTCCCACTTCTTTCGACTTTGGGGAGAAAGATTTCTGAGGGCAATGTTGATTTCTAAGAATTTTGTAAAATGGCTCAGTTTTCACCAGAGTATATATATATATATATATATATATATATATATATATATATATATATATATCACCATGAGTATATATATATATATATATATATATATATATATATATATATATATCATGATATATATTCGACATTTAATTTCAAAATATCATTAGGTTTGATATTTTCATATAGTTTTTGATATTTATTTTCAACATATTCTTTAAGATATCGTTTATATTTTCATTCAAAACAAGTGTAAATGAATTTATCAATTTTTATTGACTACGTAGTTTTGTAGATAAAGAATTCCTCTGTCAGTATAAACCCCCCCCCCCCCCCCAAAAAAAAAAAAAAAAAAAAAAATATTTTCTAAGCTTTATCTTTAAAGATAAATTTTTAAATGTAGAACCAACAGCAGTGGTATATTTTATATATGCCCTCGATGATATTACAGATCTCTATATGTCAGATATTTTATATACCACTTAATTTTAATCCTCAAATGCCACTATGGTTTTATAATGTATGTGGGGAAAAGTTTTTACTTACTTTCAATTAAATTTGTTCACAAATTCTGGTATCATTCAATCATTTCAACATTCTGCCAACAGAAGTTCCTTATCACCAGAAGCATTAAGGCTGTTCTCAAATCCAAACTGGCTACTTTATGACACTTTTTTTAATTCATTTTTGTTCGAAAACACATGAAATTGGCAAGTGTTGTTTGACAGAAACTATGTAATCGAAACACATTTTTCAAATTTTGGCAAAGTCAGAGAAAATACTGTCAAAGTCGACGTTCTGAACCGAATTCTTGCTGCGTCAATGCCAGCAAAGGGAAAAACGTGTTATCATGTGATATGATTTGCTTATAACTTGATAATATATGACTTGATATGTAATTTATTTATCAAAAAAGGGAAAACCTATTTCGATTACAAATCTCTTTCATAGTCAGGCCTGCCAGTTTTATGCATTTGCTTTTAAAAATGAGTCTCAAATTGTATCAGAAAGTTTCACGTTGAACATGTCATTTGAGAACCACTTTAAATGAAAATTAATGGACCATTTACATAATAGCGTATGCAAAGACCTTACCTTTGCTTACGAGAAATGTGCTAAGATAAAATGATGTAGCGGTGCCATAAACAGTACTAATTTTCATGAATAGAAAAGGAATAGTTTGTAAGTGTAGTTTGGACTGTAGCGATTTGTATTTTCATAAAAATCAGAAGTAAACGTTTGCACATTATTTATCGATCCTCGAAACATTAATAGTGGTAACTGAAGGCACCGATGAAGTGCCTGTCGACGCTGTGAAATGCCTGGTGCCAGGGCACCACATGCACCACCCTTGTTGTGGGCCTGTGTGGAGTGTAATAATTGTTTTGTGATTCTTCTTCTTTTTTTTTAAGCTCTAGATAGAGGGCACACGGGCCCATGTAGCCCAGAGACATTTTATGTGTGGTCCGAGATACATAATCAATAACCTCTATTTATTACATTAATTGAAATGTGTATGAAAGTTTTTATTTTCATGGAAAGACAAAAACTGTTCTGTTATTTGAAATTACTAATTTAAAATTATCTTAAATCCTGTTTTCTTAGTCAAAAGTTCTTTTTACATGTAGTTCTGTTTGTGCTATAGTGGTATATACATTTCTTAATCTTCAACACAACCAATATTATTCCAAATTTATTACATTTGCACTAGACATTTCTACACTTTAAAAAAAAAAGTTTTTGTATTGAGAAATCTATTAATATATTAAAGCAAATCACCTTATTTTTTTCTTTAGAACTTGGAAATGCTACTTTGTTATATTATTACGTTCAACTAATAATGCTTATTAGGGTTGAACGTTTACCGTGGAAAAAGTTGGCAGCAAAATATTTTATACCACTATTTGTACATCATTTGCAATTGAAATCTACCACAAAGTTTATTGTTTGGAAATAGTGGTGTTAAAAGTTTTGGTAATATTTCTTTTTTGACAAACGTCCAATCCTACTGATTATATTAACTTTGTTATATACTACTTTTCTTTAATCTTACTATTTAAATTACCCCTTTTTTACATTATAATATAAATGTATTGAGGCCCGCCGAACGTTCCAAACGTATGTTTGCGTCCCGCGAGAAAAAATGGTTCAGTATGGCTGCTCTAAATGAAGGGTTGGATCTGCCTCTGCCTTAAATACAGTATGAGAAAAGATGACCAACTAGGAAATCTACAACTCGAGTACAATAGAAATGGTCTAAGGAAACAGGAAGGTCAATGAAGGGTAAGAGCCTCCTTTCATGAAAACGAGTATAATAAAGTGCACTTGTTCAGTAGAAAAGGGCATTATTACAAGACAAAATTCAAGGTTATTCAAAATGACGTATTTTACTTTAAAATACTATAATAAACTCATTTTGAAACATACGCTTGCCAGAATATGTTTAAAATGAAAGAAAACTCAAACATTTTCATTTTATTGCATTATAAATGTTTTATATGACCTCCAGTAACACGGACAATGTCCAGACGATAGTGTAGTTTGTGCCAAACTCGTTTAAGCATGTCAGGTAGTATTAAGTTCAGAGCATTACATATGCATTGTCTTTCACAAAACCCCACAAGAAAAAGTCACATGATGTGATGGCTGCAAAGACACAAGAAAAAGTCACATGGTTGTAAAGACAGCCTGTTTTTAGGTAGATTTCGTAAGGAATACTACCTATTACATTCTCCCCTAAGTTGGAACTTTTGAAAAATTTTTGCAGATCTACGTCTGTTATGACTCTCAGAACCCAAAACCACCCCCAGTTCAAAACTTTATATATATATATATATATATATATATTATAGGTGCAGATTGCCAAAATCTGGAAGGAGCCAGTGGCTCCTAAACCCAAAAAATCCAGTGGCCACATTGTGAAACAAACACATAAAAATATTTTTTTCGCCATTAAATTTGGACAATGGGATATTGAATCCTCCCACCATAATTGTATGCAGTTTGTAATGTAAGACCTGAATATTTTGTGAATAAACGATTCTCTAAAGTTTTTTGTTTTATAGATAGACTTACACCCCCCCCCCCCAAAAAAAAAAAAAAAAAAAAAAAAAAAGATTTTTCATAGCTGAAAATAAATGCTCAACGTAGGAATTTGCATAAGAAAATATGTCTATAAAATTCAAAATTCAAAATAAATATATATCAAAAAAAATATGGAGAAGATTTATTTTCTTTTAGGTTTTATTAAAATAAATTTAACAATTTCTGACATTTTCAAGGATGATAGAGAAAGATTGCAAACAGCATTGCAACTTTTGTTGCAAGGGGATTTTTTTAAGGATTTATTAAAGATTTTTTTTTTTTTTTTTTAAAGGCCTATGGAGACAAACAAATTACAATTTTTTAGACCGATCGCCGATTTTCATGTTTTATTATCACAACTTGAAGAAATTCACAATTTTTTTTTCTGCAATTCATTGATTAACTTCGCAGTTTTTTCGCAACCGTTTGATGAAATTTGCATTTTATTTCTTAGTCACCGATTTGGGAAATTTGTGGTTTTATTTTGTGACCGATTGACGAAATTCGCGGTTTTATTTCATCAGTGATTGATGGAATTCGTGGTTTTGTTTAGCAAGCGATTGACGAAATTCGCAAAATTTTTCAGTGACAGATTTCACAAATTTTGCGAACGATTGGCGAAAATTTAGATTTCTTTCCATGACGGATTGGCGAATGACTTACGGAAAATTAAAAATTAATAATGGTAATTCGAGGAGTTCTGCTAATTCGTGGAAGAATCGCATGCCAATATCTATGTCTACCTTTAAGAACATATCTGAAAATCCCAGAGCTACAAATTTAATGAGTAGACCCAAAATGATTCTCTTTTGGCACGAATTTTACCGTGTCGCTAATTGTGGTATGCCATCGCCGCAGTATTCATTCGCGACGCATATCAACATGATTTTTTTTTCTGATTCTGCGGACATTGCAGGTTTTTTTTAAAGAAGAAACGGAAATTTGTAAATCAGTGGAATTGTTGCATCCATATGTTCAATCATATTTTTTAATTATGGACAGTAGAAAAAAGAAAAAAAGAGGTAAATATCACTAAATTATGGAGGACAACCCCTGGATTTCATATTTAAAAAATAAAGTAGAAATCTGCCTTTCGGCGAAAATGTAATGTTCGGCGATCCATGTAAAACACCTGGCGACTTAGACATAGAAAACTAGTCGCCAAAGCAAAAAATTTAGTCACCATGTGGCGACTGGCGACCGTGAATCTGCACCTATAATATATATATATATATGTCACTTTTTTATGGACACGATAACTGCAATAATTCTGCACAAATCTCTTCCAAACTGATACATAAAATCAAGGGGCATAAAATATCGGTCAAGTTCGTTAATGGCCAAAATCGAACCAAGGGGGGGGGGGGAAATGGGAGGGCTTTTTGTGAAAACAGAAAAAAACCCATAATTTCTTAAATATGATATGTATCGAATCCGTTTAAAGTTATTATTACTTCTAGGAAAAGGGCCGAAAATTTATGTATGACAGATTTTTGATGATATTAAAAATGGCCCCAAGGGTGGGGGGGGGGGGGAAGAGGGGGTTTTAGAAGAAAAAAAATTTCATAACTTCGTCAATTCACAAGATATCCAATCCGCTTAAATTTATTATAAATCCTCTTACTATTATCTAAAACTTTCATACTGACATGTTTTTTATAAGACCAACCCTTATAGCAAAAAAAAATAAAAACAAATCCCTGCCGGCTCCGCCTGCAAACAAGTTACGTTTCGAAGTGGGCCGTTCCAACTTCCGGATCATGGCAAAAAGGACATTTCTTGTTGAGATGCCATTTTAGGTTATAGCGATAGTAGCACCACAACAGCTTCTATAGCGCTACCAGCCAAGGTAATGTGAAAATGTTTGAATTTTCCTTCATTTTAAACCTGTTTTGGTAAGTGTATGTTTCAAAATGAGTTTATTTTATAATATTGTATATCATTTTGAATAACCCTATATGCTGTTGCATTTAGTTATGATAAAAAAGGGAGGAGGGGGGAGAATATGTATTTGTTAGATATAATGAATAAAGTTACATTAATTTTGAATGATTTTATGAATTAAATAAAAAATACAATTAAATTACAACATAATTGAATTATTTCTTGTGTTTTTCCAAAAAAAAAAAAAAAATGAGAGAGTTCTATCTGTTTTTTAAGTTTTCAGGCATATTGATTTAGAAATACTATAGTATTGAGAAATTTTATACTAGAAATCTTTAGGTACAATTAGTGGTGCATTTTACTATTTTTAAAAATGGTAAGATGCTGTACACTTAAAAAATGATCTAGAGGAAACATTAATTATGCTGTATATTAATCCATGATTTAAAGTAAGTTTAAGAGCAGCATGGTTGTTTATACAAGTAGTTTAACATAAAAAAGGGTAGTGATGAGGAATCAGTCATGCTGCCAAAGGAAAAAATAAAACAAAGTCCCATTCTTCCCACTAATAAGTTGAATATAAATTGCTAACAATATGCAAGTTTTGTCATTCAAATACAGCAAAATATCATATCTGGTCTTAAAAAATCTCGAATTTTTCCCTTTAATAGTAACTATTCGCTGTTACTTTTTTCCTTACATTATTTACAGTTACTATTTTAATCTCAGATGGATTTATAAACTTACAATCTTCATTAGACTGTATACACAGTCTACACTAGGTCACAGATTAAATATAGTCATACAGATTTGACAGTGGAGCGAAAACCCGAACCGGCGCGATACAAGCGCCACTACTGAGCACAGTCAAGAACTAACGCACACGCGCGCGATCTATAAACTGTCAGATTGTCACGGTCACATGTACCTGTTGGCAGTTTTGTTTATTTAATATCGACACGACAGTTTCTCAGTTTAAATTATTAAGAAAAAGGTGTAAATCTGTAAGAAACTCGTGTAAATATGTATATTTGTAAGTATTTGTATGATAAAATAAAATATGTTTGATGTTTTAAACAATAACAAACTGCGGCGACATATTTACATAAAAAAAAGGATAGATACTATACAAATAAGATAAGTAATACCTACCTGTGGCGACACGCCCGGAACGTTTGCGACTGTTGTCACTAGGGACTCTGAAGTTGCGATTCGGTTACCATTGAGCTTATGGAAGTGTCCTATCTGGTGGAATATATTTAATCTGTGACACTAGGTTATTTGTGTCTTATCATACATTTTTTTTAGCTGTTCCATACGTCCCTGTTAGCAGGGTATAAGGTATGTTTTGAAAATTACAAATTATTTAATTTAAAAATTGTTTTGCATATTATGTTTTTTTAGTTTAAGAAATCTGTGCAAAGTATTTAATCTTGTATTCTATAAATTGTATTTTTTGTTTTTGTGTCAAATAAAATAGATTTTCTGATTTTTCTAGAAAGTGTCCCATTTTTCCCTGCTCTCCTTTACATTTTAATAATTGTACTTTATGTACAATAATCTGTAATATATTTTAAATATGAGTGTGTGTACTGACGTACATAGTATATGCATACAGATGATAAAATTAAAGGTAGATCAAAATTGCCAGTTCAACAATGAATTGAAACAAAAAGGGGAATTGATGTGCTTCATATAATATATATATATATATGCTAGTATATAACCCCCGTCAAAAATGACGGATTGTTGATCTGCGTTCCATTTTCATAAGACTTCATACAAACAAACAGCATGAAGATTTTAGTATTGAAAAGTTTGTATTGTATAAAAGTACATTTTAAAGCCGGTAGATGGCACCAAAACAATATTTAAAACAGAAGCATAACACTGGATCGATCACCGCAAAGCCTCCTTACGAAAGAAATCACTGCTATTTCTGAAACAAGTTGGAAATTGTACGTCAAACGTTACAAACGAGGTGCGTTCGTACGCACGTTTTAGAATTAAATTCATGATATCCCGTGCGTAGAACGGGTTAAACAGCTAGTTAAGTATATATTTTATGACACTGTTCATACAAATATCTTAACTAGTTATATAAATATTCAGATATATATGTATCAGCTAGTTATATAAATATTCAGACCTAGATGATTTTTAATTCTGTGAAATGAATTATATCGTCTGCAGATTAATTTCTGTCATAAAATAAGCATCTCGGTCGCTTGACGATTAAACATCCATCGGAAGCTCCTATAACAAAAAAAGCACCGATTTAAAAAAAAAAAAAATTCAAATTTCTTAATAAATATTTTTATTAATATCTCCTAAAGTTTTGATTCGATTTTAATAAAATTTGAAATGTCTCGACAAAATTCTGCAAAGATAATATATTTTAAATTGCAAACCATTTGGTTGGGTAGTTTTTGCGTTGTTATATGCGGACAGACAGACAGACGGACGGACAGACGGACGGACCAAACGACGACTATAGGTGCTACGTATTTATATAATTACGAACGCACCTAAAAAAAGTGTTCACAGAAAAAATTGATTACAGAATACATGTTTTATATGAAATTATAGTATATAACTCCCGTTAAAAATGACGGATTGTTGATCTACATTCCATTTTCATAAGACTTCTTACAAACAAACAGCATGAAGACTTTATTATTGAAAGGTTTGTATTGTAGAAAAGTACATTTTAAAGCCGGTAGATGGCGACAGAGCAATATTTAAAACAGAAGCGTAATACTGGATCGAACACCGCAAAGCCTCCCTACGGAAGAAATCACTGCAATTTTTGAAAAAAAGTGTTTACAGAATACATGCTTTATATGAAATTATAGTATATGAACTCCGTCAAAAATGACAAATAGTTGATCTGCGCTGCATTTTCATAAGACTTCATGCAAACAAACAGCATGAAGATTTTATTATTGAAAGGTATATATTGTAGAAGAGTACATTTTAAAACTGACAAATAATTTCTACAAATGATGAGGAATTTTTTTTTTTTTTTTACTCAATATTAAATTTTTTAAATAATTCAACGATTGGACAAAACATTCAAATTAAATATTAAAAAATAATCCATGGGCAAAAGTTTTTGTAAATAAGTGTTATCAATGAGTTTCTAAAGAGCTTGATTCACCACATAGCTCATTTTTTGATTATGTAAACAAAATTAAATGGAAATTACTCGGTACTATTTATTCTTTATATTTTAATTACGTTTCATAAGAAAAAATCACTTTATTAACGATGGAAACAAGATTTCAAAATTTGTTTGTATCAGGCATGAAAGTGGGAAATAGGAAAAAAGTTGGAGAATTTTTTCCATCTATACAATGGCGCTAAACTCTTATAATTTAGACACATTTTAACAGTCATTTATACAATAAAATGCTATATAACTGTACATATGATTGTTATTTTTTCCATAACTTAGAAAGTACTAAAAACAAATTTAAACTAACAATAAATGCATAGCATAATTGCATCAAAAAATAAAACTGAATACAGTTTGCTAAAGGTATAAATCCAAATATATCTGATCAACTTATGTACAGTGATTAATTTTTCAAAACAAATATTATTCTGGATGATTTGGCTGTTCAAGAGTTTTCCCTTCTTCCAAAAGAAAAAAAAAATTCTCCATGCTAAATATTTACACGTCAAATCAATCTTTGCTCCAGAAATAAATCTCCAAAAATGCATCAGTGAAATTATCCAAAAGTGTTATATAAATAAGACAATTTATTCTGTTAAAAAGAGAACCTTATGAAAACTTCCTTTAAAAGAAATTTCAGTCTGCAAAAACACTTTAAACAACTTCATTTATATACATGACTTTCAGATACTTATAATATAAGCTCGCCTTTCATTTGATGGCTCTTTTGCACAGCAATTCATAAACGAACTCCAAGGATTTGAGTTGACGAAATGTCTGATTATTAAATTTTTCATACCCCCGCCCCTTTTTAAAATTTTCTTTGTATTTTTGCATCAATCCAGAGAATGTACAAAATTGCTTTAAAAAAGGTGGAATTCCTCCTTTAGGAGGAACTATTTCATGCCTGTTCTATTATCTGCCGGTAGATGGCACCAGAATATTTAAAAAGAAAGCGTAATATAATACTGGATAGCAGTGTTCGTTTGTTTATATCTGGGATTCCGATGTTTAATATGGATTTTTAATTAAGAACTTGAAACATTATAATAGGATAGGATATACATGTTTTATAGGAAAATTTGCTGAACAGGCATGATTTCAAGTAGAAGATATTATCTCATTTAGTTGTAGCTAGCATAAGTTTTTCATTAAGCCTAACATGGCATTTAACTACCGTCAATTCGCAGGCCAGAGTGGTCGCTCCCAGAATGGTTACAGACACTTTCTTGCCTTCGGATTTTATTATAAGATTTTATTATCGGATTTTATTATATTATTACTTCAAATTGATTGCCATATAAGTTTTCACTATGGCCTTGTGGTCTTAAGCACACACTTTTCTTTTTTAATTGTAAAAGGTGTTAATTGCAGTATTGTTTTATTAGTGTTTGTATTACAGTTTATTATTAGTGCACTTCTGACATTAACTAAAATTGCATCATGATAAATAATAATGAATATATTTTTATTAAATTACTTTTAATCACTACTTCAAAGTCTTTTTTACTAAATTATTAAATATACTTTTATATTTTTAGATTTCTCTTGCTAGAACATTGAAGGCTTTAGTCATTTTAAGAGGTTTAATAATTGAATGGGTTATTGTAAAAGGCTTCAATGAAGATTTTCACACAGAGAATAATAAAGTAAATTAAATTCTATTTATTTATTGTTCCTATATTGTTTAAAATTCATCTTTTTCATGACCTTAATACTTTGTTACATCAATATTTTGTTTATAATGGTATTACAGAATGTTAATAACTTGAGTATAATTGTACTGTTTATTCTAACTATTAATTTTTTTTGTTTAATTTACAGCTTGATATGTGGTCTGGATCGCGATACAAAGTATTTCAGAAGGTAATGTGTTTTTTGTTTTTAATGGTTAATAAATGCATATGTACCAGTAAAAATGACTAGTTACTAAGCTACATTTATTCCATATATTTCTATCCTTATTTTGAAATTTTATTGTATATTTTTATTGTATAGGTATTGATCTAAGTATTATCTTCTGTTTTTTCCATATTTTTTTAGGATCTTAAGGCATAGCACAAAGCATTTCTTTCAGATGAATGGTATTTTTGGCTTAGTGGCTTAATAACGTAAATTATTAAGAAAAAAATAATATCAAATGTAGTTTGTACCAGAATGTCAAAAAGCAGTTAGATTAGCAATGCTTTGTATTCAAATAAAACAAAAATCAGTGTATGAGACTATTAGTATGAAAATCAAATAAAAACTTGCAATGATATTTAAAAATGAAACACATTGTAATCAGAACATTTTACAAATGTTAGCAATGTAAACAATCATTACATTTAGCCAGTTACAAGCATTTATATAAGTTTGTTTATTGCCCTTGATGCATATATGGGCAAATCCTGGGGTTCCTTTTGCTTGTTTGTAACATGAGATATAATTCATTAGTTTATTTTCTGATTCAAGTTTTGGAAAGTTTCAAGGGCTATGGGCTAATAAGAGTATTACTCCAGAATTTATATTTGACTACCATAAATTAAATGTTGCTAGATCCATTTTTAATTGCAGATACTGGCTTTTACAGGTGCACACACATTCTTTGATATTGAATCCAGATTGCATCTGCAGCAAAATAAAAAAAAATTAAAATCATTCCTTCGGCGTATTTTCCAGTTCTCTCGCATGCATATTTGCCAATAATTTGGTCATCAAATCAGTATTTACTATATTTCTATAACCATTGTCTGTGGAAGAAAAAGATGTTTAGCGTCAATCTTTTTTAAAGTAATGTCAATACATCCTCAGAGATTCGGTATCAGTCTCAGAAAGGAAAAATGGATTTGTTTACTATCTAGCCATTTTCCAAGTGTCTTGCCTTGTCTAACTATGCAGTCGAAGCTTTTCACCTATTCCACTCTTCTGTAATGCCCAGTCTGTTTTTAACAAAGGCTGTCAATTTAAGAGATTTTTAGTTTTGGTATGATTGAAGTTTAGTCATTGACAATTTTTATTTAAACTTGAAATCTCTGTCTTCTTTGTGTTAAACTTAAATATAAATTATCATTATAACTTAAATTTATTACTATTGTTATTATTTAAAAGCAATATGTAATCTAATTTAATCTTAAAGATTGATTTTCCTCAGAATAAATCATTTAAAAGGGAGTGAAAGAAATTACACTTGATAAATTTAGTTTTGTAATTATTCTTTCTACAATATTTGTTTATGCACTTGATTAATTATCTCTTTGCTTCTTTTAGTATGATTTAGCCAATACTATGCCATGTACATTTTATATTTTGTTTTGTTTATAATTTTTATGAAGAGTTTTCATTATATACAAAGAATTATGAAAGTATACATTAACGATTAACTGTTAATTTATGAATTTGAATCTTGAATATTATATTTAATGCAAATAAGTGTATAGGTTAAAAAAAATGAGTCAAACTTTAAATAGTGGTAACATAACAACAAATAATTTTTATATAGACAACAAGAATCGCTATTCCTCTATTATGTCAAAATACATTTGTGTCTCACTCTAGATTTTTGTTTATAATAGGGATGAAAGTATTTTAACGAAATTTTCAACATTGCTTTTTCTAAAATGCAATGACATCAAGAAAAGTGCTACAGGTGTACTTTACACACCTCTTAAATTTAGCCCCATTTTTATTTTTTTAAATACGCTTTGTATGCATTCTTTTAAAAATGGAATAAATTAAAGCAAAATAAAGTTTTGCTGTATTAGAAAATATTGCATGATTTTTTTTTTTAAACATGTGAGACATTGTTTTAGCTAACACCACTCATGTTATGTTTTATATCGTGTCTAAGCAAAGCTTATATTCTGGAACGCCATGGAAAAAAATTGCTTAAATACATCATAAACAGTTGAGGAAACATAATGTATTTTTAAATAAGTTATCTTTAAAAAATTCTGATGTGTTTTCTTTATGTATCGTGCTATATTTAGGAAATTTTCTTTTAAAGTGGTATTGTGTTTTTCACCTTTTTTAAAAGAATTGTTAGTTATATTATGGTAACCTTTTATTTTAAGAGCTTGTATGTATGAGCAAGGCTTAATTCGTGCCGGAACGTTCAGTTTACTGATACTTCTCAGTTTTTAGTAAATATTTAAATGTTGGCCAGAATTCACCGGAGCTCAGAAACACTGTACTCTGGAGCCCAGTGCAATAATGCTTCCAAAAAATGAATCCTAAATTACCCTTTTCTTCCCCTATCATCTCCAATCTTTTGCCTTTTTTGTATCAAAACACTTGTAACTGACGTAATGCATCGCTCACGCAGGAGATGGGCATGAAACAGGCTCGATTTTTATATTAGTCTTCAAGTTTGGGAAGGCTAGAGCTCAATCTGTCTTAAATTCAAAATTTTATTTATTTCCATTTCAAATCATTTTAATGCTATTTTGATCAGAATAAAAAGTAAACAGAAATAGTCTTTTTCTATTCTGCATAGCTGCGAACTATTCATTTTTTGTGTTAACACTATTTCTGAATCATAATCCTGAGCTTATTTAATCGCAGAATTCTGCGATCCATTAAGATTAGGCAAAGGTTTCTATTTGGAAGTAGTAATAACTAAAAAGTGGAATAGTTGATAGCTAAGTATACACAGATAGATGTATTTAAAATTTTTATTTTGCTAAATAAAAAAAACAATGCATTAAATTTTGAAAATTATGTATGATATATAAATATTCAGATTGGAGTGACTTCGGAGTAGGGGGTGGGGGATACACTAAGAGTGTTAGTACAGCAAAATAATAGGGCTCCGGTACTTTTTTTCTTAGAAATTAAACCCTGTGTATGAGCAATATATTTTGTCTCTGCCTTTGAAAAGCGTTTTTAATTTGTGAAATAAATTTTTTATTCTTTGCATTTTCGCTGTTTTATCAGATAATTTCGAAAAAATCTAAGATTCATGCTTTGCATATTTTTTATTTAAAAATATGAAAAAAGTCACTTTTTCGATTAAAGTGTCATTTTTTGCAAATGTTGCCAGTGTGTTGCCATCTATCTTTATTTTAAATATGTATTTTCTTAGATAATAAATTAGATAATAAATTATTAATAATAAATAATTAGATAATAAATTTGCGTTGAAGTTGCAATCTTACAACTTAAAGAAAAACATTTTTTGGGGCAGTCTGTGATTATTTTTTATCTATACTAATAAAGAAAGCTTCGCTCTGTGTATGTGTGTTCATGTGTTGGTAATGGCTAGCAAAATCTAGCGTACCTAGAAGTTTGAAAATTTTGGTAACGATAGTCTAAAGCCAAGATATTAATTAAAAACTTGTTAAACATTGCTTCGAAAATGCAATCTTTTTGTATGAAAATGGCACTGATGAAATGTCAGACCGCAAAAGTAACAAATGATTTGATAATCGCAGATGGTAAAACTTTCTCAATTTCACTCGTTCTTGAATATTAAGAAAACTATTCGAGGTATAGTTTTGAAACTCGCAATATGTACTTAGAGTATTTTTATGATTCCAAAAATCCAAATTTTGTTAAAATCGGTCGGTAACTTCTCTTAATTTTTGTAAAAAAACACTGATCTGACGACGAATAAAAATGACCCAGTTAGAAGAAGGGATCGTATTGAATTTACTTCTGCTTCGGGCATTTCAGGCCCATTCCTCCATTTCCTTTCCGAAAAGAAAGGTCAGAAATTATACGACGTAAGGTTGGCAATATCTAGTAATTAATAAAGAAAACTTAATTTTACAGATTATTTGTTAAATTTGAGGGAATGGGATAAACGATTTTTTATTAAGTATCGTGTTCATATTAATAACTGGCCTCCTTTTATTCCGTTTTTGGGATCGATGTGCTATGTTTTTTTTCTGACAACTTTTTAGGTACCCCAGCTACTATATGCAGTGCAAAAAAAATGTATTCCCCATCTACCACCTTTTTCAAATAATAATCTTTATTAGCCTTTTTCTTTCTTTTTCACAGTAATAATTATCCGATTTACTTAAGAATTGGTATATAACTTCCTCAACATTTCAATTACATTCCTGACCTTTTGTTTGCCTGCAGATACATTGCATCGCCAGCATTTCCAAATAAAATTAAATCTTCTTACAGCTGGCCCTACAGCTTCCTGGTTTTATTTTCATGTTCTAGGGTCCTTGAAAAGTCTAAAAATTAATTTACGTTCATCACTTAGTATCTCTGAACCACTATTTCTGAATAATGCATTTTTGAGAGACTTTTTTAGTAATTTTTGTATTTCTTCTTCCCTATGGTACAATAGTTTTTTCACTAGTCATCTGTAATTTTAGTACTACTTTTTCACCACTAGAGTAGCAGTGCACAACTGGCCCGCGGATCAATTTCGCCGATTGAACATGAAAAAAATCACGAATCTCGCCGATCAGGTGGCATAGAAATCACGAATTTTTCCAAATTTCGCCAATCGAACGCGTAATAATCGCAAATTTCACCCATCGGGTGTGTAAAAATTGCAAATTTTGCCGATCGATGCATATAAATCGTAAATTTCGTCGATCGCGTGCGTAATAATCGTGAATTTTGCCGATTGGACCCGTAAAAATTGCGAATTTTGCCGATAGGGTGCGTATAAATGGCACATTTTGCTGATCATGTGCATATAAATCGTAAATTCGCCGATCATATGCATAAAAATCACGAATTTTGCCGATCGAGCGCATAAAAATTGCAAATTTCGTCGATTAGGTGCGTAAAAATCACAAATTTCGCCGATCGGGCGCATAAAAATCATGAATTTTGTCGTTCGGGCATGTAAAAATCGTGAATTTTGCCGATCAGGTGCACATAAATCGTAAATTTCGCTGACCGCCTGCGTAAAAATCGTGAACTTTGCCGATCAGGTGCGTATAAATCGCAAATTTCTCCGAATGGTGAGTAAAAATTGTGAATTTTGTCAATCACTAGGGAAAAAAACTATGAATATTGTCAATCTCTAGGAAAAAAAACTATGAATATTGTCAATCACGCATGGAAAATAAATGCAAGATTTTTCCATCCTTGCCAACTGAAATGGGTTATTCTGACTAAGGAGGAGGTTGAGTATACGGAGCTAATTCTCCTTTTAAAATTAGCCATTTTTATGAACTTTTAGACCGATCTTCTCCCTCCTTCCCCGAAACAAAGTTTTGTTCATCTTATGGATGTTGGCTCTCGACAATCCAGTCATTTTTGTGACTGGCTCTCCTCTTATAAAGGTTGTGCACCCCTACTTGATATCCACATTTTATGCCTGAATATGTTAAGAAGTACAATTTAGAATAATATATGTTTCTTCTCCTCCCCACCTTCATTCATGAAAGAAGAATTTTTTTTTCGGCACTGACAATGTTTAAAGGTAAATTTACTCCCTCAAATAAAGTCAAGGAGCATTTTCACTCTTTCAAAATAATCTTAGCTATATCTCTTGTATAAATACAAACGTAAACTGTTGATATAGCCTTGCCAACAGAACTGAATACGTTGACTGGGAAGGTAGGAACATAGGAGGCTAAAACTACCCTTCCGACATTTTTTTTTTTTAATCTGATTGTAGACTTAGATTCCCCCCGTCACACCTCCTATAAACAAAATTCTACTGATGGTGGCCCTCGACAACGCAGTCATTTTTGTAAGTGGCCCTTCGCTTAAAAAGTTTCATGTTCTAGGGTCCTTGAAAAGTCTAAAAATTAATTTACGTTCATCACTTAGTATCTCTAAACCACTATTTCTGAATAATGCATTTTTGAGAGACTTTTTTAGTAATTTTTGTATTACTTCTTCCCTATGGTACGATAGTTTTTTCACTAATCATCTGTAATTTTAGTACTACTTTTTCACCACTAGAGGGAGCTTTTAATTTCAGTTTCATGTTTTTTTCACAGTGATAAATCTTGGATTTTCCTGAGAATTGGTACCTAACTCCATCATAATATTTCCATTCCATACCAGCACCTTTCGTCGCCTACAGATAAGTTGTATCACCACCATTTACGAATAAAATCCAATTTTTCTACAATTTGACTGCAGCTTTCCAGTTTTATTTTCGTGTTCTGGGGCCCTTTAAAAGTCTAAAAATTTAATATTTGCCCCTTTTTATCTCTATGGTGTGATATGAAATCTCACAATGTTTAAATCATGTTATATTTTTATTTCTTTTGGCCTTTCACGTCGATATTATTTGGATTCAATTCCGTATTTATGTTTACGTGAGTGTCTTGCATCGGGCATTGTTCGGCGGTTTCCTTGCACTCTTTAAGCTGATGTGCTCCCTCTTCCTTCTGCACGTATTGTGATGACGTCATCGTGCTGCTATCTCACTCCCTCTCGTGACGTACGCATTAGGTAGCTGTAGAAGGAGGCTCATGTTTTGGGAGGCGTGGTTTATTTGACGATTGCTGGCTCAAATTGAAATAAATGTTTTTAAATGAATTGTTCGTATTTGTTAATTAAGATGTTGGATAATTTTTTTAATCCTCTAATAGATTTAAATCTTTTCCTTCTTTTACTTTTGTCATCCCCGTTACGTACTATAAATTAAAAATTTCGTTAATTTTAAATCAGAATCTGTTTTGTTGATGAACTGTCATGAAGTAGTTTTCGTTTCAAAAAGATCGCGGGCCAAGCCTGCCTGCCTGCCTGCCGCCGCCGATGCGTGGTCCGGCGAAATTCTACGACGATGCCTCCCTTGTTCGAATTTATTTTCTGATGGCGCGCAAGAGTTTTTAATTGAAATTCTCATCTTAAGAAAATTGAATTTTATGCTGCATTTTAATTTTTAAGGACATTTCTTCGAGTGGAGAAGATCATTTTTATCGGCCAATGTTTTTATTAAAATAAAAAGGTGACCAATGAATGAAGGCCTCTTTCTTCTCTTCAAAAAAAAAATGAATAAAGATTTGGATTTATATTGTTAAAAGGCTCCTCTTCATTTGTTTTCAGCTGACACCATGCAAGTAAGACGTTTCTTTTCTTTTTAGTTTTACCACTGCTTGACCTCAAAGAACACTTAGGGTCTAGCGGATACAACGCAATATTTTAAATAAAGAACTTCATTACTATTTAATATATAACTCCACATCAATAAATAACTACACATCAACAAAGCAATAACTTATTTACACCACATATGGTGTCGCAGGCAACAGGGACCTGTGCCAGAGGTTCGTTTGATAAGATGTTTGTGTAGAACAGAATACACCCTCTGGCGGTAAAAGATGGAATTAAGAAATTTTCTACACAACAAGCCTGGTATATGGTGTGAAGGCAGCAGAGAACCGGAACATAGTTTAATTTTTTAAGAGATTTAAAGTTATTACACAGAACTGGGCAACGCCAGGCAGGTCATCTATTAAAAAAATAAGAGAAAATAATTTATTAATAGAGAAAAAAGAATTAGTTGACTATGAGAGAAAACTTTT
Organism: Maratus michaelseni; assembly: GCA_963931845.1. NCBI lineage: Eukaryota > Metazoa > Arthropoda > Arachnida > Araneae > Salticidae > Maratus > Maratus michaelseni. The sequence goes on from OZ007590.1 coordinate 190,897,490, forward strand.
ATACTTTTGTTATTTATTATAAATGTATTTTAAAATAAGATGATTTAAAGTTTTTTTTTATCAAAAGTGATTAATTTGTTTATTTTTTTAGCAAACATAGAGCTATGCTTCACTGATCTGTCCAACTGTTTCATTAAGTTTAAGCCTGTCTATAATGGTAACTTTCATAAAACTAAATATAATTATTGTAAAACCAGTCTTCAATCATCTATCCAAATTTTATTTTCATGTGAAACTATGATATAGACAGGCGAAACCCAGTTATATACTGCAAAAGACAGTAGGGTCCATGAACTGACCATCTAGACTTCTGGACGGACAGTTCGGACTGTCTATTAGACAAATATTGGCCTTTTATTTCACTACTTTCATATTATGGCATTTATTTTTTAACATCTTATGAAAATATCCCCCCCCCCCCCTTGTAATTTTAATGTATGTTATTTTCTATTTGTAATTTCCATTTGGCAGAATTTGTGCAAATCCCTGATATGAGACCCATGATGTGATATATTGGCATACATGACGAGACTATGGTGGTTTTGGAAAGGTGTACAATCTCAACTTGTGGGATTGCTATCTTGTATATTCCCTATCGTAGAATTCTAATTCTTAACAAACCTTGATTTAAACTCTGGCTGTGAAATTTTCCCCTCTGTTTTTTATTAGTATCAAATCAATGTTTGGTTAGTTTGTTGAGAATGAATGAGAAGATCTAAAAATATTCTAAATTAATGGTAATTAAGACTATATTTTAAAGGTTTTTCACACATTCCTTTTTTATTTGAAATTTAGAAATTTTTAGAAACAGTTCTAAGCGAGTATTTGCATCTTAAAAGCAGAGATCCATTCAGAATTCATTTAGAAAGAATTCATTCATTCAGATTCAATTAGAATCATCATCATACCAAATTCTAATCTTCTAGTTAAGCAAATTTCTGTAATAACTATATCACAGAAATTGCAATTTTAGAACTTTTTTGTTCCTGCCCACATTAAAATTTCTAAATTTTTAAAACTGTTATGTGGATGGATTTGTGTCTCTAACGTAACAGCCATGTAAAATTTCAAGTTTCTATCCCTAACAATTTCAGATAAATGATAATTTAGAAGGTTTTAAGAACTTTTCCAGCTCATTTCACTCTTTTAAATTTTGATTTTTTTTTTTCTTTTATAAACTGTTCTTAGCGAGAATAAACCATAATTTATAATGTTTTCCGCTCATTTTACACCTTTAAATTTTGAATTTTTAATAAACTGTTTATACCGAGCATCTGCATCTTAAAAGTTACCACTATACTAAATTTCAAGTTTCTAACCCGAATAAATCCAATTAAATCATAATATAAAACGTATTTAGAATGTTTTCTGCTCATTTCAACCTGTTAAATTTCAATTTTTTTATAAACCGGTCTAAGCATTTGCATTTTGTAAGCATCATGCCAGATACGTAGCTTCTATACCAGCTGTACCACAACAATTGCAATTTTAAAACGTTTTTTTTTTTTTTTTTTGCTCCTGTCCTTCTAAATTACGCATTTTTTGGTAAACTGTCCTGAGCGAAATTTTAAGTTTTTAGCCTTAGCTGTTCCAAATAAATAGTCATTTAGAACATTTTTAGAATTATTTTCATGCTTTTACACTTTTAAATTTCCATTAAAAAAAAAACTCATCTGTGTGACCAGTTACTTCTTAAAAGCAACAGCCGTATCAAACTTCAAGTTTCTATCCTTAACAATTTCATAGAAATCTGAATGCTTTTTGTACATTTCACTCTTTTAAATTTCGATTTTTTTTTTTTAAATTGTTCTGTGCGACCATTTATGTCTTAAAAACAACAGCCATGTTAAATGTTAAGTTTCTGTCCCTAACAATTCCATAGTACAATATGGGATCCATTATCCGGAATGCAAAATGACCAAGGCTTAATTTGTTTCATTTCAAAAACATAAAAAAATCGCAACATTTTTCGGTCAATCACAAAAATAAATCGTAAAATTAGTCAATCGATTGCATGAAGAAAACCCCCACGAGTTTCGTTAGTAAGTCATGGGGAAATTCTTCAATCTTGTGGAAAAAATCCCGTGATTTTCACTAATCGGTCACAAGAAAAAACTGCAAAAATCACCAATCCATATCAGCAAAATATCGTGAAATTCATCAATCGCTCGTGAGAAAAAATTGCAAATTTGCTAATTGATCACCAGAATAAATCGCAAAATTCCTCATTCGGTTGAGAGAAAAAAATTATGAAAATTAGTTTGTCAATCAAATGAAAAATCTCATAGATATTGCAAAATTCATCAATCGGTCACAAGAAAAATTCGCAAAATTCATCGATCAGCTGCAAAAAAAAATCATGAAATTCTACTGATAAAAGGGAACTTTAAACAATCTAGTTCAAAATATGTCTTTGGAACAGGGTGCAAGAGTGCCTTTTTTTAGAACAGTATGCCTTCTTTTTAAGAATTTTCACTAGTCGCCTCTTTTGTTCCAGAGTCAATACAAAGAGAAAATTAAATGATATTGCTTGCATTCATTAATTTACAAATTCAAAATGTCAATATAAAAAAATATTGTGCAAAAAACATTACGATTAAAAAGCATTAAAAACAGATAACAACTAATTTGTGAAACGTAGCAGAAAAGCTACTTTCCAGAGAACAGCAAATCATGTCAGTATACAGGATACAAGAACAATTAGCGCAAGAGGACATGCTGTAAACAATCATCTTTAATAGAAATGTTCCAAAAATCCAACTCAAAGGATTTTGCTCCCAAGTTCCAAAACTGATTTTTAATTGTTAATGTAATATTTTTATAATTTGAATTATAATTTAGAGTAGTTTTTATTATGTGTTGTAAATTAGTTATTAAATTAACAAAGTTGTGAGTGTGTATTTAACAGATATTCATGTTTATCACTATTTGTGAAATTAAGTTATTTTGTACATTTCTTAATACCTATAAGTAAAGTGTTCCAAATTAGGAAAAAACCCCTTATCCAGAATACCCTAGGTACCAAGCATTCCGGATAACAGATCCTATACTGTAATTGCAATTTAGAATGCTTTCCGCTCATTTCACCCTTTCGTAATTTAGAATTTTTTTTCCTTCTTCACCCATTTAAATTTTTCAATTTTAGAAAACTGTTCTATGTGTGCACTTATGTCTTAAAAAGTATCAGCCATGTCAAATTTCAAGTTTCTGTCCTTAACAATTCCATAGAAATTGTAATTTAGAACATTTTTAGAACACTTTTCCCTCAATAATCCTTTTAAATTTCAATTTTTTAGAAACTGTTCTTAGAGAGAATATATATCTTATAACTATATACCTAACCCAATTTCAAGTTCCTAATCCCTTCAGTATCACAAAAATTGCGATTTTAGAACATTTTTCTCTCCTGCAACCCCTTGTGGGTAGTGGCACTGACATAAAATTAGTGATGGGCGACATCGATCTTTTTAATCGATTTAATCGATACTATGGCCAGATCGATTTAATCGATGTTATCAAATTTATATCGATGTCGATCTTTTTAATCGATACTATGACCAGATCGATGTCGATCTTTTTAATCGATACTATGACCAAATCGATGTCGATCTTTTTAATCAATACTATGGCCAGATCGATTTTATCATATTTTTTATCGATGTCTCTACGAATATTATCGTTCGTTTATTTTCTTTGAAATCGTCACTGCAGATCGATCTTATCACCATCAGAGGATAGCGCCTTACGGAAATCTAATAGATTATAGATCGATCTCTCTAGCACTAAATCCCATGTATTTATTCTTTCACTTTGATTATTTTAGCGGCAGAGATGAGCTGCTGTTGCTCTCAAATTTCGTATAAATAAAGGATTCGCGTCACATTTCGGGTGCGGGGGAGGAGGAGGGGCGCGAACAAAATTAGGAAATTTAATAAGGCGATCTGTTTGAAAGTTTACTATAATTTATAACGCATAACATAAATTTTAAAAATGAGGCGCATAAAAAATTATGGGGAGGGGGGGGAGCGCGTTTTGCCCAAACGGGAGGGGCACCCAAGCCGGAGGATCGTTCAGTTAGAGGTTTATACTATTTGATATGCAAATTAAGGGATTATCCGGTGCCGAAGGCAGCGGGGACACGGGTCGGAGGTTCGTTCGGTTAGTGGTTTACACTATTCGATGTGCAAATTATGGGATTATCCAGTGCGTGCATAGCACGACCGGTATACAGTGCCGACGGCAGCGGGGACCCGATCCGGAATTTCGTTCGGTTCGAGGTTTATCATATTCGAGGTTTTATAAGATTCGAAGCCCCGATGTAAATTAGGTGCTCGCTAGCGGGCGAAGCCAGCTAGTTAGTTTATTAAGTTGTATTTTTCAAGTTCGCCCCCTTTCTCCTCCCCCTGCCCCCCAAATCCTAACTTTCCTAGTTATGCACAGATTTGAACGGGACCTTTTCTGACATTCTTCTCAAATCATTTGGTTAATAAATAAACATTGGTATTATATTTGTAACTGTTTGTCACCACTATTTATGAACAATAATCAAAATTTTCTGGTTTTTTTCCTAGTTAAAACACACTATCCTTGGTTTAGAGCCACTTTACTCCGGATGCTAGTTAGTTAAGTTGTATCTGTCAATATTGCCTCCTCCCCCCCCCTTTCCGCCCCCCTTCCTTGCCCTCCCCCTCGCCCGAAATCATAACTTTTTTAATTATGGTCAGATTTGTACGGGACTTTTTCTGACATTCTTCCCAAGTCATTTGGTTAGTAACTAAACATTGGTATTATATCTGCAACTGCTTGTCACCACTATTTATGAACAATAATCAAAATTTTCCGGTTTTTTTTCCTAGTTAAAACACACTATCCTTGGTTTAGAGCCACTTTACTCCGGATTCTAGTTAGTTAAGTTGTATCTGTCAATATTGCCTCCTACCTCCCCGCCCCCCTTTCTTGCCCTCCCCCTCCCCCGAAATCATAACTTTTTTAATTATGGTCAGATTTGTACGGGACTTTTTCTGACATTCTTCCCAAGTCATTTGGTTAGTAACTAAACATTGGTATTATATCTGAAACTGTTTGTCACCACTATTTATGAACAATAATCAAAATTTTCCGGTTTTTTCCTAGTTAAAACGCACTATCCTTGGTTTAGAGCCACTTTACTCCGGATGCTACTTAGTTAAGTTGTATCTGTCAATATTGCCTCCTTGCCCCCCGCCCCCTTTCCTTGCCCTCCCCCCTCCCCCTCGACCGAAATCATAACTTTTTTAATTATGGTCAGATTTGACCAGGACTTTTTCTGACATTATTCTTCCCAAGTCATTAGGTTATAATAACTAAACATTGGAATTATATCTGCAACTGTTTGTCACCACTATTTACGAACAATAATAAAAAATTTCGGCTTTTTTTTCCTGTTTAAACACCCAATTCTTGATTTAGAGCCACTTTACATAGAATTCTCGTTAGTTAAGTTGTATCTCTCAACTTTGTCAAAGTATAAGTTATATTTGAAAAATTTCTCTGTGCTCAGACAAATAAAACAGCGAAAATTCCAGTGTGTTATAGTTTAGAACCAAACATTTTAAGTTATGATACTTTGAATTTTAATATTGAAGCTTTCCAACACTAAATAATCGTCTGTTTGTTATTTATGTTTTTCAAGGGTACACGGTACACATTTTAAGTAAGTTTGTCTTCTGTTCTCCCCACTTTTCGGTTTTATTGTCTATAAATTTTTCACATAAATGGTGAAAGATATTTTGTACATTCTTTAAAAATATCTGGTCAACTTGGCCTGACACCGACCCGCAAAAGTCAAAACAAAACACAATCCGAAATCGATTTCGAACCCGAAACTTTGAAAGTTAACCTGACCCTAACTCCTAACCCGACCCGCAGGAAAAAAGTAGATGTCAGCTTGACAGCCCAGCACTTAATGAAGAACTATAGCGCATAATCACGTGTCTTGTTTTCTATTTTGGGTAAATGTTGATGATACGACTCGTTGCAGAACTCTATTATTGATTAATGTTTTATGTAATTTTTCAAAACGCTTAAAAATGGATAAAGATATATACGAAATTCATTATCTACTGTTAAGTGTTAAGATGATTTTTGCCTGCGCCACTCTTGGAGGGGGGAAGGGGGAATCTACTTGCTTGCGTCTTTTTATCACAGATGTAGAAAAACTTTGTTTATTAAAGTCAGCTAATAAGTATATAAACTTTTACTGCTTTGCAAGTGATTCATTATTTGGAAGAAAAGTTGGATAAGCAGATTTATAAAGGCGTCAAAGCATCGCACACGTCATCTTGTAAAATAAAAAATAAATACAAAACCACAGACCAGAATGGAGAATTCTTTTAATGCTGTTTCATTTCATAGTATGTTGATTCATTGGAAGTCGCGTGTTTCGAAGTATTTGTAATGATTTTTTTTTTTTTTAATAGAAAATGAGATGTTTTTCAAAATCAGCAGTTTGGGAGTTTTTTAATAAAAAAAAATATGAAAACGATAGAGTTATATCAGTAGAATGCAAAAACTGTAACAGAACTTTTAACGAAGATACTTTCACTTTCGGAACTGGTTTCGAAAGTAAAAGTATCTTCCTAAAAAAAATCGCAAAGAAAATCGAAAAAGTAATCAACGGCGTAAATAGAGATTGATATCTACTATCCAATGCAAAAAAAATCGTTTAAAAATATTCATATGCAAACGAGATATTAGAAAAATAATGCCCCGTAGGACTAATATTAGCGAGCGAGTGTTTTCAAGTGCGTGAAGAGGACCCTTAAGAGCTCATAGTCCTAATACGAGGGGAAATTTAATTATAAAAATGTCTTGCTCTAACATTACAACTAGTACTATTAGAAGAAATTTTATTTGAAAAAAAAAAATCCACGTTTTAAGACATAAACAGCATTACCTCAAATATTTTTTCAGAATATATATGTAATATATATAAATGTTTTTTGCATAATGTTTTTCGTATATGTTTTTCATATAATGTTATTTTCTAAACCATTTAAAATTATTGATTTTGTAAAGACTTTATTTTTATTTTGTTTTATGATGTTCTTATATACAATACAAGCTTAATATTTAATTGGAATATCCACAAGTTTAGTCTTTTTCCTGTATAGTGTATTGTATATAAGAAATAAAACAACAAAATTTTCAAATGTACAAAATTCTCTGGGTCATTTTGTTTAAATTATTTGATACATAAATTTAAAAAATAAGTTTTAAAGTATTATCATACGTGTACTCTTGAAAAAATTAAAAACAAGCAGATGATTATTTAGTGTCATAAAGTTCCGATATTTCATAAAATTCAAACTATCATAACTCAGCGGGTTTGGTAAACGACTGGAATTTTTACTGTTTTATTTGACCGAGCACGGAGAATTTTTTAAAATATAACTTCTACAAACATTTTGATAAACTTGAGCGACACAACTTAGCTTGCGATAACCCTCAGTAATGTGGCTCTAATCCAAGAAAAAAGTGTTTTAACTGGAAAAAAAGCTGAAAATTTTTATTATTGTTCATAAATAGGGGTGACAAACAGTTTCAGATATAATACCAATCTTTATTTATTAACCAAATGACTTGGAAAGAATGTCACAAAAGGTCCCGTTCAAACCTGTGCATAACTAAGAAAGTTATGATTTATAGGGGGGGGGGAGCAGAAAGGAAAACGAACTTGAAAAATACAACTTAATGAACTAACTAACTGGCTTTGCCTGCTAGCAGGCCCTTAATTTACATCGGGGCCTCGAATTTTGTAAAACCTCAAACCGAACGAAACTCCGGATCGGGTACCCGCTGCCTTGGCACCGGATAATCCGATAATTTGCACATTGAATAGTGTAAACCTCTAACTGAACGAACCTCCGACCCGGGTCCCTGCTTCCTTCGGCACCGGATAATCCCTTAATTTGTACATGGAATAGTACAAACCTCTAACTGAACGAACCTCCGGCTCGGGTCCCCGTTGCCTCCGGCACCGTATAGCAGTCTTCATATACCAATATACCGCAATATGCATTAGCTCCACGTTTCACCACCAGGTGGCGCAATCTGTTCTACACGAACTTTGGGCACTGAAATCGTTAAGGCTATACAGATGTCGAGTCGGCACCGTATACCGGTCATAATATGAATAAGCGTTATTAAACGTTCACAGACCTTTCCAATGATATATCACATGAGGGGTGCGTGCAAAATTTCCAAAAGTACCCTCCTTGTGGGGGATGGACACCGGAGATGCATAATATGATTAAGCGGTTACAGACCTTTCCAACGATACATCACATGAGGGGTGTGTGCAAAATTTAGAAAAGTGTCCCCATGTGGGCAAAACGCGCTCCCCCCCCCCTTTGTTCTTAAATAGTGGTGACAAACAGTTGCAGATATAATACAAATGTTTAGTTATTAACCAAATGACTTGGGAAGAATGTCAAGAAAGGTCCCGTTGAAATCTGATCATAATTATAAAAGTTAGGATTTCGGGGCGAGGGAGACTGCCCCCTCCCTTAATTTTTATCTCACATTCAGGATCTTTTATCTTCGGCGGCTTGGGCATCAGCCCTACTTCTTTCTAAATTTTTATTAAATTCGGACAAGAAATTCTAGCTAAAATATAGTTAGCCCTCTTCAGTGTTGAATTCAGACTTTTTTTCCGGGAGGCATTTCTGTGGCTCCGGGGCGAAATTGCACTTTTTAACCATTAAAAGCTTAAAATGTCAAATCTTTCGGGGGGGGGGGGGGCATTTCAATGATCCGGGAGTGAAATGTCACGCCTCCACAAGCCACCCCCTGAATTAAACACTGCCCTCTTCCCCCTTCATTCCTTGTTTCCCTTCCCTACGCGTATATTTTGAATATTATTTCTTTTCTTTATTCACTCTTAGTACCCCCTACCTCTAAACTGAAAAGATAACAATTTTACCTGGAAAGAAACAAAAAACCTGCCTTGAAACAAAATTTGACCTTTGCTAATATATTATATACTGCTATGCTAAAGAAATGAGCGCCAGAAATATCTATTATTATCTGCTAATTCCCATTATCACGATGTATGATCAAATTTCCTGCCATTTGATCGATTAAATCTAGGAGTTACTCTTTTTAAGCTATCTGTGTAAGAATAGATTCTAAAACATCGATACTAGATTTTGTTAATCATTTTTTTAATCGATGTTGTTTTATACAGTATCGATGTTGATCGATTATCAAATTTTTCAGAATCGCCCATCACTACATAAAATATAGCCTATGTTAGGGCAGAGATTGTCACCATACATTTGTAACTATTACGTTTAAAATCTGTTCAGTAGTTTCAGAGACTCCATAGAAATTGTGATTTAGAATGTTTTTAGAACGCTTTTAAATTGTTTCCCCCTTTTAAATTTCGAATTTTTTTAGAATTTGTTCTTAGAGAACATTTACATCTTATAAGTAACTGCAATGCCAAATTTCAAATTTCTAGCTCTTTCAGTATAAAAAAAAAATTTCAGAACGTTTTTCACTCCTGCACCCCCTTGGGGGGGTAGTGTCACAGATATAAAATATGGCCTATGCTGGAGCAGGAATTGTCACAATCAATTTGCCACCATCACTTTGGAAATCGGTTCGGTAGTTCCAGAGATTACCCCTACAAACAAACACAAATGTTACTTCTTTATAATATTAGTATAGATATATATAAATAACTTTAAGATTTTTACTTTTATTTATGCATAATGTACGTCATACACACATGAGAAATACCAAAGAAAGTTTTTTTAAAAATCCAATCCATACCTTCTCTGTATAAGATCACCTCATGTTTAAGATATATTTTAAAGTGCATTTTATACTCTAGAAAATACAATACTTTTTTATTGTGGTTTAACTAAATGATGGTAAAAAATATATACAGTAAAACCTGTGAAAATGGAATCTCTTTGGACCAGAAAAAAAAAAAATCTGTTTTAGGCAGGCTTACGTCTTAGCAGATATAATTGTATAGTTTTCTTCCCATCAGGAACATAATTTTTTCATTACAGATGGGTTCCATTAACACAGGTTTTACTGTATGTTTAAGTCACATCGCCCCCCCCCCCAAAAAAAAAGGCAGCATTTCTGACAATGTTATTAAGTTATCGTTAGAAATATCAAAATTTACAATGTATGTTGTTATATGATATTATGTAAAATTAAATGGTTATTTAGTTGGTAAATAATGTTGTAAAACTAAACAGTTCCTTCCATTTTTAATATTGAAAATTTCTCATGCCTTGCATTCATAATATTAAAATTTTTAATTGCTTAAAAGGCGTATAGCCAACATCGTGAAAAAGTATCCAAGCCGGGGCTTGAACCCGTGTTATCAGTATAGCGTACTGACGTTCTACCAACTGAACCACTTGGATCGATGTCTACTTTTTCACGATGTTGGCTACACGCCTTTTAAGCAATTAAAAATTTGAATACAGTTCCTTCCTTTAATTCATTGCAAGAATTCATAGTAATTCGTAATATTATTTTAGTCTGTGTACAAGCAAGTATATTTTAGCAGCTTAAACAAATAAGTACCTGAAGTAGCAAGTTTTTCATACAGTTTGATTTTGTCTTCATTGTGTATTAGTTTTACACACTAAATCTTTTATTCTTTAAAATATATACAGTTAATAGAGACATTGTGATTGTATGCATCTCTTTGCATAACATTTAAACTTTTGTTGATATGAAATAATTTACATTGTTATATTAATAAAATGTCTATTCCGCTTTAGCTGACTGACCATGCTAATGCTGCTATGTTGCATTTTTATTCTCCACATCTTCCAGATTTAGCTGTCCGTTCCTTTATGGTAATATGATTTTATCTTGCATGGAAATTATTTAATTTTAGCATTCTATGTTGTCCTTAAGAAATATTTATTTCTCTTTTTAAATTATTTATTTTTTATTGTGTATTTTTTAGCATATACGTTACTGTATGTTTTGGAAATATTTTGATAGCAAATATAGTAACCTGATTGGTAAAGTGCTTATCTTCTGAAAAATTTATTAATCAGTTGCTTTACCTTTTTTTATTGTTTATAAACTTGTTTTAATTATTGTTTTCACTGTTTAACCCTTTCGCGACGGCATCCCTTACAGAAATTTTATTTGGTTGGTACCACTTTTTTTAAACAGTTCCCTGTACTTGTAAAATACCAACAAATACTGTAATTAAAAAAGACAAATATTACAATTATTTATTAGTGGTGCCAAAAACATATTCCACATACAACTTTTGACGATGCATATATGCATCACCCGTCCCGAAAGGGTTAAATGTGACAACTATGTTATTTATCATGTGAGTATCTCATGTGAGTATTTGAAGTGTAAATACAGGTCTTTCAGTCACTCTTGGCTGTTTGTCACTTATAAAATTTTCTACCACATTATAAAATTTAATCTTTGTATTGCATCCACGGATTTGAGTGTTTCCATAATATGGAAAGGCAAGCATTTATACTAATAGCAACAAATTTTAACACTTTATATGTTGTTAATGCATTCCTCATGCTAAGACTGGACGATTTAGAAATTTCTTAAATCGATTTATCATCCATCTTAAATCACAATTTAGTGCTAAATTGCGATTTAACACCAATTTTACCTTTAGGATATGGAAGCCATTTTTTAACTTATATAACAAAATAAGGTCTTTATGTACCACCCCCTTATGTATTATATAGTACACTTGTTAATTTTCCAAATATTTTGAAAAAAGGTACTTACATGTAGACAAAAAAAATTGGAACCCCTCCCTCCCATAGACACAAGTTCTTATATAGATATGTTGATGAACATCTTTCATAACAGTGTCATTATCAATAAATCAGTTTTTTAAAGAAGAATATATAATTTAATTTGAAGTAAAAGAATCATTTCCCCTCAAATAAAAAATTCATTGAAATAGTCTTTGCATATTTATTTGTTGTACAATACTATGTGTAAACAAACTATCATTCATTAGTGCATTTTTATTTATTTCAAAATTTTTATTTTTAAATAATTTTTCTCCATTAGATAATATAAATGTAATATTGCTGATGGAAAAAATGATTCATTATTAAATCATTAAATATTTAAGTGTAACACCTTATATAGTATACTTAGTAACAATATAATAAATTATAACACCTTGTAATAATATATTTGTTTTAAATGCTAAAAGGTGCAAATTAACAACATAATACAAATTAAAATAACTTTTATTATGTTGTTTTACATGTTTCGACTCACCCCGAGTCATTTTCAAAAACAAATGAGAATATTCCATAATTGCACGGGCTTTGAAGTTATTATTTCCATGTACATTTTTAGAAATTACGCACATTATCTTTTATTTTTACTTGGTTGTTTATTTTCATTTCTGTGACCATGGAGTAACTCGAGCCACAGTTTCGGTAAATTAAAAGATTTTAATTTAAATGTAGAAATATATAGTGCAAGTTAAATTAATTTGGAATAATGTTTGTTTTGTGTTCAGAATCAAGAAATGTGTACACTACTGTAGCACAAGTAAAACTATAAGTAAAAAGAACTTAGACTAAGGAAAAGACATTTAAGATAATTTAAGGTAATTTTAAATTAGTAATTATAAATAACAGGAAATTGTCTTCCCATGAAAATATATAAAAGAGCAGTGGAAATATTAAAAACTTTTTATACACATCTCAATTAATTTTATAAATAGCGATTATTGATTGTGTCTCGGGCCGCACATTAAAGGTCGCCGGGCCACATGCAGGCCGCAGGTTGAGTATGGCTGCTCTAGTGTGACGTCAGAAACTAGTGTTTTGGCCAGAGTATCGAAGGTCACGGGAAGGGGGTGACTCCCTCCCCCAAAATGCCACCCCAGTGCTAACAACAAAAACAAACCTCCTTTAACTGACACAGTATTAAAAAAGTTATTGAGGTAAAACAGAACCAGATTCAATTGACGTGATGAATTTAACCATTCATTTAACATGATGCGAAAAGAAGTTATAAAAAGAAGAAAGAAAAATATATTAGAAATATGGTGCAGTTTTAATTCCTTTAAAGTTTCCTATTATAATAAAATTTGTTTAACATAAATGCTGACATCCGTATATTGGATGGAGAAGGATTAAAAGTGTGTGAGCCTCGAAGCACCCAATTTCTGAAATTGCTGATTTTTTTTGCGACCGTCGGCAACCAGTAAGATCCTAATAATATTATAAATCCGATTTTGCGCAAATGTTTGGCTGAAGTCAGCGTCAAAATGGAGCATTTAATGATCCTGTATCTTTGCATATAGGTTGATTATAGCACTCAAATAAACATAGGCTGCTTTTTGTTTATTTTATTCAAATATTTTTCTTAATAATTCAAAATTTTGTTATTTTCATAAACAATAAATGGACATTTTTTCGTATAATACTTTAAAATGGTTAAATTTACTTTACCGTTGCTAATACTTTATCATTGTCAAAACTAAATCAAACCCCGGAATAATAATTTTTACTCAACAATTTATTTTCAATTGAAAAATTTGAACGTGAAAAATGAAAAGGAAGTGAATTAAACCGAATATGAAATGACGTCATATTATAAATTAAATGTGCGTTTTCAAATATTTGATAATAATATAAGGTGCATAAATACGAGTAAGTATGGAAAGCAAGCGAATGCGATGTCGTATATCGAAAATAAAACAGATTTGTTTTGATGTTGAAATAAAATGATCTTGGATTATCAAATTAGTCGTGATTAATTTCTCTCTCTTTTTTTTTTTTTTTTTTTTCTATTTCACATGAAAGGAATTATTTTAAATGTATGTAATATATGTATTTTAAATGTATGTGTTGTAAATTAAAGTTCTGTGTTTTAAATGAAATGAGTGAAAGATTTATATTTAAAATGAATTCAATACGAATGATGGTGATAGGAATAATACTTGGCGGTATATCGTCTACACACGGCTAACATAAAGATACTATATTTTTAATTTAAATTTTAAAAAGTTAAAAAAGAAAAATTTGAAAAGATATTGGCAAATGTCAATAATATGCATTGCAAAATTATCCGTATCGAAAATCAGAAAATCTTAATAAAAATAACTTTATTTTTTAAATGAAAGTTGCTTTTTTTTCATAAAAGCTAAAGATTTAGTATGATTGCATCGAAATAAAAGCCTCTATGGTTTTCCCACAAACAAAACAGGTTTGTAAATCGTCGTTTTGAACTGACTTCCAATTTAATTTTACATTTCTTTTAGCTTTAAAATAGTAAAAACTTCGTTGTCATTTTTAAAGTTCTGTTTCATAATAGATTTTTGTAAAGTTGTGTAGGATGAGAAAAATTGGCGTAGATTTTAAAGCAATGTTTAAGTAAAATTACAATATTTTTAAAACTTAAAAAACTACAATGTTATCGAAACGAAAATAAATTTTACCGACAAATTTGCGTAATGCAAAAGCAAAGAAGAAATCAAAAAGTAATAAAACTTTTCTTCCAGCCAAATTGCATAAACTTGAACAAGTCGATCGTGCCAATTCATAATATTATAAACGTGAAAGCGTGTTGTATATAGTAGAAAATTTCCGAGTATAGGAAGGTTAGGGGTCTGTATGTAATCGGGTCAATAACCCATTTGCTTTTTTTTATTAAGTGAAATTTGGCACAAAATTAAATACATTGTTGTAACCAGATTTGTTTTTTGCGTGGTAAACACTTAATGGTATTTTAGATGATCATTTCCTCACTGACCTTTGATGCCAACTATGACTGTAAAACATATTTAAAAATATCAGCCGATAATTTTCTTATTACTTCATGATGTAAATAGACCTCCTGGTTCATCCTTTAAACCTGAATCGGTCATACCATTGTGATCCAATTTTTATTCCTAATCCTAACCCTAATCGTATCGTATCCTATCCTAATAATAACTATAAACAATATTCTTTGACACAAATATGTAAATTAAATCAATATCCATAAATGGAATGAATGGCGAATGGAATAAATAGAAATGGCAAAATAAAATAACAAAAAAGTACATTTATTCGACACCTAACCCAAGAGAAAGCATAAAAAATTTCAAGCACACGAATTAAATTAAAATAATCCTCTATGTATTAACAAAAATATGTAAATTTATATCATCAGATTGGTGTTGTCGGTATTTATTTGTTTATTGTGTCCTTCACATGATAGAGAAAATATCGAGGTTAAATTGGACAGAATTTAAAGTACTTTCTAGCAACCTTTATTTACATTTTAGAATCGCATCAGATTGTTATATCTTTATGAAATATCTACCAATGTATAAAATCCACGAGCAGTTTGTTCCCTATTTACACCACTTAACGAGGAGCACTTTATTTAATATACACATAAACAAGACATAAAATAGTAATGTAGTAAGAAATATATAACATATGCCTATACAAATAAACAATATAATAATGCCCATTTAAAAATTAATACATATACAAATTTCACACCAAATACCACGCTGCACTGTTGTATAGAAGAATTCCCTCAGTGTTGTTTTTCGTTTTACGAAGAGGGATTCGTCAATTTTTATTGGTTGCAGTTTCATTTTCGTGATTGTATATATTATTTGGCATGAAATTTCACTTTTTTAAGACTGTGTTATGTTAAGGCCCCTATAGCAGAGAAATATCGTATAGTCTCCTATAAAATGTGATAAAGATTTGGTTAATTATATATGTTTTTAATTTTCAAATGAAATGCTTTGCTAAATTAATGCATTTATTCTTTTTTTAATGTTACGTGAACGAAGTCATGTATAACAGCTAGTATTAACATATTTTAGTTCATTAATAAGTACAGTACAGCTATTTAACTCTAAATTCAAATGTAAGGGACTAGTTCAAAAATAAATTCTTTGGACTTGTTACACTGTTTTTAAACGTAAATACAAAACAATGGAATAATGAAGGAAAGAGATTATATATTTAACATAGATATATATTATGTAGACATATATACATATTATATAGACATTTTAGAGATGTGCATAGGGCAGCAATTTCTCCCTGTCTCTCAAAAAACAGCTGTGAAATATGCTGAAAATTCGAAGATTGAAAATAAAAAAAATATTTTCTTACGGAAATATTGCTTTTCTTGTAAATTCAACATTAGTAAAACGGCCAAATTGGGATACCCGAGTCAATGCAGGACTCTACTTTAAAGGATTTTAGTTAATTACAGAATAATAGAAAATAAAACAAAAATATTTAAGTACCCAAACATCTGAAAAATTTATTTTTCATCAAAAGACTGTATTAGCATATAAACTGAAATCAGATTAATTTAGATTTTAAGTATTAAATTTTACTTTTTTCTTTAAATCATATAAATTCTTAATCAATTTACAAAAAATATTCCATTTACAAAAAAAAAAAAAAATATTAATTTTTATTTAAATTAGCTTTTTCGTAAATCGTCTTTTTTTTAAATCACTTTTTTCTTAAATCTGATAGAATGACTGGATAGCGTTGTAGCTTGCAGTGTTTCCTTAAATCTTATACTGCTAAATCAATTTAACCTCGGATTGCCACACATGCGGTAGATACATCAATGTAGATAAATCATTTTTCCGATTTTAACTCTTTCCAATGAAAGCTTTAAATCTATTTTTTTATCTTAAATTGATTTAGTTAAATTGGATTTCCTATATTAGCTTTAAACCGATTTAGTTAAATCGGATTTTCGATGTTAGCTTTAAATCGATTTAACCTCGGATTACCACACATGAGGTAGATACATCAATGTAGATAAATAATTTTTCCGATGTTAGATCTTTCCAATGTAAGCTTTAAATCTATTTTTTTATCTTAAATTGATTTAGTTAAATTGGATTTCCTATATTAGCTTTAAACTAATTTAGTTAAACCAGATTTCCGATGTTAGCTTTAAATGGATATAGTTAAATCGGATTTCCGATGCTAGCTTAAATTGATTTAAGCCAATAGATAAATTAGATTTCTGATATTAGTTTTAAATCGATTTATGATGTAAATCGATTTAAGGCCCAAGCCTAGTAGATATATCAATGTAGATAAATCGTTTTTCCGATGTTAGGACTAAATCTGTATTTTGTTTTAAATCGATTTAAAGCCAATAGATAATAGGATTCCCGATGTAAGCTTTAAATCTATTTTTTTGTCTTAAATCAATTTAGTTAAATCGTGTTGTCGAGGTTAGCTTTAAATTGATTTAGTTAAATCAGATTTCCAAGGTTAGCTTTACATCGATTTACTAGTTAAATCGGGATTTCGATGTTAGTTTTAAATCGGATTTCCGATGTTAGCTTTAAATCAATTTAGTTAAATCGTGATTTAGATAAATCACAATTTAGCTTAAATCAATTTAAGCTAATAGATAAATCGAATTTCCAACGTTAGTTTTAAATCGATTTAAGGCCCAGGCCTACCTCATGTACTAAAGTACTTTTGTATAAAATTTTATAATATTTTAACAATTAGTTTAATTATTTTAAACAGAAAGCAGCAGTTAAGGATTCACAGTAAATTACAATAATCTTTTAATTAAACTTTCCTATTTAAAAAAATAGTTATCTTATGTTTAGTCACCTACATCTTACTCTAGAACAATCTGACTAATTTCTTTGATTTGTGCATATGAAAAAAGTAATAGTAGAAAAAATGATGGATTTGTTGACGGGAGTGTTTGTTGGCAAACTTTCCCTTTCCTTATCTACGTACAGTGGTGGCCAAAATTGTGGAAACCTCTTGGGAAAAATACTTTTTTGAAGTTTGATGGTTCATAACACCAAATATTTAAGTAATACAATAAAAGCTACATATCGCTGAAAAGATTATTTTATCAAATGTTATAGCCAAATAATCAGACAAAAGGCAGTAAAACCTGGTTAGATTGATGATAATTATTTTTATTTTTCTTGAATGTAGCCAATGCATATGAATATTTGGAGTGACAGACAGATTCCATTTTATTTGGTAATGTGTCAGTCAAAGCTAGGGTAGGATTTCAAAACAAATTGCTATCAAGTTGCTGAAGTTCTTTGCTACCTTTCAATTTTTGAGGTAGTAAAGCATAATAAAATTAAGAAAACATCATAAAGAGTTAATTAGTTACCCAGAAATCAATGTATAAAAATATTTTTAAGTGTAGAAAGCTATGGTTATGAAGAAATTTGAAGTAAATTAACAAAGGGATGTCTAAGTCATCTAAAACAAGACTGGTAAAGACAGGAATTGGCAGTTGAAGAGTAAGGTTGGTCCCAGTATATAGGTCACAGAAAACAATGATTTTGATATATGCAAAATGAAATGGTACATTACTATGGGGAGCTGAATCAAAGTACAGTTCTATGCAGAGTGCAATATTTTGGTATAAATGTTAGAAATCCATAAAAGAAAACATTTTAACACTCCAAATAACATGACACTACTATTTCTCTGTCTAGTAAACATGTCTTTCAGCTCAGTTTAATATTTTCAACCTTTATTTGATTTCTTTTTTTTTTCATGAAATTTTAGCATTTAGATCAAAATACTGCACTCTCTACAAAACTGTACTTTGATTAAACTCCACATTTCAGTGTGCCATTTCATTTTTCACACAGTTTTATATGCGTGTGTGTGTGTGTGTGTGTGTGTGTGTGTGTGTGTGTGTGTGTGTGTGTGTGTGTGTGTGTGTGTGTGTGTGTGTGTGTGTGTGTGTGTGTGTGTTTGTCCTATACACAGGGACCTTACTCTTCTACCGTCAATTGCTCTTCTGAACCTTTTCCTGCCTTTACCAGTCTTGTTTTGCATGACTTAGACATCCCTTTGTTAATTTGCTTCCAATTTTACTTCAAATTTCTTCATAACCATAGCTTTCTACACTTAAAAATATTGTTATACACTACTGGCCAAAAGCAACATTGAAAATTCTAACATATATTTTTTTAAGAAGCCCAAAAAATTAATATTCTTAAAATTAGATTGATTTTTTTTTTAATGTCAATATGTTAAATTAGTTTAAAGACTAGATTTGAGTAAGTTATTGAACAAAAATAATTATTTTTATAAAAAATAGCATACAAAAAAATTTACAGGTTATCAGAAATCAGCATACATTTTCATATCCCGGAATAAAATGAAATAAACATACAATTTAGAGTTGACCTAATTTCTTCTGATCAGAAAGTATTATAAATGAATGCAATTTAAACTAAAAGCATCTAACATGTTGTTGGACCGCCTCTGGCTTTGATCACACCATCCAATCTTTTAGGCATAGAATCAACAAGATTTTGCATCTTTCGGTATTTCATGATAAACTTTAATTATGGTTTCCTGAAGCTCTTGTTTTATTTTGGGATATTTTCCTGCCAGTTATTGTCCATAAATTCTCAATAGGAGTTAAATCTTGCGAGTTTCCTGGCCATGGAAGAACATTAATATTATGTTTTACAAATTCAGCCTGAACCTAAAATAACGAAAAATGACATTTAATGTTTAATTAATGAAATTTAATTTAAAGTTAATCTTTTTATTACCTTTTTCAATGTATGGAAGTGTGGTAGGTCTTGCTGAAATATCCATTTCTGCTTTGGGAACAAATAATGAGCACTAGGAAGCAATCGATCCTTCAGCACATTAATGTACTGGTCACTGTTCATAGCTCCCTGTACAAAATGGAGTCGTCCAGTTGACTTGTATAGCATGCAACCCCACATGATTTGGCTTTTTGGGTGTTTTGTTGTAGGAACCGAGCAGTCTGGGCTTATGCTCTCTTTAGTTTTATGCGAAACGTGTAAGGCATTAAAGAAAATCTACTTTCATCTACTTAGATGAATATTATTAAATAATACAGTGCTGACCATTATAAAGATAGCTTGATGAGAAAAATATGAAAAACACTACAGCATTCATTAAGAAACTGATTTAAAAGACATATACACAGCTTTTCTTATCTAATTTTTGCTTTACGTCTGAGCATATTTATTTAAAACACGACTTCTTACATGCAATACAAATTTTCATAATCTTCCTGATGATTTTAGGACAATCAAACCTGAACTCATTCTTTGACAATACTAAATATTCCCCTCATATTCATCATTTACCGTTACTATAAACAACTAGAAAGTAATTCATAAATTAAGGGATGAAAAATTAAACTTGGAAGAAACTTTGTAAAAAATGTTCCAAAAGTGTAAATTTTACACCTAAAGTGTAAAAGTTAGCAAGTATGATATTGGTGTTTTACATCAGTAATTTTCAGGGTTTTTCATTTTGTGTCAATAATTTTCAGGATTTTTCACTTTGAGTCACAATCAGCCCTGTAATATATTATAAACCTCAACAATAGATAGAGATTCATAATGCTTTATCCTTTTTTGGTGTTCTAAAAATCAGCTAATACACTTTTGCTGCTAACACAGCTCTATTTTTATTATTCATCCCCAGAAATCATACCAGGCATGATTCCTGTCCTAAAAGTCACAGTCACAGGTAAAGCTGTTCACATCAAAATTCCTTGTTTTTTGGCTTTGTATACTACTGTTATGGTTATGTTTTCTGTAGACATGTAATAAATGCTAATAATAACAGAAGTTTGGAAGGAAAAGATTGATCTTTAATTAGTCAGAATATTTAAACTGATATAACATGTACGACAACCATAAATAACAGATATAACATGTAAAATGTACATAAAAATTAGATAAAGCCTTGAATTTATGAGGCAAAAAATTTTGGAATCATCAAACCACTTTTCTTTTTTAATAAATACTCACTTATCACAGTTTTTAACATTACATCACCATTGTTTATTCGTTTGCAGATAGTCTCATATCATGCCTATTAATAAACACTTTTTTTTATGACAGAATCCCATAATTTTGAAAATGATTTGTTGTATCAGGTTCAGTAGATAGAAGGTCTGAGGTCTTTCACTTTTTTGTTTAATGCTAGAGAAAACAGAGAAATAGCAGTTACTAGAAATGTGGAGAGCTGGTTGAGAGATGTGGTTAGTAGCTAGAAATTTGGAGAGGGTAGGGGCAGAAATAAGCACAGTAAAATATATGTGCAGGCCTGGCTTTAAAGGACAATAGAAATGTTCAAATTATCCCATTCCAATAAATAAAGACAGTTAATGCAACACTTTTCTACTGTTATAAAAATAGCATACTTTTTTATAGTTAAAATTTCTTAACTATAAAAATTACCCTTCATTAGAAAAATTTATTTGGCTTATCCACAAAATAAATAAAAATGGAATATGTACATCATGTGCTAGTGCTGCATTTGAGATACCATAGTTTTGGCAACAATTTATATATATACTAGCTAACCAGCCCGGCGTTGCCCGGGCACGAGATAATAGCAATCTGTTCTTTACGAATACGACTGAAATCTGTAAGGCTATCGAAATGAAGTCGAATGAGGCAAACCCCGCCGTAATCGGGCTCATAGAACCCAAGATCAAAAGCGCACCATGGCAGTCGAAAGTGCATCTAAAATATTTAAGGCTATAGTCGAATTAGCCAAACCCCGTCATAATCGGGCCCATAGAAACAGAGATACTCCTGTAGTTCCACCTTCCACCGCCAGGGGACGCAATATGTTCTGGAAGAGGCTTTTTCAGAACACTCAACCCAACTAAATTTCCTAGTAGAATTGAAATTTAACCACGGGTAAACATTGCTAAAAATGTGGAAATCACAAAAGTGGGTTACGTAAACGATCTGTTTTGAAAGGGTTAATGTAGATATTTTTAAAACCCCCAACGGTGTGTTTTGAAAATGAAAATGAATGTGTCTATGATCTGGAGTCTACTGTTTGTGCATATTTGCATTTCCCGAGTCGAAGCCGATTTTTAAACCTGGGAAAAAACAAAAAAAAATCGTGTGAGTGAGTTTTAGAAATGATTTTCTTTCGGAGGGTTAAAATTAAAATTTTTCAAAACAGATACAGATTTTAAAAAGCAAAGGAATGTAGATTAGGCGCGGTATTTTTAGTTTTTCGTATCTTGTTTATAAACGCCAATTCGAATTTTTAAATATAGAAGAAATCGTTAAAAATGCAAAATTGACTTGCGGTAAAAACGTTTTCGAAAGGGTTAATGTAAATATTTTTTTAACTAAAGGTTTCTAC
The DNA here is from genome assembly GCA_963931845.1 of Maratus michaelseni. Lineage (NCBI taxonomy): Eukaryota > Metazoa > Arthropoda > Arachnida > Araneae > Salticidae > Maratus > Maratus michaelseni. The sequence continues at coordinate 190,919,671 of OZ007590.1, forward strand.
CTAAACCAGATAGAACGTAGATGTCTTTAGGTGTGTTTGTTTTTTGTTTTTGTTTTTTTAGAGAGCCAATGACAGATTTTAAATATCGCAGAAAATCTTAATTCGCAAAGGTGAGTCCTGCACACAAATTTTTTTCAAAGGGTTAATATTCTAATTTTTCAAAAACAAATACAGATGTCGTAAAGGAAATAAATGTAAATACTGTCTGGTATTTTTAGTTTATCGTACCTTGCTCTGAACCATCGATGCAATTTTTTTTTAATCAACGAAATCGCGAAACGGCATACCGAAAATATACTTTTTCGAAGGGTTAGCTTTCGTATTTTTTAAATCCAAAGATGGCTTTGAAAAGGGCAAAGTCACTCTTTAATTTCGTGACCTTCATTTTTTTCGTATCTTTTGTAGTCCAATGGATGCAAGACTCTGAAAACGGGAGAAAATAAACTTTCGTATTTTTTAAATCCAAAGGTGGCTTTGAAAAGGGCAAAGTCAGTTCTTTAATTTCGTGACCTTCATTTTTTTTTTCGTATCTTTTGTAGTCCGGTGGATGCAAGACTCTGAAAACAGGAGAAAATAAAAAACATTAATTCGATGCTTCTTGATTATTTGTTTTGAAAGGGTTAAATGTGAAATTTTTTCAAACCAACCAGATCATTCAAGACGTAAAAGTATGTTCTTTGAGAATATGTAGACGGTTTTTCCGTATTTCATGCCATTCATCCATGTCGATTTTCGAAAAACTTAAAAAGAAGCGGGTGACTCGTGCTTTGTTTCTGCTATTTATGGAAGAACGGATAAAGGGCTTCTGAGCATGCACACGGGATTTCAGAAAAGTGATTTTTTATTTGTGATCTTTGATCAGTTTTTAATTAATAACTACTGTAATTTTCAAAATATTAAAATTGTGAGGCTCAGGTGCCCCAGGAGAGGGTTTGGACTACCTAAATCAAAATTTTCATGCTTTTAGGTGGGAAAAACTTTTGCTAACCATCACAGACAAACAAACACACACACACACACAGAGTGAAACTTTCTTTTATTAGTATAGATATAGAAAGTAGTCGACAAGAATGCAGACAAGTACCATTTTTAAATGCATATGAAAAATAACATTTTCAAATAATTGAAATCTATAAGCAATCATGATGAAAATTTGGGCAAATGGTGTCGTATTTTTTGGGAGATTGCATAATAAATGTTCAGTGAATATTTTTTTATCATGTGTCATACAAATTATTAGTGTAAGCATAAATATTAAAAGAGCAGACGATATCAAAGTGATCATCTTGTGATCAGTGAGTCTTGATCATCAAAAAATATTTGTACTTATAAGACTTACTTTGCGAATTTCGCTGACCATTCGCCAAATAATGAGTAGAAAATCCAGATTAGTTAAGTTTTTACCCATACTAGCCAATATGGCAAATAGCATATTCATGGATAATAAATATCTGGATGTTTTGAAACAAAAACTGTTTGCCTCGTTTAGATTCTTTCAACGAATAAGGATGAAGGCGGCAAGGAAATCTTATTAGCCTTCCCTTTCCCTGAAAAAAATTCTAGACATGTGAAGAGGGTTGGGGCAGAAATAAACACATTAAAATATATGTGCAGGTCCGGCTTTAAAGGATGATAGAAATGTTCAAGTTATCCTATTCCAATAAATAAAGTGACAATTAATGCAACACTTTTCTACTGTTATAAAAATTGCCTACTTTTTTATAATTACAAAATTTTTAAACATATTAGACTTTTAAAAAATATATTAATGAAAAAAAGTACATTTTAGTAAATATTGGCCTAATTAGGTATAAAAGGTACACTTTGTGTGGTTATCAATACGAAAAAGCTAAAAACAACGTTGAAGGACACAAATTATAAAACTTTAAAACACATACGGCCGTTTCAAGGATACATCGATCCCCTTCATCAGTGTAAGGTGAAAAAAAAAAAAAGTTAAAAGGGTTCAAAAGACCCACGCTCGGCTATAGCCCCGAGTACTGGCTGTAATCTGACCAAAATGGCAAAGCAAGTGTAACCAGAAGAGCAGAAGTGACGCAGCCGACAGGAAATCACCGAAAACAGGCATCACCGCTCAGGTTCTCTCCAAACGAGCACACGTCTAGCACCCCTTTTCTTTCTCCCGTTTGGAGAGAGCCTGCGCGGTGATGCCTGTTTTCGGTGATTTCCTGTCGGCTGCGTCACTTCTGCTCTTCTGGTTACACTTGCTTTGCCATTTTGGTCAGATTACAGCCAGTACTCGGGGCTATAGCTGAGCGTGGGTCTTTTGAACCCTTTTAACATTTTTTTTTTCTCACCTTACACTGATGAAGGGGATCGATGTATCCTTGAAACAGCCGTATGTGTTTTAAAGTTTTATAATGTGTGTGCTTCCACGTTGTTTTTAGCTTTTTCGTATTGGCCTAATTGTTTTTTTAACCTTTCCAACATAGTTGAAAAATATTTATGACTTTGGTTTTCCTGTCCGTGCTCTAACTCATGTAAATATACTTACAAGAGGACTACTTTTAGTGAAGCTCGCACCTAGCATTGCGACCTGGTATATTTTATAGCCCTAAAGTTCAAAGTTAGGGAACCAATAATATTTGTCTACAAAAATCATATTATATACTTTTTTGTATATACATTTAATTTTAAAGTAATGAATTTTTGATTGTTAAATTCACGCTAAAAATGTGTTAAGTCGCCAAATATGGTGCTACAAATTCAAACTACTACTCATATGCAGCAGATCTATGACATTCAGCCGGGGAAAATTCTAACAAATAAAACCAATTTTGTGCCACCAAAAATACAATTATAATGTTGTATTTTTTCAAAATGAGATTCGTAGGTTCTTGGAGGAATTTAAAAACTGTTTTCAATATTTTATTCTTATTATTAACTAATTTGTATTTTAAAGTACTTTTTTCAATAAAAAAAGTCTATGTTAATAGTCCGATAAGTGATCTCAAAAACTGCATTTTCAGAAAGTTATGCTGCTGTAAAATCAATAAATGCGAATTTTGCAGACAAATTTTATCAGATCTTTAACTTTGGCCAATAAGGTTGTAAAATGCACCAGGTTGCAATGCTACATGTGATCTTCAGCAAAAGTGGTTCCCTTGTTAGATTACAATGGCCTTGGTATATGATATTGAGGTTTACCATAGGACATTCCCTACTAAAAATGAAATGCAGAATTTATAGTTTGTTTACAGGGATACACAAAATATATGTGCAAGCCCGGAAACACTTTTCTACTGTTATAAAAATAGCCTACTTTTTTATAATTAAAATTTTTTTAAACATATTAGATTTTTAAAAAATATATTAATGAAAAAAAAAGTACATTTTAGTAAATATTGGCCTAGTTGTTTTTTTTAACCTTTCCAACATAGTTGAAAAGTATTTAAGACTTTGGTTTTCCTGTCTGTGCTCTAACTCATGTAAATATACTTACAAGAGGACTACTTTTAGTGAAGCTCGCACCTAGCATTGAGACCTGGTACATTTTATAGCCCTAAAGTTCAAAGTTAGGGAACCAATAATATTTGCCTACAAAAATCATATTATATACTTTTTTGTATATAAGTAATGAATTCTTGATTGTTAAATTCACGTTAAAAGTGTGTTAAGTCGCCAAATATGGTGCTACAAATCCAAACCACTACTCACATGCAGCAGATCTATGACATTCAGTCAGGGTTGCCGGGGAAAATTCTAACAAATAAAACTCAATTTTGTGCCACCAAAAATGTAATTATAATGTTGTATTTTTTCAAAATTAAATTCGTAGGTTCTTGGAGGAATTAAAAACTTTTTTCAATATTTTATTCTTATTATTAACTAATTTGTATTTTAAAGTACTTTTAAAAAAAAAAGAAAAAGTATATTAATAGTCCGATAAGTGATCTCAAAAACTGCATTTTCAGAAAGTTATGCTGCTGTAAAATCAATAAATACGAATTTCGCAGACAAATTTTATCAAATCTTTAACTTTGGCCAATAAGGCTGTAAAATGCACCAGGTTGCAATGCTACATGTGATCTTCAGCAAAAGTGGTTCCCTTGTTAGATTACAATGGCCTTGGTATATGATATTGAGGTTTACTATAGTAGTGTTTCCCCCAGAATAAAAAAGGGCAGGGTGCTGCTTCAAAAAAGGGCACTTTATAAAAAGTGATATTGAAATTTTTTGTTTTAATTGCAGTTTATTCTAGAGCTGTTGCGTGTATCTGAAGGACACAATGACTGTTTTGTTAAAATATTAAACTTTGCTTACTATTTGAAAAAAAAAATCGTATAATAAAATATATCTTGCATCAAAATAAATTACAATTTCATTTCTTATTATTTATTATAATGCAATTTAATAAAAACAACGTAATTCTAATTTTAAAACAAAATCAGCATGGAGTCCAATAGATGCCACGCAACCTCAGGCGCGAAAGTTTTAGAGCTTAGACTGCTATAGGATTAATGTTTCTCGTTTCTCAATATCGGGAGGGAATCATACAATTAAGATAAAAATCATCATTTTCTCAAAAACATTTAAAGAAGTTTTGTTGAAGAATTGATATGTCAGGAGTAAAATTGGCACATTTCATTATCTCTGTAATAAAACTGAAAATTCTCAAACAATAATATTAAATCAAACATCGATGACAGGTTTATTACCCTATCATCACCTCTTTTTTTTGTTGATGAACACAAAATCTTTGGAAAGGAAAAGCCAATCAGGATTTACGAGATTTTGTGGAGGATTTTTGAAAAAAACATATAAATGCAATTATATTAGTCTGTAGGGAGGTTCCGGAAATCGTACTCTAATGCGAGAAGTTCAAAGAGCTTCTTCTGGACAGAGAGATATGCCGATAGCAAACAAAAAACGGCAGCAGATACGGGGAAATACCTGTCGTTAATTTCGCGGAAGGAGGAGGGGGGGGGGGGGCACCAAGAGATCGGAAACTGTAGTTCAAACAACTTTTTTTGGACATAGAAATATGCTGCAAGCAAATGATGGCAAACAAAACTAGTCGTTGGGGGCCACCCTAAAACTTACCCATCATGGATATGCATAATGTAAAATATTAAAATAAAAATGTATAAACTACTTATAAAGTGCATTGCAAATTCAAATAAAATCGTGGCTTGATGACGTCACAAACTTTAAAGGCTCGATTACTGAATTGCTAGAAAGACGTTTTTCTTTATAACTCCAAAAATAATAATCCTATTAACTAGCGGTTTATTGCATCTGATTAAGCGTCAAATTTCCAATTAAAATATATCTTTAAAGTGAAATTTGGATGAAATACAGGGTCATGAAAAATCGAAGAGTGTGGAAAATAGGATTCCAAATATCTCGGCAACTAATTATCCGATCGACTTCATGCTTTATGCAAAATTTGTTTTTTTATTGTCTTTTATATTCATTTCTTAAAATAAACAATTTCGAAAATTTTTATATACCTTTCATCAGAACGAATATTTCGAGAGTCCGAAAAAAATTGTTCCGGTTAATCGAGGTTATTGAAATGAAATAGGCTTCTTCCCATTATTACATACTAAGTACATACCAAATTGCAAGTCTCTATCTCAATTTTTTCGGGAGATAGAGCGTTTACAGACACACAGACGGACGGCAAAATTTGTTTTCTAAAAATATGTTTTTCGGAATCTCCAGTGTCTGAAACGTGTAAATCCGTCAAAAAAATTTTTTCGATTTTCAAAACGATTACAAGACTTACCCTATACTACGTATGATGGGTAAGTAAAACGGCAGGGGTGATTCTGAGTTAAAAAAAATTTCTGAAAAGTCACAACAGAGGGGGGGAGGGGATCCACTCCCGGCACTTTTTTTTTTTACTCCCTTTAATGTAATTTGTGTTTTTTCGTGCTCTTTCGACGAAATTTGCTGTTTTTTTCGAGATCTATTGATAAATTTTGTGTTATCTTGACAAAATTTGCCATTTTTTCGCGATTTTTTTGACGAAATTTGCCATTTTTCGCAATGTTTTTGACGAAATTTGTCTGGTTTTTTTGACGAAATTTGCTGTTTTTTTTTTACGAAATTTACCATTTCACTCCCGGCACTTTTTTATTTTCATACCTTTAATGAAATTTGCGTTTTTTCGCAGTCTTTCGACGAAATTTGCTGTTTTTTTCGAGATCTGTTGATAAATTTTGAGTATTTTTTTGCGATTTTTTGACAAAATTTGCCGTTTTTTCGCGATCTTTTGACGAAATTTGATGTTTTTCATGATCTTTTGACGAAATTTGCCGTTTTTCGCAATGTTTTTGACGAAATTTGATGTTTTTCACGATCTTTTGACGAAATTTGCCGTTTTTCGCAATGCTTTTGACGAAATTTGCCTTTTTTCGCGATTCTCTGACGAAAGTCCCGTTTTTCCTGCTATCTGTTGACAAAATTTACCGGTTTTTTCGCGATCTTTTGACGAAATTTGCCGTTTTTCGCAATGTTTTTGACGAAATTTGATGTTTTTCACGATCTTTTGATGAAATTTGCAGTTTTTCGCAATGTTTTTGACGAAATTTGCCGTTTTTTCGTGATTTTTTGAAGAAAGTCACGTTTTTCTTGCGATCCTTTGACAAAATTGACGACTTTTCTTCGAACGAATGACGAGATTGATTTTTTTCAGCGATCATTTGCCGAAATACCGATACATTTTATGTTCGAATTTATGACAGATATATTTTTTAATTTTCGGAAATCATTGCCTTAATTTTTCGGAAAATTCGGACCAGAATCACCCCTGAAAAAACGGCAGCAGATATGGGGAAATACCTGTCGTTAATTCGCCGAAGAAGGAGATGAGGGGGGGGGGAGGGCACCAAGAGATTTGAAACAGTAGTTCAAAGTTTTTTTGGACATAGAAATATGCTGATGGCAAACAAAAAACGGCAGCAGATATGGGGAAATATCTGTTGTTAATTCGCGGAAGAAGGGGGGTAGGGGTGCGGCACCAAGAGATCGGAAACCGTAGTTCAAGGACGTTTCTCCGGACGCTGAAATCTGCCTGCCGACGGCAAATTATTGAGTACTGAAAATGGGCAGGGCCCATTTCTAGATTCTAGATACATAAAAACGCCAAGAGATTGGAAACAGTAGTTCAAAGAACTTTTTCTGGGCATAGAAATATGCTGATGGCAAACAAAACACGGCAGCAGAGGGGAAATACCTGTCGTTAATTCCCGGAAGGGGGAGAGGGGGGAGGGTGCGGCACCAAGGGATCGGAAACCGTAGTTCAAGGACGTTTTTTCGGACGCTGAAATCTGCCGGCGGCAAATTATTGAGTACTGAAAATGGGCAGGGCCCATTTCTAGATTCTAGATACATAAAAACGGGCAGGGCGCATTTGTAACTATAAAAAAACGGGCAGGGCGCATTTACAGCTATAAAAAAACGGGCAGGGCGCTGCGCCCTCGCGAAAACGCTTAGGGGAAACACTACTATAGGACATTCCTACTAAAAATGAAATGCGGAATTTATAGTTTCTTTACAGGGACACACAAAATAATTCTCTTACATTATGATCTATGGGAGAAAAATCATTTGTAGTGTATTTTAATAAAGTTATACTATAAACATACTGAAATTGATATAGATGATGTCTCAAAAGTTTAAGCACTTACTAAAATACTAGGGAAGTGCATGCAGGACCTGCACAAAATTGAACTGAGTGAGAAAACAGTCATTTGATGTTGTCAAGCAGACATTTCTAATTTCTAATTTTGTAATGAACATTAACATATTGATAGCAACAATATACCTGTGATGTAAAGTTCTTGGCTATCAAAAACTATGACCAACAATAGGCAAATTGGAATATTTCATTGTTATTAAAATTTGTATTGTTAGTTTAAATGTATTGCTGTAATCTTTTATAATTCCTTTGTCAAGATAGAGTCTTTTGTTTAATAACGAGCCATTTTCATAACAAACCATGTTAACCATGCAGACCTGGAAAAAAATAAATGAAAATGCAATATCCTAAAAATATAGTCAAAATATCACAATTACAGACCGCTGCACATTCGCTCTCATAAATCTTTAAAATGACAATCAGAAATAATGGCATTACTTTGATGTAATCATAGTAAAATCCCTCAACTTTATAAATGAGAATTTGTTTTCTTTGGTACATGTAACAGAAAAATATATGATTTCTTTGACAATACCCAGTGGCACAGTCAAGATCCTCATCTGGAAGGGATTTCGAACCATTGTTACTTATAAAATAAACAATTTTGTTGTGTTATATGTTCATAAGGTAATGTTTAGTAAATATGTGATGCATAAAAACCGATGTAAGGAAAAGCACCTACAACCCTATTAAATTTATCATTTATGTGTTTAAAGTTTTCATAAAAGAGCATCTTCTTCAATCTTTAGAAAAAAAAGACTGGGAGAAAGAGCAATAGCAGTAACATAGATACTACTACTTTGCTGCTAACTTTTTTCTTTTCATTAATTTTGTTGTTGAAATAGAGGCTCCTACTATGAAGCTTTGAAACATTTGAATGGTGAAAATTTTATGCTTTACTTTACTTGGTTTTCCCACATCATTTTTTTACCTTAACACAATAAGCTTTGTATGCAGCTTATCAGTTTTAAATATGCTGGGAGAGATTTTAACCCTGAAATCCCCCTCCCCCCTTCGCTGCACCAGTGCAATACTGAAAAATAAATGCAAAAAATTTACCCAAATATAATAGCACTTGTTGAAATTCTATTTCAAATGGAATTATTTTTAAATGGAAACTTACATTTTAACTCCTAAAAACTCAATCTACAATGATTACATGAAAATGATGTCATTTTCTAGATGCTTACTGCCATGACGTCAGTCACAAGGTTTTGTTTGTAAAGAGAAACATCACAAAAGATTTCACTATTTAAAGAAACCTTCTTGATTCTGATTATTTCGGTATTTAAGTGCATAGTTCGATTACATCATATCTTATAAATTTGTGTTTTATTTATATTATTCCTTTATTTATTGATGAAGTTTTAATTTCGTTATGGATTAGTATTAGCTGAGAACAAATACTGAGCCATTTATATTGTTTTAAGTGCAAATGAGTCAATCTTTCAAAAGCAAGCTGCACGTGATAGAGATATATTTTTAAACAAATTCATGCTTGAAAGTTATTTTATAACCATTAAAATATCAGTAAATTGAGATATCGTTTTCAAACAAATTGCATTTAAAAGTAAAATTTTTTTCCCCTATTTGACTGTGTAAAAATAGAAATTGTGCAATGTTTAGAAGTTGATAAATTCATAAAAAAGCAAAATTCATAATTCAAGTTTTTGCATTGTGAATATGACGTCAGCTCTACTCACAGACATGTTTTTGCTTTATAATATAGATATTGTCCATACACAATTTCTTTTTGTTGCAACTGGAAAGAAAAATATTGATTTGGAAATTTAAAAAAAGATAGTGACTTTTAATGTTAAGTCTATGGCACTTATGATCTATAATTCCTCAAGGACACTATTTTGCTCAGATTTTTATTTTTACGAAATCCATGATGACCATGTTATCTTTCACTGTGCTAAATTAGATGGTCATCAGCCGAATAGTTTAGGAGGAATAGGGTCACAAGAAAACCATTGGAGTATACAGGGCTACAGAAAAACTGAATATACTGCTGTCTATGTATGGTAATTACTAGAAGTGCAAATTTAGTTGTGTTATGTATTTCCTATCTGAATTAAATTTTAGCTTAATATGTGGTGTGTATAAAAAATTTGTAGATCATATGCAGGACTGTACAAAATATTTTGTTACAATATATAAGCAGTAAATGCTGAAAATAAATTTTCAAATTTTTTTTGTGTTTTATAGCTGAATTAAATGTAGAATGTATACAAATCTATAAAAAAGAATTGCGGATACCTTATTGGCTATTGGCGCTCATTGCCAAAATTGGGTGTTCAACTGTGTTATGTGTTTTCAAAATTATTTATTTAGATATCTTATTTTATTTTATTAAATAGTTATCATTACAGCTAGAGATGGGAATGCTCAGAAAAAAAAACGGAAACTTTGGGGAAAAAACTGTTTTTTTTTTTCCGTTTTTTTCCGAAGGGGTATTTTTCAATTTTTCCAAATTGGAAAAATTGAAACTTAATTTATAAAATAATATATTCAAAATGTTATTATGGCTTCACTTTGATATTTTTTCATGTTTAGTGTCTCCCATGAAAATATTAAAATATGAAATATAATCTGTAAGCTGTTTAGGAAGAACTTGAGTCCTTTAAAGGATCCTTTCTAATTTTTTCACCTTAAAACATAGGAACCTTCAAAAAATTCGGAATTTTTTCAATCTTCATTCTGAATTCTCCAGAAATGTGATGAATAACAAAACATGTCACATAACAGCTGAAATCTATCTAGCTGGTATATACAGTAGCAGCCAAAATTACAGAAACATTTTGGGGAAAATGTTTTTTTGAAGTTTGATGGTTCATTGGGAAAAATGTTTTGTTTTTTTAAGTTTGATGGCTCATAACACTCAATATTTCTTAGTTATAACATAAAAACTATATACCACTGGAAAGATAATTTAATGAAAAATATCATGCAATACAGTTTGTTCAATTCTAATTAATTTATCAAACGTTATAGCCAAATAATCAGAAAAAGACAGTAAAATCTGGTTAGGTTGATGATAATGATTTTTCTTTTTCTTGAATCTAGCCAATGCATATGAATGTTTGGAGAGTCAGGCAGATTCCATTTTATTTGGTAATGTGTCAATCAAAGCTAGGCTAGGATTTAAAAGAAATATGTGTCATATTTTGGAACTTATAGACGGACTTTTATCACTGTTTTTTATTATTGCTATCAAGTTGCTAAAGTTCTTTGCCATCTTTCAATTTTTGAGCTAGTAAAGCATAATAAAAGTAAGCAAACATCATAAAGAGTTGATTAGTTACCCAGAAATCAATGTATAACAATATTTGTAAGTGTAGAAAGCTATGGTTATGATGAAATTGGAAGTAAAATTAACAAAGGGATGTCTAAGTCACGCAAAACAAGACTGATAAAGGCAGAAAAAGATGAAGGAGCAATTAGCGGTAGAAGAGTGTCGGGTCCCTGTGTATAGGTCACAGAAAACATCATCTTGGTGAATGCAACATAGGCGCACTGAAATGTGGAGGTGAAAAGTACAGTTCTGTAGAGAATGCAGTATTAATAATCGCCAGAAATATTTAACTATATTATTAGAAACAAGTTATTTTTTAATAACATGCAACTGAAATTATTTAGTCTTTCAAGCTTTTTTATCTCTTTTCTTCCTTTTCCTTAAATATAGATTTTAAGACTTGTCTAAGTGTTTTTTTTTTTTTTTTTTTTTTTTTTTTTCTAATTAAATATAAATATAAATGCATACAAATAAACTCTGCAAAGAAAATGTAAATTTTCTGATAAAAATTATTTTCAACTAAATTTTTCGAAGTATTAGAAAATCCACCTGTTTTATAAATTTCATTAAAGAAATATACATACATATATGTTACTTTCATATTAAGAATCTAAAACTTAAACTAAAACCAAAACATAGGGTTGGTTTAGGTTTAGACTGGAAAGCTATACCAAAACTAAATACACAAGAAATAAAAATTCTAATTGTACGAAAAAAAAGAAAAATGTAATATTGTAAATTATTATAAATTTTTAAGCAATAGAAGATATAATAATGATAATATTTATAATGTCACAACTACAATAATTTGTTTCTTTAAAATGGTGCCATTTATATACAAAGCAATACTATGTACTAGTAGTAAGTGGTTTTTAGTAGAGTCGATTTAAATTTGCTTTCAAACTGCAGTGACATTGGTTGAAACTCGTAAGATTTTTTTTTTTATTTTTTTTAATTATCTCTACTGGTAATTGAACAAATGCAACTGAAAAATCATTCCAACAGAGACATGATATTTATATTACAAACAATGGTGTTAAATTAAGCAAGAAAAGCAACTGTGAAAATTCTGAGACTGAAAGGCTGACTTTTTTTTTTTCTTTTTTGTAATATATTCATGTAAAGTGAAAAAAAAATATTTTCTTTAGTATGCAGAAATTTAAAAAAATGTTTATTATTTTATATTTTTTAAGAAAATGTAACTTATTTTTGAGAAACATTTGTAAGAAATCAATTTTTCCAAAATTTCCAATTTTTCCAGGAAAAGAAAAGGAAAAAAACTGGGTTTTTTCCACCACTTTAAAATTTCCGGAAATTTTACATCTCTAATTACATCATTCTAGAAGTGTTAGAAAGTATTTCATTATCTATGTGTGATGCATGATTTTTCTTTATTGTTTAATTTGTTGTGTTTTTCAGCTAATTGTTCTATTTCGAATAGATATTTCAATTGCTCCATCTGAAAAAAGTTTCAAAGTATTGATTGTTTTAATAATTGATTGCTGATTTTTTAGTGAGGCATTTAAAGACATTGTGGGTCTTATCATCTGACACAGAATCCTTTCCATTATGATCCAGTTATATTTTACAACTCTTTGTCTGTAAAAGTTTAAAGATTTTCTTCATCACATAATCTCCCACAAATTTTGAAATTATTATCTACTGTTACATGCTTCGAAATGTTTCATAGCCCACATCTTCATTCATAATGAACTCATCTATCACATTCACAGTTGTTGTGGAATCTAGATGTTAATCAGAAAAAATCTTGGAAGAATAAAATTCTTCCTGGAATTCTTCAAACCCTAAAACATATTTTGAGTTTTTATCTTGGTTTTACTTAAGAATTTTTCTGTATTTTCTTATTTATTGTTGAAAAAATCAGGTAGTTTTCATAAATAAGAAATAAAAAGCTACTAGATGGAACCCGTCAAAATTTGACGGCAAAAAACTTGATAGTACCATAAAAATAAAATTCATAGCTGCTTTAAAATGTTTGAAACTTTTGCAGAATAATTCAAATAAATAAAAAACCCACTTTGAATTAAAGCTAGGTTGAAGAACAGCAATTGGCTAAGTTTCACTGGCACATGCACTCGCGGAATTTCTTTCATTTGACACATTTAGCGCTGTTGTGCAAGTAAATGGTAAGTGCCCCCTTGGGGAGGGGGAAATGGCAGGATGGACCAAGGAGATGCATAACATGAATAAGCAGTCAAAGACCTTTCAAACGATATGTAACATGAGGGGTGTGTGCAAAATTAAAAAAAGTACCCCCTTGGGGGGGGTAAAGTAGGGGATGGACACGGTACATGCATAATATGATTAAGTGGTCACAGACCTTTCCAACGATATATAACATGAGGGTTGTGTGCAAAATTTAGAAAAGTACCTCTTTGGGGGGGGGGGGGCAAAGTGGGGAGATGGACATCAGAGATATGCATATGATTAAGCAGTCACAGACCTTTCCAACGATATATGACATGAGGGTTGTCTGCAAAATTTAGAAAAGTACCCCCTTGGGGGAGGGGGAGGGCAAAGTGGGGAGATGGACATTGGAGATGCATAATATGTTTAAGCAGTCACAGACCTTTCCAACAATATATGACATGAGGGTTGTGTGCAAAATTTAGAAAAGTACCTCTTTGGGGGGGGGGGGCAAAGTGGGGAGATGGACATCAGAGATATGCATATGATTAAGCAGTCACAGACCTTTCCAACGATATATGACATGAGGGTTGTCTGCAAAATTTAGAAAAGTACCCCCTTGGGGGAGGGGGGGGACAAATTGGGGAGATGGACATTGGAGATGCATAATATCATTAAGCGGTCACAGACCTTTCCAACAATATATGACATGAGGGGTGTCAACAAAATTTAGAAAATTGCCCCCTTGGGGGGGGGGGGGCAAATTGGGGAGATGGACATTGGAGATGCATATGATTAAGCGGTCACAGATCTTTCCAACAATATATGACATGAGGGGTGTCAACAAAATTTAGAAAAGTGCCCCCCTTAAAAGGGGGGAAATGGCGGGATGGACCCCGGAGATGCATAACATGAATAAGCAGTCAAAGACCTTTCCAACAATACGTAACATGAAGGGTTTGTGCAAAATTTACAAAAGTACCCCCTTGGGGGGGGGCAAAGTGGGGGATGGACACCGGAGATGCATAATATGATTAAGTGGTCACAGATCTTTTTAACGATATATAACATGAGTGGTATGTGCAAAATTTAGAAAAGTGCCCCAATTGACGGGGGGGGGGGGGGACCACACAGATGCATAACATGAAAAGGCAGTCACAGGCCTTTCGAACGATATATCATATGAGTGGTGTCAGCAAAGAAAAGTCTCTGCCCCGTGTGGGCAAAACATACTCCCCCCCGCCGCCATAATTATTGATGCGGACTCATTTTTTAAATTCGTTCGCACCCCTCTTCTCCCGCAAAATGTGAATTTTAAAAACTCCCCTTCCGAATTTTTTTATACCAAAAGCACTTATGTCCATCGTCTGCATGCAGAGTTTTGTGCTTACAGACGCCAGACACAACAACACACACACAGACAGACGTTTACCGACATTAATAGCAGTGTTTCACCCAGACAGTTTCAGAAGGGTGCTGCACCCTGCCTGCCCTTTGGTTTGCAAAATAGCACCCTTCTTGCCCCTCATAAAAATAATTAGCACCCTTCTTGCCCCCTCCAGCAAAATAATTAGCACCCTTCTTGCCCCTCATAAAAATAATTAGCACCCTTCTTGCCCCCTCCAGCAAAATAATTAGCACCCTTCTTGCCCCCTCCAGCAAAATAATTAGCACCCTTCTTGCTCTCAGTAAAAAAAGTGCCCTTTCTCCTTTTTGCATTAAAAAATTTGGTTTCATAATAAAAACTGACTCAATGTTGTCTTAAAAAGAGTGTTTTGACTTTGAAATATCAAAAGTGGCTTTAAAAACCAAAAGAATACCTTTAAGCTTTAACAATTAAAAAAGTGCCCTTAAGATTCTGAAAAGTGCTCTCAAAAATCCAAAAAGTGCCCTTAAGAATAAAAAAAGTGCCCTTTTTCTCACCAGCAGCACCTTGCCCCTTTTTAAACCTGGGGGAAACTCTGTTAATAGTATAGATGATACTCAGTGCCTACACATTTCACCCTTTATAATTCAGCCAATGAGTTGACAGTCGTTCATTTCCAGAAACGAAACAATAATTCTTTAGGATGAATTTTGTTTGTTTGGCGTCGCAAACTTTTTAGGGCACCTGCAGACTAAAAACATATAATCAATCTTCGCGGGAAAAAAATCCTAGATTTCGTCAAATGATCACAGGAAAAACACTAATTTCATCAAAGGATCATGTAAAACGTGAATTTTGTTAAAAGGCCACAGAAAAACGTGATTTACGCAAAAGATGAGCAAATTTTGTCAAAGAATCGCAAAACAGGAAATTCCACCAAAAGATAGCGCTTTCTTGCCAAATTTCGTCTAAAAATTTGCGGAATAAAATGTATTTTATCAAAAAATCGCTGGAAAACGCACATTTCGTTAAAGTATCGCGAAAAAAATGCGAATTTCTTCAAAGATTGCTGAAAAAACGCGAATTTCATCGAAGGATTGCTGAAAATTCATGAATCTTATCAAAAGGCAGCAGAGAAAATGTGATTATTATCAAAGCATTGCGAAAAAAGAAAATTTCGTCTAAGGATCACAGAAAAACACAAATTTCATAAAAGAATCATGGAAAATAACGCAAATTTCGTGAAAAAAAAAAAATCGCAGAAAAAACACAAATTTCGTCAAATTATCGCTGAAAAAAAACACGAATTACGTCATAGGATAGCTGAAAAAATTGTGAATCTCGACAAAAAAAAGATACAGAAAAAAATGCGAATTTCATTAAAGAATCACGAAAAAAAATGCAAATTTTGTTAAAGGATTGCGCAAAGAATGTGAATTTTTTGAAAGGTTCTTGTGAAAAATGAAACTGTCTTTATTAAAAACAGCACACACACAAACATCTATACAAACCTCAATACACACAAACATATTATAGGCAGGGCTTGAAATTCAATTTTTCCAAGGACGGGAGTCTCCCTACCAACATTTTTAAATGGAGGGGAGTTGTAATGTTTGGGAGGGAGAAAAAAAAATTTTAAACCCCACTATTATTTTACGTGTTATTTAAAGAATTACATTAATGCAGACATGACAAAATACCATTGAAAAAATTAAGTCAACTGAGAATGATTATGTAAAATGTTTATTTTTATTATAAAAAAGGGAAGAATGTTAAGTTTTATATATGCAGTGTATTTTTCAAGTTCCATTAAATGTGTTAGGGACCCTTAACAATTAGGTTGTTAAATAAATTTCTGACTTTAGATTTTACTTGATTGAGATTCACCGATCGATCGTGGAAAAGACGCAAAGTTCATCGATCTGTCGCAGAAAAAACGCTAAGTTTGTCGATCAGTCGGGGGAAAAAAGCAAATTTCGTCGATCGATTGCAGAATAAACACAAAGTTCGTCGATCTGTCCCCAAAAAACGCAAGGTTCGTCGATCAGTCGCTTAAAAAACGCAATGTTCGTCTATCTGTCTCAGAAAAAACGCAAAGTTCGTTGATCTGTCGCGGAAAAAACGCAAAGTTCGTCGATCAGTTGCGGAAAAAAGCAAATTTCGTCGATCGATTGCGGAATAAATGCAAAGTTCGTCGATCAGTCAGGGAAAAAAGAAAAATTTTATCGATCGATTGTGGAATAAACGCAAACTTTGTCGATATGTCCCCAAAAAACGCAAGGTTCGTCGATCAGTCACTTAAAAAACGCAATGTTCGTCGATCTGTCGCGTTCGTTTGATGTCGTTGTTGAAAATTTATGAATTTCTATTATTAAAGTAATTTTTTCATTTTACCGTATTTATTTTATTTTTGTGTTGTATGTATTTTGCTACTTTGAATTTTTTTAAACTAACCCTTTTTTTTTTGGAGAGTGAGAGAGAGAGATTTAGTAATTTGGTGACACGAAGTTCCGCAAATTCTTAAAATCCACAAATCGTTTCCAATGTAAACAATGAAATTTACAATTAAGTTGCAAGTGCAAAATTTCAGTTTTTTAAAATTTTCATGTCATTCTGTACACATTTTAATATGTCATTCTGATCATTATACATATTTAGTTACGCATTATTAATTATTTACTTGACCTTTACTTTTAATATTTTAAATATTTCAAACTTACAGCTGAATGTAATTATTAAAACATTTGAAATACTGCATTCGAAAAATGAAATTTCAGCTTAGAAACGCGACAATTACTATTAGGTTAAAAAAATTTAAAGTAGAAAAGTACTTATGATATAAAAAGAAGAAAAAAAGATACACCAGAATTTATCTGTATTACGAAAGCGGGAGAAATGATTTTCTGTGCTATACGAAAAGATATCCAAATAACTCAATCATAAACATAGAAATAGGTATCAGTTTCTATGTTCATGTGCACTCAATCCAAACTTGAAACTTTTAAAAAGGTCATTGAATGAATGAAATTCATCTCCGCCTTTCACATCCAGAAAACTTGCTGTGTTGCCAATTATGTTTATATTTTATATATATATATAAAAAAATAATAATTCAGGCACTTTTCCGTTATACGGACACCATTGTCGCCAAACATACATACATACATACATTTTGGCATAGTGTCCGTATAACAGAAAAGTACTAAAGTTCATGGTTTAAAATCACAATAAAATATCATGAAATTTATTGATTAGTTGTGGGAAAATATCGGGGAAATAATGTGTTTTTCGTGAATTTTTTGTTTTGTTAACAATGTGGTTAGAGAGCCAGGGAGAAATCCAGAAAACTTGCTGTGTCGCCAATTATGTTCATATTTTATATATATATATATATAAAAATAATAATTCAGGCACTTTTCCGTTATACGTACACCATTGTCGCCAAACATACATACATACATTTACATACATACATACATACATTTTGGCATAGTGTCCGTAAAACAGAAAAGTACTAAAGTTCATGGTTTAAAATCGCAATAAAATATCATCAAATTTATTGATTAGTTGTGGGAAAATATCCGGGAAATAATGTGTTTTTGTGAAATTTTTTGTTTTGTGTTGTTGTGTTTAATTGTAAGCATTCATTATAATTTTCAGTGCATTATTAAATTGAAATTTTTGTTTAAAATATGTAAACAAAACAGTGACCAGAAACCTGCACAATTTCTAATATAGATAGATAGATAGATAGATGCATGCATGTAGTACTTTTAATTATTTGGTAAAAATACTGTGATCGTCACTGAAAAAACCTTAATTTAACCTAAAAGTAATTGTCGAGTGTTTAAGCTGAAATTTCATTTTACGAATACAGTATTTCAAATGTTTTAATAATTACATTCAACTGTAAGTTTGAAATATTAAAAGTAAAGGCCAAGTAAATAATTAATAATGCATAACTAAAAGTAATTGTCGAGTGTTTAAGCTGAAATTTCATTTTACGAATACAATATTTCAAATGTTTTAATAGTTACATTCAACTGTAAGTTTGAAATATTAAAAGTAAAGGCCAAGTAAATAATTAATAATGCATAACTAAAAGTAATTGTCGAGTGTTTAAGCTAATTTCATTTTACGAATACAGTATTTCAAATGTTTTAATAGTTACATTCAGCTGTAAGTTTGAAATATTAAAATTAAAGGCCAAGTAAATAATTAATAATGCATAAGTAAAAGTAATTGTCGAGTGTTTAAGCTGAAATTTCATTTTACGAATACAGTATTTCAAATGTTTTAATAGTTACATTCAGCTGTAAGTTTGAAATATTAAAAGTAAAGGCCAAGTAAATAATTAATAATGCGTAACTAAATATGTATAATGATGAGATTTTTTTTTCTTGAATTATTCAGTGAAACTCGCCTTATAAATGTACGCAAATAATTCACATCAAAATCTTAAAATAACAAAGTTTTCTTTCGTGTTTAGCTATGCTTAATAACCAAAAAAGCTTTATTAATACAAAAAATTTTTCGTAAAAATACTGTGATCGTCGCTGAGAAAACCTGAATTTAATCATATCACACAGAATTACATATTAAAAGTTTAAAAAACTGAAATTTTACACTTTAATTCACATCAAAATCTTAAAATAACAAAGTTTTCTTTCGTGTTTAGCTATGCTTAATAACCAAAAAAGCTTTATTAATACAAAAAAATTTTCGTAAAAATACTGTGATCGTCGCTGAGAAAACCTGAATTTAATCATATCACACAGAATTACATATTAAAAGTTTAAAAAACTGAAATTTTACACTTGTTTACATCGGAAACGATTCGCGGAATTTCGTGCCACGAAATCTCTCTCTCTCTCTCAAAAAAAGGGTTAGTTATAAAAAATTCAAAGTAATAAAATACATACGACTTAAAAAGAAAATAAATACGGTAAAATGAAAAAATACCTTAATAAAAGAAATCCATAAAGTTTCAACAACCGAACAACCAAATGGAGTCGTCGTAATCCACATACGCTTCTAGAGAGAGGAAAAAGCCTTCACCTCATTGGCTGAAATATCGCGTCTGAAGATAGTAAAAGCCTCTAGCTGATTAGCTGAATGCTCGCGCATGCCTATAAAAGGCATTTTTGCACGAAAAACTAAAAAGCAGGTTAGCTTTAAGTATATGGATTTACAATTCTCTAGGAATACTTTTTTTTTATTCAAATTAACTGATTTGATAAAATAAGTTCAGATTAATGAACTAGTTTTAAAATTAGTTCTATTGCAAGATTTTCAGGAATTTGTGATTAGTTTGAATTAACCAAGATTGAATTGTTAGAATAATGTATAAGAAAAGTTTAACTCA
Source organism: Maratus michaelseni (assembly GCA_963931845.1). Taxonomy (NCBI): domain Eukaryota; kingdom Metazoa; phylum Arthropoda; class Arachnida; order Araneae; family Salticidae; genus Maratus; species Maratus michaelseni. The sequence goes on from OZ007590.1 coordinate 190,939,517, forward strand.
CTGGCATGTTCTAGAAATGTTGATTATGGCAGATGCATGAAATTTAAAATTAATATAGAAAAGTAAGGTGAACTAAAGGAATAAAAAAATAATTTTTATTCTAGCTAGCTCACATAATAAACTTTAAATATTTATGTACTAATATATCAAATCTTCGTTTTGTATGTATTTTTGCGAAACTGTTCTATTTATTTCCTCAAGAGTTATTGTGTATCACTAAATATACACTCTCCAATGCATTCTAGTATGGAATTGAAATCGGTAAGCAGGGAAAATGAAGTTATAACTCTGACCAACAATCAAAATTCAAAATACATAATTTAAATAATAATAATAAATAAAATTCTGATCTGGAGAGTTTTTCTTTTACTTCAACTGTAGTAAATGCTGAATAATTCAATTGCCTTCCAGTTTCAAAATGTTATCGAGTTAAATAAAATTTCTTGGCGTTCCTTCCTGATTTAGCAACCTTTTTTGTGCTGTTTTTTGGTAAAGTGTATTTTTGAGTAAATATAAATGTAAATTTAAAGTATGCTTTGTCTAAAACATTAGGTCTTTTTTTTTTTTTTTTTTTTTAACCAAAGCAAAAATTACTTATGTATATCTATGTTTTCATTATTTATTTATTTTATTTTTATTTTATTTTATTTTACTTTATTTTATTTGCACGAAGTTACAAGTTTCTAAGTAATAAATAATATGAACACACATATAAAAATATATTTTTTTAATTAAAATCCCCAAAACAACAAAAATACAGAAATAATTTTCTGAATTAAATATGAAAAAATCTGAATTAGTAAATATCTAAATTGCAAGTATCATGAACTTGAAGTTTTATGTAATAAAGGACCCAAAATTCCAAGAGTCTGGTGACATCACTGTTCAGCCTGGACCACAAAGGGTCGGTACATGATAAACTAGAGTGTATTCTACATGCAGTTTGAGCGTGTTTATTATTATTTTATAATGGTAGAATCTTCAAACAAATTCTGTTAAATTTAATAATCATTTTTTCCCCCTCATGTCAACACCCCTTTTTCTATACACATACCAAACACACAACGATGAATGAGGTATTCAAAAAGTTTTTTAATAGGTTTCAGATATAGTACACTCACATTTCATTAAAACATGTTTGATTAAAAAATTACAATTAATGAAGAAACATATCACCAAATAGTCTCATAGATTGCAGTAGGAAAGCCTTACATGGGTCTACTTTTAGTATTATTAAACACAGTGCAAAAATTTCTTATTTTTCCGCCTTTTAATATTTAAATGAAATATGCCTTTTTTTGTTGTTGTTTTTCTTTGTCTCTAATGGGTATTTGTAGTCAATTTTTTAATTATCAATATTTTAATATTACATTTTTTTTTCTCTCTCTCAGACGTGGCTTCGTAGTTATAGCACCTTATTTACTTCTCCTTGTCGCCGATGTGGTAATCGCCTTCATAACAATATGCCCCCGACATGGAGAGATGTGCGAAATTTGGATGTATATCATGAAGCTTGCAGACCATAACAGGAATTTTGAAAGTTGATAAGCAGTGTGTATATGTAATAAAATTAATTTGGATCAACATGTGTATGTATATAAATTGAGATAAAAACTGAAGAATTATTTTCTTTGAAAATATTGTTTTGTATATATCAGGAGATTTGTTATATAACCAGTTTCTCTTTGTAATATTTTCATATTTTTATTGTTGTATTTATGCGTGTATAATGCACACCCTGCTTTTTGCAGGTAGAAAAAAATGTATCTCTTATATAATATGCAGCTTTCTAATTTATTGGTAGAAAATACAGAAATGTGAATGTGTAAAAATGCTGATTAGAATAAGTCAGTAAAAAGAAAATCTCTCATGTGTGTTACACCCCTTATTAAAATACCATAAAATTAAGATTTTTATTATGTGTACTTTTCTCCCACTAGAAACTTCATTTTAAAAATTGTATCAATACTACATATATACCACCAATATAGATGTTATTTATACATGCCACTAATATGCATTATTTTTTGTTATGTTAATTGTGGGATGTGCTAATGTAATAAAGAGGCTAAGTGTCTGTTTGATAAGTTTCAATGTTATTTGATATTTGGTCATGCTAATTTAGCTATATATGTTGAAATAAACTGTTTTCCCTGGTCAGTTTGATAAGACGCAGAAGTGAAGTAATTGCCATTTATTTGCTCATTGTAATACACAAATCATGCACATGAAAACACAAGTTTTCCACTTACTTTGCTAATTAGTTGTATATTCATACAGTTTTATCATAAAATCTACTTTTTCTATTAAGTGGCTTCAGTAAAAGCATGTATGTTTTCATATATCTGTAGAAAATACCTTGTGTGCTGTACGCCCTACTTTTCAAGTCCAAAATTTTGTAGGACAAAATGTGCATTATATGTGCATAAATACAGTATGCATACAATTGGTATGTTTTTTATCACATTTTATGTGTAAAATTATCTGCTATTTAAATAACATGTATGTCATTTTTTAAATTTACTGCTTTTTAAAAATAATAATAAAAACTGAATAAAGTGCTCTTGTCATTTACTATTATTAAGTTTTATTAATACATTCACATAGACTTTAAAACAATTCTCAGGTTCCATATTTATTACAGACATCTTGATGTGGAAGTGTAAAGGATTTTTATTTCGAAAAGTGTTCTGGGCAGGACTCAACTCTACGACCTTTGGTTTAATGTGACAATACTCTATCAATGGAGCTAACCTGAAGAACATAGTTTGCTCATATATAATCTGTTGTCATAATCACCTATATAGCAAATTTTTAGCCCTATAAATGAAATTGCATCTGATGAATTGCTGTTCATTTGGCTCCTTCCCTGGATATTTTTCATTTAGTTAATAATAATTCTTTTGACCTCCACTCAAGAATTTCTGTAAAAAAGCAGTATTTTGACAGTCATTTATATAGAAATTATCAGTTTTGTATAGCATAATTTTTCTATAATTCAAATAAACCCACTAATAAAACTGTCTTATGTTACACTTATAGGGTATGATGAAATTAAATTTCATAAAATTATTGTTAGAGGATCTAGTATCTAAATCACAAAAAATTGTGCCCAAATTCAAACTTTTATAGTATTTTAATTTTCTCTTTATAATAACATTTTGCTCCTTTATTCTAAAATTATCAGATTAAAATATATTCTCTTAAAAAGCTGTTACTTTATTCTAAGCTAAATTTATCTCTTTTTTTACATACTTTGATGATTATCCAGATCCAGAGTTACCTGTTGTTACCCGAAAATAAAATTAAATCTATCAACCATCTTAGAAATCAGATTGTATCATTTATTATTCAGGAATGAAAAATCTTCTGCAGATTGATAATTTTCTGTTTTTCAATATTTTTTCTTAAATCTTTTGAAGCAGCTTTTGTTCCCTTCCCTTAGAATTTTCCTTTCAACTTTTACTAGTGGAATGTAATGGCAGAAGCAGTGGATGCCTTTCCAATTTTCAGCCAGACTTCTACTTATGCTCTGTATATGTCTTGTTTATATTTATTCTTAAAGAAATTTAATTTTTTTGTTGAAAGTCATCTTGATACTTGCTGTATTCTGTCCACAGCTTGAATGACAAAGTTTATGTTATGCTTGACTCTATTAAAATCAAAAAACCAAAAATAATACTATCAAAATATAATATTTTGAATATAATCAATTTTATTTTTAGAATTTTTATAGTTATTTTTAGTTTTTATTGCAATGTGAAATGGCAAATGGGTGGTAAAATTCATTATCAGGTCCTTTGAATTTACTCTTATCCAACCAATCAAATGTGAAAAACACAAATTTCTGAAAGTATGAGAAATGAATTTATATTCTATCCTTTTTATAAAATGCTAGTAATTAAAAGTAGATTTGTACATTTTACATATATATGTGTGTGCGTAGGATTTGAATTTATCTTACTTATGATGTATATTATCAGCAAATTAAATAACTCTGGTATTTATATATTTCCATAATTTGAATGCATGAGATGTCAAAGCAAAAATTCACGGATCATGAGCACATTGACTTTAAACTTTCAAAATCAGAAATCCTCAGTCTCATATAGAATCTTCAAGGGATTAAATCCAAGTTTGTGTTATTTCAGCATCTTGTAATTATTTAAATATATCAACAAATTTTCAAATTGCAGATCACGCTACTACATATATATATACAGTGGCAGCTTGTGCCCTATTTCACAGGTGGGGGGCACTTATATGATAAATATGTCAGTGTAGTAGAAATCAGTAAATTATAAGACATATAGGCTATATTTTCAGCTATAACGTGAATAGTACTGTGTCTAAAGAAAACAAGATTTGTGCAGCAATGAAACAACTAAATTTTGCCAAGAGCAATACATATATACTTTACATTTTATCAAAATTATTAGGAGTGTTTCTTTTACATAGTAGATAATTGAAAACATCTAGATACCAACATTTCTCATACTATGAAAACTTACAAAGTTATTATTGATGATTTTGAAAGTAAAGAATGTCGACATAACTCAGCACAATAATAATTCTGAATGTGTATGTTACAAGAAAAGCACATTTTATCGCTTTAAAAAAAATCTAAAGTACTCATATTAAATGTAAATTAAATGTAGAGTAAAATTATTGTTCTTAATAGATGTTTAATTAAAGTATTAATTTATTTTAAATGTTTAAAATCTAAATCAACATTACCCTATTTTTCCATGTGTGCCACGCTCTCATGTAAAACGTGCATCCTAATTTTTAATACCTTTGAGGAGAAAATCCAAGAAAAAAAATAAGAGAGAATATTTAAAACAGATTTTATTCTATTAAAGTGTGAAAGTTATTTTTTAAAGTTACACAATAATCACAAATAATTGTTTCATGGTTGCAGAAATTTAAATAAAATATTGCCGCTCAATGAATTCATGCAGTGCTTAATAGAGTCCAGCATCAGGTAGGGTCGGGCTTACGCTATTTTGTTATTGCATGTCGGGTTGAAAGAGTGTTTTTTATTCTTTTCGGACTCCATGGGCTGTAGTCAAAACTATCTTAAATTATATTTTAATAAAAGTATGTTTAATTTTAGCAAATTTAATATGGAAGTATAGGTGGGGCTATTCCCCAAGTGCCCTGTATGAGAAATTACCCCTGTATATAAAAAAATATACAAAAAAAAAAAAAGAAGAATGTAAAAATAATATATATTTAATGCTTGCTATTTTCATCCTTTATTATTACATCAAATTTCCTTAGAAAGGTAAATATTAAGCATTCGTTTGTTAAATTGTATCGAATGCTTATGATTTGTGCTTCAATATCAATTACTTTAATCCTTTCCCATAATTTGATGAGCAGAGCTTGACATGCAATGCAGAAGAAACAAGGTGAAGTTATATTAAAACTGACGCAAATGGCTTAAACCTAATTTTACACAATGATTCATGCAGAAAATTTCACTCTGTCCATGGGCTTTCTTAATTTTATTTATTTGTTTCATTTATTATTGGCTTTTCAGATAACTCTCTTTAATTATTTAAACCAACCCCTCCTACCCTCCTCTCAATTAAAAAAAAAAAAAATATTGAAAAGAAGCAGAAAAGTTTTTTCTGTGACTCCTCATGAAATCTCTGATTTTTCTTTCTTGTTTCTATTTAGTAATTTACTTTATTACTGTTTATAAACAACCAGTTATTTTAGTCACTGCTTATACTGCTGTATTTGTTATGACAAAAAATAAATAAATAAATGCAGCTTTCATTTCATGTCTTTTAAATTTAAATACTATAGTCAGTCAATTACATTTTTATGTTTAATAGAGATTTTATGAAGTTCTCAATGTTAATGTTATTTCAATACTGCAGTGACTCCTCACTAATGTACAGTTCTTGATCATACGTGTACGTGTCTCTCAGTCACATGTCCATGTGCCTTTTTCACTGTCTGAAGAAGTAGAATTGGAAAATAGTGCTTTATATTATTTGCATAATATCTATTCTGAGCCTCCTTACTGCGTTATGCACATACAAATTTGAACACTTGGCTAAATTTATAGAATTTTTCTTTTTGAAAAACAAAGCATTTTATCTTTAAAAATATCGTGAAAAAAAGTTTGTGCTGATGGTTCTTGTCAGTGTCTTAAATTTATGCAAATACTTTTTAAAAACTACTGAAATGTTGATATATTATGCAATGCAATCATGCATTTTAATGAATTAAGAAATGTTCTATAAAAACAGCTTAAGAAATGCAGATTAATATTGACAGGTCTTTTCTAAAAATGTAAGTAAAACAAATGTTTCTTCAGAGTAAGGTATGGTTGGCCAAATAAAGAGAAAAATAAATAAATCTTCCCCATATAATTTATGTTAATAAAACCAGGCGATCGTACCCAGGTTACAGCCAGGTGTATAGAATGTAGCTAAAAATAATTTTTAATTGAAAACTCAAATAGATTTTTTATATTTAGTATATTTTCTTAAATTGCTCACCAACTACACCAAAAAGTATTTTTGGTACTTTTTTATTAATCGCGAAAGATTTCACCATTTATAGCAAACTTTTTTATTTTGATTATTTAAACGATTTTTCGATTACATGTCTGTTAAATTCATGTTTTATTTAATTATTTATGAAATTGTAATTCTGTTGGCAATTTAGTTACAGAATATTACACAGAAACAAACAAATGTTGAATTTAGATTGTTTTAAATGCAACCGGGTGAATCTTCCGTAATCAAGTTCTACGTTCATTTTTTAGATAATTAAAAAAAATTCCTACTTGAAAATTATTTAAAAAAAAAAAACAGTAAAATAAAAATTGCATTTGAAAGTACATTTTTTCCCTCTATTCGACAGTGTATTTTTTAAATCGTGCAATGTTTAGAAGTAAAAACAAAAATTGCGATAAAAAGAAATTGTTTGCCCAAGTCGTTGCCATCATCGATATGACGTCAGCGTTACTCAATGGCACGATTTTGCTTTATCCTCTTGAGACCTGAAGCTAAAATAATACTGCAATCATCATTCATTGGTTTTGCACAAACAAAATGACATCATACATGACAGAAAAAAAGACTTTTTTTTTCTGAAATTGGTACTTAGGGGGCTGGTAATTTATGTTCGCTGTAATTTATGTTATGTATCAATCTAAAATTACTACCCTAAAATATCAGTTTAATTATCAATAACCTAAATTCACACAATAACGAATTTAAGGACTTTAAACAAGTGAATGATCTACAAATTCTCAAAATTCTTTATTGTTAAGTATTTAAGTTAAATGATTATCAAAATTACTTACTTTTTTGGACACACTGTTTTGAAGGCTTTTTGCAAACTCAGAGGAAATTTGCATTTATTTTATGAGGAAATGAGAATCGATGGTACCATTTATTAGTTTGGTTTTTAAAGCAACCAGGAAATCCAACCCGGGTTTCCCAAGATAGAAAATATATGTAACAAGTGGGTAAGTGTGATCGAAGATCGCTCAAAGGGTTTCGTTTAATATTCCTTTCAAAACACTTTATCCTTTCTTTAATAAATCCAAATAAATTTCATTTAGCAACCAAAAAAAAAAAAAGGTCATGTTTTTTATAAAGTAAAAATTTACCGGTCTATTTTTTCGAATATCTAAACCAGTTCGCAATTATATTCTGTTATAATAATATCCGTCATGCGGACTAAATGCGATATTTAAAAAAATAATTTCAAAATTAAACAAATTGTACACCTTCAAAATGTTAAAATATGCAAATATTTCCATAATCGGATTTTTATCATGATTCAATATGTTTCTAAAACTCATATATTTACTATTCTCTATTACACATATTGATACTCGCTTTGTATTATTCTGAAACGTTTGAAAAATCCGTTAAACTTCTGATATGACGTCAGATTTTCTTTTTAATTCTCTAATGACATGATATTAATCTGCTTTGTGTACACACACATACTCAGACTCCTTGTATTATTGAGAAATCTTTCCGTTTTATTACTACTATGACATCAATAAATTTTATTTCATATTAATCTTTTTTTCAATTGGTGAAACTTTTTATTTCATTTTCATTATTCACGTGGAAATCGTCTGATAGAAAAATAATTATTGTAGAAAGAATTTCATCGGGGATTTTTAACTTTTGGCATCTGCTATAACGAAAAATGTTTAAATTTAATAGGAAAAGGCTGTTAGAAATTTGGTTTTTTATCTCTATTTAATAAAATAATACGAATTTTTCAAATTTTAATATTTTGAGCTCTTTATAGCTCGTATTCAGATTTATACACAAAGTTTCAACTCTGTAAGTTACATAGTTTTTAAGAATGGCCCTGTGACAGACAAACAACGGAGCGGGAGTAATAGGGTTTCGTGAGATGAACGAATCCCTAAAAACCACTTTTAAAAAAAAAATAAAAACTATAATAGAAGTTTTACATTTAATAATTTTTTTCAGATTTCCCCCTAACAACACCAAAAAGCATTTTTATATGAAATATGTCAATTATATATTCAAATAAAGTTTTGGAATTTATTAAAAATAGTAATTTCTTCGTATTGGCCTCAAGCCAGAAGCTAATAGCCGAAGAAATCGCTAAAAATTTCGTTATCTATAGCAGTTTTTTTAATTCTGATAATTTCATTGGTTTTAAGCACTTATTTCAATTACATGTCTCTTAAATTTGTGTTTTATTTATACTATTTTATTTATTGCTTAATGAAGTTTTAATTTCGTTATTCAGTATTAGCTGGAAGCGAATGCTGAAATTTTTATATTGTTTAAAGTGCAAACGGATTAATATTTTGTAATCGTCTACAAGCGATAGAGATAGATTTAAAAAAAAAAAATCATGTTTGAAATTTAATTTAAATGCCATAATAAATGAGTAAATGGCGATAGAGTTTTCAAACAAACTGCATTTGAAAGTAGATTTTTTTCTCTATATAATGGCGTAAAAATTTTAAATGTGCGATGTTTAGAAATTTTTTTAAAAATGCAGTAGCAAAAATCACAAAACCGAAATTTCATCGTCAAGTGTTGCCATTCGCAAAATGACGTCAGCGTTACGCACGGACATGTCTGTCCTTTATAATGTAGATAGATAGAATAGCTATATTAAAGTAAAGTCAAAACGTAAAAAAAAGTTTACCTGAGTTACCTAAGTTTACTACAAGTTTTTCTGAGGTATACATTTGTGTAAAGAGGTTAAAATATAGATAAGCTTAGAAGTCGACTTCATACTAAAATAGTATCAAATTCTGAAATTTTCACTTCTCATTTGGGTTGGGTTGAGTTGATTATTGACGGCCAATTATCTACACTTGGGATATAGGCCCGGGGGGAATGCCCTTCGTGGGGGGTCTTTCTAAAGGAACCTAACCCGTATTTACGCATGGATAAATCCACGGCTCGAAGAAAACCACGAAAACTCCGAACGATTAGGCCGACGGGTGCGATTGGGATCGAACCCAGCACCTCCCGTCTACCAGCTTCGAGAGCAGAACCTCTCAGCCACTCACTTCTCATTTGGAACTCCTAAAATTAAATTCCTTTTTAATTGTCTGGAAGCAGATTATAATGCGGCTAGTTTTTAAAACATAACTCAAAAACTGCTTGGTGAAATGAGTTGTAATTTTAGATTCGCATGTTTATAGGTTCCAGAAATCTATTTCTGTTTTTAAAAAAATTATAGGTATACATGATTTTTTTAACATACATATCTTTTTCGAAAATTAATTGCAAATTATGTATATTTTTGAAAAAATATATATATAAACAGTACAGAGACATTATCTAAAATTCAGCTCATTCCGCCAAGTAGTTTTGAGTTATTCTTAAAAAACTATCCGCATTGCAATCTGTTTTGCACTGTTTAACAAATATAAAGGAATTTAACATTAGGAGCCCCAAACTTTAAACCTTCACAATTCCTAAACTGTTCCACCGAGTGATTTCTTCTAGTGCTCGCGATTATACGTATAAAACGTATTCTAACCGGTAACGATTTTGGATAGGAATCATATGGGAAAAAGGCTTAACTACGTATACGTTTAAACGTATATTCGTGAGCACTAATTTCTTCTTTTGTATCCGAAGGTAAAATTTATCGAAAAATTCAAATATACTGTCAAAATTGGGTGTTCGTATTGAAAATTTCAGAGCTTGGTACAATTGCAGTATGTAAACGACCCCTAAGCTCATTTCTTTAACATAAATTGAAAGACATCATTTTCCGTTGAATGGCTATGGGATACGCATTTACTTGCCAGGTTGATAGCAATGTATGCATTTAAAGCTGAGTATTCCCAAATCCCTGGCATTTATACCTAGTTTACCAGATTATAAATAACTTTCATGTTTATAAAATCCACCCATTTTGCAAATAACCATCAAATCATTATTGGCAATAGATTTGGTAGTTTTTAGATAGAGTAGTTTTGATCTCAAGAGATCCCATCCCAATCTAATGCCATCAAACAACTTTTTTTTTTCCACGAAAAAGTTATCTTATTCCTAACGTCTTGTATTTTGTAAAACTTAATAAAGCACATGGGTAAACATTGGATTGGTATTTATTTACCTCAACCAGTATTTAGCCAAGGACAATTACATTCATTGATGTGTCAGGTACGTTCCTTTAAATATTTGAAAGTGCAAATAGTACCAGTACTAAGCAGTGGTACTACAACCAATGTGGTAGAGGAACTTCGGGTATTATGGAATACTATTTACATTTGGGGCAATACAACATAACGATATTGTCTAAAACCCGAAAACTGAATACAATTCCAAACTTCAACTATCTGCGAATAGTTTTTATAAACAAAAATTATTTTACGAAATGTCATCACTTGCATACAAATAATTATAATAATAAACTTATTTTTAGGGTATTGTGAAATAGTCGGAAAATATGGAATAGGGGGTTAAAACTGAAGAAAACGAACAAGATTTGGCATAAAACATATATAATGGTATTAAGAGAGCATAATCAAAATAGAGTGTTTAGGTAGGCAGCTAATATACAGGGTGATTATTAAAAAAACTATCTCCATATATATGCCCCTAACTATCATACCGTTCACAAAAACTGAAGGAAATTTTGGTTTAAAGTATTTTGAGGTATACGCTCAAGAATCATATGAAAGACAAAAGTTAAATTCTAACAGTTACGGTTACAGTGACAAAATTTCGAAAATTTCAAATAGCAACACCTATTTTTTTTTTATTGGAATGTGATCTTCATAGTGAAAAACCATAAAAAGCGTTGGAACGGTACCTGTAGTACGAAAATCGCCGGCGCTAGACTAGTGAAAACAACCAATAAGGACAGAGAAGCAACAGAAAACAAAACATTTTATTGTGTTTCATACATTTTCCATTTTACACACGACGACACTTTAAATGCGGCAGATGGTGGATAGCACTGAACAATAAAATGTTTTACTTAAAGTGTCGTCGTGTGTAAAATGGAAAATGTATGAAACACAATAAAATCTTTTGTTTTCTGTTGCTTCTCTGTCCTTATTGGTTGTTTTCACTATTCTTCTTAGTCTGTCTAGCGTCGGCGATTTTCGTGCTACACAGTGCTGTAGTTGGGTGGGAACGCGTGGGAACGCCATTCCCAGAAATATTTGGTTTTTTACTGTAAAAAAAAATAACGCGTACGAGCACAAGAAGCCTTTTTTTTTTCTCCAGACTGTGAAAACTATACCCATTTCAATGTCTGAATGCGAAAGAGCATTCAGCTGTATATGAATAACATCATGACCGATGCGAAAAATTCACTGCTTATCTACTCTATGAAAAGGTGAGTTCCCACAAATATTTTTTTCCAACTACAGCACTGGCTGCTACAGGTACCGTTCCAACGCTTTTTATGGTTTTTCACTACAAAGATCACATTCCAATAAAAACTAGTCGTTGGGTGCCACCGTAATACTTACCCATCATGGATATGCATAATATAAAATATGAAAATAAAACAAGCGTAAACTATTTATAAAATGCATTGCAATTCAAATAAAATCGTGGCTTGATGACGTCATAAACTTTAAAGGCTCGATTACTGAAATGCTTGAAAGAGGTTTTTCCTTATAACTCCAAAACTAATAATGCTATTAACTAGCGGTTTATTGCATCTGATTAAGCGTCAAATTTCCAATTAAAATATATCTTTAAAGTGAAATTTGGATGAAATACAGGGTCATGAAAAATCGAAGAGTGTGGAAAATAGGATTCCAAATATCTCGGCAACTAATTATCCGATCGACTTCATGCTTTATGCAAAATTTATGTTTTTTTATTGTCTTTTATATTCATTTCTTAAAATAAACAATTTCAAAAATTTTTACATACCTTTTATCAGAAAGAATATTTCGAGAGTCCGAAAAAAATAGTTCCGGTTAATCGAGGTTATTGAAATGAAATAGGCTTCTTCCCATTATTACATACTAAGTACATACCAAATTGCAAGTCTCTATCTCAATTTTGTCGGGAGATAGAGCGTTTACAGACACACAGACGGACGGCAAATTTTTTTTTCTAAAAATCTGTTTTTTGGAATCTCCAGTGTCTGAAACGTGTAAATCCGTCAAAAAAAAATTTTCGATTTTCAAAACGATTACAAGACTTACCCTATACTACGTATGATGGGTAAGTAAAAAGTAGGTGTTGCCATTTGAAATTTTCGAAATTTTGTCACTGTAACCGTAACTGTTAGAATTTAACTGTTGTTTTTCACATGATTCTTGAGCGCATACCTCAAAATACTTTAGGCCAGAATTTCATTCAGTTTCTGTGAACGGTATGACAGTTAGGGGCTCATATATCGGGATAGTTTTTTATAATCACCCTGTACTTCAGTATATACTTAAGATTTGCACAAATCACAAATATAAGGATCTATGTTTGCGCCCCCATATAATTATGGAGTATTATGAAATACTGGTATTCCATATAACACGACACTGCCGGTTTGGGAAAAAAATACTCTATATTTGTTGGTGTGAATCACATGCTAAAAATCGAATATTGCATCATAAGCTGTTAGTATTTCGGTGTACATTATGCTTAATTTCAATGTAAAAAAAAATATATATATATGTATATATATATATATACTTCTAATATTAAATAAAAAATTATCTTCTGAAACTTTCCAAACGCGCAAAACAAATATTTATTCACACAACGTGCCCTGTTGCCGACCTGTGAACTGCACGTTCTGGGCGGCATTCTGGAAACGTTGTTAAGTAGTTTATGATATTGCCGCTTAGTGCCAGCACTTTACAAAACAGAAACCTCGGTATCCCATATTACCCGACTATTTCATAATATCCGAAGTTCCTCTAAATAAAGGGGAAAAAAAACCCTTATGTTGATAGGATGGTTATGGAAATGTCGTTATTATGTGCTTTATTTAAATGAAAAAAAAAATTCCCGTAAATATTCTAAAAAATCAAGCTGTATCGGGAGAACCTCTCATTAAGGTGCATAGTTAAAATATGGAAGAATTAAAACTTTTCTTTTTTTCAAGCTTAGTTCGGAGATAAATCATGTGTGCAAGAACTTCAGTCTCAGGACTGATTTCAATCTTGGAGAGATTTTTTATTGATTGTAAATTCTACTTCATTTACTTAAATTATAGCAATTTTTACTCTCAAGAATCTGTAAACAGTTTCTTTTATTATAAGAGATCAATTTTTAGCCATAATTACAAGACATAGAAATCCTCTAACCCATTTTCATTTGGTTATTCCTAATACTCAGAAAAGTTTTCAGTCTTGGCTTAGATAGATTTCTTGCGCCCATGGGATAAATTTACAGATATAATAATAAAAATGAAACCAATGCATGGGGAAAACGGAGTTATTCAAATCTAGTTAACCCTTTGTGACTCAACAATTCCGATCTGAAAGACATTTACATCGATGATACATCATTTTAATCATGTATAAAATAGTTTTTAAAAAAATTAGAAGATAAAAATATGTATATTGACTAAAAGGTATTTTTTTTTTTTTTAATATCTGCAATAAACAGAAAATTACACACTTCTCATAAATATTGTCAATTTTCTAATATAAAATTTTAATTTACACGAACTTACCTTTGTAAAAAATCAATTTTTTTACTTCTCTAGCCTTTTTATTTTGAAAAAACTTACGAAGTTCGTTTTAGAAATAACTATGTGAAACTACTCAAATGATAAATAAAACTTTGTCATGAAAAATTAACTCTGTATCGTCGTCCGTTGACTTGAATACTTGATATATTATACTTGATAATTCTATGAGCAATTTATATTAACTGTTGAACTGTTGTGTTGGAAGATAACAGCAATAAATAAAATTCTCTTTTAAAGCTCTCTGTATAAGTAACATTGACTTTTGGATATGCAACGCGGTGATACAAAGGGTCAATTAAAAAAGCGAAACATTCAAAGAATTGAATACACGAATTATTATCCCTGTGTTCAAGATTATTTTTATCACGATTATATTTTTAAATTACCACGTATTAAACTCTACTACGCAATTTTTAAGATAAAAATATGCTTTACAAAATACGCCAACCTTAAACGTAAGCCTGCCATACCTTTCTATTCCCCTGATTGCTTTAAATGAGAGTTTAATTAATAATAACTATACAGCTAAAAATTTTTAATAATTAGATTCTGTATCTACTTGAACTCTCTTTACTCATTATGAATGATTAGAGAAAATTGTCGGTCTATCCAATTTTCCCCATTCTGTTCGGGAAAACTGGACCACCCATTCGTTTCTCCGAATGTAAAGGTAAGAGGAGATTGTTTTTTTTAATTCTCTCATAGGCAATTGGACTGAAATGAGATTTAATTACGAAACAAACGGCTCGTCATGAATGCCTCCCCCCCCCTCACCCCTTTCTCACTCAGGCCCGCAGCGCCGCAGGAGTCGTACTGCTCTATACCCCCACAAACCGTTTTAATTAGCGTCTTTCTACTGCCGAGCAATTAAAGTGGTATTACATTTGCCGGATCGAATCGAAATGAATTAAGCCCGCGAAAATGGTGGCGAATCTCATGGAGCTTTCTGATCTGGTAAAAGCTCGTGAAAACGTTACTATTATGATGGGAATTCTACGAAAACATGCACGCATATTTAAGAAAAAACTTACCATTTATTTAGTTAGTTTTTTTATTTCCTCTATAGTTTACGGTAGGTTACATGATGGTAACAAAAGCATTGGCTATGAAAGATTTGTTGCGATGTGAAATATTTAAAAATTACGCATTAATTCTATCATCTCATAAAAGGTATCGTGTACATCATGGTAACTTTTTTTGCATATTTCGCTAATGTAACACGGATACTGTTAATTTTCTTAACAGGACATATTTAGAATTTTCTTTCAAATGTACTTTCTGTTCAATGGAAAATTTAAAAGAGAGCTATTTATAACATTTGGCATGGAGATAACTAGTTCGGGATTGAGCGAGTAATTAGTGAAGAGATTTCGATAGAATTTACACTGAAATACTGCACCATTTTTTATTACTTTCACATTCAGAGATATTGATCAAGAAACGGCCTTTGTCTTTTAACAAAATATATTTTAAACCTTATGAAATCATGCAATGCAAATTGCGTCTTTTTTAGTCATTCAGCCAGTTTTTTTTTTTTTCTCTTAATAGTCTGCCATGATTTTATAAAGTTATTAGAAAAGTGATAGAGAGACATGCTATGATGACGTTTTGTATCATCATCTAAATATTTTGGATGATTTTTGTTTACTGGTGTTTTTATAAGGGGAAAAAATTACAAAGCTTTCTAACAGGATGATTCCTTAACGGTAAATTGGAAAATTGTGTTTCTGGGAAGTAATTAGCTAGATGAAGGGCATTACAGCCCAACATTAACTTTTGTGTGCGCTGAACAAAATTTAACAAAATTTGAACCAGAAAAGTCTCTTTAGATTTTTAATTTTAGCATTGGTTAATAGCGCAATATTTTAACATTGATTAATAGCGTAACGAACAATTGAAAAATTTAAAATTATGCATTAATTCTAATTTTCTCTAATAAAAGGTTGTCTATTACATCATGGTAGCTTTTTTCCATATTTCGCTAATGTAATGCGAATTCCGTTTAATTTCCTTAACGGAACAGATTTAGAATTTTCTTTCAAATCTATTTTCTGTTCAATGGTAAATTTAAAAGAAAGCTATCTATAACATTTAAAGTAGCTAATTCGGCACTGAATGAATAAAAAAGTGAAGAAATTTTCGGGAATGGATGCACTGATTTTTTATTTTATTTTGTTGCTTTCATATTTAGAGATATGTATCGAGCAAAGATACTTTAGTGCAATATATTTTAAACTTTATTAAGCGACGCTATACAGAGTGAGTCTTCTTACTCATTAATTTTGTTCTCTTTTACATTCTTCCATAATTTTATAAAGCTATACTCGAAAAGAGATATCACAATATAATATTGACATTTTGTGTCATCTCTAAGTGTTTTAAGGGCTATTAAATAAGGCAAAAATTCGGGAATAGTGGTACTCAAATTTAAGAGGCAACTTCACTCACGCGAAAACACCCGCTCGCTAAAGTTAATCTTATTGGGGGGGGGGGGGGGGATATTTTCGATATCTCGTTCGCATTTCAATATTTTTTAATGATTTTTTTTTTTCTTTGGATAGCTGAGGTCGATCTCTATGCAGGCCATTTTTACCTTTTGGATTTTTTTTTTCTTTTTGCAGGGTTTTTTTTTTTTTTTTTTTTTTTTTTTTTTATGAGGATACTTTCACTTTCGAAACCGGTTCCGAAAGTAAAAGTATCTTAATAAAAAAACTTGTAATAAAAATCGAAAAATTAAAAAGGGGTCTATATAGAGATCGACCTCAGCTATCCAATTAAAAAAAAATCATTTAAAAATATTGAAATGCGAACGAGATATCGTAAAATATTTCCCCCATAGAATTCACATTAGTGAGCGGTGTTTTCGCGTGAGTGAAGTAGCCTCTTAAGGACACGTATGAATCCTGCTTTTGGATAATTTTATTTTCTTATTTTTATTGGCGTTTTTAAGGGGGGGGGGGAATGCAATTTTTTAAGAAATAAGATTCCTTAACCCGTAATTTGGAATATAGTATCTTTGGGAGATAATTAGACAGGTGCAGTGTATTAGCTCTGAGTGTTGCCAAGTGTTCCGATTTACAAGGGACATCCTAACTTTCGGGGAATCCTGTTCCGCTATTTGCGACATATATCTTGGCAACACTAATTATTCATTCTTCTCATTCTATCATGTAGTTTTTGAGTTATGCATAAAAAGCTATCCGTATTGCAAACTGTTTTGCATCGATAAAAAATGAATTTAACATTAGGAGTTCCAAACTTTCCTAAACTTACCTGACCGAATGACAAGCGCATACGGAGAGACAAATCCGGCCGTGCGCGTTAAAAGTACCTCAGGACTTGGGTTCGGTGATCGAAGACATGCCGGGCGCTCTTCAGGCGTCTGGCGGCGCAGCCTAGTTTTACCTTTTAATAACTTACGATAAAATGTACTGAAGAATCCAAATGTGATGTAAAAATTAGGTGTTAGTATTGAACATTTTCAAGTTTGGTGCAATTCCTATATGTAGACGACCTCTTAAGCAAATTTTAAGTATAGCATTAATTAGTAGACGTTATTACTAATTAATTGGTACAGCCAACATGAAGGCCTACATCTTTACGAACGGATATTGGAAGTTGGGTGTCGAAAAGCTTTCAATCCATCAGTAAATTGCCCTCATGCATCAAACACAGCAAAGTGCCTCCATATATTACTGCACAATAAAGTGTCCCCATGTGTCAGTGCATGGTAAAGTGCCTTCTCATGTGTAGCCACAGTATTTCCCCTTTAATGAGGAAGACGAAAAAGAAAGATGTTAGCAGAGATCTTTTGGAAGAATAAGAAATCTTATCCTTCGTCTACTCCTAGTAACATAGGAAGGCGAATCGTTAAAAAAAAGGGCTAGTTTAAGATAATTAATCGAAATATGCGTGTCATGACCATTAATTGACACAGATTTTTTTTTCGTTCCTTAACTGAATAAGACCGTGGAGAAGAGATAAGGGTAGAGAGATCTTTACCCTTACAATGTCTCCAACATAACAATCACGTGATATGTTCTTTTCTTTTCTTTTATCATTTTCATTGCTCTCGGTAGCGTACACCCTTGAATTTCTATGATTTTATACTTTTAAATGAAAAATTATCCAAACGAACCTTAGAATTGAGGGCACCACCGCTTTCGGCAGCGTGCACAGGACGTGCTATGAACACTGCGGTCTATTTTGATTATATATTTTTTAAACGAAAGACCGGTGTAGCCCGGATCCATGATAATAACCTTAAATATACCTAAATCAGTATTGAATGAATTTATATATTTAAACCAGACGAACCTAATGTCGGGGGCCTTACTGCTTTCGGCAGTGCGCAACCTCGAATTTGCATGATTTTATAGTTTTAAATGAAAATTTATTCAAACGAACTAAGGGCACTCATTTTAGTGATTGCCGATAAATTATTGACGTTTAGATAAAACTTTCATTTCTGACCAAAACTCCTGAGAAAACCTAAAATAATATAAAACGCCCACCTCGCCTCCCTTTTTTAAACTCAGGAAATATCTCTCTCTGTTGAAGCAGTAGGTTTCCCAGCGCATGCAGAGAAATGAAAGGAAAATTAAAACGGGAAAATTGTTTAAAGCCACTGGCTGAGACCACTCAGAGAGAGAAAAGTAAGCTTCAGATTTTTTTTTTTTTTTTTTTTTTTTTTTTTTTTGTTGAAGGGGTTAATATTAATATATATATATATATTTAAACCGAAGACGCCATTTTAAAGGTTATGCAAAACTTACGCTGGTTAAGATTTTTTTTTTTTTCATATTTCAAACAGGAAAATGAATGCCGATTTTTTAAAATTGCAGAATTAACAAAATTCGCGAGTGCATATTTCGAAAAGGCATTTTTTGAAAGGGTTAATATTCATATTTTTTTTAACCGAAGATGTCGTTTTAAAGGAAAAGGTAAATGTATATCATTTGGTATTATTTTTTCCGTATTTTGATTTTCAAAACCGATGCGGATTTTTAAACTTTAAAAAAAAAAATTAAGTAACTTTTAAAAACGAGTTTTTTGAAAGGGTTACTATTAATATATATTTTAACTAATTATGCCTAATATTTTTCTAAAATCGAAGACCCCATTTTAAAGGAAAATGAACGTAGATATGCTTTGGTAGCTTTTGTTTTTTGTATTTTGATTTCCGAAGCTGATGCAGAAAAAAAGAAAGTCGCGAAAGGGTGTTTCGGAAACTAATTTTTTTGAGAGGGTTCGAAGTTTCTAAATTAATTTTTTTGAATGAGATAACATTGGTATTTTTTGAACGGATTGCACCATTGGAAAGATTAAAGTACGTAAATATGGGTTGGTATCTTTTTTTTCCGTATTCCATACGGTTAAGCCAATGTGGGCTTCAAAAGTCGCGAGAAAAAAGAGCCGTTTTCCCCCTTCATATCTTTTCTGCTAGGGAGTTCCGGATCGGCCACCGCTCGCCATTTTAAGGAAAAAAATGTACACTGCTTGACAAGTGTTAAGTAACAGAGATATTTTTCGTCATAACTAATGATAAACATCGTTTAAAGAAATTAGACTTAGCATTGGCGCACCCCCGGGGGGGGGGGGGAGGGTTCAGCCCCAGACCCGGAAACTGAATAATGAAGTAACTATATAAAAATTCCTAAAATTATAAAAAGTTTTTTTTTTTTTTAATAGGTTTTTAAAAATTTTCAAAACTTTTGTATCTCATTACATCTTTATTCTCAAACTTTTTTGCCATTTTCGACATACGTTAAGCGTAAAGACTTATAGCGGTACTCTGATTCTCCCAGTACACATCCATCATCCATATTCTTAGCACGGTCAAGCGGATTCAAGTCCAAACGAGGGTGGTATATCTTCTACGTTGTGCATCTGTGTAATGGACAATACGACTCATTCAAACAAAATTTCAGAAAACACTCCTTTTTTTCCAAATCTATCCCACATTTCTAATAAGGCACGTGTGCTTGGGAGTCTGCTTTTCTTATCTATTTTATTTCTACTTCTGGGTATACACTGTTTTTTTAGCATCATTCTTGTTAAAACATTTAACTCAACGTGTAAAAAAATAACCATAGTTTTAAATTTTATATTTGGAGGATTTATATCATCAAAGCTCGAGAAAATCATCTGAGATTAGAATAATTCGCGAGCACTTCATCACTATAATGGTAAGTATACATATTAATTTCTTTCTAAGGATAATTGCACTAGTATATTCGTAAGCGTGAACTTTCAAATTTATTAATAGCCAAGAGAGCGGAGATCCGGCGGTCTGCCCCTCTCTCCTGCGCCGAACAAGGTACTAATTTACTGAATCATGGATACAAACCACAATAACAAATGCTAAGACAAAATTGCGATGAATCGGTGAAGAATTCCGTTTTATACAGGTTTTTGCTTTAGCAAGTAAACTTTCAAGGTGTTTCTTTTGCTGAGGCGATGGAATGTTTGCGATCAAGACAATGTTACGTTATAGACAAGTTTCATTTACACAAGTTAAACAGTATGGGGTTATTCACACAAGTTTTACGTATACAGTTTAAACCGTATACGTATACGATTTAACCTGTGTAAATGAAACCTGTCTAAAACGTAATATTATCTTAATCGCAAACATTCCATGGTCCCATCGAAAGAAACACCTTTAAAGTTTATCAGCTAAGACGAAAACTTGTCTATAGCGGAATTTCTCACCGATTTATTGCAATTCCGTCTCAGCATTTTTTACTGTTTTTGTATCCATTGTATCCAAGCCAAAGAAGACTCCATATTATAAAATTGACTGTGTTTTCTTATTCACAACTAGCAGATCCCGGTCTCATCAAAAAATAATACGAAACGTGAAATCACTCTAAAAATCGCTGCACGAAATCCTTCCTCTGGTAACTCTTTGTCTTTCGGAAATTAAATAGAGAGATGGACCCGAAGCGGAAGTAAATTTAATGCCACCTCCTCAAATGTCTGGATCATTTGATTCAAAACGGGTTAGTTTTTAATCAAAATTTTAAAAAAAAGGTTACAGTCTGATTTTTACAAAATTTGCATTTTCGAAATCAGAAAAATAAACTGTGAATTGCGGTTCAAATATTCCAATACTTTTCTTAAAACTCGAGGATGTGTGAAAATGAAACATTTTCGTTATCATATCGGCAACTTTCTTTTGCGATTTCAATAAAAATAGTGCAGGAAAATCTTTTAGTTCCACCACCAGGGGTTGCGTTTTGTTCTAAACAAATCATCCGACACTTGTCTCCCGCTGCCTACGATACCGTGTATAGCAGACGGGCTAGGCACGCGCTGCAAAATCTTTTAATTCCAGTTTCTACCACCAGGTGGAGCATTCTGTTCTAAATAAACCTATTTCCGAACGAAACCCCGGCACACGTTCCAGCTGCTTATGGCACCTTGTAGAAGGAGTGCACGCGCGAAAAATCTGTTAGTTCCACTTTCCACCGCCAGGGAGTACCAAATATATGTCTTAAATAATTAACTACACTATATTTCCAATGATGACCGGTCACTTGCGATTTTAGACGTTTTGTTAAATATCTGGAAAGATACATGAGGAATTATCCTGAAACTTCAGGAGTGTAAACAACATGATAAACATCATATATTTCCGTGAAGATTTTTTCCCGAAACCCCATAAGGGGCCGTCAACAAATTGAAGAAAAACGAATATATTTTGGATAACCCTGTAAAAACTAATATTGCAAAAGCATTCAAACTGTAGATTATGATTAAGTGGATTATTGTAATAATTTGGGTTCATTTGTATTAAGATAGCATGTATACTCGAAGAGAAATTCAGGTTTTTATAAAAACAGTCCCAAATTTTACCAAGTTTTTTGCTTATAATTTGCAGAGTTTTTAATATAAAAACGTTTTTTTCAGAAAATATGACAAACAAAATTATACACAATACCCTGCAATCAGAATTAAAAAATAATAAAAAATGCATGAAAAATGAGCAGGTTTACTAAATATTGTTTCACTGCGCATGCGCGAATTCAATCAAAATATACTGTGCATAATATATTAGCTAAATGTATTAGACCAACTTTTATAAAAGTCTCAAAAACATAGCTTGAAAATTCTGATAGTAATGGTCGATAGAATAAGCTCGAAATTCTCTGTTTCTAAAAGGAAGCAAAAAGATGAGGGGTTGTCTCAAATATAGAATGAGAGACACTTCATTCTTATTATGTCAACTTTGATAAGCTAGTACATTTGGATACAACCCCTCATCTTTTTGCTTCCTTTTGGGAACAGCGAAGCACAGTATATTTTGATAGCCATACTCAACCTGCGGCCCGCGGGCCGCATGTGGCCCGGCGACCTTTTGTGTGCGTCCCGAGGCACATAGTTATTAATCCATATTTATAAAATTAACTGAGATGTGCGTAAAATGTATTTAAGATCTTCACTGTTGTTTTATATTTTTTTCATAAGAAACCGAAATTTATCCTGTCATTTCTAATTAATTTTAAATTATGTTAAAACATCTTAAATGCCATTTCCTTAGTCAAAAGTTCTTTTTGCATGTAGTCCTATTTGTGTTACAGTGATGTATACATTTTTTAATCTTCAACGCTAATCAAATTAACTATTCTAAATTACTTAAATTTGCACTATATATTTCTAAAATTAAAATAAATAAATAAATAAAAAGTTTTTGCATTGAACAAAATATTGTTAAAAAATATAGATATATAAGAAAATCTCCCACTTTTTCTTTTAGAACTTGTCAATTCTGCATTGTTGCATTATTTGGATTTTACGGGTACGGCCCTCCCTGTTACTCCTTTTTAGGGCTGAACGTTTGTCGCAGAAATAATTGGCATCAAACAATTTTTACATCATTAGTTCAAACTTCGTGGCTTATTTCTACAACATTTGCAGTAAAAATATACTACGAAGTTTATTGTTTGGAAATAGTGGTGTTAAAATGTTTTGGTAACATTTCTTTCGCGAAAAACGTTCAATCCTACTGATAATACTAGCTTTGTTATATTGCTTCGTTATATTATTTATATTATCTTTCTATTTTATTTACCCTTTTTTAAATGTGTTGAGGCCCGCGTAACGTCGCAATCCTTTGTTTGTGGCCCGCGAGTAAAAAAGGTTGAGTATGGCTGGCTTAGATTCTAAGCTTGGCTGCAGAAAATAAAGAAATAACAATTGCAAGAAATAATGAATAAAGGAGGAAGAAGACAAGATCCAATTTGGGAGTCCTTTTATAAGTTATCTGTAGATGGAAAAACTGTTGCTAAGGGTAAAAAAATGTGGAAACATTCATAGCAATAAAGCAGCCAGAATGAGGGCACATGTTTCAAGCTGTGTAAATATTGTTACAAATGAATGTATGAATGTGGAAGCATCCTCTTCATCTGAAAGACAAGCAGATTTAAACCAGAATAACAGTGATTGATGAAGATGTGGACAAGTCGCAGCCTCTTTTAAAAAAGGCAAGATATTTAGAAGGTAGTATAAACAAATTTGTGTCAAAAACTTCAGATCAAGATAAAAGAAAGATTGGTCTGATTGTTGCAAAATTCTTTTATGCTTGCAACATATCATTTAATGTTGTGGAAAGTGATGCATTTAAAACCTTAATTCACATCTTGAAACCAAGCTACAAACTGCCTTCACGCAAAGAATTGGCAGGTAATCTTTTAGATTCTGTTCACAGTCAAATGGAAGAGTCAGTACATGAAAATTTGAAAGGCAGAGAAGGTACACTTGTTATCGACGGATGGAGTAACATCCACAATGAACCCATAACTGCTTCATGTGTTCAAGTTGATGGAAAATCATATATTGTATACGTAGAGGATACAGGTGCCACCAAAAAGACTGTTGAATTCTTGTTAAAAAAATGCAGTGATATTACTCAGACTTGGAAAAAAGTATGATTGCCAAATAAAAAGCATAGTAACTGACAATGCTAAAAATATGAAAAAAATGAGACAGGATCTGGAACTAAAGTATGAAAGTGAAAATTCATGTCTGATATCATATGGTTCTGCAGCTCATTGGTTAAACCTCCTTGGGGAACACATTACACCTTCTACTATCATTAAACATGTAGTGGAGGTTCATAAGTATTTTCAAAACCACCATGCTCCTTCAGCATCGCTGAAAGAATGTAGTGAATATGTTTCACCTCAGTTACCAGGAATGTTATGGTTGGTTTTAACCAATTTCTTTTTATCTACATTAAATTCCTTCATTCACTTTTACATTTATTTAACAGCACTATTTTTATGTTTTAATAAATAAATAAATAAATAAAAGTAATAATAATAATAATAATAATAAAAACAGTTTTTTTTTTCTCTTATTTCTTTTTCGTTTAAGCAAAGTAATTTCGACTTTTATTTATTCTAGCTTAGCTTCCATTTTCAAAAAATAAATAAATAAATAGCAAGATGGTGTACTTTTCAGATAAAGAACACACATATAGAATTGTGTAGTCAGTTTCGCATTTTCCCATGCTAGGAGTCAGAAAATTGGTGCCAAGGAATCTAGCCTTTTGTAAAAGAAAGCGAGGCCACCTATAAGAGATTACGTTATCTGGCAAAGGGACTACAGATGCAATTAAGCATTGTATTTTACAACCCGAAATAAAGGCATTACTGGTCCCGGTTGTCTGTGTGACGCGGATGAAAACATGCATTCATGTGAACCGTTTAGCAGCCCGCAGAGAGAGCGAGGCAAGTTTTTTTTCCCACGGAACGGCGGGCAGGATGAGGAGAGACGGACTGTCTCTGCAGGGTCAGTCCATTTCTTATTGTTTTCACCTCCGAAAACCCCTTGACAGATTGCTTTTGGTTGGGTCCGTTTTGTAAGCGGCGTGGGAGAGAGTAAATGTTTTACTCAGTTGTTGTTTTGGATCTTGAACGACCTGGACGATGAAAAACTTGGAATAGTGTACGAATACCCGTGTTTTATGACGGCACTTAGAGTGAAGCATGTTACTTATTGCTGTGACTTCAAATTTTTAGTAGATGATTACTTGAGTGACTTGGTGCTTTTGATCGTAACGTTGTTGGTCGAAAAAGAAAGGGAATGAGAGTGGTTGTCGGTGACGAAGCGTTGATGTATAAAAAGTGATTGTTTCTTGTGCAGAGTGGTGAGGTCCCTTGCAATCGTATAAAAAAGAAATAAGTGGGGGCTACAAAAGTTAACGAATGGAAATTTTTGAAATGATTAGTTAATTAATGAGGAAATTAGCCAGGAACAAATCAATAAACTTTTAAAATATTAACTTAAATCTTATACGACCAGCGACTTAAACAGGCGGCTAGCCCAAGCAGTTAGCATTACTCTGATTGGCTCTTCAGATGCCGTTAGCATTGCTCTGATTGGCTCTTCAGATTTAGTTTTCCTGACATGAAAATCAAGCTACTGTTTGTCGACCACAAGAATAGCTCCCGCCATAATGTCTGGTTGGTGGCGGTCGCTATAGTAACAAGACCGGTCCATTTCGAATGTGGAATACGCGTGTGAGGAATTGGCGGAATAAAAGGTTAGATCACGTCATTCGTCTTCTCGGATCTACAGCAGTTGCGTTATCTTATTTTTGATTTAATTTTGCTTTTGCTTTTTTAAAATTATTTGTTCCCATTTGATTAAATAATTTTGCTAATTTGTTAAACTGGAAAGATGCCCTTTCAGTTTAGAAAAGGTGAAGTCTTGAAATCGCAAGCACGTAAAATCATATATAATGTTGCGGAATTTTGTTCCAGTGAAGCTTCATCTAAAGATGTTTTAATTCCACTCCCACAAGCTCTGAAACGAGCTTCCCGAGCAAGTGGAGTTTCTGAAGCTACAATAAAAAAAATAAGAAATGAAGTTTCTGCATTGGGCTCATCGACAGATTTAATATCACCTGGTAAACATCGTAAAAGACCTAGTGAGCGGAACTGCGATATAGATGACTTTGACAAGTGCGTTATACGTCAAACGATTCAAGATTTTTATATAAGAGAAAGAAAAGTACCATCTCTCAGAAAATTATTACCCGTGTTGAAAGAAAAAATTGGATTTTCGTGGAAAAGAGACACATTGTGCAAAGTCTTACATTCAATGAATTTTCGATGGAAAAAGTGCGTGAATAAAAGAAAAGTTCTCATGGAAAGGTCAGATATTGTTTTTTGGAGACACAAATATTTGAGAGAAATGAGACGTCGTAGGAACACTGGACGACCGATTGTCTATATTGATGAAACTTGGGTCGATAGCAACTTGACATTTAAGAAATGTTGGCAAGACGACACAGTTTTGGGAGTTACAGCAAATGTTAATGCGAAAAATAGGTTCATCAACAGGTTTTCTTACGGATGCTCAACTAGTATATAAAGCATCGACAAAAAGCGGTGACTATCACGGGCAAATGAACTATGAAAACTTCAAAAAATGGGTGTTGGAAAAACTTCTTCCTAATTTGCAACCAAACAGTGTCGTATGTATGGATAATGCTCCGTATCATACAACTGTTGAAAACCTCACTCCTGCAAAGTATTCTACAAAAAAAGTTATGATTGACTGGCTGAAAAACAACAAAATATACTGCGACGAACAAATGCGGAAAGCGGAACTATTCTCTCTTATAGACAGCAATCGTCCAAAGAAAATCGTCTATAAAATTGATAATTTAATAGAAAAAGATGGACATGAAGTTCTACGACTGCCCCCTTATCATTGTGATCTAAACGCAATAGAATTTGTGTGGTCCTCTGTAAAAAGAAAAGTAAAAGAACGAAATGTTACTGGTGATTTAAGTTTGGACAATTTAAAATCTTTACTTCAAACAGCTATCACTGAGGTTACTTCGGCAGAATGGGCAGCACATTGCAAACACGTGGAAAACGTTGAAAATAATTACTGGGAAAAAGATGGACTGTTAGAGGATCTATTA
Organism: Maratus michaelseni; assembly: GCA_963931845.1. Taxonomy (NCBI): domain Eukaryota; kingdom Metazoa; phylum Arthropoda; class Arachnida; order Araneae; family Salticidae; genus Maratus; species Maratus michaelseni. The sequence goes on from OZ007590.1 coordinate 190,966,620, forward strand.
GACGAACTGTCATTTAACATTAATACCGACGACTCTGATTCAGAAGAAACCGAGACTGCTGAGAGTGATTCAGAAGAAACCGAGACTGCTGAGAGTGATTCAGAAGAAACCGAGACTGCTGAGAGTGATTCAGAAGAAACCGAGACTGCTGAGAGTGATTCAGAGAATTTTCACATGCTTAAATAAATTCTAAAAGTTTAGAAGGTATTATTATTTTTTCTATTTTTAATGATAAAAAAAATTTTCCGTCCTTGCAAATTGTTTGAAAATACATACTGAAATCTATAATAATCACTGAAGTTCGGTCATTGTATTAATAATTTAAAGTCATTGATAATTATTAATGGTTATGAAAATATCAATTTTTAAACAATTATTTAAGTTAATTTAATTTCATTTTTACAGTAATAAATTTCATGATTAAGTCATATTGATTCATATTTTATTTCCATTTGTAAAATCTAAATATTATCATATAAATAATATATGAAACAGTTTTCTTTCACTCGATGAATCGATTAAAATAATTACAAAAAAAAAAAAAAAAACAATAATAATAAAAGCGTTTAGTAAACTATTGTGAATGCCTATCTTCTGGTTTCCCCTGTCGAAAATGGAGCGAGTCTTGTTTCCACGGCAACAGACAGGCGCAGACTTCTCGGCGAGAGCTATTCTTGTGATCGACAAACAGTATACCAAATACGTGGGAAGTGATAAGACAATACATCATTACATGTATTATCACCTCTTTTAAAAATTTCCAGGGACTCTCTGATAATGCAACTACTGTTATATTGTGAACCCCAGTGGCGCACCCAAAGGGGGGCCGAAGGGGCCCTGGCCCCCTCCAAAGGAAAAGGGAGAAAAACCTATAAAAATACCTAAAATATTTACGGGACCAAAGTTCTTTTTTTTGTGTGTGTGTGTAAAAAGTTTCCATAAAAAGCCCCTAAAATACACGGGTCTCCCGTGTTAGCATTCAGTTAAAAAAAAAGATTTTTAAGAGGTCCCCCCCCCCCCTTTCATTAATGCATGCTGCTTTAGAAAACTTTTATTTTATCGCCAGAATGAAAACAGAAATTCGCCAAAAAAGCGACACTTTTTCCAGTGCCTTATTTATGACAGGGCATTCGGGGAACAGGCACAGGGCCCTCGATTTTTAGGGGGCCCAAATGCTACTGAAGATTTTTCAATTATTTGCCAAAATCTGATGAAGTTTTAACTATTAAAAAACAAAATTAATATAGAAAACTCTATTTTATTTTTTTTATTAAAAAACGTTATTATATTTTTAACATTATCACTTTTTAAGGATTACATCACTCACGTTCAATAATCCTCCTGCTCATGTTAATTCTATGAGAGAATTTTTTTAAATAAATCTTTTGCATTTCAATATCTTTTTACTTTTTTTTTTCCATTGGATAGTTGAGGTTGATCTCTACAAAAGCCGTTTTTTTAATTTTTCGATTTTGTTTACAGGTTTTTTATTCAAATACTTTCACTTTCGAAACAGATTTCAAAAGATCGAAAAATCGTCAACGAGATACTAAAGATTATGAAGATGTTATAAAAACTTTTACTGCTAAAAGACTGAGAAGAAAATTTATAAAAACATCATTAAATATCCCAAAATTTTTAAAGTCAGTAGTGGCTATCTTAATAAGTAGTTTCAATAATATTTTCTTTTATTCAAGGCCACCGTAAGCATAGGTGCCCAGGGCCCAAAAATTTGTAAATCGGTCCCTGACTTTGAAAGCTGAAACATGTTTGTTTCAATTTTTACTCGATTGAACAATGGAGTCCGGCGTCTAAATTCGAAACGATTCAGATGTAATATAGTTTCAGTTTGGATCATTATAATACGAAATCCTCACTTGGTTCGGTTGCATCCTTACCAATTATTTTTCATTTTACTTGAACTTAGAATACTACACAGAGCTATACACGAGTATACAAAAGTTCTCTTGTAAGTTATATTTCATATTGTTAAAATTTCAAACTTGTTTTAATATCTTGAATGAACGATTATAATCATGTGTTGAAACAAGCATTTGTTTGTAGAATATGTAAGTAATTAAGATATACAGGGTGTTTTTTTTTTAAACTGACGCTGTTCAAAGCCGCCGGTAGCTCGTTCTAATAACTGGATTGGCACAAAATTTTATAAATGGAGTAAGAAAACCACGGGAAAAAAGATTCCAACAAAAACAAAAAATTAGTTCCAATCATCGCCGATAGGGGGAAATTTGGTGCTGTACATTGAAAGAAAACATCAGAAACAGACAAAATTAATAATTTGGATAAAATGCCATGCTTTATTCATCCTATACACTTTCCCGACGAGGAATTCGACCACATTCAATGTGACCACCGTTCTCTTGCACCACACCTTGCATTCTTTGTACAACATTTTCAGCGTAACATGTCACATGGAATAGCCCTTACTGCATGTATTATGTTGTCTTTTAAGATACTCAGATTTGTTACTCCCCCAAGATAGACTTTCAATTTCAAATAACCCCAGAGCCAAAAATCGCATGAAGTTAAATCCGGAGACCGGGGCGGCCAGACATATTGAAAACAACGACTGATAACTCTTTGGTCAGTGAAGTGATGGCGCAACAGCTGCTGTACTTTTACACCAATATGTGGTGGTGCACCATCCTGCATAAAAATGATCTAATCCAGACATTGTCTCTATTGAAGTTGTGGAATGACAAAACTAGTCAGCATATTATGATATTTTTCTGCGTTAACGGTACACGTCACTGGTCCTGTCGCAGTTATGTTCTCAAAAAAAAAGAATGGTCCAAGGATGAATTCAGCTGTAAAGCCACATCAAACAGTGAGCTTTGATGAATGTAATGGAGTTTCTAGAACTGTATGAGGTTGCTCAGTGGCCCAAATTCTACAGTTATGAGTATTAACAGACCCATTCAGATGAAAATGGGCCTCATCTCCCCATAAAATTATCCACGGGAAAGCATCATCGACTTCCATTCTTGCAAGAAATGTCAGTCGTTTATCGTAATCATTGGGTTGAAGTTGTTGCAAGCAGCTAATCTTGTATGGATAGTAGTGGAGAATTCGCCGCAAGACTTTCCATACAGTCAAAACATTTAAATCCAGTTCTCGCGCAACACCCCGTGCGCTGCTACTACAAACAGCAGAGGTACTCTGTGACCTATCATTGATCGCAGTTGCAACATCCATTATCACTTTTCTGACACCGGTTTACGTCCTCTGCCTGGCCGAACTGCTAGCGAGCCTGTTTCTTCGAATTTCAGAATTATCGCGTTCAATGCATTAACGGATAAAGGTCCTTTCGGCAGTTTATGGCGTGTTCTAAATAAACGAAGAGTGGCTGGTGCATTGCACTGGTTACAGTAATAGAACTTCACAAGTAATGCGCGCTGCGGTAACGTGAGATTCATTTTCAACCTGAGCTGAAATTGTTTCTCGGAGTTTTTCGCATGCATTTATAGCTTAAACTATTGGCGCTACTGTCACTTGCGTAAGCAAAAATTTGCATTTTCATTTATTGCCCGTATTTTATGCTAATTCTCAGTTGCATAAATTACCACAGCGCCACATTTCCCCCTATAGGCGGTGATTGGAACTAATTTTTTTTTTGTTGGAATCTTTTTTCCCACGGTTTTCTTAGTCCATTTATAAAATTTTGTGTCAATCCAGTTACTAGAATGAGCTACCGGCGGCTCTGAATAGCGTCAGTTTAAAAAAAAATCCCTGTACATTGAAACATCATTATGGCGAACCCGCTTAAGGCTGTTCTCAAATCCAAAAGGGCTACTTTCAGACACATTTTTTAAATTCATTTTTGTTCGGAAACGAATGAAATTGCCAGACATTTGTCCGTAAAGGCAGAAGATCTTTCAGATAATAATGTCGAAGTTGGCGGAAGCAGTAGGGGCATCTGCCCTTTCCAAGACTAGAGGCAATGCCTTTACAAGAATTAACTATGATGTCCTAAAATAGATTAAATTCTTTATTAATTTATTAATACCCATAACATTCTGACTGACGAGTTAAATTTAAATGAATCAGTCCAATCCACTAATTCATCTCGTTAAGAATATTTTGGATATTTTCCCTGACAGTTAGATAGATAGAAATAGGAAATTCTATAAATGTTTGTTTAGGAGCTCTTTAAATATTTAACTTCTACACTTTCAAAAATTAGCAGTTTTTAAAATTATTAAATTTTAAGTATAATAATTTTTTTTTCGTTAAAAATAAATAATTAATTATTAAATACTGAATTAATTACGGTAATTTGATGATTAATTAGTGTCTCCTTGTGCAATCACAACTAGAGAAATTTTGCACCCACTAATTTTATTTTGTTTCGCCGCCAATGCTCGGCCCCCTCCATGATAAAATCCTGGGTGCGCCACTGGTGAACCCTGTACAATTATTTCAGCCTTATTGAAAAAGAGTCCTTCCGGCGTGTACCAGGAGGAAAAGGTAGCTTTCTTATATCTTCGATTTAAAATTTTAGCTAATGTTACTCAAAACAGCAAGCTAATAGCAAAGAAACCTATTACAGAAGATTCGTTAATACTGAATTTGAATAAAAAAATTAGCAAATTAGTCAACTTTAGCCAAGTTGGCTTCATTTATGGAGACTTATTTTTGGTCACCAAATTTGGCGATATTTTGCCAAGTTAGGTGAGAATTTGGCACTAACGGTATGAATGTATAGTTTTTTGCATATGATTTGGAAAATGATTACAATAATGAAAGATAATAATTTGCGAGAAATCGCGTTCACTAAAACTCATAAATTAATCGTTTTTTTTGTAATGTGCTGTCTTGTTTCAAAATGTCAACCACCCAAGAATTTCAAACTGCTCTATCTCAGCCATTTTTAAGATAGAGGTAAAACAAAATATGCTCCAGAATCCTTGTATCAAAGCCTAATACGTAAGCAAAAAATAAATTTAAATTTTTACCTTTTTTGTAGATTTATTTTAATTTTAAATATTTCAGTGTCTGCCATTTTTAAACAAGCTGGTCAACGAACTCGGTCGAGACATTGGTGAGCTTAATACACACAATTAGTTTCATCCAAATTGATTTATAAATACGAGTGTTATCGTATGACATAGATCAGATATATATATATATATATACATATATATAAATCAACATTTGAACGGAGGGTGGTTTTGGGGGTCATGATCGGAGAAAATATACCAAAATTTTCCGGAATCGCTTTCCTCCGAACAGCTGCAATAGGTAGCTTTATACTTTTTTGTATCGAAAGCTACCTAATACATCAATTTCTTTAGCTTGATTTAATCTGGATAGAGCGGTGGATAATTTACCTTTTTTTTAAACCGACTCCACAGCCCTGTTTAAAACACTTATTATACTGTAAAGACGACAATAAAGTTAGTGGACAAAAAAAAATTACAGATTAAAAAGTTATAAAATTTAAAGTGATGGCAACTTTAAACAGTTCGTTATAAAAATTAATCACCCTATTATAGGGAAAAAAGGAGGTTGGTGGCATTAGAAGGTTGTGAAATAAAAATGACCATTTCGAAAATTCATACCTCGCCACTGGCTTTAATATTTTCCATAGATAAATAAATATATGCATTAGCACTTTTACACTTATTTTGGTGTTATTTAATTATCTTAAGTTTAACACATTCCTTAATTCACAAGTTTAAATTATTATTCTAAATAGCAATTTCAATTAAAATTTAGATTTTAAAAAAAGTTATACTCACCTACCCTACTTATGTGTATTTTTCTTACTTAGTATTGTGTATGTGATTCTGTGGCAAGTTTCCGGGAAGCAAAATCTAAAGCACGGCCAAAAGGCACTGTGCAATAGATCCCGCCACCAGGCATCCTTTATTTAAATAAATTATAACTGATATGCAGTACAAATTGACATTCAGTTTCTTCCTCTATCTTTATTATTTCTGCAATGGCTGCATTTAAATATGCATGTATGAAATAAACGTTTCTTCATTTTGAATTTTCTTCACAGGCATGATTCCACATTAATAATGAAATTCGTTAGAAGCATTACTCGATTCACATGAGGTTTAGCCCTTGATTTCCTTGGCTTCACAGGGGTGTCAATAATATAATTACTAAAATAAATTAAAAAATATATATAAGAAAATGAAAAGCATAAGCAAATTTAGAAAATAAACAATATTAAAAAATAATTACTATTCAAGCATGTCTGGACAGACAGTATTGTTTACCAGCCTCACAGGACAGGTAGCTCTTGGTAAATTGACAGTGTTTTATCAAATCTTATTTTAACTAAAAATCTCCTTGTGCAGCTGGACAAATTCTCGATTAGAATTTTTTTTTATAATTTTGATCTATCTTTCTAATGATTCTAGGAAATGTTGTATATATATATATAGTTATAATTCCTGCAGGGAAAATTTGTTCGATGGGATCTGGATTTTTTCTTTTTTTGAGAATTACCTGGAATTTTTTTTAAATTCTATTTCCCGAAGGTCATTATGAAGTTCCTTTATACTTGTTATATTCCGGAAATATTTCATGAAGTATGATTGTTTGAATTAAAAATTACTTCAAGGTTGCAGAGCATAATGTTAACATTAATCACAACATAATTACTGGTATGCTGATTTAAATGAATTTTGAAAATATACAGGGTGATTATAAAAAAACTATCCCGATATATGAGGCCTTAACTACACTGTAAAAAATGACCAATATTTCTTATTTTATGAAAATATGCTATAACCACGAACGAAAATATAATATAATCTTCTGAGTTATCCGAAATTTCAAATAGCATGTTACATTGTCTTTTGAATCCCCAGAAACGAATACAGTTTCAAAATTTAAAGAATAATTTATAAAACAAATTATTTTTAGCTGCCCGAATTTTTCAGAAACGTTTCTGAAGGGTTTTTATATTGTATTAATTAGTGTCCTCAGCCTGGAATACCTGTTTTTCGAATGCTATCCATTCTAAAGTAAACATTTTCATGCTCAAATAAAATGTTTAACAGACAAACATGCAAAATTAACAGCGTTAACAATAACATTAAAATTAAGATTATTTCATTACTCTTTCATGTATAAATTAACTTGTTCGGCTGAAAACGTGTACTTGAGAATGGATAACATTCGAAAAACAGGTATTCCAGCCTAAGGACACTAATTAATACACTACAAAAACCCTTCGGAAACGTTTCTGAAAAATTCGGGCAGCTAAAAATAATTTGCTTTTATAAATTATTCTTTAAATTTCGAAAATGTATTCGTTTCTGGGGATTCAAAAGACAGTGTAACATGCTATTTGAAATTTCGGATAACTCAGAAGATTATATTATATTTTCGTTCGTGGTTATAGCATATTTTCATAAAATAAGAAACATTGGTCATTTTTTACAGTGTATCACACCGTTCACAGAAACTGACTGAAATTTTGGTTTTAAGTATTTTGAGGTATGCGCTCAAGAATCGTATGAAAAAAAACAGTTAAACTCTAACAGTTACGGTTACAGTGACAAAATTTTTAAAATTTCAAATGGCAACACCTTTTTTTTATTGGAATGTGATCTTCATAGTGAAAAACCATAAAAAGCGTTAAAACGGTACCTGTAACACGAAAATTGCCGGCACTAGAGAGACTAAGAAGAAAAGTGAAAACAACCAATAAAGGACAGAGAAGCAACAGAAAGTAAAACATTTTATTATTCAGTGCTATCCACCATCTGCCGCATGCAACGTGTCTTCGTGTGTGACGTGGAAAATTTGTGAAACACAGTAAAATGTTTTGTTTTCTGTTGATTCTCTGTCCTTATTCGTTGTTTTCACTTTTCTTCTTAGTCTGTCTAGCGCCGTCAATTTTCGTGCTACAGGTACTGTTCCAACGCTTTTTCACAATGAAGATCACATTCCAATAAAAAAAATAGGTGTTGTCATTTGAAATTTTCAAAATTTTGTCACTGTAACCGTAACTGTTAGAGTTTAACTGTTGTTTTTCATACTATTCTTGAGCACATACCTCAAAATACTTAAAACCAAAATTTCAGTCAGTTTCTGTGAACTGTGTGATAGTTAAGGACTCATATATCGGGATAGTTTTTTTTATAATCACCCTGTATATACATTTATTAACTGTTTATCTTTCATTTTTATAATATGTAACATACTGAATTGAACATAACAAAATTAACTGAGTATATGTTAGATTAATTGTGCAATGCATAAATAAAGAGGGGTAGGGGGAGATTTATTTTATAACATTTATTCATTTTATTGGAACACATACAAATATCTAATATTGGCCTTTATGTAATCAACATTTCTATAAAATCTACCATTAATTATAGGATGCAAACAATGCAAATCACAGATGACATTTAAGCACATTGGAATAAATATATTATGCAGTCATTTTATCAAATTTCAACTATCCAAAGTACTAAATCGTGGTTTAAAAGTTTTGATGCACTCTACAAATTATGTATACCGGGACTTCTCCATTATTCCGTCGACCAATTTCAAATAAAAAAACTATCACCAAACTATGCGATTTATTGCCAAAAATGCATGGTTTTAACTTCATTCACTTGTTGTCAGAGGCAGTACATGTGTTTCTTATGTCATTGAGTGTTTTTAATTCAACGTTTATCTGCACGTTTAATGATGTTTTCCTGATTTATTAATTATTAAAATAATAATTATGTCTTAAACGGTGACGCCATAACATTAAAAGAGAAAACAAAATGAAAAAAATGTTGTGATGCATAGTTAAAATGGCAACATTCTTCCATTTGTTTATAAGGCGATAATTTGGCTTGGCGATAGTTTTTATTTTTATAGAAAGTGGTCGACGGGATAATGGAGAAGTACCTGTATACCAAATCAATACTTTTTTTTTTCAAAGCAATAGCACTTAGACAAACATCTATACACTATTATATGCCACCAAAACAATTGAAGAATAAACGGAACAACAAATGAAACAAGGGTGACATATAGAGACTTTAGAGAAAACAAAAAGTCAACTGTAAACAGGGAATACAATCAATTAGGCTGATGCTCTGAGGTCCTCATTAGTTCCCTGGCCTCCCAATATCTGCCAGATATACTGTTACTTGATAGTGCGGGGCACAGTGGTAAATGCTGTGCATTCAAGATTACATCCTCTCCACAAATAGGGCAATTTGGACTTTCAAGAATACCAAATCTGAAAAGGTAACTAGGTAGACAATCGTGTCCCGTGGCAAGTCTAAATAAGGCAACACTTGTTCTTCTAGGTGCTGCAGGGACATGAGATTTTGCATTTTTCCATTCTTTATTTTCGATTTCACTAAGTTTTCTCCTTTCATATTGAGAGTCCATTTTTCTCTTTATAATTCTTGATATTGAATTGAAAGGTATTTCATTGCTTGGTGTTTGTATTATTTTAGTTCCTTTTTTGGCTAGTTGGTCAGCCGCTTCATTCCCGTATACTCCACAATGGGCCGGGATCCATTGTAGTTCCACTTCCTTTCCACTCTCTTTTAGTTGCTTAAAATTTTTCCTGCAGTCCTCAATTCTTCTTGAGTCGGGAATCTTAAAGGAAGTTATTGCTTGAATAGCAGAGATTGAATCCGATAAAATAACTGCTTTTTTTAAATCATTATCTCGTATAATTAGCTGTTGTGTGGCAATACAGATAGCCTGCACCTCTCCATCGAACGGTGTTGTGTTTGTTCCCAAGGATGCATAAAATGCGAAGAGTTCCGAGTAGATTCCAGCACCCGCATTCTCTTCCAAAGAGAGTCTGGAGCCGTCCGTATAAACGTGGAGCCATTCTTTTATGGGATACCTAGTATAAATAGTTTCCATTGCATATGCATGTAACTCTTTATCCCCAGCATCCTTTTTCCTAATTGGATACAGCAAATCGGTATTACCTCGTATACAAGGTAACTCTGTCGGGTTCAACATTGGAAGCAGCTTTTCAGGATTACTAGGAATTTCTAGTGCAAGGCGATACTCAGTCACTTTCTGCATGAATCCCTGCTGAGTTTTTAACTTTCTTAATTGTTCAGTATTATATTCTCTCCAGTAATTATTTGAAGGCAGTCTAATAAGTTTCTCAAATAAAATTAGTGCCTTTTCTATGACAATCTCCTCAATAGGCCCACCATCCGTCAAACACAGCACCGCCTGGATCGGTGTGGTTTTAATCGCACCGGTTATCAGTCTTAAAGCTTGATTCTGAACTCTTTCGAGTTTTTCGATATAAAGCCCTGAGCATGTTATCAGTGGCTCACAGCAATACGTTATCAAAGGCTTAATTGTCTGAGTGCAACGAAGACTCATACACAGCGCAGTATTACTTTGCCCCATATATAGCTACGATGGATATTAAAACCTTTCGTCAAGCATAACTCAAAAAATATTTAACGGATTTCGTTCAAATTTTTACAGTAGGTACCTATAAGGGTGACAACGTCGTCTATTTATTACCAAGAATAAATGTCAAACCGTTTGGAAATTATATTAAAAAAATAGATAAAAAAGCACAATTAAAGTACATACGTCACCAAAATTTTGTGCGTACGTCATTTTCACCGGCGGGAGATATTCGTAATCAATCGGATTTCAAAAGTTCATGGAGCATGGAACAAAAAAATATGCACTGACTAATATTCAGTACAATAAAAGGTACTTTTCGGTTAGCCAGGCGCCAGTGTATAAGATACGCCAGTGATATATATACACACACATATGTATATATATACACATATACACACACACACACACATATATATATATATGTGTGTGTGTATATGTAAATATGTATGTATACATATATATTTATCTATGTATTTGTTCATATATCACTAGCGCCCAGCTAACCGAAAAGTACCCAATAAAATATATTTCAATTTTTTTTTTAAAATGGAAAATTAATCTGGAATTTTTTCTGTTTGCAAGAAAAAACCCGCAATAACTTAGTATTATATAATATTGTGTGTTTTATAATAAATTAATCACTGTGTGTGTTTTATAATAAAATAAGGTAAAGATGTCATATACACACCACATTGGCGCAATTGCAACAAAATGGCAATTTTATACCAAACATGGTAACCCGGTTATTTTGTTTATGTGTTAATAAGTGTTAATATTTACGATTTATTGTGATATTTATATTTATTATTATGTTTATTATTTATAACTGTTCATTTGTTATCGCATGCTATTTGTAACGGTACTTCTCTATTATCCCGTCGACCACTTTTCATAACAAAAAACTATCGCCAAACTGTAAAAAACGCCAAAAATGCAGTCCCATTTACTTGATGTCAGAAGCATTATAAGTGTTTGTTATGTCTTCAAATAATTTTTAATTCGACATTTGCGTGTATTTTTCATTATGTTTTACTGATTTACGAGTTATTTCATTAATTAAAATAACAATTGTGTCCTTAAATTCTTATATTGTATTTTTTTTTATTTTTTATATTCCAATGGCAACATTCTCCGGTTTATTTGGCGTTACAGTTTGGCGATACTTTTTTGTTATGAAAAGTGGTTGACGGGATAATAGAGAGGTACCTTTGTAACTAATATTCAAAAACAAAGTTTTCGCCAAATTGGCCGGGGAAAAATCGCGCCAATGTGGTGCGTATATGACATCTGTGCCTAAAATAATTTCTGTGTGCTTAAAATAAAAATTGTGTGTGTTTTATAACGTAATAAACTCAAACTAGCAGGCTGTTTTAGCAATCTTGGCCGAACGGGTTCTCAAAAACGGGGTTTTCTGGCCAAAATGGCGGAAACAAAAATCGCGCTTATCCCAGTGCGCTAGCGACAGCTGTTCCAAAAATATTTATATCAAGCGTATAATGTTTTACATTTTTATACGGAACACTTCTCCATTTAAAGATTTTAAATGCTATTTACATCAGATATTTCTTTCCTGAGGTTCCCAAAAGTTAATTTAGGTATGTTTTTCGTTCGTTTATTAATTTTTTACAATTTCCCCCCTGACAATAATAATTATTTATCACAAAAATACCTCTTAGGTTTGTTCAATATGTTTGCTTATGTATTTTCATTACTTATTAAAATTTCGAAAATGGCGATAAAATTTTATTTTAGCATCGTATTTATGTTTTTAAGATGGTGCAAAAACATGGTTAATAAAAGTACGTTTGTAAATATTAGAAAAACATGTTTTTCCGCTCTCTGGAAAAATTTGAAAAGATGCTAAAGTAGATGCTTTTAGTAAGATGCTTTTTTTAAAGTAAATGCTTTGGTAAGATGCTTTTGATACCATGTTTAATTTTTTCGCCAATCGAGCCAACCGGCACAGGATACGGAACTTTTCCCCATTCAGATACACAGGCAAGGTTGGTCTCAAACAACAGTAAAGCTAGCAACAACATTGTTTTAACTCTATAAGAGTTACAATAATGATATTAAATGCTACGATTGGCTTTGGGCCCGATTACGGTAGTTTCCCCTGGAAAAAAACTGTAGAAGTCTTTTACATTTTTTTCGAATGAAGCTCGGTGAACAAAGTATTAATTAATAATACAAACAACACTAACATAAACATGGAGGCAAAAATTTGAATTCAAATGTATATATTTGTTAACCTTTCCCCCTCCCACCAACTCTTCAAAAAAAAATAAGAAAAATAAAAAGAAAGTTACAGCATTGAATTTAAAATGGCGTTAAGCTACGCTTTCTGACTTAAGCAATTAACTGCAAACCCGATAATGAAACTTTCACTTAACTATAAAATGTATCTAATAGCCCAGAGGATACTTCCCAGTTTAACGGACCTTGGGCTTTTTTAAAAAGCTTGACGCAATTCGGGTTTAAGAAGTTGAGATTTATTGCCAAATGATATAAACAACTATGAAAATAAAACTGATGAATTATTATGCTGGTTTACGCATGTACTTTTAAAAATTGCATCTGATTACACTTATTAGATGAATTACTTCTGTTTGTATTTAATAGCAGGTAAACGGCTTCTGTATATTGAATGAATTGTGAAACTATTGGGAAGAAGTAGAAATACGAGTAAACAAACGGGTAGATAGATGGGTAGTGAGATGGGTAGCGAGATGGTTAGTGTCAGAGATAGGCTAACGGGTTACGAAACGAATAGGCAGGCGGGTAGCGAGACAGGTAAAAAAAGGGTTGACAGAGGGGTAGCGAGATGGGTAGAGAGATGGTTCACGAGACGGGTAGCGAGACGAGTAGTAAGAACGATATATAGGCATGTAGTGTAAAGGTTGAGAGACGGGTTGCGTGATGGATAGAGAGACGGGCAGACAGAAGAGCACAGAAACGAGTTGACAGACGGGTAGAGAGAGGATTGTGTACACAGACAGGCGTGTCGAGAGACTGGTAATGAAACGGGAAGCAAGACAGATAGACAGATGGATAGCGAGACGGGTAAAGAGTTGGGTGGAGTTTGGGTAGAGGAAAAAAAATAATTCAAATGTAAATATTTGTCACAAAGAAAATGTTGCAACAATGAAATTAAATTTGCGTTAAGCCACGCTTGCAAAAATACGCTATTGGCTGAAAATCCGATTACGTAACTTTAAAAAGCTTGGCGTTTTATAAAATCAAGCAAAAAAATGAGATTATTTGTCAAATGTTATAAAAACAAATCAGATGGACGGTACATATTTTCTATTTTTTTAACAGTGTATATGGATTTATGTATGATATTTTGTAATGCTATCATTCAATTTTCTCTTTTTCATTATGTCGTAATTGTTATTCCAATGTTCTTAATAATATCACTCAGACTAATCCCTTTGAGGGAAGTACTAGTATACATATTATACGTAGTATTAAGGGTGTCTCTACAGCAGCCCCACATCACTCCTGCTAATCTTTTGAGAATTGAAAATCTCTTAATGGCCTTTTCTGAAATATTTGCAACATGGTGTTTCCATGATAGCCTTTTATCAAATGTTACTCCTAGGTATGTACTGGCATTAGTTTCCCTAATAGGTATGCCCATATACTTTATGGTCATTTCCGTTTCTTGATGGCTTAGTGTAAAAGTTTGGTATTCAGTTTTCTCAATGTTTTCTTGCATTTCATTTAAATTACACCAATCGGCCAGTACCATCATTGCATTGTTAATTCTGCTAATCAATTCATCTCTTTTTCTATGTTTTCCGGAGGTCCAGATAACTAAATCATCTGCATACATCGCACAATTAATTCCTGCGATTCTTTTTAGCTCTTGAGGAAGATCGTTAATGTAAACATTAAAAAGCGATGTACTAGTAACTCCTCCCTGTTGGAGTCCGCGATGAGTCTGCCTATATTTTGAAGTTTGGTTTCCATATCGAACAGAACAAAACCTTTGTGTAGTACAACTACGGATCCAATTCAACATATTTCCTTTAATTCCAATGTTATGGAGCTTATAATGTAATCTAGCTCTCCAGATATAGTCGTATGCCGCCTTGAAATCAACGAAAACAGCGACAACGGTCTCGCTGTTATCCATCGCATCTTTAATTTCCTGTGCCAATCTTGTAACTTGTTGGTTAGTAGATTGGTGTTTTCTGAAGCCTGCCTGTGCGTCATCGATTATTTCATGAAGTTCTAGGAAGTACATAAGTCTTTCATTTACCATTCTTTCCATGATCTTTGACAATATACTAGTTAGACAAATAGGTCGATAACTGGAAAGTTGTTCAGGTGGTTTATTTTTCTTTAAAATGGGGATTATAATAGCTTTTTTCCACTCTGCTGGACAAGAAGTTTCCCAGGATAGATTAAACAGTTTTAAGACTAGTTGTAGTGCTTTTGGTCCCAAGTGTTTCAAGAATTCTGTTTGAATTTTATCCGGTCCAGGACTCTTCCTGACTTTTGCTTTTGCAATTGCAAAATTTAGTTCGTCTATAGTGAAATGATCAGTAAGTATGCTATCTACCTGAAAACGGGTTTCTGCCATTGTTTCCCTCAATTCCTTTTTTAGTACTTTTTCCCAAAGCTTCATTTCCCTTGATTTTTGTGTTTGGGCAGTATAAAACTTGATAAAAGCATTCGCGATTTCTCCGTCTTCCACTAACTGTTTATTCCCTATACGAAAAGGTTGCTTTCTCTGCGTACATTGTTTGTTTGTCATTTTTGCTAGGAATTTATAAGTTTTCTTACCGTCTTTTTTAAAGTCGATGTTTGTGATAAAATTCTCGAACGACGATTTTTTAAAGTAATTTACTTCAGCTTTCATTTCTTTCGCAAGTTTTCTCCAACTGTTAACGTCTTCTATAAGCTTAGTTTTTTCCACTTTACATCTGGCACTATCTCGTGCTCTCTTTAAGGTACCAAGTCTCTCATTCCAAAAAGGTTTGAATTTTTTTGGTTTAGTATGTGGGATTGATTTTCTAGCTGCTTCAAGTATAACGTTGCATAAGTCCCTATTGGCACTATCAACAGTAGCATATGGGTGGAAGATGTGTTCAGTATTTACATCTGTTTCAAGATATGATTGAAAAACTTCCCAATTAGCTTTCTTAAAATTCCAAGAAGGTTTATAAATTGGTTTCTCCCGATTTTGCTTTCGGATCTTAAAGCGGCTCAGAACCATTCTGTGCCCAAAACCGGGATCTTCTAAGACAGTTCTTTCTGCTCTTTCGCTAAGGTCTTCAGATGTGATTATAAGATCGGGATTACTAGTATTTCCATTGTAATGTAAATACGTGGGGGTATCTTCAGGATTCAATAACAATTCCACTTCATGTGAATCGATAAAATCTTCAACCTCTTTTCCTGCTCTGTTGGAACCTAGGTACCCCCATCTATCTGAGTGAGCATTAAAATCTCCCATAATAATTGTTTTTGGTTTAATATCAATAATCCCCAAATTTAGATGATTATTCTGTGGACTATATAGGGAATAGATTCTAAAGTGCAAATTGGATTTCCATACATTTATCCTGACTATTTCAGTCTTATCTTCACCTGAATTCATTCTTTTAATAACAGTAAAATCTGCTGTTAGGTTAGATCTAATCCCCACTATTATACCACTTGCAATTTGTCTTGCCTTTTCCATACAATATGTGGTGTAATTTCTAAATTTATACTTATCAAGGTCGTTTTCCTTAATGTTCGCTTCGACAACTGCAAACACATCAACATCAAGTACATTTAACTTGTTTTCCAATTCTAACTTTTTGTTCTGTGACAAGCCACCAGCGTTCCAAAGGAGGACGCTCAGATAATCTTCAGCCATTATACTCGCAGTTAACTGACAAAGAAAGCAGAAAACAGAAAAATCTCCAAAGCCCTGCTTCAGTCGTAGATCATTTTGCGTTGTCCAGGGTGCACCACGTGGAGGCGATCTACATTACACCCCCCAAATCAATACTTTTAGCTAAACATTGGAAAAAAAAGAAAGTAAACACCAAATTTAAATACTAAAAGAGCACTTTACAGTTTTAAGTTAAACACTGGGTGGTTTAAGAAATAGTATATTGTAACAAAAATTGAATTAGTTTCAACAGAATGTTTATTTGAAAAGTTTTATACACTGTAGATGATTTCATGTGCACTTTATATCTCAAATAGAATTACAGTAGAACCTCTGTAAGTTGACGACCCAAGGGACTGTGACTAAGTGGTCAACATACGGAAGTGGTCAACTTAGGGAATTTTTAGAAAATATTTAGTACAATATTAGAAAAAAATTAGTAAACTTTTTTAGTATTTTTTAAGGAAAAATTTAGAAAATAATTAGCACTTACTAATCTTTACTGAAAGTACAGCACATTTTTACAATTTGTGAAAGAATTATTCAATTTTTGTTTGAGTTCTCTTTTTGTTCATTAGGTAACTAACACATGGGCTGATAAGTTCCCAGTCTGACACACAGATGGCGTTGCAATCGCCGAACAGATGCTTTTTTAGTAAATACTAACCTTTAAAAGATAGCAGAAAAAATGTCATGACGATTCGCCGTCTGGATAAAACGTTAGAGTGGTTTTATTTGAACAACTTTGTTGATAAACAAAAAAATGAATAAAAAAGAATTTCAAGAATTGTTATTTGATGTGAAAAAACACTGTTCAAACAAAAGCTTGGCTTGATAAGCATTATCCGGACACTGCACCAGGTAAATCAACCATTATTGACTGGTTTGCTGAATTTAAACGTGGTCGTACGGACACCAGTGATGCACCACGCAAAAGAGGCGGTTACTCCGGAAAACATAAAAAAAGTCCACAAAATCGTTTTGGGGAACCGTAAAGCGAAGTTGCAGGAGATAGCTCAGACTCTGAAGATATCTAAGCAACGTGTAGGTTTTATTTTGAATGAACATTTGTCTATGAAAAAGCTATTGTCAAAGTGGCTGCCGCGCATGTTGACTTTCGACCAAAAACAACAACGAGTCGATGATTCTGAGCACTGTTTGGAGCTTTTTCGTTATAAAATTATGTTATTTATTATTAAATTATTATTATTATTATTAAATTATTATTATTTATTATTAAAGTTATGTTATTTATTAAAGTTATAAAGTCATAAAGTGATAAAGTTTTGTTAAAAAGTTGTGTTCTCTTTATTAGACCGGGCCCATGTGTAACAAAAAGTACTTTAACATAATGAACAGAGGAGAGTATATTCAACTAGGAACATTATATTCAATGGTTGGAGTAATCTCAACTATGATACTCCAATCATTGAATAGAATAGCACTTTCACAGTTTACAAGTTCATTAAGCATCCTTGGGCATTTTTCTGCAGCGAAATCTTTAAGTTGCTTCATCATGCGCTTTACATCGTCTTCCTTCAGAGTTGGGTACTTTTCAGTTGCGTCGTCACTTGGATTATCATCCTCTTCGCCGTCCATTTCTTGTACCTTAGAGTTCTCGCTGTGCTTGCTAAGTTGCAGATAGTATCTCATTAAAGATTGCTTCTGGGTCTGGCTCAACACATGTTACTAACTCATCGTCCATGGTAACATAATCTTCAAAATCAACTCCATCAAAAACTGGCAAGGGAGAAAGAGGAAACTCATCCTCTTGCACCGATGTTGTAGCTGTAAGAAATCCAGCTTTCTTGAAACAGCTCTTAATCGTGGTTTGCGTAACTTTATTCCAAGCAGAATTAATCCAATGAACAGCATTCAAAGCATACAAGTTGTAAATTTCCAACTGGACGAAAAATGTCCGGGCCAGGATTCGAACCTGGGATCGCTTGGCTGAAGCCGCCACGCTCCAGAGCATTCAAAGCATTTACTGACGCAGCTGTTGACGATGCCAATGCAGAAGGACCACAGGCTTGTGCTTTCATGATCACCCATTCCAGAAGTTGAGCTCTGTAGTGCACTTTGATGGACTGAATAACGCCTTGATCTAAAGGTTGGGTTTTCGAAGTTGTGTTTGGAGGCAAAAACTTTAGCTTCACATTTGTGAGATTATTCCCTTTCGGGTGGCTGGGGCAGTTGCCCACGGTAAGTAGAATAGACCTCCTCTTTTTCCTCATTTCTGCGTCAAATCCTCTAACTCACTCTTCGAACAAAGCACTGGTCATCCAAGCGGATCAATTCGCTCTCAAAAAAACAGGAAGGTCTTCAGGTTTTACATTTTTAAATGCACGAAGTTTTGTGGATTTGCTGATCACCGTAGGCTTCAATTTTTTCCCAGTCATACTAGCACACAGAATAGTAAAACGCTGTTTTGAATGTTTTCCTTTTTTGCAAGTGTCACCCTTCATTACTAGACTTCTATCAGGCATTGCTTTAAAGAAGAGACCGCACTCATCAGCATTAAAGATGTCCTTATCTTCAAAACCTTTAGCAAACTCTGGGAATTTTTCAATAAACTTCTCCACCACTTCAGCTGGAACCTCATTCGATTCCCCACACAAAACTTTTTGCGAAATCTCATATCGTAGTTTTAATTTTTTAAACCAACCTGCTGACGCTTGGAAGTTCTCTATTTCGAATTCTTTTGCATTTTCTTTTTGCTACTTCCTGAAGCATAGTTTCCGATATTCTTGCATTGATTGAGCTCATCTCTTTAAACCAACGAAACGCGGCTTCGTTCACAGCGTCGAGACAGGTTTTCCTACGTTTTCTTTGGTGTCCCCAGATATTCTTCCTTGCGTTTTAAAATATTGCTCACACCAAAAAAATTTTCCGCTGTCTTTCTTTGGCTGCTGCTTTCCAGGAAATTAAGAAGATCCACTTTCTCCTTTAATTTAAGTTCTTTTATAACTTTTCTTTGCGTCATGTTTAATGAAAATTCGCAAATAAACGACCGGTCCCGTCACGACGTGACATCCAGGAAAAAAGAACGGAATGTGTTTCACATGTGAGCGATACACGTTGTTTTCCAATTCTGCGTATAGCTACAACGCTACGCACCCCCCCTCCCCTGACATTTTTCGACAGATTCCAGGAATTCTGGCATTTCCCTCCCACTGTATCTACTGGAAATGAACACTGAATGGAGCACAACCAGGGGGGCGAGTGTTGCTCAGATAAGCCGAATGGCTGATAAAGAAATTCCTATGGAGAACAAACGGAGGAAAAAGGAAATTCAAGAAAAAATCAGTGGTCAAGTTACAGAGAGTAAAACCTACTAAAAAGTGGTCAATATACAACTTACGGAGGTGGTCAACATAGAGAGGTAAATCTCCATTGAAAATGCGTTGTGACCATTCAAACTAATAAATTTCGGTCAACATAGAGAGGTGGTCAACGTAGAGAGGTGGTCAACTTTGGAGGTTTTACTGTATTATGTAATTGGAAATTACCTGTTCATAAAACAAAGAAAAAAATTGTTGTTCATGAACACAAACTTTACTTTTTTGGTGCCAATGTTTAAAACGTTAAATAATGAAGAAATTTTAAATATGTATGTAATTCTATTTTATATATGTATAGAAATATAATTTACTCTTAAATAACATTATTTCTTTGGTTTTCATTTTTCATAAATTGTAGTCAGAATAAAAATAAGAAAAACATAAACAAATCAAAACATAATTACAAATTAATAACAAAAAAAATTAATAATCTATTTATGACAAAACGTTGAATTTTAAGACGTCTGGATTTCATAGATTTGACAGTATCAAATTTGTAAACAAAAAATGTTGCCAAGCAAAGCTGCCAAAAGTAAGGGTTAATATAATGGATACAAGCTTTAATTTTATCAGTAAAAATAATTGAAATAAGGAGATTGAAAAAGTAAACTTTTAAGTACTTTTCCATTATACCAACACCATTGTTGCCAAGCATAATAGTATAGGTGCAGATTTCCAAAATCTGGAAGGAACCAGTGGCTCCTAAACCCAAAAAATCCAGTGATCACATTGCGAAACAAATGCATGAAAACAATAGTGTTTATATGGAAAAAAAAAAAAAAAACACTAAACAAAAATCTTAGGAATTAAAAGTGAAAAATAATTTATTTAATATATATACACATAAACAAGAAAATGCAGACTAATTAGTAATTACATCATATGTGTATATTTAATTTAATCATTTCTTTAAATTTGAATATTAAGTATAATAATATTAAACTATGTATACATTCAGAAGATAAAATTGGGCAAAATGCAATAAAAAAAAATATGTTTAAGTTAAAACAGCATGGTAGTGGGGGAATATTAGGAAAATATTTTATTTTTTCATACAAAAGTATATATAAAATATTGTGAATGTGTGAGATTATTTTGCACCATAAAAATTAAAACACACTTCAAACATTTGTTTTTCTACAAGAAAAATTATCTTTGAAAAAAAAAAAAATCTTACCACAGACTATGTAAAACTATGTTTAAAAAAAAAAATCTTATCACAGACAATGTAAAATTATCAGACTCAAACTGTTACGAAGAACACTGCTAGTCTGCTGACTGGAATATATTTGAAGCAATAGTTTGCTGTGGTAAACAGATCATTCTGAAATGCTATTAAATAATAATAAAGTCCGTTATGCATTTCTTTTTTCTTGAGTACATTTAAAAAAGTATAGATATTGGCTTTGTTATAGTTAAACCAGATTGTTCTTCAGAAAAATATCTATTATGTAAAATTACATTCAATTAAAAATTCAATCCATTAAAATGTTATCATTTATCAGTAATATTGTCTGCTATCAAAAGCTTAAAAGTAAATAAAAAATTTTACTTGTGCATAATGATTATTTTTTTTACACAATTGCAGATTTCATGTTTATTAATATTCTGTGTTATATGACAAAATAAAACAAATCCAAATTTAAATATATAAAACTTTGAAACAAGTTTTATAATACATAATTTATAGAATTATGTAAAAAAAAAAAAATCACTTATCAATATCTTACTCGTTCACATACTGATTTTCCACACAATCAGTAATATTCTCAAAATTGTGCAAAATAAATAAATAAATTGAAATATATTTTAAATCCTGCCTACTTTCAAAACCAGATTTTAACACTGCTATAACAATTAGGTATTCAAAGTTATCGATTTAATTTAAACTATACTCTCGTTCCTACAAGTAGATAGCATAATGCTTTGTTCAATATATACTGCCATTAAAATTAATACTATGTTAATGACATAGGCATAGTTTTGAAAATTAATTGTCGGGCTTAACTCAATATATAAATCTTTCCACACAAATACATGTATGTGAGTGTAAAAGAGATCAATTACCAATTTAATGTTGCTCTTTTTTAACCCCTTTTTTAAAAAAACTAAACAGAATTGTATACTGGTAAATAAATAATAAGTTAAATAAAACATAAGACAATGTAAAAATTTAAATGCACAGACCTGTTTTTAAAATGATATAGGGTAAATGTACCAATAGTCGGCCACTTAACTGTTTTTTTGTATATAAATCTTAACGTAGAATTTTTAAAAAACGACACAACATTTTTAACAGTGATATATGTTAAAACATACGTTTCTTATTATGTTTCAGCAATTATTTTAAAAAAACACGGTAATAGTTTTTTTTTAGACAAAGTTAAGTTCAAAAAGGCAAGTTCTCCAATAGTCGGCCACTTTAAGTCTGATGTTCGGCCATCACTGCACCAATAGTCGGCCACTTCAGAGTTTTGTTTTACCTGAAAAACGACTCTAACAAATTTGACTAAATTTTGCATTCTACCATTTTCGGTTATAAGAAGATGATTGAGCTATCTCACATGTTCTAGAAGCATAAAGAAAGGGGCGGTCCCAACTCTCGCATCACGGCATTCTGATCTAGTTGTTTTAACACTTTTATGCATTTTGAACATGAAATATATTTAGTATGTAGTTATTAGTATAAGAGTTTATTTTGAATCCGCAGTGGAAAAGCGTAGGGAGGGGCGGTCCCAACTGCCTCATTCCAATCCAGTTGTTTTAACACTTTTCTTTGAAAAGCAAATAATGGGGGTTCCAACTGTCGCATCTAATCGAGTTGCTTTTAACACTTTTCAACATAGTTGAAAAGCAAATATGCATACTTTCGTGCATCAGCGAAGGGGCGGTCTCAACTGCCGCATCACGGCATTCCGATCTAGTTGTTTTAACACTTTTATGCATTTTGAACATGAAATATATTTAGTATGTAGTTTATTATTATAAGAGTTCATTTTGAATCCGCAGTGGTAAAGTGTAGGGAGGGGCGATCCCAACTTCCGTATTCCAATCTAGTTGTTTTAACACTTTTTAACAGAATTGAAAAGCAAATAATGGGGGTTCCAAATGCCGCATCTAATCGAGTTGCTTTAACACTTTTCAACATAGTTGAAAAGCAAAAATGCATACACTCGTGCATCAGCGAAGGGCGGTCCCAACAGCCGCATCACGGCATTCCGATCTAGTTGTTTTAACACTTTTATGCATTTTGAACATGAAATGTATTTAGTATATCGTTTATTAGTATACGAGTTCACTTTGAATCTGCAGTGGAAAAGCGTAGGGAGGGGCGGTCCCAACTGCCGCATTCCAATCTAGTTGTTATAACACTTTTCAATAAAATTGAAAAGCAAATAATGGGGTTCACACTTTTATGCATTTTGAACATGAAATATATTTAGTATGTAGTTTATTATTATAAGAGTTCATTTTGAATCCGCAGTGGAAAAGCGTAGGGAGGGGCGGTCCCAACTTCCGCATTCCAATCTAGTTGTTTTAACACTTTTTAACAGAATTGAAAAGCAAATAATGGGGGTTCCAAATGCCGAATCTAATCGAGTTGCTTTAACACTTTTCAACATAGTTGAAAAGCAAAAATGCATACACTCGTGCATCAGCGAAGGGCGGTCCCAACAGCCGCATCACGGCATTCCGATCTAGTTGTTTTAACACTTTTATGCATTTTGAACATGAAATGTATTTAGTATATCGTTTATTAGTATACGAGTTCACTTTGAATCTGCAGTGGAAAAGCGTAGGGAGGGGCGGTCCCAACTGCCGCATTCCAATCTAGTTGTTTTAACACTTTTCAATAAAATTGAAAAGCAAATAATGGGGTTCCAAATGCCGCATCTAATCGAGTTGCTTTAACACTTTTCAACATAGTTGAAAAGCAAAAATGCATACACTCGTGCATCAGCGAAGGGCGGTCCCAACAGCCGCATCACGGCATTCCGATCTAGTTGTTTTAACACTTTTATGCATTTTGAACATGAAATGTATTTAGTATATCGTTTATTAGTATACGAGTTCACTTTGAATCTGCAGTGGAAAAGCGTAGGGAGGGGCGGTCCCAACTGCCGCATTCCAATCTAGTTGTTATAACACTTTTCAATAAAATTGAAAAGCAAATAATGGGGTTCACACTTTTATGCATTTTGAACATGAAATATATTTAGTATGTAGTTTATTATTATAAGAGTTCATTTTGAATCCGCAGTGGAAAAGCGTAGGGAGGGGCGGTCCCAACTTCCGCATTCCAATCTAGTTGTTTTAACACTTTTTAACAGAATTGAAAAGCAAATAATGGGGGTTCCAAATGCCGCATCTAATCGAGTTGCTTTAACACTTTTCAACATAGTTGAAAAGCAAAAATGCATACACTCGTGCATCAGCGAAGGGCGGTCCCAACAGCCGTATCACGGCATTCCGATCTAGTTGTTTTAACACTTTTATGCATTTTGAACATGAAATGTATTTAGTATATCGTTTATTAGTATACGAGTTCACTTTGAATCTGCAGTGGAAAAGCGTAGGGAGGGGCGGTCCCAACTGCCGCATTCCAATCTAGTTGTTTTAACACTTTTCAATAAAATTGAAAAGCAAATAATGGGGTTCCAAATGCCGCATCTAATCGAGTTGCTTTAACACTTTTCAACATAGTTGAAAAGCAAAAATGCATACACTCGTGCATCAGCGAAGGGCGGTCCCAACAGCCGCATCACGGCATTCCGATCTAGTTGTTTTAACACTTTTATGCATTTTGAACATGAAATATATTTAGTATGTAGTTTTTTAGTATACGAGTTCATTTTGAATCCGCAGTGGAAAAGCGTAGGGAGGGGCGGTCCCAACTGCCGCATTCCAATCTAGTTGTTTTAACACTTTTCATTGAAAACCAAATAATGGGGGTTCCAACTGTCGCATCTAATCGAGTTGCTTTTAACACTTTTCAACATAGTTGAAAAGCAAATATGCATACATTCGTGCATCAGCGAAGGGGCGGTCCCAACTGCTGCACACGGCATTCCGATCTAGTTGTTTTAACACTTTTATGCATTTTGAACATGAAATATATTTAGTATGTAGTTTATTAGTATACGAGTTCATTTTGAATCTGCAGTGGAAAAGCGTAGGGAGGGGCGGTCCCAACTGCCGCATTCCAATCTAGTTGTTTTAACACTTTTCAACAGAATTGAGAAGCAAATAATGGGGGTACCAACTGCCGCATCTAATCTAGTTTAAGAAAAAGCTACTGTGTACGAGCATTTGCGACTTAAAAGTAACCCCGATATCGAATATCAGTTTTCTATCCCTATTAATTCTAAATAAATCATAATTTAGAATGATAAATAACAATTACTATAATTTCAATTTTTTAAATTTCGAATTTTATAGAAACCATTCTTTGCGAGAGTTTATATCGTAAAAGAAACCCCATGCAAAATTTGAAGTTTCAAAGCCAAACTAATTGCAATTTTAGAAAATTTTTAGTTCCTTTTAAATTTCAAATTTTTTAGAAACTGTTCGGCTACGGTCAGACCACTTACGTACGGAAAAGGTTATCCATGTCTAATTTCAAGTTTCTATTCTAAAATTTATAAAAAAAAACATAATTCAGAACATTTTCCTCTCATTTCGGCATTCTAAATTTCCAAATTTCTAGAAGCCTTTCTTAGCCGGTCGTTTATGTCTTAAAATTAACCACAATGCCAAATTTTAAGTTTCCAGTAACAAAACTATCACAGATTTTGAAACTTTAGAACGTAACAGACATGTTAAATTTCAAGTTTATATTCCTAACAATTCTACATGAATTGTAATTTAGAACTTTTTCCACTCATTTCACACTTTTAAATTTCGAATTTTTTAGAAAACAACAACCATGCCAAATTTCAAGTTACTACCTCCTTCAATATCACAAAAAGGGCAAGTTTGGAATGTTTTTTGCTCATCCATCTACTTGCGAAAAGTGGCCCTGGCGTAAAATATAGTCTATGTCGGAGCAGAGACTGCCACCTTTACTTTTGAAATTCTTTCGGTAGTTCTAGTAGTTTCCCGTACAAACAAACAAACAAGCACGTAAAAAAAGATTTTTTCTTACATAATATTATTATAGATGTAGAGATAAAGTTATATCTACCAAACAATTTTTTAAAAAATGTGGCACTCCGGGAGTGCCGGCAGAAGTGAAAACTTGAACAATTACCTGTGTATTTTTTGAATTGTCAGGAAATGTTTTATTGTGCAGGAAATACTTTTAAATCAAGTGTTTTTTTATTCATTATTATAAACTACTACTACAAAAATTATATAACAATTTTCATTTAATACGCTATTGTACATGAAAAATCATGCATATTATTTTACATACAAAAATTTCGGGAACTAGACTTCAGTCGCACTATACCGCTTACATTCTTCAGCGTTATTATACCACTTACTATACCGCTTACATTTTTCTGCGTTACTATACCACTTACTATATCGCTTACATTTTTCTGCGTTTACTATACCGCTTACTATACCACTTACATTTTTTCTGTGTCACTATACCGCTTACATTTTTCTGCACTTACAATAACGCATCTATACCGCTTACTATACAGCTTACTATACCACTTACTATTCCGCTTACATTTTTCTGCATTACTATACCGCTTACTATGCCGCTTACATTTTTCTGCGTTACTATGCCGCTTACATTTTTCTGCGTTACTATACCGCTTACATTTTTTGCACTTACTATACCGCTTACATTTTTTGCGCTTACTATACCGCTTACTAAACCGCTTACTATACCACTTACATTTTTCTGCGTTTACTATACCGCTTACATTTTTTCTGTGTTACTATACCGCTTACATTTTGCTGCGCTTACTATACCGCTTCTATACCACTTACTATACAGCTTACTATACCACTTACATTTTTCTGCGTTACTATACCGCGTACTATACCGCTTACATTTTTCTGCACTTACTATACCGCTTACTATACTGCTTAATTTTTCTGCGCTTCCTATACCTTACTATACCGCTTACATTTTTCTGCGTTATTATACCGCTTACTATGCCGCGTACTATACCGCTTACATTTTTCTGCGCTTACTATACCGCTTACATTTTTCTGCGTTTACTATACCGCTTACTATACAGCTTATATTTTTCTGCGCTTACTATACCGCTTCTATACCACTTACTATACAGCTTACTATAACACTGACTATAACGCTTACTATACCGCTTACATTTCTCTGCGTTACTATTCCGCGTACTATACCGCTTACATTTTTCTGCGCCTACTATACTGCTTACTATACTGCTTACATTTTTCTGCGCTTTCCATACCTTACTGTACCGCTTACATTTTTCTGCGTTATTATACCACTTACTATGCCGCGTATTATACCGCTTACATTTTTCTGCGTTAATATACCGCTAATTATACCGCGTACTATAATACGTACTATACCGCTTACATTTTTCTGCGCTTACTATACCGCTTCTATACCGCTTACATTTTTCTGCACTTACTATACTGCTTCTATACCGCTTACTATACCACTTACATTTTTCTGCGTTACTATACCGCTTACTGTACCACTTACATTTTTCTGCGTTTACTATACCGCTTACTATACCACTTACATTTTTCTGCTTTTACCATACCGCTTACATTTTTTCTGTGTTACTATACCGCTTCTATACCACTTACTATACAGCTTACTATACCGCTTACTATGCCTCTTACATTTTTCTGCGCTACTATACCGATTACTATACCGCGTACTATACCGCTTACATTTTCTGCGCTTACTATAACACTTACATTTTTCTGCGTTTACTATACAGCTTACATTTTTCTGCTTTTACCATACCGCTTACTATACCACTTACATTTTTCTGCGTTTACTATACCGCTTAAATTTTTTCTGTGTTACTATACCGCTTACATTTTTCTGCGCTTACTATACCGCTTCTATACCACGTACTATACAGCTTAGTATACCACTTACTATACCGCTTACATTTTTCTGCGCCTACTATACTGCTTACTATACTGGTTACATTTTTCTGCGCTTCCTATACCTTACTATACCGCTTACATTTTTCTGTGTTATTATACCGCTTACTATGCCGCGTACTATACCGCTTACATTTTTCTGCGTTACTATACCGCTAAATATACCGCGTACTATACCACGTACTATACAGCTTACATTTTTCTGTGCTTACTATAGCGCTTACATTTTTCTGCGTTACTATACCGCTAATTATACCGCGTACTATACCATGTACTATACAGCTTACATTTTTCTGCGCTTACTATACCGCGGTGCAATAGCGCACAAGCAAGCTTGCGGCGCGCCTGTCCCGCCCTACCTCATACCTAACTATACACAATACTTGTACATACTTATATATAGAGGTGTCGGTTACAGTAACAGTGTCGCGAGTTCAATGGTTTTTTCCCATCTCAAAAAATGTCCATCGCGCCTAAAGAAGTTTTCACTTCAATAAACTCAAAAAAGTACAATAAGTTATGTATTCATTGTTCAGCTCCTGGTGGCCGACTTTTGGACATGTAAGCAAAATTAATACCCAATGGTCGGCCACATTAAAATTAATTAAAAGCAACAAATTAATTTACTTTTTATACTCAAAAACATTAGTTTATTTACCCTGCTAATATTGTAGCCTTATAATTTTAGAAAAAAATAAAAAATTAATTAATACTTGCTTTTTAAAAGATTTGCCATCTGTTAACAAAAAAATAGGGAAAATGGTGATTTGACCTCTATCTTGAAAAAAATGGCTGATTACAAATTCAATAAAAATACCCATAATTCTTTGGTGATGGTTTATGACTTATGAAAGATGGCTGCATATAACCAAATTGTAATATTTCATTTAGAACCAAAAATAAGCTATGCGTAAGGCATTTTATCTCAATGTGGCCGACTATTGGGGGGTGGCCGACTATTGGTACATTTACCCTACTAGCTGATATTCGTGAATCGTTTATAATAAAATCATATCAAAAGTTAATTTTGAATAACGTCTTTTTTTTCAGAACATGGATTTTTTTCTTGGTTTCATTTTTTATAACAGAAGTTCCAAGTTTTAGCATTTTATTTTAATTAAAAAATAGAACATAAAGGGAAAAAGTTCTGTCGTTTATGCACTTGTAACAAAAGAAAAATGGTAAAATTCAAGAAAAGAACATTATCTACCAAAACATGGCACATTAAAAATTCCATGAAATATTAGAAAGTCAAAAAACTAAAAAAAATTTTCTTACTAAGCTAAGCGGGAAAAAAAAGTCCATTTTAGAAATTATTGGTGGGGCTCGAGGCCCACGAGCCCATACAAATTTATGCCTATGGTTAATGAGAAATCTATTCATTTTTTGGAAATTGAATATGCTTGAAATTCTCAGACCATGAGGCTAGGGATGCTGTCCTAATCAGTTTCTGCCACATCGAAATATGTAACACACAGTTAGATTAGATTAGGTTATAATGAAGACAAGCAATTTTTTTTTAAACTAAGTAAATAATCTTCACAGTTGGAGTAGAATAGTTGAGGTTTATTCCAATAAAGCGAAAAAGAAGAGCATTTGCACAATAAGCCAAGGTACCCAGGTTCGAGTCCTGGCCTGGACATTTTTTGCTTTGCTACAGTAAACCTCAACTATGCTACTCCAACCTTGAAGATGAAGACAGTTAGGTTATTTTGTAAAAAAAATCTACCTTACAACAATTTACAATGCACAAACATTAATTTTTTTAAAAAATCAGGAGAGTTATGCATCACAATTAAATGATTCCAAAAATCTAGTAATGCTTAAAATATGTTACTACAATTAATTCAGGGCCGTAACCATTCAGAGGGGCTTTTGAAATTTTTTGTCTGTGGCTAAATGATGTTTGATCTTTTTTCTTGAACATTAATGATAAATAAAATAAGACATGTGATAATAAACAGGTACAAACAAAAAATAGAAGGCAAGTCCACCTGCCACAGATCCTTTGATTACAAAATATAAAAGTTTTACAATATAATATAAATGCTATTTATTACTAAAAGATTACAAAATGTAGAGGGACTAAAGAAGTTGCTATCTGATTACGATCCTGCATTAATCTTCTAGGCATTTTATTTTTAAATTCTTCTAATCATAGAAATTACATTGGTATTTTTTTTTTCTTTTTCTTTATTCAGTAATAGCATGCTAATACAATGCTTTTTTAAAAATAACTTTTGTTACAACGGCTTTTAGCAAATTATTACAATCATATTTGTACCTATAATACTGTATAATTAAAAAATAATAATAAACAACTTTATTTCTTACCTGGCGGCTACCAAATTTTATTTCTTTTCCATTCTTTTCCGCAAATTTCTGCAATACCTGCGAAAAGTTGCATAATTTTGAAAACAAACGAAAATACCATGTTTAAACCGCTAGCGCATGCGCGTTGCGTGATGCAATCGAGCACCATTTTTAGACATTAAAAATCAGTATGGACAGAATATGTCAATCTGAAGAGCCAATCAGAGTAATGCTGGGGCTAGCCGCCTATGCGACTTAAAGCCACACCTTCAAAAATGGCAGGAACGTTAACCAAAACCATCTATTCAGCAGGCGGCAAACACAGCACAGGTGCAAATCAAACGACTGAACGTTCTGGCCAGGAGAGGTTATGCAAGCACATTTAACATTTGGTACTTTTTTTAAAAAGCTTAGTGTAATTTAGGGGTTAAGAAAGTGATATTTGTTGCCCAATGATAAACAGCTATGAAAAAAAAAAAAAAAACCTATGACCTATTATGCTTGTTTATGTATGTAAATGTATTATAACCAATTATTAATGTATTTAAAAAATTATTTCTGACAGGTGTGATCGTGGTTCATGAAAAAATATCTGAAATTTTAGCAAGAATAGTGCTGACTGTGTAGAACAAAAATGAGTTCATTTTTGGTATGAAAAACTTTTGTGAAGGGACCTTTTTAAAGACATATATTTGTGAAGGGTCCTTTAAAAGACCCAAATTTTTCTAAACAGATCCCTGATATTGATACTGCAAATATTACTTATTGTACATAATTATATACTACAAAAAAAAACGTTCTATTTCTCTTATTTCTGGTATTTTTTTAATAACTGCAGTGTGACATCAAGCCATAAGGACGGAAGTAAAAGAGACACTTCTGCTTTTTATTCTTGATTTTGTAAATAAAACTTTTTCATCAACTTCCCGAGGACAAATCAACCTTCTTTAATGTCATATTGTCTCCAGGGAATCAATATGGACCACATGTGCATATTAAAATCTCCTTAGCAAAAATTATGATATTTATTCCAACTGAAATTTTATAAAATGTTTACAAATTTCAGTTAAAATATAACTTTTTGACAAATAATTATTATAAATATTTCTTTTATATTTTATTATAAATTATTTATTCAAATAATTATTATCTGAGATTTTTCTTACTTGTGAAATTTTATGAGTGGTACAGGCAAATGCTGATGGTCTCGGCCTTACTGAATCATCACTTTGCATCATTATGAAGGTTTAAAAATCTGAATTTTAGAGTTACCTGCAAATGAGTACATTTAATCATTAATAAGTGATAACAAAAAGAATAATAGTATAACAGTGATGCCGCAGATGCACTATAGCATATCATTTAAGCTAAAAGTAGGGAGGGATAAAAATAAGGGGGTGGGGGGTTCTTCAAGATGCATAAATTTTCTCTTGCAAGAAATAAAATCTTTTGGGGATAACTGTAAAAGAGGCATATTTTGTATTAAACACACTGAATCTTATTTTTTAAAAGAGACACTTTTATAAAAAATAAAATAAATAAAAAGAAAACGACCCAATCTTTTGGAAGTGTCTGGGTCCCAGGGATTCAGAATTCTAAAAGCCTAGCGACATCACTGAATATAAGATAGTATGTAAATGCAAAATATGTAGAAAACTATAATAAAATTTTAATAAAATGTTATTTCTCATAGAATGAGAATTGGAACTGTATAAAAATTTTATTATAAAACAACATAAAGATATAACATAACTTATAGTTTTATGTTTTGTATTTTTTATGACAAAGTTTATGCACGCTATTTATCTGATGCCAGCGAGTGCTTTTTAAATCCTGAACTTTTTTTTATTTTATTTTTTTAGAATTAAATCAAAATTTAATTACCTCTGCTCCAAAACAACCATATAAATATTTTATTTTTAAAAAATTCAACTTAGAAAATGTTAGTTATTTTTAACCCTTTGGCTACTAATTTATTTTCATGTGAAATTCACACAAGTGAGAGTGCATTTCT
The DNA here is from genome assembly GCA_963931845.1 of Maratus michaelseni. Lineage (NCBI taxonomy): Eukaryota > Metazoa > Arthropoda > Arachnida > Araneae > Salticidae > Maratus > Maratus michaelseni. The sequence continues at coordinate 190,998,637 of OZ007590.1, forward strand.
ATTTCTCTTGGTATTCATCCTTTGAACTGTTTGCCTAATTTAAGTGATCTTCCTGAAGTTTCCTTTTTACATTTTATTTGCTGTCACTTCTGGAGTTAAAATTAAATCATCAGCTTCTGCATTTCAAATTGCAGAGGTGGTCAAAAGGACATACAGGGTGATTATAAAACAACTATCCCGATATATGAGTCCTTAACTGTCACACCGTTCACAGAAACTGACTGAAATTTTGGTTTTAAGTATTTTGAGGTATGCGCTCAAAAATCGTATGAAAAACAACAGTTTAACTCTAACAGTTACGGTTACAGTGACAAAATTTTGAAAATTTCAAATGGCAACACCTATATATATTTTTTTTGTAATGTGATCTTCATAGTGAAAAACCATAAAAAGCGTTGAAACGGTACCTGTAACACGAAAATTGCCGGCGCTAGAGAGACTAAGAAGAAAAGTGAAAACAACCAATAAAGGACAGAAAAGCAACAGAAAGTAAAACATTTTATTATTCAGTGCTATCCACCATCTGCCGCATACAACGTGTCTTCGTGTGTGACGTGGAAAATTTGTGAAACACAATAAAATGTTTTGTTTTCTGTTGATTCTCTGTCCTTATTCGTTGTTTTCACTTTTCTTCTTAGTCTGTCTAGCGCCGGCAATTTTCGTGCTACAGGTACCGTTCCAACGCTTTTTATGGTTTTTCACTATGAAGATCACATTCCAATAAAAAAAATAGGTGTTGCTATTTGAAATTTTTGAAATTTTGTCACTGTAAGAGTTTAACTGTTGTTTTTCATACGATTCTTGAGTGCATACCTCAAAATACTTAAAACCAAAACTTCAGTCAATTTCTGTGAACGGTGTGACAGTTAAGGACTCATATACAGTGACGGATCTAAGGGGGGGTTAGCCGGGGCAGCTGCCCCGGGTGCAAGACTTCGTAAAAATGAGGAATCATAAAAGATTAAGAATAAAGGAAAATCCAAAATTCATATGAAAAGATATTCAATTTTATTTTGTTCAACGGCGGTTTACTTTCGTTGCATAAGGATCAGAAATAAAAAATAAATTAATTTGTATTACATTATATAAAATAACACATTGCCACCAGTATTTTTAAGAAATTTTTATTTATTAAAAATTCAAAGATTTTGCGTCATCTCTTTTTCAACATCGTTCTATGTTGTTTTACAGCGTATGCAGTATTTTATTTCAGTTATGTCCAAAAGACATTCGGGTGACTATCACAGAAAGAAGACTAAAAAAAAAGAAGAGGAGGCTTCGCAACTATCATTTAGTATGTCCTCATGGCTTAAGCCCAGCGATATTCATGAAGGTAAACTAGAAGTCTGCACGGTCTCGGGCCGATTTTTATTTAGGTAGCTCGGGACGGGTCGGGCCTAGTCTTCACTCTTTCCGGGCCGGACTCGGGATTTACTTTATTTTGAAAACTCGGGCCAGACCGGGCTTGGTTTACACTACTTCCGGCCAGGCCTAGTCTTTACTTCTTCCGGGCCGGACCAGACTTGAGCCTTTCGTAATTCTGCATATTCGGACCGGTCGAGCTTGGTGTTTAATCTTTCCAGTCTTTACTTTTTTCTGCAGACTCGGTTTGGTTGGGCTAACCTTCGTTTTTTCTGGGCTAAACCGAGCCTAAAATTCATGCTTCTTAGAGGTCTGCAAAGGCCGAAATTTCCACTTACGATCTAAGTCGTATGAAGATCATTATTGGCCGGACTTGATGCATGCAAAAATCAGTAAAATGTGTCCCGAGTCCTGACGCAACAATCAAGGGCGGATTCAGCCCTCCATTAAACAGGAAGACATGGCACCTTTTTTTGGGTGGGGGGGGGGTGTCACATATCTTAATAAGCAACTTTTATATTAAAGGCTGTTGCCATATCCAAAATGGCTACTTTTCCGAAACTTTTAGAAAGTCATTTCCATTCGTAAATACAAAAATATTGTATTAGTATTTGTAAATATATAAAATTTACACATTTTATTCGGATACCAAGAAATTGAAGAATTTCCCATTTTCTTATAAAGGCAAAGAATTATCCAGAAAATGAGCATTTTAAGCCAATTTTTAAGAATTGGCAGTTACAGAAATGCCGTCATGAGGAAGCAATTGGCTGCTGTGGCCTGAAATTCAGATTATGCTATTCAATCATATTTGTTCTGAATAAGTGCTCTTGCAATTGTCTTGCATCTGAGATTAAAATTGACTTCATGGATCTTTCAGAAATTACCGAATTTGGATTTGAGTAGAGCTTCAGACAGTCAAAAAGATTTTCTTTGGTGATCAAGGGGAAAATTTAAAATAATTTAATATATATTTTAAAAATATTCTTCAGAATTTTTTTTCGTTCAGGGGGGGGCATTATGAACTATATGACTTCTTCCTTGGATTAGCCGTTGGCAACAATCTTTGTAAAAAGTACAGATAATTTTATTCGTAGAATAATGATCATTTGAAACTATTTTCAACCCTTTATGTCCCAAAATATGAATTCATGAAAATTTCATCTTCTAAAGTATATTTTGTGAATTTTTGAAACCACGTTAGAGGATTTACATAATCATTTAATAAATTTTAGAAGGATTTTGCCAATTAAAATTAATAAAACATACTTTTATACCGGGCCGGGCCGGGCTCGTGCCTAATTTTCAGATTTTATACTGGGCCAGGTCGGGCCAATCACTTGTTTTACACGGGCCGGGATGGGATCGGGCCGAACTTTTAGCTTTCATACCGGGCCGGACCAATCACTTTTTTTGCATGGGCCGGGCTAATAATTTTTTTGTACGGATCGGGCCGGGCTCGGGCCTGGAAATTCCGGCCCGTGCAGATCTCTGAGGTAAGCAACCAAGTTACTTTTTTTTTTTTTTTAATACGTGCTACACCATATAATAATTTATATGTATCATTTCTGTTCTAAAAATCTCCTTTTCTATGCAATAACTGAGTTGATATGTAAGAAAAGAATTGTAAATCGTTTTTTTATTAATTTCTTCTAAATTTAGATATTCTTGTAATTAACAGACATTTTTGTCTAAAAAATGAAAACGAAACATACTCTGTTGAGAATTCAACGTGTTCTAGCCCTTTAAAGGCATTTTATTTATGTAGTTAAAAAAGTTTTCTATCCATGCGAATCAGTTTTATGTTTTTATTAATGTATATCAGTTGTTAATAAGCCTTTTAAATTTTGATTTCCAAAATATCGCACCTATACTTTTTAAAAATTAATTAAATCTTTCATTAGAAATGTTTATCTAATAAAATACGTTAATTTAAGTTGTGCTTCACAGTCACCCCTATTGTACTAATTTTAAAGCAAACAAGAACGAAAAATCATGCGTCAAGCATAGATTATGTAACACTTTCCAACGCTTCCAAAATAATTTTACGAATCATACTCTTTAATAAGCTAAAAGATAACATCTAAGTAATCCGAATACTTTTATTCAGCCCTGTATAGGATCTATAGATATGTATATATACTACATAGGATGCTAAATTTTAGTTCAGTTAGGAAACACGTAGCACAGTTTAAAATTCTCCGTCTGGAGTTAAATAATGCGGAAATGTGTTCCCGAACTTTTGTGCTTCCCTGTATAGGATCTACAGAATTTATACACACCACGTAATATACAAAAAGCGATTTAAAATTAAAATCGCATTCAGTAACTTAAAACGCACTTCCAGGAATTATTGTTAACAGACAGTAGAGAATTCTTTTGTGTGTCCCTGTAAATGAACGATGACTGCTATACACACAATATTCTGTAGTAAGTCTCTTGTAATGAACCTTATATAAATTTCAATGCATTTAAAATAGTGAAACATTATTTAAATAAACCGCAGACGATTTTTCTCCATAGACGTTATGTAACGGAATTCTTTTGACTGTCCCTGTAAAGTAAGTATAAGTGCTATGCACACCCTATTCCATATTAAGCTTCTTCTAATGCACCTTAGTGATATATATAAATTTTAATGCGTTTAAAATAGTGAAACATTATTTAAATAAACCGCAAATGATTTTTCCCCATAGACCGCAATGTAACGGAATTCTTTTGAGTGTCCCTGTAAAAAAACTATAAGTGCTACACACTTCCGTTGAAATAGGGAACATGCTATAGATAACGATTATAACATATAAAAATTGCAGGGCAATCCGAGCATATTTACGGGAGTTAGAGCACGGACAGACGGCAGACGGCAGACGGCCAGACGGCAGACGGCCAGACGGCCAGACAAACCGAAGTCATAAACACTTTTCAACTAGGTTGGAAAGTGTTAATAAAAAGTACATTAATTAAATTTAAACAGCGTAGGTTAATATAGCAATAAATTTAAATGTTACTTTTAATCGAGATCGTCATGATTGTTTACATTTCTTGCTATGCTTATATTTTCGCTTCAAATCTCCTGTTTCTTTTTACGTACAATAACGAATAAAGTTTATAACAGTTCTACTATAATTTTAAAAATGTTATAGTTACTTGAAAAAAATGTTTCCTTCTTAAAAAAATTGCTTGCTTCTTTATTTCTAATGTAGTTCAATAACAAATATTTTGAAACTTATTAATGGAGCATTTACTCAGCAACCACGTATAGCTGACAAAAAACTGAATATTATTACCCTTTTAAGAGGTAATTTTTGGCAGTTAGACTCTATCTATGGTCATCACTCTAATTTTAATTCGTTATATAACCATGAAAGTTGTAACAGAATATTTGGTGCGTGTTTTCAGATTTTTGTATATTAAACATTTATTTTTAAACTTTTGTAGTATTAGTCAAATTATAGAATTGTTTATGCAGTAATAAATGAGAAAGACCAAAGTATCTGTTTTAGCATTTAAAGATTATTACTAGCACCGCGGGAAATTTTACTAAAGTTTTATAAAAATATTTTATATCAGAATTTTTATTTAACTTGCATATTGAATTTATTTTTGTAAAGCATACATGATTGGGGCTTATTAAACTTTAGCTCTTGGGTAGGCCTTCTCATCTAGCTGAACCTGGGAAACATGCATTTAACTTATACTCATTTTATATAGAGTTTCCTGATACGAATCGACGTGTATTTATTTCGTAATAATTTTCATCAATGACCCATTACCGCAATTCTGTTTTAAGACTTTAAAACAAGTCTGCACATGTTGACTTGGAGACCTTTTATCAGCGAACAAGGCCGCTCCTTTGTATCCACCATTGTCATACATAGATAAAGTTACTCTTTCTAACTGATGTATTTATATTTATATGACATTGTTTGTATAAATGTCATGTTGTTTTGTAAAAATTTGTATATCATGTTTGTATAAATAAGAAGTATATTTTTGAGAAATTTTGTAACATATAAAATGAAAAAAGAAACTCCCGTATAGAGTTTGACAAATCCAAGTGACTTGAATTCAAAAGGCTCACTTTACATAGTCCCCGTTCATTAAAGGAATTAAAAGAAAAATGAAGGGGGAAAAAAAGTATTTTTAAAAGCGATGAATGAGTTGAAATGTTTAAAAGTCTTGGGAGTAGGGGGGGGGGGCGCAAATCTACAAGCTTGCCCCGGCTAAATTTTAGTCTAGATCCGTCTCTGCTCATATATCGGGATAGTTTTTTTATAATCACCCTGTATGTTCCATTAGTAGTCAAAGGGTTAAAAGATAAAATATAAGTTATTGACATGATTTACTTCTTGCTTTTAATGTTTTGATGCAAAGTACATGAAATGTTAAATCAGAAACTATGTTTACTGAATACACAATAGTCCAGTCAAATAGTCAGAAATAGATGCAAAAAATCTGCTAGAAGATTTTATGTTTTTAAACTGTTTATGGAGATACTAATAACAGAAATTAATGGTTTCCCAACAAAATATCTAGAGGCTAAACTTTTTGGAGCCAAAAAACGATGCATTTTTTGGACTTATTTCCTTATAACTCAAAATTTATAAAATTTTTGTGTACCATACTTAATGACAAAAAGAAAGACCATTAAATTCTCTACAAGTTTCATCATAAAAACTTTTTTCTAAACCCATTACTAAGCGCGCTACAGCTTTTTGAAAATAACACTTTTTTTTTTTCATTTTTGTGGAAAATCGCAAAAACCAACTTTTGACACCATTTTTCATTCATTTTATTCTCTTTAACATAACTTGTTTATATTACAGGTATTTCCATGCTATCTATAACGATTAATTGCAACGGTAACATTTTTAAAAAATTGACAAGATTGTAAAATATTTCGTATTTAGAACTTAAGTGGAGAACATAATTAGTAGGTATTTACATGATGAATTAAGTAAAAAATACGTACAGTAACATTTTTATTATACTTAGTAATGTCTGGAACGCTTGTGGGTTGATGGGTCTGGTTTGTCAACCTCAGCTTGAGGAGCAGACGAGCAGGTTGTTTGTTCTTCAACAGTTTTGATATTCTTCGAGCTTCTTGCGACATCATCAATCTAGTCGTCAAAGTCATCGGCGTTGTTGGTTTGGTCGATAAGTTTCCCAGACATTCATTTGCTTCTTCAACCTTTTCTTCTGGGTAAATAATGTCATCCACATTTTCTCAGTTGACCCCGTTACAGTTTTTGCAAATTGCCGAGCAGTTCAGTCCTGATTTTTGACAAGAGCATGCCTAACTGCACCCCTTTTTACAGCTACATGAAACAACATGCAGCAAGGATTCAGGTGCTGGGTTTTGGCCCTTTTGAACTGGCTAAAAGAGACCGTCAGACCTGCGAACCCACCCCCATTTTTCAGGCAGGATGTTGTTTCCCAGCCAAGCTTGCATCTGATGGTAACATCGGAAGCAATGATGCTGCACAGCCTCTTGCGTTGGTAATAGCCTTGCAAGATGGATTTTGCTTTTTGTGGTAGATTTAGCAAATAACTGGAACCTCAAGATATTCAATGTCTGTGCGGTGCCTATGTATCCACTGTACAGTGCGATAATGAATTTTCCCCCCGCCTTGATGATTTTTTGATGGGTAGTCTCTGGTTTATTGAACACACAATCTATTTCCTCAAGCTGATCATGTTTTTTCAACGTGTTACAAAACTCTGATTTTCCTTGTCCAAAAAGAGCGGATGTTGTATCGCATCCGCTGATTGCATGAGTGAACAGAACATTGTTGTAATTGTATTTGTATGACATGGTTGAAAACCACTTGGTTTCGATGTTACCTCTTCCTGATTTTGGAAAAATAAATTTTGTGTTGGTTTCTCAAGCCCGTCATCATCACGAGAAGGTCAATATCTTCTCCAACAATTACGACACTTTCAGAAGTTAGAGTTCTTGAAATGGCTGAGGTAACAATCATGACATCAGCGTCTTCTTTTGTCTGGTCAGCTTGAATTTTGTAATTTTGAAACTTTGTTTTCAGCAGGGGCGGATCCAGAGTGTAGTTTTTTTTTGGGGGGGGGCAATACATTGTGACATATAATGGGCATAATACAGTACAGTAAAACCTTTGAAAATGGAACGTGTCTGTAACGGAAAAATTCCATGGTTTCGAAGGAAGAAATACCATACAAATATGCCAGCAAAGCATAAACCTGTTTAAAACGGAATTATAGCGATTCCGTTTTTACAGGATTTGCTGTATGTAAAAGAATACAGTGATTTATTGTTTACAATTATTTATTAGTCACAATTCCTGTTGGTTAATTCATACAGTAAAACCTCTAAGAACGGAACCTGCCTATACCGGAATTCAATCTTAAATGGAAAAAAGGTTTATATTCTTGGTGGAAGGAATACTATACAAATCTATCCTCTTTAACGGTAACCTGTATAAAATAATTTTTTTTTCAGCTCATAGCTGAATCGTTTTCATGATTTTTTACTATAATTGTAGTTTATTATTAACTAGCTCACCCGCCTTTTTATTTTGAGCTTAAAAGAGGAAAGATGGAGGAGCGCTTTATATTATTTAGGTTTCCTCGGGAACTTTTGGTCAGAATTGAAAGTTTAATATATCAAAACGTCAAAAATGAAATCGACATTAAATCGGCAATAACTATAACGACTGTCCTTCAGTTCGTTTGGATAGATTTTCATTTAAAAATATAAAATCATTCAACATTGATTTTAGGTATTTTTTAGGTTATTATCACGGGTCCGGGCAACGCCGGGCATGTCCGCTAGTAATAATAATAATATCTGTTGATTAGTGCGAAGATAGCGTACACAATATTGCACGTACTGCTATATTTGGATACAACCCCTCATCTTTTTGCTTCCTTTTGGGAACAACAGATTTCGAGCTTATTCTATCGACGATAATTTTCAGAAATTTCAAGCTATGATTTTGACACTTTCACAAAAGTTGCTCTATATACTTAGCTAATACATTATGCACTTTATATTTTGATTGTTTTCGCGCATGCGCAGTGAAACATTTTTTAGTAAACCTGCTCATTTTTCATCCAGTTTTTATTATTTTTTAATTCCGATTGCAGAGTATTATGTACAATGTTGTTTAACATATTTTCTCAAAATAACTTTTTTTTATATTAAGAACTCTGCAAATTATAAGCAAAAAAATTCGCGAAATTTGGGGCTGTTTTTATAAAAACCTTTATTTCTCTTCGAGTATACATGCTTACTTCATAAAAATGAACACAGTATATTACAATAAGCCACTTATTAATAATCTCGAGTATGAACGCTTTTGCTACATTAGTTTTTACAGGGTAATCCAAAAGATATTCGTTTTTTTAAATTTGTTGACAGTCCCCTATGCGGTTTCGGGAAAAAATCTTCGCGGAAATATATAACCTATACTTATACTGTTTACACAACTGCAGTTACAGGTTAATTCCTCATGTATTTTTCCGGATAGTTAACAAAACGTCTAAAATCGCAAGTGACCGGTCACCTTTGGCAATATAGTGTATATTGTATAATTTTTGAGTTAGGCTAAACACCATTAATTATACAGGTCAACCTATGCAATGACATAGGATTATTATGTTACATTGATACGAGGATTTTTTAATTTAAAGAGAAAAGTTGGCCATTAATTAAGGGCATAACTCTGAACAGGCCCTTTAGAAAAGTTTTACATCTTGTAAAAATGCAAGGACATCAATCACAGGCTTTCATAGGTCCAAGCCAATCAGATCTGGATATCCTGACAGCTATGAGCAGTTAAATTTTCAACATTTTATGAAAACAAAATACTTTAATGTTACATACACTTAATATTAACATTCTCATTAATTTTAATGAATCTTCTATATCATTTTATACATTTAGACAAAACAAAACTTACAGATTTCATTCTACCGATTAATTTTTCTTTCTCCTTGGAAATGTTGAATTCCTTCTTTTCAGAAACATTTGGGATGGATGTGATTGCAGCCCATTCTTCCAGAAACAGATTCTCAAAATCTGGTATGTTATCTTAAAAAGGAAATTATTCGCATAATGAGAATTTTTCAAAATATTATTTTTGCAGTACAAACCAGGAATTACTTCAATTTGTTACTATTAAATCAAAACTCTTCGCCTTTCAACAAGCTGGTGCAGTGCACTAAAGTAAAAATAAAAAAATCACCAAATACTTTTTAATGACCAAATTGCCACAAAAAAGATGCAAAAAAGACAGGGAATTCATTCTTCTATAAATATCTAAGATTAAATTATCTTAAGAGCTCTCTCCATATTAGAATAGTAAAATCAAAAATTGACAAAAACCCACATTTTGCACAAAATTTTGTTTGCACCAAGTCTTACCTTCAGATATTAAATTTCAAATGATTAAGTAAGAAAGTTTAGTAGTATTCATTCATATTTCCCATAATTTTGCTATGCTGTTTTCTACTATTTTGTTACTATTCAGTATCCAAAATATAATTATTTGATTTTTATGTATGAAATATGAAATTAATATTTGAAATATATATATATTGCAACCAACAAATATTTTAATTCTTTTTTAGAGGTCTCTAATATGTGTACAAAATATCAGCTCATTTGTCAAAGTAGTTTTTGAGTTATGCTTAAAAAAAGCATCAGTATTACAATTTGAGGGACCATATATCGATTGAAAGAAAGGGTCATTCCATGTCAATTCAACCAAATTTTTTATGGCTTGCAACCCGATCGACAGGGACTTAGGGAGAACTTTGTTTAAATATCACCCCTCCCTTGATATGAACCCATGCAAAACTTTTCTTTTCTAGATCCCATAGTTTAATTAATAGCAATTTTAACTTTAAATATAGTTGCTCTATGAGAAAACAAAGAAAGAAACCCATTTTAAAATTTGAGGTATGCAATTTCCCATCAGTGGCACTACCAAAATAAAATGAAGAAAAACAAATAATAATGAGAAATTTTTTATTAATACATAAATTTGTCAGTGACTGAAGCTTTTCTGCAAATTTGGGTGAAGTTCATTTGTGAAAAGAGTTTAAAATGTGCTTGAAAAGTTAGTTGAAGATAGTTATACACACAGAGATAGATGAAACATCATAAATTAAATAAAGGTCATAGAAAATAGCTCTATTTAACTGTTGTTTTTCACATGATTCTTGAGCGCATACCTCAAAATACTTTAGGCAAGAATTTCATTCAGTTTCTGTGAACGGTGTGACAGTTAAGGACTCATATATCGGGATAGTTTTTTTATAATCACCCTGTATGTTCCATTAGTAGTCAAAGGGTTAAAAGATAAAATATAAGTTATTGACATGATTTACTTCTTGCTTTTAATGTTTTGATGCAAAGTACATGAAATGTTAAATCAGAAACTATGTTTACTGAATACACAATAGTCCAGTCAAATAGTCAGAAATAGATGCAAAAAATCTGCTAGAAGATTTTATGTTTTTAAACTGTTTATGGAGATACTAATAACAGGAATTAATGGTTTCCCAACAAAATATCTAGAGGCAAAACTTTTTGGAGCCAAAAAACGAAGCATTTTTTGGACTTATTTCCTTATAATTCAAAATTTATAAAAATTTTTGCGTACCATACTTAATGACAAAATGAAAGACCATTAAATTCTCTACAAGTTTCATTATAAAAACTTTTTTCTAAACCCATTACTAAGCGCGCTACAGCTTTTTGAAAATAACACTTTTTTTTCATTTTTGTGGAAAATCGCAAAAACCAACTTTTGACACCATTTTTCATTCATTTTATCCTCTTTAACATAACTTGTTTATATTACAGGTATTTCCATGCTATCTATAACGATTAATTGCAACGGTAACATTGTAAAAAAATTGACAAGATTGTAAAATATTTCGTATTTAGAACTTAAGTGGAGAACATAATTTGTAGGTATTTACATGATGATTAAGTAAAAAATACGTACAGTAACATTTTTATTATACTTAGTAATGTCTGGAACGCTTGTGGGTTGATGGGTCTGGTTTGTCAACCTCAGCTTGAGGAGCAGACGAGCAGGTTGTTTGTTCTTCAACAGTTTTGATATTCTTCGAGCTTCTTGCGACATCATCAATCTGGTCGTCAAAGTCATCGGCGCTGTTGGTTTGGTCGATAAGTTTCCCAGACATTCATTTGCTTCTTCAACCTTTTCTTCTGGGTAAATAATGTCATCCACATTTTCTCAGTTGACCCCGTTACAGTTTTTGCAAATTGCCGAGCAGTTCAGTCCTGATTTTTGACAAGAGCATGCCTAACTGCACCCCTTTTTACAGTTACATGAAACAACATGCAGCAAGGATTCAGGTGCTGGGTTTTGGCCCTTTTGAACTGGCTAAAAGAGACCGTCAGACCTGCGAACCCACCCCCATTTTTCAGGCAGGATGTTGTTTCCCAGCCAAGCTTGCATCTGATGGTAACATCGGAAGCAATGATGCTGCACAGCCTCTTGCGTTGGTAATTGCCTTGCAAGATGGATTTTGCTTTTTGTGGCAGATTTAGCAAATAACTGGAACCTCAAGATATTCAATGTCTGTGCGGTGCCTATGTATCCACTGTACAGTGCGATAATGAATTTTCCCCCCGCCTTGATGATTTTTTGATGGGTAGTCTCTGGTTTATTGAACACACAATCTATTTCCTCAAGCTGATCATGTTTTTTCAACGTGTTACAAAACTCTGATTTTCCTTGTCCAAAAAGAGTGGATGTTGTATCGCATCCGCTGATTGCATGAGTGAACAGAACATTGTTGTAATTGTATTTGTATGACATGGTTGAAAACCACTTGGTTTCGATGTTACCTCTTCCTGATTTTGGAAAAACAAATTTTGTGTTGGTTTCTCAAGCCCGTCATGATCACGAGAAGGTCAATATCTTCTCCAACAATTACGACACTTTCAGAAGTTTGAGTTCTTGAAATGGCTGAGGTAACAATCATGACATCAGCGTCTTCTTTTGTCTGGTCAGCTTGAATTTTGTAATTTTGAAACTTTGTTTTCAGCAGGGGCGGATCCAGAGTGTCGTTTTAGGTAGATTTCGTAAGAAATACTACCTATTACATTCTCACCTAAGTTGGAAATTTTGAAAAATTTTTGCAGATCTACGATGATCATGACTCCCAGAACCCAAAACCACCCCCAGTTCAAAACTTTATCTATCTATCTATCTATCTATCTATCTATCTATCTATCTATGTCACTTTTTTCTGACCACGATAACTGGAAAAATTCTGCATAAATCTCTTCCAAACTGATACATAAAATCAAGGGTCATAAAATCTCGGTCAAGTTCGTTAATGGGTAAAATCGAACCAAGGGGGGGGGAAATGGGGGGGGGGCTTTTTGTGAAAACAGAAAAACCCTCATAATTTCTTTATTTTTATACGTATCGAATCCGTTTAAAGTTGTTATTACTTCTAGGAAAAGGGCCGAAAATTTATGTATGACAGATTTTTGATATAATTAAAAATGGCCCCAAGGGGGGGAAAAAAGGGGGGTTTTAGAAGAAAAAAAATCATAGCTTCGTCAATTCACAAGATATCAAATCCGCGTAAATTTATTATTAATCCTCTTAGTATTATATAAAACTTTTATATTGACAAGTTTTTTATAGGACCAACCGTTATAGCAAAAAAAAAATTAAAAACAAAAAAAATCCCTGCCGGCTCCACCTGCAAACAAGTTATTTTTCGAAGTAGGCGGTTCCAACTCCCGCATCTTTTCGAAACTGATACATAAAATCAAGGGGCATAAAATCTCGGTCAAGTTTGTTAATGGGCAAAATCGAACCAAGGGGGGGGATGGGGGGGGGGCTTTTTGTGAAAACAGAAAAAAAACATAATTTCTTAATTATGATACGTATCGAATCCGTTTAAAGTTATTATTACTGCTAGGAACAGGGGCAAAAATTTATGTATGACAGATTTTTGATATAATTAAAAATTGCCTTAAGGGGGGGAGGGAAGGGGGGTTTTAGAAGAAAAAAAATCAGAACTTCGTCCATTCCCAAGATTTCAAATCCACTTAAATTTATTATAAATCCTCTTAATATTATCTAAACCTTTTATATTGACAAGTTTTTTATAGGACCAACCGTTATAGCAAAAAAAAAAAATTAAAAACAAAAAAAATCCCTGCCGGCTCCACCTGCAAACAAGTTATTTTTCGAAGTAGGCGGTTCCAACTCCCGCATCTTTTCGAAACTGATACATAAAATCAAGGGGCATAAAATCTCGGTCAAGTTTGTTAATGGGCAAAATCGAACCAAGGGGGGGGGGATGGGGGCGGCTTTTTGTGAAAACAGAAAAAAAACATAATTTCTTAATTATGATACGTATCGAATCCGTTTGAAGTTATTATTACTTCTAGGAACAGGGGCAAAAATTTATGTATGACAGATTTTTGATATAATTAAAAATTGCCTTAAGGGGGGGAGGGAAGGGGGGTTTTAGAAGAAAAAAAATCAGAACTTCGTCCATTCCCAAGATTTCAAATCCACTTAAATTTATTATAAATCCTCTTAATATTATCTAAACCTTTTATATTGACAAGTTTTTTATAGGACCAACCGTTATAGCAAAAAAAAAATTAAAAACAAAAAAAATCCCTGCCGGCTCCGCCTGCAAACAAGTTATTTTTCGAAGTAGACGGTTCCAACTCCCGCTTCTTTTCGAAACTGATACATAAAATCAAGGGGCTTAAAATCTCGGTCAAGTTCGTTAATGGGCAAAATCGAACCAGGGGGGGGGGGACTTTTTGTGAAAACAGAAAAAAACCCATAATTTCTTAATTATGATACGTATTGAATCCGTTTGAAGTTATTATTACTTCTAGGAGAAGGGCCGAAAATTTATGTATGACTGATTTTTGACATAATTAAAAATTGCCTTAAGGGGGGGGGGAGGTTTTTGAAGAAAAAAATTCATAACTTCGTCAATTCCCAAGATTTCAAATCCGCTTAAATTTATTATAAATCCTCTTAATATTATCTAAAACTTTTATATTGGCATGTTTTTTATAGGACCAACTCTTATAGCAAAAAAAAAAAAAAAAAAAAAAAAAAAAAATCCTTGCTGGCTCCGCCTGCAAACAAGTTTGGTTTCGAAGTAGCAATTCCCGACAAACAGGCACCCTGCGTCTTCGAAATCTACCTGTGCCTGTAGGCCGAGCCGTCAGGGATTTTTTTTTTTGGGGGGGGGGCGATACATTGTGACATATAATGGGCATAATATAGTACAGTAAAATCTTTGAAAATGGAACCTGTCTGTAACGGAAAAATTCCATGGTTTCGAAGGAAGAAATACCATACAAATATGCCAGCAAAGCAAAAACCTGTTTAAAACGGAATTATAGCTATTCCGTTTTTACAGGATTTGCTGTATGTAAAAGAATAAAGTGATTTATTGTTTACAATTATTTATTAGTCACAATTCCTGTTGGTTAATTCATACAGTAAAACCTCTAAGAACGGAACCTGCCTATACCGGAATTCAATCTTAAATGGAAAAAAGGTTTATATTCTTGGTGGAAGGAATACTATACAGATCTATCCTCTTTAACGGTAACCTGTATAAAATAATTTTTTTTCAGCTCTTAGCTGAATCGTTTTCATGATTTTTTACTATAATTGTAGTTTATTATTAACTAGCTCACCGGCCCGGCGTTGCCCGGTCCCGTGATAATAAATTAAAACAAACCTGAAGTTTGTATGATTTTATATCGTTAACCCGATTTTGGGGTTTAAGGAAATTTTTAGTCTATACTAATATTATAAAGTAGTAAAGATTGTTTGTTTGTTTGTAGGTCGAAATCTCTGGAAATACTGAAGCTATTTCAAAAGTGATGGTGGCAAATAGATGGTGACAATCCCTGTTCCAACATAGGCTATATTTTATGTCGGTGTCACTACCTCAGGGGGGCGCAGGAGCGAAAAACGTTTTAAAATTTCGATTTTTTTTTTATACTGAAAGAGCTAAAAACATGAAATTTGGCATGACAGTTACTTATAAGATGTAAATGCTCTCTAAGAACAAATTCTAAAAAAATTCGAAATTTAAAAGGATGAGATGAGCGAAAAGCATTCTAAAACATTCTAAATTACAATTTCTATGGAATCTCTGGAACTACAGAACCGTTTTCAAAAGTGATGGTGGCAAATTGATGGTGACAGTCCCTGCTCCAACATAGGCTATATTTTATGTCGGCGCCACTACTCCCAGGGGGGTGCAGGAGCCAAAAACGTTCTAAAATTTCTATTTTTTTTTAACTGAAGGTGTTAGAAACATGAAATTTAGCATGGTAGTTACTTATAAGATGTAACTTTTCTGTAAGTACAAATTCTAACAAATTCGAAATTTAAAAGGATGAGATGAGCGAAAAGCGTTCTAAAAACATTCTAAATTACAATTTCTATGGAATCTCTGGAACTACAGAACCGTTTTCAAAAGTGACGGTGGCAAATTGATGGTAACAGTCCCTGCTCCAACATAGGCTATATTTTATGTCGGTGCCACTACCCCCCGGGGGGGGGGGGTTGCCGGAGTAAAAAAGTTCTAAAATTTCGACTTTTTTATACTGAAGGAGCTAGAAACATGAAATTTGGCACGGTAGTTACTTATAAGCTGTAAATGCTCTCTAAGAACAAATTTTAAAAAAAATCGAAATTTAAAAAGGTGAAATGAGCGAAAACCGGTCTAAAAACATTCTAAATTACAATTTCTATGGAATCTCTGGAACTACAGAACCATTTTCAAAAGTGATGCAGGGTTCCTACACAATTTTGGTAAAAAATTCCCTGACTTTTCCAGGTTTTCCCTGACTTTTTACAAAAATTTCCCTGACCTTTCTTAATAAAAATTTGGTTTATATATAGCTGTGAAACGCTCCACAATGGACACCTCCTAGTTACAAACGGCTGCTAATTTCCATAAAAATGCATGACTCTTATTGGAATATCCCCTTTATTTTGCAAAAACTTGGACACGTATTTTTAGTGCCTAATACTGGAAGAAGATCTCTAAAATGAAGAGATACGGTCTGATACGATCCAAACCACGAGCTGGGTTGGGTTCAGTTTGCCCCAGTCAATGCAAAACTCTACCCACAATCCCAACATGACAAAAAAATTTCTGTCCCGAACCCAAAATACTTCAACAGGGTTCCTACACAATTTTGGTCAAAAATTTCCCTGACCTTCCTTAATAAAAATTTGACTTATATATTGTTGTAAAAGGCTCCTCAATGGAAACCTAATAGTTACAGGCAGTTGCTAATTTCCATAAATATGCATTACTCTAATAGAAATATCTCCTTTCTTTCACAAAAACTCTTACATGGACACTTATTTTATAGTGCCTAATACTGGAAGAAGGAGACTATGTTGCCTGCAGCTAAACTAAAGGTGAAAAACACTGAAATAAGATTTGTAGTCACATATTCAAGAGGACAAAGTCCAAGAAAGTTTTCATCAAAGTGGTATAACATTCCATTTCAAACTGTAACTTGCAACATAAAGCTACTTTGTCTTCAAACAGCAATTAAATTAGTGGAACTAAACCCTGACATGCTGATAATTATTTAATTATTACAGCTGTAATTTTATACCTGGAGATTTATTTTTTCGGGCTCCTATTTTTGTTTAAATTTTTGTAATCCCAGATTTTGCATTTAGATTACAGAAAATTAAAATGTAATAATAAAAATAATAATGCTCAATATCAACTAACAGTTTTCTATTAAGTCATAAAGATATAAGATGTTTAGTATCTATTTAAATTATATTTACTTAGTTAAAAAACTATTAACATGCTGTCAAAACGTACAGCTTTAGAGTAAAGAAATAAATAACAGTACTAACAGTGATATATTGACTGCACTTGGTGCAAGCAGCAAGCAAATAAAAAATGCAAAAGAAAAATCATTCTTCTAAGTAATACATATAATACACTCTTAGCTCTTGTGTTAAAAACAAAAAGAACCATATTCAGCATTATTTAGTCAAAGCAAATATCTCGCTGTTATCTGTACTAATAAAAGAAGGTTTCGCTCTGTTTCTGTGTCGGTGGTGGCTAACAAAATCAACCGCAAATAGAAGTCTGAAAATTTGGGTGAAAACAATCCAAGGCAAGTCCTGATGCTCCGAATTTTAATTTTTTGATAATTAACCGAAATATTAATTAAAAACTCATTGAAAACGCATTCACCCCCCCCCCCCCCTGAAAATCATTAAGCATGCCCACACATGCCCAGAACCTGATTTTCAAGCGAAAAGCAATGGAGAATGAAATGCTGGCATTTTGTTTTTACCTCCATCGGCCAAACTATTTAGGAAACAGAAAACAGAAGACATTCTTAAAGTACGTTCTTTTATGTCTTAAACTCCACAATCAGTTTGAAAAAAGTGTTGTTAACGCTTCAAAAATTTTTTTCAAAAAGGGCCATTTTTGCAGTTGATGCTTTCTTCCATACAGAAATGCTCCCCCAGGAAAAAATTTTTAGAGTTACCGACAAACAAAAGACAGACTGTTAAAGGTGAAATGTTGTTCTTGACAGTGCAATTACTTTGCAAAAATACAATTTTAACCCTTTCAAAAACATTGAAAACTGCAGATCACTTTCCACCATCCCAGTACCTTTTGCATCTTTTTTTCTTCGATAAAAGTAACTAAACATCCGTATTCTGACACAATCTTTTTAGAGCATCTTGGCAGACTAGATTTAAATCACCTGTAAATATTTCAAAACGTTTGGACAAGTAGAAATATTTTAAAAAATTGTAATACAGTCTGAGAAAGTTTTTATGAAAACGCTAAAACGTGGGTTAATTCGGCACAGCTTCGACTATGTTTTCACTACTAAATATACATATTTTTTCACAAAAGTTTAAAGGGGTCTTGAATGCAGTTATATGTGTAACTGATTAAAATTTCAGAGAGTTCGGATTATAAGAACTTTTTTTGTTTTTATGTTACAGGATCCGATGCGAAAACAAAAAAAAAGCGAGGAGAAAACATTTCTTTTACAACTATTGATATATTTTTTTTCCACGAGCTGCAAAACCCTTAGAGTTATAACAGATAAATATTTCAAAGGGTACAAACAACAAAAACTTTCTTTTAAACTATGGAACGACCCATTGCCAAAAAACAAGAAAATGTATTCTTACAAGCACTTTTACCACTAAATATCAATATTTTTTCATAAATATTTCATTAAAAATATAAATGCATACAAAATCGGGTTAAAGATATAAAATCATACAAATTTGATCTTTATTTATGGTTATTATCATGGGCCCAGGCAACGCTGGGCGGGTCAGCTAGTTTTACACTATAATTAAAGAATTATGTCTCTGTGTGCAATGGCTAGGAAAATCTACCATGCATGCATAGAGGTCTAAAAATTTGGATGAGGATAGTTCAATGCATGTTCTAACGCATCTCAGGCTCAGATTTTCAATTTTTTTGATAATTAGATGAGATATTAATTAAAACCTACAATTAACGTCATTCTGAAACACAGAAACAGAGAAAATTCGAAAGTGTTAAAGGAGTCAAATTCAAAATCACAGAGGACAAAATTTTCTATAGCAATAGCGGGCTAAAACATTGTAACCTGAATTATTTTAGGAATGTCCAAAAATCACTGCAGAACGTTAAAAAATTATAAAATCGCAGAAGAAAAATTTATTATATTAGGCTAAAAGTTTGAAACCAAATTTTTTTGCTCGAATTTGAATGTCCAAAAATCACCACAGAACATGAAAAAACTCTTGAAATTGTAGAAAAAAATCACTGACCGAATCCCAAATAAACTTTACAAATATGAATGAATATATATTCAAATTATTTCATAACAAATAAAATTCATATTAGATACATAATTATAGATTATTAATTCATAAGTGGATTTAAGTACAATATTAATTTTCTTTCATTGCATGATTGTTCTAGGTTACAGTTCTTCAAGGTTCAGGCCGGGTTGCAGGTCTTCAAATTAAGAATATATGTGCTGCATGTATTTCCAATTTTAAATTATTTTTCAAATTATGCTATTGTTGCATAGTTTGCATAAATGTTATATAAAAATTATAGATCAGAGGAATAATTAATTCAAAATTTCTTCATTTACAATGATAACTGAGATCCTGTTGGAAAGTAATACATAAAAAATTCCCTGACTTTTCCCTGACCTCTTCAAATATTTTAAAAATTCCCTGACATTTCCCTGACTTTTTGCCTCAATTTTCAAATTCCCTGACTTTTCCCTGACCTGTAGGAACCCTGTGATGGTAACAGTCCCTGCTGTAACATAGGCTATATTTTATATAGGTGACACTACCACAAGAAGGGGGGGGGGGTGAAAGAGCGAAAAACGTTCTAAATTTTCGATTCTTTTTCGACATTAGTGTGGCTTAATTAGTAATTTCTGAATTATCTGTGGCAGTAAAATTTCCTCTAATGAAAATAGGCCAATGAATACCACTTGGCATTTTTCAAGAATTACGCGAGCAAAGCCGCGGGTTTTGCTAGTCTATACTAATATTATAAAGGAGTAAAGATTGTTTTTTTGTTTGTTTGTAGGGGGTAATCTCTGGAACTACCGAACCGATTTCAAAAGTGATGGTGGCAAATTGATGGTGACAACCCCTGCTCCAACATAGGCTATATTTTATGTCGATGCCACTGCCCCAGTGGGGTGCAGGAGCGAAAAACGTTCTAAAATTGCGATCTTTTCTATACTGAAGCAGCTAGAAATTTGAAATTTGGCGTTGTAGTTACTTATAAGATGTAAATGCTCTCTAAGAACAAAATAAAAAAAAATTCGAAATTTAAAAGGGTGAAATGAGCGAAAAGCGTTCTAAAAACATTCTAAATTACAATTTCTATGGAATCTCTAGAACTACCGATTAGGCAATAATGACAAGGGTTATTTGAATGATGGGAATGATATAAAAGTTCCGTTACTTGGTTTAATATGGGATACCGAAAAGGACACGCTGTCGTGTGATTTCCGGAATTTTAAAGTTGAGAATGAGCTCATCACAAAAAGAACGATTTTGTCCTTAACGCATAAAATATTCGATCCCATCGGTTTCACTTGTCCCGTGACCTTAATTCCAAAATTGCTTTTACAGAAATGTTGGAAAATGAAAGCTTCATGGGACTCTAAATTGCCCGATGAGATGTTAAGGAATTTAAAAAATGGAGTAACCAAATTAAGGATTTAGAAAATCTTGAAATACCTCGAAAATTATCTGACTTTTCAGTAAAAATGGGAAAATTATCTCTACACGCCTTTTGCGACGCGAGTAAATCTTCTTATGCTACATGCGTTTTTCTCAGAAATGAGCAATCGAAATTTGTCACCTGTCAACTTGTTCAGGCCCGTTCTAGAGTAGCTCCGTTAAAAGACATTTCGATTCCACGTCTAGAATTACTAGCTTGTTGCATTGGAGCTAGATTGACCAATAGCATTAAAGCAGATTTGAAACTAGAAAATATTGATACGATCCATTGGTCAGATTCTATGGACGCGTTATATTGGATAAAACGGGAAGGACCTTGGGCTACATTCGTAGAAAACAGAGTTAGGGAAATTCGAAAACTTACATCCACTGCTTCGTGGAATTTCGTACCTGGACATATGAATCCAGCAGATTTGCCGTCACGCGGTTGTTGTGCGAAATCCCTTATTAGGTCTCAGTGGTGGTTAGGACCGACATGGCTTTTGGATTCAGAAGAAAACTGGCCCAAGTCTAACATTTTGACTAACATGGAAATAGTAAATACTGAAAAACGAAAACAATTGTAACTGCCTCTAATTTAGAAAGTAATGACCCCCAATTTTATAATTGCTACTCTTCGTACAGTAAAATTTTGCGAATCACTGGTTGGATTCTGCGATTTATTCAAAATTCGAAAAGGGGTAGTAACGGCAGAATATTCGGTCAATTGACTAACAGTGAAATCCAGAAGGCAGAAACAGTTATTTTAAAGCTAGTACAAAAGGAATCATTTGAAAATATGAACGATAAAAGATATAAATGCTTACGCACTTTTACAGATTCGGAAGATATCATCCGTGTAAAAACTAAAAATTTTCATCGAAAAGATGAATTTAACTTTAGGTTACCTGACGTCTTACCTTCAAAGCACCACGTTGTACAACAACTTATATTTTCGAAACACTTAGAATTTGGTCATTGTGGTGTATCATTTTTGATGACCGTGCTAAGAGAAAAATATTGGATTCTAAAAAGTCATAAGACTATTAAAAGCGTGATTAGTAAATGTGTCGTATGCAAGAAACACGCCTCGAAACCCCCGGAAGTTGAAGAAAGTGTTTTACCGGTAAACAGAGTGCGAGAAGATTTTTGAAATAATAGGGGTGGATCTATGCGGTCCACTTTATTTGAAAGATGAATCCAAAGTATGGATTTTATTAATAACGTGTGCAATTTTTAGAGCAGTCCATTTCGAACTGTTGTATAATATCTCAACAGACAGTTTTATTCTTGGACTCACAAGATTTATTGCGAGGCCGTCCTTCAGTAATATACGCTGATAATGGCACCAATTTTACTGGATGTCGTAATTTATTTAGTAAGATTGATTTTGAGAAACTAAAAACTGTCAGTGTTTTTTCACATATAGACTGGCAGTTCATATCATCTTCTGCGCCCTGGTGGGGTGGCTTTTGGAAAAGACTCGTCGGAATCCTGAAACGAATGCTGAGAAGAGTGGTAGGGAAAACATCTCTTAATTACGAAGAACTATCGAACAGTAAGTCCTCCCGATAGACGTCAAGTGGGGGTTGGCTCAAGTTGAGTTCTGTCCCCTAGTGAACTCAAAGGGGGGGAATGTGAAGAAAAGAACTCTGATTAGAACTATAAAAACCGCAGACTGTGCCTGTACATTTCGCTAAGACTTTCATTTCCGTCCACGAAGACTCGCTTTTGAATTTGTACTTTGCCCTTTGAATAATAATTTCCTTTTTTTTCTTTCAGAGAGATATTTTAAACAGTTGGGTCTTTGAGACCAAAGATGTAACTCCATTTTTGTTGCGTCTGTGAACCATTATGAAAAGGATTTATATTTTTATTGTTGTGTTAGTGATTAAATGTTGTGTTTTTTTTTTTTAAAAGACTTCGAATTTTAATGTGTGTGTCTAATATGATCAAGATACCTGCATGAAGCATCCCATCACGAACCCGCAGGTAAGAGATTTTATTTATTAGAAAATCTTTAAGTAACTCTTACCTAAAGAAAATTAATTTTGATTGATTAATGAAAATTTGATAATAAAAGCACCTTCTGTGCTCTGCCAAATCTAAAATCTAACTAAAATTGACTCAATGTCATAATTAAAAAATATTCTAAAAGATGTGCAGTGACGCCATCTGTAGTCTAACCGACTAATACTGAACAACAAATTTAAATAAATTAATACATAACAATATACAAGTACTATTTTTTACTCTACTTTGAGTGTAAACTGAATCCTTTGACAAAAAGAGACTTCTGTAGTGGCTACTTTATAATCACTACTTTTCAAAATAAATAAGTGTAGTTATACTTTTTATAAAGTAAGTAGTTTGCTATAAGAAAATAGCTTTTTCAACCATCAATATATTCATAGCTGCCAAAACCTTCAGCTTTTTTATTTTTAGTACTACTATTTTTTAATATAAATATTCACTTTATTAAATAACAAATTTGTTATAAAAAAATATAAAGATTGCTATTTTAAAATAGTGGTACTCAAAAATTGGAAGGTTTAGCAGCTATATACACTATATTGCCAAAGGTGACCGGTCACTTGCGATTTTAGACGTTTTGTTAACTATCTAGAAAAATACGTGCCAAATTAACCTGAAACTGCAGGTGTGTAAACAATATAGTAATAGGTTATATATTTCCGCGAAGATGTTTTACCGAAACCCCATAGGGGACTGTCAACAGATTGAAAAAGAACGAATATCTTTTGGATTACCCTGTAAAAACTAATGTAGCAAAAGCGTTCAAACTCGAAATTATTAATAAGTGGCTTATTGTAATATACTGTGTTCATTCTTATGAGGGTAGCATGTATACTCGAAGAGAAATTAAGATTTTTATAAAAACAGTTCCAAATTTCACCAAGTTTTTTGCTTATAATTTGCAGATAAATATAATCCTTTTTAATAAAAAGCTATGCGTTGCTGACGACTGGGATTTTCGATAATCGTTGCCACAGATTAAACTCGGAAAATGAAGCATTTGAAGTTACTGAAAAAATTAATAGCTCGAAAAGTATTTGTCAGAAAATTGTTAGGCAAACTTCATTAGAAAGATAAAAAATTGTATTTTTCTTGATATAAATTTCAAATCTAATGATTATGCCGTTTTTCAAATATTGAATTTCAAAAATTACCCAATTTCACAATGGAGTACCATAGCGAAATCTTCACACGTAAAAAGATAATGATAACGGCCATGTGTCCTGACGTATACTGGCTATAGCACGAGTCACAAATTATAGTAGCCGTACTATTCTGTTAAAATATAAAAGTGAATTATGATGCCACGAGTGCATGATTTTTAATTAATTTTAATATAATCATCTTAGAAACAAGGTTTTGGAATTTTTTTTTCGAATGGGACTAATAAATTGGCCAATACTGTATATTATTTTGAGTTTAAAAGAGGAAAGATGGGGGAGCGCTTTATATTATTTAGGTTTCCTCGGGAACTTTTGGTCAGAATTGAAAGTTTAATATATCAAAACGTCAGAAATGAAATCGACATTAAATCGGCAATAACTATAACGACTGTCCTTCAGTTCGTTTGGATAGATTTTCATTTAAAAATATAAAATCATTCAACATTGATTTTAGGTATTTTTTAGGTTATTATCACGGGTCCGGGCAACGCCGGGCATGTCCGCTAGTAATAATAATAATATCTGTTGATTAGTGCGAAGATAGGGTACACAATATTGCACGTACTGCTATATTTGGATACAACCCCTCATCTTTTTGCTTCCTTTTGGGAACAACAGATTTCGAGCTTATTCTATCGACGATAATTTTCAGAAATTTCAAGCTATGATTTTGACACTTTTATAAAAGTTGCTCTATATACTTAGCTAATACATTATGCACATTATATTTTGATTGCTTTCGCGCATGCGCAGTGAAACATTTTTTAGTAAACCTGCTCATTTTTCATCCAGTTTTTATTATTTTTTAATTCCGATTGCAGAGTATTATGTACAATGTTGTTTAACATATTTTCTCAAAATAACTTTTTTTTATATTAAGAACTCTGCAAATTATAAGCAAAAAAATTCGCAAAATTTGGGACTGTTTTTATAAAAACCTTTATTTCTCTTCGAGTATACATGCTATCCTCATAAAAATGAACACAGTATATTACAATAAGCCACTTATTAATAATCTCGAGTATGAACGCTTTTGCTACATTAGTTTTTACAGGGTAATCCAAAAGATATTCGTTCTTTTTAAATTTGTTGACAGTCCCCTATGCGGTTTCCGGAAAAAATCTTCGCGGAAATATATAACCTATACTTATACTGTTTACACAACTGCAGTTACAGGTTAATTCCTCATGTATTTTTCCGGATAGTTAACAAAACGTCTAAAATCGCAAGTGACCGGTCACCTTTGGCAATATAGTGTATATTGTATAATTTTTGAGTTAGGCTAAACACCATTAATTATACAGGTCAACCTATGCAATGACATAGGATTATTATATTACATTGATACGAGGATTTTTAATTTAAAGAGAAAAGTTGGCCATTAATTAAGGGCATAACTCTGAACAGGCCCTGTAGAAAAGTTTTACATCTAGTAAAAATGCAAGGACATCAATCACAGGCTTTCATAGGTCCAAGCCAATGAGGATCTGGATATCCTGACAGCTATGAGCAGTTAAATTTTCAACATTTTATGAAAACAAAATACTTTAATGTTACATACACTTAATATTAACATTCTCATTAATTTTAATGAATCTTCTATATCATTTTATACATTTAGACAAAACAAAACTTACAGATTTCATTCTACCGATTAACTTTTCTTTCTCCTTGGAAATGTTGAATTCCTTCTTTTCAGAAACATTTGGGATGGATGTGATTGCAGCCCATTCTTCCAGAAACAAATTCTCAAAATCGGGTATGTTATCTTAAAAAGGAAATTATTCGCATAATGAGAATTTTTGAAAATATTATTTTTGCAGTACAAACCAGGAATTACTTCAATTTGTTACTATTAAATCAAAACTCTTCGCCTTTCAACAAGCTGGTACAGTGCACTAAAGTAAAAATAAAAAAATCACCAAATACTTTTTAATCACCAAATTGCCACAAAAAGATGCAAAAAAGACAGGGAATTGATTCTTCTATAAATATCTAAGATTAAATTATCTTAAGAGCTCTCTCCATATTAGAATAGTAAAATCAAAAATTGACAAAAACCCACATTTTGCACAAAATTTTGATTGCACCAAGTCTTACCTTCAGATATTAAATTTCAAATCATTAAGTAAGAAAGTTTAGTAGTATTCATTCATATTTCCCATAATTTTGCTATGCTGTTTTCTACTATTTTGTTACTATTCAGTATCCAAAATATAATTATTTGATTTTTATGTATGAAATATGAAATTAATATTTGAAATATATATATATTGCAATCAACAAATATTTTAATTCTTTTTTAGAGGTCTCTAATATGTGTACAAAATATCAGCTCATTTGTCAAAGTAGTTTTTGAGTTATGCTTAAAAAAAGCATCAGTATTACAATTTGAGGGACCATATATCGATTGAAAGAAAGGGTCATTCCATGTCAATTCAACCAAATTTTTTTATGGCTTGCAACCCGATCGACAAGGACTTAGGGAGAACTTTGTTTAAATATTACCCCTCCCTTGATATGAACCCATGCAAAACTTTTCTTTTCTAGATCCCATAGTTTAATTAATAGCAATTTTAACTTTAAATATAGTTGCTCTATGAGAAAACAAAGAAAGAAACCCATTTTAAAATTTGAGGTATGCAATTTCCCATCA
This sequence comes from Maratus michaelseni, assembly GCA_963931845.1. Taxonomy (NCBI): domain Eukaryota; kingdom Metazoa; phylum Arthropoda; class Arachnida; order Araneae; family Salticidae; genus Maratus; species Maratus michaelseni. The sequence continues at coordinate 191,025,138 of OZ007590.1, forward strand.
GTGGCACTACCAAAATAAAATGAAGAAAAACAAATAATAATGAGAAAATTTTTATTAATACATAAATTTGACAGTGACTGAAGCTTTTCTGCAAATTTGAGTGAAGTTCATTTGTGAAAAGAGTTTAAAATGTGCTTAAAAAGTTAGTTGAAGATAGTTATACACATAGAGATAGATGAAACATCATAAATTAAATAAAGGTCATAGAAAATAGCTCTATCAACAGTAGTAACTATTGATAAAATGTAATGCATCTGAAACCTTTTCCTGTAAAGAAAAACTATACATTTTACACTCCATATTTTCAATGGATATCATGCTGCAGTAAGCCTTATATACAAATTTCATTAAGTTTAAAATAAATGGCAATAAATGCATTTTAAATAATTACCGCCCATAGACGGTACTGTAATCCAATTCATTTGTGCAGCCCTGTACAATAACTATGAATGCTATATACACCACCTTCAAGTAAAAACATGCTCTAGGCGACTAACATACTAAAATTACATTACCGTAACTGTGTTATAAACTCCACTCCAAAAAAGTGATTCATAAAGTCATTTTATAAAATCATTTCACAAATTAGTTTCATAAAATCTCTACATTAGGATACATCATTAGGAAATCATACACTAGATATAACAACAGCAGTTTCAATTATTTCATGGAATATTTAAATAATTTATTTAGTTTCTTTTTAGCACTAATGATATTTCCTATTGAAAACTTGATAAAATTTGTATTGAATTTTTTTACATTTACTTCACTTACTCAGCCTCAATATTAGATAAGTTTTTCATATTGCATACCTCTAACTATTCATAGAAACTTCATTAAAATTTATATTTAGACTAATTTGGAAGTTTAAAATCTTACTCTAGTTCAAAATTAGGGGTTAATATTTAAAATTTGTCTTTCCCTCTAAACTTATTTTCTTCATGTAAATTTAAAGAAAAGACAATTACCTATCAAATGGTGTATCTCTGCAACAATTTGAGTGTTAAAAAGATTTTTTTTTAGCTGTCTGCACATAGAAGTGAAAAAAATGTAAATCTTTTTAATGGAATTCAGACAATCACATCTTCATTATCTTCAATATGGATATTGAATAGAATAAAAATAAAACAGCAGCATTAGAGTGAAAAAAAAATACACTGCTCAAAACAATTAAAGGATATTGCAGTTTTAGGTGGATTTTGTATCTGGGAAACTTTTTAGCTGATTGATACATGGTCGACAGACATAGTAGGTTATATGAGAATAAATTACACATGTTTGGCAGAAAAAAATGCATTTTATTGCGCATTTGTGTACAAAAGGAAAAAAACACAATTTGTGCATATGAGAAAAAAAGAATAAGAAAAGGTGTTTTCTTCAAAGAAAATCATTTTCAGTAGGGGGTATGGTTTCCACGGGCGGCCAGCAACGTTGAACACCTTTGAGGCATGGACTCAATGAGGCTATTAATGACGAGTTGGGGTATTCTGCCCCACTCTTCCAGAAGAGCTCTTTCCAGTTCATGGAGAGTTTGTGGGGCTTGCCTGCGGCCAGAAACTCGTCTTCCTAGAGCGTCCCAAACGTGCTCGATTGGATTCATGTCTGGAGAACACGCTGGCCATTCCATTCGAACGATTCCTTCCTCGAAAAGGAAATCCTCCACCAGGTTTGCACGATGTGGCCTGCAGTTATCGTCCATTAAAATGAAGTTATCTCCGATTGCTGCAGCGTAAGGGACTACAATAGGTCTGAGGATCTCATCCCTATATCGGCGACCAGTCAGAGCTCCATCTCGAATGATGTAGAGGTCAGTGCGCCCGTCAATGGAGATGCCACCGTACACCAACACTCCTCCACCGCCTAATCTGACACTTTCGTGCACGAACGCAGGATTATTCCTACTGCCACGGTCCCTCCAGATGAAAATACGCCTATTATCCGGATGCACAGAAAAACGGGACTCGTAAGAAAACAGAATATTGCTCCATTCATTTCTCCTCCAGTTGACATGCTCGGTTGCCCACTCCCTGCGGTCGCGACGATGCCTTGATGTTAATCTAACACATACCATCGGTCGGCGAGCATACAGACCTACAGCATGGTGCCGGTTTCGGACAGTCTGAGTTGAAATCGTGGTGCCGAGCGAAGGTGTTGTTGGAGAAGAGTAGCGTTCATGTTTCGGTGTCTCCGAGCTGTTAACGCTAAATACCGATCTGCATTGGGCGTTGTTGCCCGTCTACGACCTTGCCCTGGTCTTCGGCCTGCACATCCACTCGCCAAAAAACGGTTCCAGATCCTGGAAATGACACTTTGTGACACTCCAATGGCTTGCGCTACTTCGGTTTGAGTTTGGCCCCCTTCTAACCTACCAACAATTCTCCAAGCTTCTGAATCTGTCAAATGACTTCGCTGAGACATCGTACTCATCGAAACAAAGCAATCACTGAATGCCGATCATCCTTGTCTTCATTCTCTTTTATCTAGTTGAAAGTCAAATTTCATTCGCTGCCGCTGAAGCGACGTTTTTGACGTCGAACTCAAAATTTGCATACTTCACAGTTTGAAAACCAGAAAAATTTGCATTTGTGATTTTCTTCTTCTATTTTCAGCAAAAAAAAATTTCGTTTATATCTTTATTTTATATAAAACTTCAAATATCCTTTAATTGTTTTGAGCAGTGTACTAAAATGAAATATGCTCTTTATTACAAATATTTATTTACTTTTACTTTTTTTTTCATTACTAGGGGACTCTGCCCCCTACAAGCTATGTTCACCAACCCCTGTTCTGACGCAGCAAAGTTTAAAAACACTCTGATTTGATCAACTCTAAAACGATTACGGAAAATTGAATTATAATTAAATAATTCGTGGCAATTTGCTGTAAATGGGTTTCCATTTATTTTCCTTTGACTATTTTAAGGCCAAATCAACTGCTGTCGAAACAGTTAACAACTCTTTTCGCGATTGATTAAATAAGATCAATTAAACATTTGAAAATCAACTTGTTTAAAATGGTTAAGTAAACAATGTTGCTGCATTGGGGAATTTTATAATGATGCTATAGAAAATTGGGTACTTCTCAACTTTCAAGTTGAATAATTTCTACAAAAGAAAAGAACTGTCGCTAAAATATAAGATTTAACGCCAAAAGTGCATGATCGTGGCATTGTATACAAACCTATTGATCTATAACCAGGAATCTGTCCAGACTTTTCTCCCAGGGTCCTGTTTTTGAGAAATTGTGAACAGCTTTTAATACATTTGTGAAAAATCTAGTCATAATTTTGTGAATTTGAAATGATCGTCATCTTAAGGTTCTTGTTTATACATTTTTAAGGAGATATGTATGCAAAATATACATTCTTTATATATATAAAAGTGAGAGTCAGATTTTCACTTTAAATGATTAAATTTGTGAAATGTTCAGTTTGGAGAAGGAAAAGTTTAGTGAAAAGTACATTTTTAAGACAAAGAATTTTGTGAAGGGCCCTGTTTTAAGGTGAAAAGTTTTGTAAAGGGTTCTGTTTTAAGATGAAAAATTTTGTGACGGATCCTGTTTTGAAATGAAAAAAATTGTGAAGGGTCCTTTAAAGGACCCAATTTCTTCGTAAACTGATCCCTGATAACACATTTGAAAATCAGATTGTATAAAATGCTTGTTATGTCACAAAACAAAACATTCATTTATTTATTTCAAAATAAAAATTAATATTTCATAATTTAAAATTAATATATTTCTTTTCAGATTTAAATATTTATTTTACCATTTCTAGCCTCTTTTAAATTCCATTTTTCCAAATTAACTTATTGGTGATCTTAGTCATTTATTTATAGTTTCTATAACCTCTTAAAATTGCTTTCAAAAGTTCCTTTGCCATCTTGGTTTAAACACATCTTCTTTCTGGCTTTTTCAAAAATCTACCGTCGGTTGTCAATTTTATAAATATTACAATACACAAATCCAGTCACTACGGCTTTTTGCATACTGCAATCGAGCCTTTCCGTTTTCTGGAGCATCTGTTTTGAGGATTTCTGTGCATGTATCCTTCCCATTGGTCACTGGTTTTGGTGGGAATACGACAATTTGCGAAGCATCTCTGAGAAAATCCTCTCCTTTTCTAGCCAGATGCTGATGCATGAACACACACACATCAGTGCTCAATAACTAACTATTATATATATATATATAGGTGTGTGGCGGAGTTGTGTGGAAAAAACGCATGGTTAATTTATATTTTTTTTAAAAAAAGGGAGGGCATTTTGATTTACACATACGTTTGCTATTACACATTTTATAATGGACTGTGATATGATACTTTTATATGCAAATTAATATAGTTATATTTACATATTCATTAATTAATTTAAATGAATTTATATTCATTACTAGTAAGAATGTTTTTGATCTATTGTATTAACATTAATGCCTATTGTGGATAATATCATATTAACTTCTAATATAATGTATACTTTTCTAAAATGTTAATATAATACATGTATTAATTTTTATTAAATGTTCTACCCTAACCACTTATATCAAGTGTATTTAATTTTTAACTTTGTATGCAGAAACATTATATATGTTACTAATTAATTTCAATATTTAATTTATATTAATTTTAAATCCTTAGTATCTTAATTCAATTATTTAGTATTTTAATGTGAATGTAATTTAATTTATGTGATGTTGCATTTTTGGCACAGCTGTTTAATAGTGGCTATGTCATTTCAAGGTACATATATTTTTATGTTGCATTAATCATTAATTATTAATTTTTCCATCTTCCATCTTATTTTTAACATAGAATTATTCATTAATACATCCATTACTTTAATGTAATTGGATATTCTATTTATTATTTAATTTAATTTATTTATTATTTAACTAATTGATATCCTCTTTAGATGGTATTTGGTTTAATTTTTAAATATTAATTTTCTTCCACTGCTATTTTCATTCATCCTATATTCATTTTTTCCCTCATAGATGGCAGCACTAAGGTTTGTGTTGCTTTACAATAATATTCATATTATTCTAAAACCTATTTTGGCAACATGGTAAATCATTTTCTAAAACTAATTTTGGCAACATGTAAAGATTTTTTGCAATTCATTCCCTTTGCCTAGTTATGCTCATATATCTCATATCTGGTTCATGAAGTGCACCAATATCTTTTTTAATAAAAATGGCTTTCGCACTTTATGACTCTATTTCAAGTTTTAATCTGTTTATTATGGGTAAGATTTCTTTCCTTTTTAATATTGTATTTATTTCTTATCTTTAAGATTTTTTCACAGGTTTTATTCATTGTTTATGAGTAGGTAGTCCCAAAATCAAATTCTTTAGCAATGTTATGACTAATATGATGATGAAACCACTCATTTTATTTGTGGTATTTAGGCATTTGGGACTTGATAGTTCTATCTAAATTCCACAAATTTCATTTCATTCATTCAATTTTTAATTTAATTTCTTCTTCTTTTAAATAAGTTTTTAGTATCTATATTCAGAGTGTTGGGGAATACTTTCATTGTCAACTAATTATTATATACTAAATCATAATTTCATAGTTTAAGTTGGTGTTATGGTAATGTTTCATTTATGGTTATATATATATATATATATATATAGGCCGACTGTTGAGCTAAACAGGCTCATCGGTCAAGTCATTTTTATAACTAACCATCAATTAAAATATAATATTCTTTAAATCAACCTCGATTTGGGCAACTTCTTTTATGATCCAGATGTGCATCTCAAGAGAAAAGTAATACTCTCTAATGAAGTGGAAACATAGTAATTGGTTACGTGTGATGTTGCTTTGACAACGTGTGATGTTGGGGTAATCGTGTAAAAAGTTTTCTTGTTGTCAATGTTGTATGCAAGATGCTCTAGTTTGAAGCATTTGGTTCAGGCTTCAAAAGTGGTCTATACAATTGGTAATATGAACTTTTTTATCGATTTCTTCCTAGAAATTAAATTTAGGATATTATCAAAATCATCATTGGCGATAGCCATTTTTATCGAAGAAGATCTTTGATCTTAGGAAAGTACTGAAAGATATTTTGTGGAATTAATGAAATTGTACATCTTTTTAACAACCCATTTTACATAGGACCGTATTCATCTTTCAAAAATTAACTTTTCCACATTTTAGATTTAGGTGTTCATCTAACTAAAAGAACAATCACTAGATTCCTATATAAATGAAGAACGTTTTAATCTATGAGATTTTTAATATAATTTACAGCAATACATTGTATACTAAATACTTAAATATAAAAATTTCTTTGGCTAGTAATATCTCTAATGCAAGAAGAAAAATTCTTCTGTTAAAAAAACAGAATAATCAGTAAATAATTAATAATTTTAGTGTGAAGTATGCACAGATGATGCTTATAATTTTATACATGTTATATCTTAATAATTTTATACATGTTTTATACATGTTATGTATTTTATACATGTTAATTTTATACATGTTGAATATTTACAATAAAATAAGATATAGTAGTAGTAGAAAAAAGGAGTTCGATTGAGAAGGAGCTGTGAGGTGGTGAGGAGTGAGGAGGGAGACGTGGTTAGAGAAAACTAGCCTGCGTCACGAATACGACCATCGCACCCAAGCCTCTGAGGGGCTTATATCGCACCAGGGCTTTGTCTCGCCCGGCGCTGCGATCGGCCTGGAGCCGCTCCCCACTGAGGACCCCCAGGTCATTTTACCAAGGTCGATGACATAGGTCGCCACGATAGTAACCCCACACTCGGAGGAAACTTCCGCAGAGACGGAACCTTGATGAACCGCCGAGGAACCCCCGACGACTTCGTTCGCGAAACCCCATTGGGGGAGACGGTCGCTAGGCCATATGTCGAGCTACCATGACGGCTCTTGCTTTACTACAACTCGAGGGGTGTGAAAACCTACAAAGGTAGTCACGTTCCCTCTTGCAGTGGATCCTGGAAGGGAAATGATTAATACAACAAAATATAAACTCTTAATAAAAACTCCAAATTCAAAACAACAACTATGACTAGAATGCAACAACATTTCAAACTTCAACAACAAACTTTAACAACTACAAAATTTAAACAACTGTGACTAGCCCTTTTATCACATTTCCATTCCGGCTTATGAGACAAGTCTCAAGCCTGCGTACTTATTGCACCATTACCTCTACCTCTACGTCCTGCGCCGCGGGGACCGCGGGCATTTCGTAGTGCGTTCAAGCGTGGGCGTGGAAGAGCTCGGTGATTGCGGCCTGCTCTTTGGCGACCAAGGTTTCGATCTAGCGTAAGCATGAAAAGTCGGTGAATAATCAACCGGACTCCCTTTCCGGCGTAGCCGTCCAGGCAGAGATCGCTTGGCGCACGCGTCCGAAAGTCGCGAGGAAAGTACTTTTCCCGCACAGACTTCCAGAGCACGCACCGAAATAGCACATGGCTAACGTCGCAAACCTCAACTCCACAAAAACATGTAGAGTCGTGGTTGAAGAAGCGAGCCTGATGATCGCCAAAGGCGCCGTGTCCCGTGAAGACCTGATTAATGAAGAAATAGCCCTGCAGTCGACAAGTGCCGACGCGTGGGAAAGATTCATATGCCTTGCGGCCGGTCTCAGATTGGTCCCATCTCTCTTGCCACTTGGACAAGGCACGTCCAAAGAGGTCTTTTTTGGCTTGGCGGCGCGTGACTGGAATCACTACGTCGACAGACTGTCGAGCAGTGGCTTCTTTTGCCAATATGTCCGCCCTTTCATTGTAGATGTGACCAACATGAGCCCGGACCCAATGCAGATCATAGATAAACATACAAGATAGGACAATATCATAGAACTCAATGGTAACGCGATTACGATCGCAGCGCCTTTAGTGACAATGGGGAAGAAACTTCTCATCCTTGGAATATTACTGTTATTGACACTCTACATTATTATGATCTTTCTTTTTCGATTGCTGCATGTAATGTTTACATTTTCAACAGAATATTATGCGGATTTTTTTCCGTACGAGAAGGGTGAACAATAGACAATTAAAAGAAAAATCGTTTTGAAAAGCAATGGTATAATATAAAAATGTACGAAATTTATTATTTATGTTACAAAGAAAATAATTCAGATAAAAAATTGGAAATTTCATAAACATTCCCACTTGTTAGGAAAATTTTTTGAAGCGATGTGTTATTAATTTATGAATATTAATGTATTAAAACAATTGTTACAATAACATTAAAAAATATATGTATTTCCTCTTTATCAGAGAAAATAAAAAGGTTGTTTTTAATTTAAATAACGTGAAAATAATTCAAATAAAAAATCGGAAATTTCATAAATATTTCTAATTGGAAGGAAATTTTTTTTAACCGATGTTATTATTTTATCAATTTTAATGTATTAAAACAATTGTTACAATAATCTTTTAAAATGTATGCATTTTCTCTTTATCTAAGAAAATAAAAAGATTGTTTTTAATTTAAATAACGTGCAATAAGTTAAACAATATTTTAAAGAGTCAAATAACTATTTTCACTTTGGTTTACAGAAAACATGATGAATAAATGATATTCATTTTTTTATTCTTTGTACTTGTGTATTATATGGTTACAATAAAGTTTGATGTTTACGTTTTCAACAGGATCTTCTAGGGTTTTTAATTTAAAACTGCATAAAGCAATGGTATACTATAAAAACATATGAAATATTACACTCAAGTCTCAGAAATTTACTTATTTATTATGTTACTGAGTAAATATAGATCAGAGAAAATATAGTTCTAAGAAATGCTATATTTTTATAAGAAAATAAAATATTTTATTCGATTTCTAGGAACGTATATAAGAATAGGAGCAAATTATACCTTCTATGAGTTAAAATAATTTCTTGAATATGCAAAAAAAAAAAAAAAAAAAAAAAAAAAAAAAAAAGTATTTAAATTTGAAAATAGTTTTATACACAAATTTGTATATTTTTTAAATTAAAATATATTGTCAATGTCTTATGTTCATCTGTACATTCACTTGTTGTGTTCAAGACAACACAACATACAACACTTGGTGTGTTCTTATGGTAACCAGTGATAGAAATTGAGAAATAAACCGTAGATGTCAAATAACGCCTACTGTAAGTATCTTAGGCGTCAGATTAAAAATTTTAGCTGCAATTTCTAAAATTCATTTTTAACATAACTAATATTGTATACCAGCTTTAAAAAAAAAAAAAAAAAACATGAATATTTTGTTTTTAATATAAAATTATTGAAGTTCTTAATCTCCATGATTATAATAATTGAAACAACTGTAAAACTGATGTAAAGCATTTTTAGAAATTAATAGGAAAACGCACTTAATCATGTAAGACAAAATTTTGTCAAATGTTAATTATTACAATTGAATTTACTGTGAAAAAAAAAAAAATAAATAAACATAATACATCTACATTTGATTGTTAAAATAAAATAAAAAAGTGCACTATTTTGCACTTGACGACTAATGACCGCTAATTCTGAACACTGATTTAAATAGAAAATATTTAAAATTGCAAAAATAAAATTTTGGCGTTAATTACAACGCCCGACTAACAATATGAAGAGTCCTGCAGCAAAGATCCAAATGGGGACACCATAACATTTTTGTAGCCAATTTAATGTAAATAAGTTAATTTTTTAAATATTTAAATGAGGGAAATGGCTATTTTCATTTTGGATTTAAGAAAACAATTGCATAACCCTGATAAATAGGTGATTTTTGTGGTTTTCTTGTTTTTTATTCCCCGTTTTTTTCGTACTCAAGTGCAATCTTTGCTAATTGTTATCTTCAAATTTGAATTTCAATATTGTAACGCATGCAAATTTCTTGTGCTTATAATATTATATATGCACACCAAATATTTAGGAAAATTTTAGTTTCAAATATCAATTACATAAATATTTCATTTTGCACCAGATATAATTATGATCACTAAAAACTAATTGTGTGCTACATAAATTAATATTTGGGTATTTTATATTGCAAAAGACTGTGATGGAAGTAAAAGTTAACAAATAAGACTTTCAGAAAAGTCTTTTTATATTGCATAACATATAAGAAATAATAAAATTACTGATGGGGGAAAAAATCATTTTTACAATTTTTGAGAATTATATGAATCTATTTTATAAAAAGAAAACAAAAAAAGAGAGAGAAACTGATATTATACTTTAAAATACAAGTTGTGTCACTACATCAAATTTTGGTTAACAATAATGAAAATATTTCCTTTATATTAATTTTGCTTGTATGAAATGTGATGACATCATTGGATGTGGTGGAATTAATGTCTGTGATGCAATACATGTACACCAATATGAATAAATATAATTGAAAAGAAATGCAAATAAGAAAAAGAGGAACTGATGATGATATATATATATATAATTTTATTTGGCATGAATACATTTTTATTATTTATTCAATTCAAAGTTACATATCATATTGACTAATCAACTTAATATGTTTATAAACTGTAAAGAAACATGTTATCACTACATTAAAGCATTTATTTTATACACCATTAATACCACAAAGGAAATTTACAAAATATAAATCATCAAAAGCAGAAAACAGTGCTGAGTTAATGAGACATTCATCAGTGGATCATCAAAAAAATTCTTCAATTAGTCACGGATTTTTTTTTTAATTTGTTGATCGGTCATGAAAAAATATCACGAAATTTGCCAGTTAAATTAAATATAATTGAATGAGTAGCAGTTTAACATCCTTTAATTGCAGAAGCAGGTTCGTTCTATTGATAAAAGTGCTGTCATGCTAAAAAAAAAATTTTTAAATTGGTTGATTTTCTTTCATCAAAATAAATTATCTTACTATGATTTTGGAGAACATATGATGTCATATTGACAAGTAAATTATTTGATTCTTGTTTTGCTAAAAACTTACTTTTGTAAGATATTTTATTTTCATGAATTTTTGAGCTGTATTAAACTAGCAATACTCAGTAAACATCTAAACCAGGGTTCATAAATATGATGATATTTTCAAAAATATTCAATTGAAAACAGATATAATTTGCTTTTTACACTCGCAAAAAACTATGGGATTTAATAATGTCAAGTTTGGTGCCAAGCTCTAGTCTGCAGAAAATAGAAATAAAATTTTGTGATGTCACAATATTTTGCATCCTTAAACTTTGAATTGTGCATAAACAGTAAATAAATCATACATAAATTTGGGAAATATTTTTAATTTTTTGGTATTTAAAAAAATTAGATGTGCAAATACTAAAACTTATTTCTGCCTTATTTAGGTTTCAAATACACCAAAAAAAGAATCAGCACCAATTTCGCAAATCGTTTGTAGGGAAAAAGAGCCGACATTCATCAGTGGATCGTCAAACAAATTCTTCAATTAGTCACGGAATTTTTTTTTTTTTATGTGTCGATCGATCATGAAAAATATTGCGAAATTTGCCAGTTAATTGATGAAAAAATCTCAAAAATCGTCGACTAAATGCGAGGAAAAATTATTTTACATTTGTCTGTAGAGCATAAAGGAAGTTATGAAATTCTTCAATCAGTTGCGGGGAAAAATGCAAAAATCATTGATCGGTCATGAGAAAAAAATTTCAAAATTTATCAGTTGATTGTGAGAAAAAAAAATCTTGAAATTTTTTGGCCGGTTGCAGAAAAAATGCAGAATTGGTCGATCAGTCGCAGACCCCCCCCCCCCCCCCCCAATGACTTTTGCTAATAGGTCACGAGAAAAATGTCTCCAAATTTGCCAATTGGTCGCATGTGAAATAGGGCAGTGGATCTTCAGAAATATTCCTGAAATTCTTCAATCAGTCGAAGGAAAAAAATTATGAAATACGCCGATTGGTCATGGGGAAAAATCATAAAATTCACCAGTCGGGTGAAAAATCTCAAAATTGTTGTGCAATTAATATGTAGATCGGGAGAGAAATAGTGAAATTCTTCAATCATTCGCGGAAAAAAATGTGTCAAAAAACATGAAATGAGTCTATAGGTCCCAAGAAAAAAAGAAGCTAAAGTCGTTAGTCGACAAAAATATTACTAAAATATTACAAATAGAAACCATAATAGTAAAATCAAATTGACTAACAAAAACAGCTTTTATTTCATTATTAATTCACCAAACAAAGAGTAATTCCATATACCTTAAAAGTTTTAAAAGTAAAAAGTATTTATAAATAATGTTAATGTACAAACAAAGATGAAAACTTTTTTTTGTTGTTGTTTTTTTTTCATCACCGTAATCTAAATGTGTATTTACCAAAATTCTCCCTCTGTTTTTCATTTTTACTTTTACAAATTCCTTCATTTTTACAAATTTAATTTACATTTGTTTTGACTGAAAATATACAAAATTTCATACACAATATTTTGAAAATAAATATCAAATATATGAAAATATCAAACAGCCATTTAACTGAAATTATGTCTTTTTAAAATCCATGTTAAAGAAAACAAGCTTGGGTACAATTGAAGTATGAAGTTGACCCCTACCTCTAAAATTTTCAATATAAACACTCAATTTTGACACATTTAAAAAATTAAAAGAACAGATTAGAATTAAAGAAATATTAACAATACCGATATATTAACAGGATAATACCTTCAAAAATATTAAATCTTTCACTTCTTTTTATTTTTAGAATAGAATTCCAACTTTAGTTCATGGTTCCTTTTCTTTATATGTGAATAGATTTGAATTTTAGAAAATAATATAAATATTATCTTTTGTGCAATCTCTTTATGTGCATCGTGCAATTGTAACCTACTAAAATTTATCATTCTCCTAAATAACAATATCATATTTTTTAACACACCCTTGCTCCAGAAAATTTGAGACAAATCAATGTTATACATTTCTTTTACTAGATTAAATAAAGTTATTTTAGGCCTCTTAAGTTTAGCACCTGGATATTCTTTGAAGTTTGTCAACAAAGAATGACCTTCATTAGCATGATCATCATCAGACTGTGTTAGTAGACTATTTGCACACTCTTCACAATTTTTTAATTTTTCAACAGTTTTTCTACCTATATAACCAGCAATATAATATTGAACATTGGACACTACAGGGTCATTAGGAATTTCAGGGACAGTAAATGTTGAAGTATCAACATCATGTGTTGTGGAAGTAACACAACCATCCCCCTGAAAAATTTCATCAATATTGGTGGATTTTGATGAAACTCTGTCTTTTAAAGAAATTAGAATCTTATCAAAATCTGCTTCACAATTTGATGCCTTAGTTGAGTTAAAAATGTTATTTACCATAACTGCTCTCAAACAGCTGGTCAATTGAGAGCAATCAGGATTACTGTCATTTCCCCTCTTTGAACGAACTATAGAAAATGTGTTTTCCAGCGCATCCTGATTGAAACGTCTCATGAAAACATTGTCATGTTTTTCTAATATTATCTTGCATACATTAATAGCAGATTTCACAGTCACTAACCAACCTTTCTTGCAATGTGTGTGAACCTCTTTACCATTAACGTTTATGAATTTCCAACTTTGAATAAACTTCAGCATATCATGCCAAAAGTTTACGTGGTCTGAATCTTTCTTTACAGAACAAAGCAGTTTCTTCTTATCATATATTTGTTTGCTGTTGAAACTGTCAAACAGCTTATCAATTGTGGAAATAAAAAAAGCTGTATGAGCTGCAGCCTCATCAAATTTCCCAACTGATCCCAACAACGATATTCCTGCAGCTACAGATGTACTTAGAGCTTGGGATGCCAATTTTACCTTCATTTTACTTCGTCCAACAGGATTAATGTGATTTTTGGTCAATTTAGGAGCCACCCGAGGCTCAATACCTTTATCTATTTCATAAAAATCATTTATATATTTCCATTCAGCAGTGACAATGCCAAAATTTTCACGTTCATATTCCAGCTTGTGATTCATTAAATTATTTCTCAATGCCTTTAATAAATGAGGTGGATCAAACATAAAATGGACATCACGATTTTGAACCTTGAAAGATGTCTTTTCAGGGCTCAGTCCAAGTTCATTAAAAAGACTAATATTATTTGAGCCTTGATCACATACTGTAGCTAAGACATCAAGGTTTATAGCTTGAAGTTTTTCAATACATGATACTACAATTGTTTTTAGCGATTGGCCAGGCATACTTTTGTGGACAAGAAAATATCCCAAAACTTGTTTCCAATTTTCATGTATTCCTTTTGCCATAAAAACTAGAGTATCTGTAGCTACTTTTATATTATGATTATCACGGACTGAAATTTCATCTTGATAACCATTGTATCAGTTTTCGCATTGTATTGAAGAGAGGATCTAATTGACATTTCGTCAAATGTAAGGACGAACTGCTTTTCATCATCATTCATTTGATTCACCTTTTCTTTTAATATGTCAAATACTTCAGGACAAAATCCAGTTGTCTGACAAACTCCTTGGACAGAGCGCCTTAGAGTTCGCCGTGTAGGCAAAACCAAAAAACGTTTTAAACTTTTATATGCTGCAGGGCTGCGGATATAAATACTGAAAGCAAAGGCTTTATCAGAAGCTGACCATCGTCTTCCTTTTGCTGGACCAGAGTTTCTTAACTGGGCTTCAAGAATGTTATAGAGGGAAGGGCGTACATGTTTTTTCATGGCTTTTAACAGCTCAAATTTTGATGGATTAGATGCTGGATATTTTTCACTGAATAATCGTTTTTTCAATCTACAGATGGCAGTTTTATATCGATTGATTTTTCGGCTCTTTGGTGTTTGCTTAAATGAATTTTCCTCTTCATTAGATATTAAATCTGAGACATTTGGGGTAGATGAAAAGAAACTTTTTGAAGTAGTGGCACTTTCACTTATTTGGGAATTTTCCAGACTGTCAGTGTCCTGCACAGGGGGAATCACTTGAATATTCACAGGTAACCTAAAAGAAAGAAAAAAAAATCAAAAAGTGCTGACATATAAAACATACTTAACCTATAAGTCATATTGTCAAACTTTTATTCATTATTAGGGCTGGATTGCAGGATTTGCACCGAAAATTTTGAAATCCCGCCCAAAAAAATATCGTGGGCAGGAGCCTCCCGCCCAAAATATTTCACCATTTTCCGGAGAAATTTGCGTTATTTAATTTACCTGCAACCGAACGATAAATTTAGTGATTCTTTTCCCGTAACCGATCGACGAAGTTTTCATTTTTTCCATGACAAATCGTTGAACTTTGCTTTTTTTCCGCGACTGATCGACGAACTTTGCTTTTTATTCCGCGACTGATCGACAAACTTTGCGTTTTTTCCACGACAAATCGACGAACTTTGCTTTTTTTCGCGACTGGTCGACGACCTTTGCTTTTTTATCGCGACTGATCGACGATCTTTGTGTTTTTTTCCGCGACAAATCAACGAACTTTGCTTTTTTTTCACGACTGATCAACGAACTTTGCATTTTTTAAACGACTAATCGACGAACTTTGCATTTTTTAAACGACTAATCGACGAACTTTGCATTTTTTAAACGACTAATCGACGACCTTTGCATTTTTTAAGCGACTGATCGACGAACTTTGAGTTTTTTCCGCGATCGATTGACAAACTTTGCATTTTTTTCGCGACTGATCGATGAACTTTGCGTTTTTAAATGACTAATCGACGAACTTTGCGTTTTTTTCGCAACAGATAGACGAACTTTGCGTTTTTCTGCAATCGATCGGCGAAATTCGCATTTTTTCCGCAATCGATTCGCGTAATTTTTTGCTTTTTTTCTTAATAAAATATTTTTTCCCCCTCCCAAACATTACAACTCCTGTCCATTTAACAATGTTGGGAGGGAGACTCCACTCCTTGGAAAAATTGAATTTCAAGCCCTGATTATGAAGTAAGTATGTGGTGTACTGAATAGTGCTTTGGCCGAGCAGATCGATCTGTGTAAGAAACTAAGAAAGAATTGCTGATGTGAACATGAAGTGTGCTTAGTGGTAACACTTCTAAGTGTGTGTTTATCATGCATCTTGAGCATGTAATCTAATCATTTTTTTAAATTAACTTTAAATTTTGAAATTTCATTTATTGTGTAAAATTTAAAGATGATTTTTTTAACAATTCCTTGAATAATAAAAACTGTTCATATTTAACCCTATCACTATGCCCTGTTGTTGCCCAGGACAAATATGCTATTTATTTATCAATTAATAAAAAAAAGTACCACTTATATTTGTACAGTTTAATTTTTACCGTGTGTTACAAACATTATGATACGAGAGAACACTGGCTGAAACTACTCAGTGAGTAATGGATTTTTTTGACAACTTGTTGAAAGTGCTTGGGGTCCGCGTAGACCCCAGGACATAGTGATAGGGTTAAAAAAAATCCGTATTTCATTTTGATGAAAAAAAAAATGGTACTTTTATGTTATAGCAGCCCTTTGAGGATGAATCGCCAAGCAACCAAGATTTATTACCAAATTATAAAGCATATATGACATTATAATAATATATGATGTGCTGGCCCTAGGTGCAGTTAACATATAGATTTATCAAAATAAGGTACTTTTATGTTAGCCAGGCACCAGTGATATACATACATATATATATATATATATATGTGTGCCTGTGTATATCTATACATATCACTGGTGCCCAGCTAACATAAAAGTACCCAAAATAATAATAATAAAATAATTTGAGAAACCCACTTTTAACTACTCTGTATTCGGGTTCGCATACAAGAAACCAAAAAAATATGTCAGTGTGTCTTGCTAACTTGTACAGCAATTATTAACCAGTATACATTTAAAAAATGCAAAATTTGTAATACAATTATAAAATTAATCTGTGTAAAAAGTTATGAAGACAATAAAGAATTTACAGGCTAGTAAAAGGGTCCTAAAAAAGCTTTAGATGTTCCCTAGATCTACTTTTGGATACCTTAAAAATATCAGGCAAAAATTATATAAAAATAAATTTTAATGCATTAACAAAATCAATCTATTTTACAGTTTACTTACTTTTCAACAGTAGCAGAATTGATAATTTCATATCTGCCAGCTTTTTGGAAAATAGGCACAGCATCAGGCAATAATCGACGTCTCAACGTGTTTGTAAAACACGACATAGGGAAATGGTCAGCACATAAAAATTTATATTTGTTAGAACTTGGCTTCAATTTAATACTAGTCATCCACTTTTCCAACCTACAAAAATAAAT
This sequence comes from Maratus michaelseni, assembly GCA_963931845.1. Lineage (NCBI taxonomy): Eukaryota > Metazoa > Arthropoda > Arachnida > Araneae > Salticidae > Maratus > Maratus michaelseni. Next base: position 191,042,335 of record OZ007590.1, read on the forward strand.
AAAATGCCATAAGTAGTCTAGTAAACATTTTTTTTTTTTTTTTTTTTTTTTTTTTTTATAAAAGCATAGAAAATTTTATTCAAATGCTTATACGTAAAATAAACATCACTTACCGTTTTGTGTTCTCAGGAAAAGCAAAAAAGGACAGATCTCTAGAATTTCTATTTGTATGCAGACAAGATTCTGCCTGACATACTTTCACATTTTTAGACATGATGAAAAACTTCTGAAAAGAACTGTTGTTTCAATATTAATAAAAGACAGAATAAAAATACACTTCTTAAACTACGCGCCAAAGATCAATTGTAAAGAATATTTGTATCTGTCGTCCCGGCCTCGCGGAAGAAAAATAGACATACAAAACATAGAGCATTAGCGAATTTCAACGACATAAGTAAATTACGGAGGCTGGTTAGTTCTTCCCCCTTGTCACTGGTGGCGCTAGCACTGTTGCCATTACAGTTTTTACCGTAACTGTCCTATCTTGTTATTATTTATCTATGATGCAGATGAACCCCAATTCCTGTGGTTTTAATCAGATCCCTAATCTCGGCAATGGCCCTGTGCTGAGGCACAAGTCCGGGAAGCGCTTGGAGCGCCGACCTCGAGTTCCCCGAGACCTCTCAGATGGGCATGGGTGATTGCTTCTTTGATCGCTTGGACCTCCGCCGCAAACACTTCCGCATCGTCCGAGAGACGGAACTGGCTCTCCGCTATTACTTGGTTCTCTGACACTGCGAGAAACGCACAGCCTACTGTTGCGTCCTCTTGTTTGGATCCGTCCGTGTAGTACGAACACGCTGTCCGCGGAGCCAAATCCGCGGTCCAACGGACCCGCCAGAGATCCTAAAGTCTGGGAGTGGGCGTCCAGAGGTCGACCGACTCGGAGTCTATTCAAAATAGGACAAATATGTATAACACTATCCATGGAACTCATTCTATTAATATAACTGAAACCATTATCAAGAATGAAAATTTAATGCATAGAGTTAAATCATACGATTGTCCATTCTATAATAAGATTAATAATATTGTCTTTATTCCTCATACAATCAATAAGGTCCTTTATTCTTCTTCTCCTCAGATATATACAGATGGTTCTAAAATGGACTCGGGCACCGCAGCGGCATTCACTGTTTTCCACCATGATAACTTTATTTTTGACGGAACCATTAAACTCGATGCCAATAACTCTATTTTTCAAGCAGAGCTTTAGGCCATTATTTCCGCGATGCAATGGGTTATACAATCAACTTTTACATCTGTAACCATTTATAACTGACAGCCTTTCCTCAGTCCAGGCACTTCAACAAGCATTTCCGGTAAATGAAATTATTTTACAGATTTATTATATTCTAAGGGACAACTCCCATATTATGTTTAATATAGGTTGGATTAAATCCCATGCTGGAATTATGGGTAATGAGCGCGCAGACGCACTGGCTAAATCAGTTATTCAGAACAACGTTTATAATGACGAAGTCTTTATTAAATATCCAATTTCAATTTTAAACTATTTTTTAATAGAAATATTACTAAAGAATGGCAACATTACTGGGAAAATAGCACAAACGGCCGTGACACATATAATATCATTAAAAAAGTTAACGGACAATTTATATGTAGATATCAAGTTTTACAGTACTATGTATCCGGCCACGGCTCTTTTCCTTCATATCTTTATAAAATTAACAAAAGACAAAACAACAAGTGCACGTGTGGGAAAGAAGGCAATGTGATTCATTATATTTTTGGTCGTTGTAGCCTGATGAGATACCACTTTAACTTTAATAAGAATCATACTCTTAGACAAAACTTATATAACACTATTCTTGACAGCAAAAACTACGACAAGTTAAGGGAAAACTACAATATCCTCAACAAACATTTTTCCTTCATAAAATATACTTTTTGAGTTATTGCATCTGCATCTGAATTTATTGCCAATTTTTAGACAGTTTTAAAATTGATGTCTAGCCGGACTACAGGTTGCTTTCCTATTGTTGGAATATGGATCACTATCTTACTCTAACAGATTGCACCGAACTCTGCAACTAAAGTACATCGTATAACAGTCATAACAGAAAGTGCCATTTGGTTTTACATATTTGTTCATTTCTATCAACGGTTCACTAAATCCTTTCATGTTACACATTAAGACAATGTTTATTTTGCATCTTCAATTTTATCGTAAATTATGTGCTTTTTGGTGTTCACGGAGAGCCTCTTAGGCCAGGACATTGCCCAATCCACAGATGGCACGAGTTGACTCTGCTTTAATTAAAAGGATTTACACATGGCATGAACAGTACTGTCGTTAATAGCTTTACAAAGACTCTCAGATGGACGTTGTACGAGACAGGACATTATGTAGTATTGTAAATCTTTACAGGACAATATTATGTATTATTAAGCAGGTTACATTGAAAACAGAATTGAAAAATGTTAGTTTTAGTATATAATCTATTTAATTACTGGCTCTAAACTCGTATTTTTATAATATAACTTTTAAACTTTTGAATTTTTGTATGTTTGGAGGCAGAAGCCATGCCTTGTAGCTTGTGTATTCTAGGATTCTAGTAATAGCATAGTAGTAGATTGTCACTTATCTGAACTGTGTTCAGAACTTCATGTATTGCAGAATTGCTGCTTCTTTTACTATGTCTCAATAAACGTCGCTGATACCAGCTGGCTCCCGGGGCTGTGTTTTTGCTGGACGTCGGAGGGAATTTTACCTCCGGGGCATTAGTCCATCAGCCTTCCCGGCTGGCGCCTCGGATGGGTGTCACTGTCACCGTCCGGTACCGTCAACGCTCTTCTTCCATCGGACAAGGGCCGTGTAGTCCCTTTCCAGCCCCGCACGCAAGTCTAGAGGGAGAACCCGTGACAAGACGTGAAGGGCATCCGTGTAGGTTGTCGCGTAACATTTCGTTACGCAAAGGAGTAGGCTCCTCTGCATGCTGAGCACCCTGTTTGCAACCACTACCTTCTTTGAGTAAAACCAAATAGATGCCGCGTAAAGAATGATTCTTTCCGCTATGATCGAGTAGAGCATCTTTCTAACTTTCGGTCTCAGACACCATGTGGCTCCTAAGAGACGGTTCATCTTATTCAACACCTTAAATGCTTTCTCCTGGATGGCAGCCAGGTGTGGCATCCAACTTAGGTGGTGGTCGATTATGAGGCCCAGATACAGAATCTGTCATTTAAAGCCGATTCTGTTCCCTTCCATGCGGATAGGAATTGAGGGGGCGTGTTTTAGTTTGCCCTTGGGCTTCATAATCGTGTAGCCGCATTTCTCAAAGCTGAACGTGAGGCTGCATTCAGTCGAACAGGCGTGGATCTGTGATAGAACCGGCCCTAGCAACACCGCAAACCTCATGGCAGCTCCTTGTCGTGCGGCCACAAAGACGTCATCGGCGAAGACCACGTCAACATAGGCCTCGTCCTTCTCGTCTGCCAACCGTCTCAACAGGAACTCTATAACCACGAGCCAGAGGTATGGTCCGAGACACGAACCTTGGGGTACTCCTACGTAGTAGTGGTCCCCGTCATCTGATTGGATAATACATCTATCCCATAAATAGTTTTCTATCAATCCTAGGAGCCACGGTTCGACGCCCAATTCTTCCAGAAATCTGAGAATGTCTGTTCGTCGAACGCTGTTGAATGCTGACTTGATATCAAGCGTGAGAAGACATGTGAATTCTCCACGACAAATAGGGCGGTAGGTCGCTGGGTCACTATGGTCCTTCCCGGGTTTGGGAAAATACACAGCAATGGCCCGCTTCCAAGTCCGCGGGAAACAAGTCTCTCTCCGACAGTGGTTGTACAAGGATAACAGCCACTGAGGGTGGTGTTTCAAGACCTCGCGGACGATCGCGAGACTGAATCCGTCATGACCAGGCGCCTTGTCAGGCGGCAGAGATTCCACTGCAAATTCAAGTTCATGATCGAAAACAGAGTCGGTTCGCCGGTCTTAATCAGGGCTACACTACATACCGGGCTTGCTCATTCATTATGATGACGTCACAAAAGGTGGCTGACTAGGAGGAAAGACATACAGCGATTGGCACAAAACGATGGGCGCGTTGCTTTGGACCAATCGCTGGTCGCGGTCAGCCACCATTTGTGACGTTTTGAGAGTGAATGAGCAAGCCCGGTATCTAGTGTTGCCTTGTCTTAATGCATGCGACCTGGGAAACATCGTCAGCCGATAGGAAGTGGTGTCTTGTAAGCGCGGCCTGGGATTCCTCTCAGGTCGAGACCTCTTGCCCGGACGGAAGCACAAGTTTTTCTTGGGCTTCCCTTCGCCACTTACCTCGCACCACCTCGACTATCTAGCCTAGTTTGTCCGTGCTAAGTCCTTCGGAAATGAATCTTCGGAACGAAGCACGCTTTGCGTGCAGGATCACCTTCATGTACTCTGCCCGCTTACGCTTATAGAGAGATCCAAGTCTCCCCCGCTCCGTCGGCTCCAGCGTTCGCTGGTAGAGTCGCCGGAGCGCATGCAACTGGTTTCGCCGGCTGGCCAGCTGGGCTGATCACCAAATCGCCTCACGACGCACTGCCGGTCGGCGCTTTTTGTGTTCAAGACATAGCTGGCTCAAAGTCGACATCAAGTATTCGACTCCCTCGTCAGGGGTTGCAAACTCGTAACGAGCCAGGGAATCTATTCTGGTGTTATCGGAACGCTGAAACCGGTCGGGAAAAGCCTTCTTAGCGACAATTTGCTATTCTGGTCTAGTAGAGTCGAAAATTTGCCTATCGGAGCGGGTTGCTTTTCGTCGGCGTTTTTCCGAGTGTTTCAAGCTGTCGAGATCGCAGCGGCAAGGCTCGGAAAGATTTTTTGTTTTACTTTAGAGGGGGGGGGAGCGCTTGTTTAACATTAAAAAAATAGAAAGAGGGCAGAGTCTTTTAATTACTAGGGTTCGTAAATATCGTGATATTTTCGAAAATATCAAAAACATCTGGCATTTTGGTATATATCCGATATTTTCAAAATAGTCAACTTACTGATGTTCAGAAAATTTTCCATACTTAATATAATTAGAAATTAAAATATATTACACTTAGCATGAAAACTTAATATAAGGGCCAACTAATTTAAAAGACACAATTTGCTTTTTACATAAAAAAAATGTAGGATTTAATATCAAGAAAATGTTGTTTAATACAACAAAATTTGAAATACAAAATAGTTTTTGTAATTGAAAAATTGGAACGTAAATGTAAGCTTGTCTGCTTTTTCATTCCTTAACTTGTTGTATAGCTTAAACTAAACTAAGTAAGGCCTGAAAAGATTCTTTCTTATGAAGATTTAAATAACTTATCTAAATTTGACAGTGTATCTTTCAATGGGTGTTCTACATTTACAAATTCAGCTTCAAACGTAAAGGTTTTTTTTTCTTTTTTTTTTGTGTGTGTGTGGGGGGGGGGGGGGGAGCGCTAAAGTCACTGCCAGAGGAAAAGTTCTTTATCTACAAAACGGTGCAGTTAATAACAGCTGAAAAGATCATTTACACATGTTTTGAATAGTGTATTTACACTGAAAGTATAAAAAAAATCCGAGTATATATTATATTTGATATTAAATGTCAAATATCGAAATTATCAAACATCATGATATTTTCAAAATATCGCATATATATCAATATCAACGAACCGTATTAATTACAAAATGTTACTTTCTTACATAAAGCTTTTTTACAAATCCTTTGAAAGTTTTTTAACTCAGAAATCTGTGTATTTTTTTTTCTTATTGGTAAAAAAGGTGCAACTAATTTACTTACAGATTTAATTATTAAATCTATATTAATCCAGACAAAAAAAAAATAAACTTTCCATTTACATAAAAAGGAATTAGTTCGAACACGAAATTAAAAAAAACAAAAAAAAACAATCGTATATTTTAGACTTGTAAACAAATCAAAAGTTTCGGCGGAAAGACACGACAGCTGACACTTTTTCTCTGTTTAATATTAAAGCCGCGTGTTTAATATTAAAGACGCTTTTCTATTCCAAATCACTTCAATTGTCATATCTACCAATTTCATGCTTTTACGTTTAAAAATAAGTCTGTGAATGTGCAGGGCTCGATCAAGCAAAAGAGAGGACGAAAGCCAGATCCTCTTAATATGCTGTCACAAAAATTAAACATGTTCTATGCCTGAGAATACTAATATAAATATGAACTACATATTTAGAAAAATATATAATTTGTGTTTAATCTTTTCCGACTGCAATTGTACAAAATATGAGTTATAATCAGCTCAAGGTCGAAATAGATTTACAATATTAGCCTTAAAATATTGCCCACTAAGTTTGGGACCCCTAAAATCAATGGGGCTCAGAGCCACGGCCTAGTTGGCCCTTTTTTTAATCAGGCCCTGTGTTTGTGTCAGAAAATATCGCGTTGTTGAACGGAGAAAATATTTTTTTAGATCCACTTTACATTATTATTATTTTTTTAATTTTCAAAACTTTTTAATATTTGTTTTTATTTTTTAATATATTTGTTAATATTAATGATTTAATTGATTCAAATTATCTTTTTCACTAAGAACCGCGATTTTCAATTTAATTTTTGATTAACATATTTAGTTATTTTTGAAATAAGTAATAAAGCGAATTGATGATCTGTTTAAGTATTTAAAATATCAATAAATAAAAAAAAAACATTTGAACGACTTTCTTTAGAATCTTTCAATTGTCACAAAAATAATTAAATCTTGATGAATTTAAAAATGACTTTAACAAGGGAGACATAAGTATAAATCTAAATTAATATACTTATTTTATTTTATTTTTTAAGTATATTGTGGATTTTTGAGATTAAGAACAACTAATTACCCGAGTCCTTAAGCAAAGCTAGATTTTTTTCTGCAAAGATACAACTAAATTATATTTAAATATTCAGCCTAATTTACATTTTTTTCAGTACTGGTGTCACAGTTATAATAAATTTAAAATAAACAAAATTATTGAAACTGGAAATATAAGTTAACAATTTTAATATCATTCACATAATTAATTCTGGTTTAGTTTATAATAAATGGTCTAAAGATGCAAATAAATAAAAAAGTTATGAACTATTTTATATTTATTTTTAAAAAAATCTATTATATTCTTAAATATTCATGTAGAGTTTGGTAGAACCTACAAAAGTCCTCCTCCCCCCTATTTAAAAAATATTTTGCAGTGTATAAAAAAAAACAATCTGATAATTCCACTGGAAATTTGCTAATCTTTTTCTGAGATCAAAATAGAGCAAAGTTACTTTCCAAAAATTTTGGTTCAAGAATAATAATAATAGTGTTTTATGCACAATTAAAAATGCAAATAGACATTTTTTAATTTTCCACTTCGGCCTGGAAATATTACACAGATTGCAGGAACGGACACGCTAATATGAAACAATCGCATTCCCTCCTTCAACCCTTTTGTAAATAACCCAAACATTCTTTCGCACTGGGCAATAGCCCAAAGGAAAACAGCTGACATCCCCTCTCCCAAATAAACGAAAATACGTACGTACTTGCATTTGATTGGCTACAAACATGTCCGACTGCAAGCAGGGGATTTTCTATCTTTCATCCTCTACTGTAGGATAACGAGGTGAGACCAGAATAGCTTTTGTCCATAGCTGTCGTTATGAAATGGAGATTCCGGTTCCGACATGTAGTTATAATCCGATAAGACCAGAATCGATCCCCAGATCTGCTGCTTGCAGATCGCGGGAGAACGCGCCCCAGGCCAGGTCCCTTTTATACCAACGACGGCTTTCATCTCTCGGGAGGCGTTTGGCTGGTTTGCCCTGCCCTGATAATCCCACTTCATGACTCGATGGTCGCTGAGCGTCGGGACCTCGGATATCTCCCAGTCGGTTATGTGGTTTGCGCAAAACCGGACCAACAGGATGTCGATCCACCCCTCGCCTTGAGAACCAAGGAAGGAGGACAAGCTATCCGGGTCGTTGACAATCTCCAGGTTTGCGTTCATCGCGAGAGCGATGACATCTCGCCCTCGCGGATCTGTCGGCCGTTGCCCCCAGATCGTCGACTTAGCGTTAAAGTCCCCCACTAGAATGACATTGTCACTCGGGTAGGTTCCTAAAAGGGTCGTCAACGGTACGAGCACAAGGTCAATGTCTTGGGACGGAGCGCAGTAACAAGTTATCCCTAGCCCGTCCTTCCCTGACCATCTGCAGCGGATAGCCACCACGTCAGAACGCAGTAGGACGGAGACGAAGTGTATGCGCTTGTTTATCCAGAGGGCCGCCCGAAAACGGTTACCTGCCGAGTGAACTTGCACGTAGTCCTGAGGAGTCCCGCTAACAGAACCTTCGGCGACATGTGGTTCATTCAATGAGACCACATCCAAACCCAGAGAGATCGTATAGCTGATCCATGCAAGCAACTGCGTTGTGGCAGTTTAGGTGGGCAAAATGAATTTTACTCTCCATCATGGATTCTTTTGATTCGTTCGAACTCCATCTGGTGGATGTGGCACTCCTTGGAACCTGCCGCGTGGGTGGTCGACAATTGCTCGTCTTCCGTTCTGCGCAAGTTCCTAAAACTACAGTTTGGGCAATTCGGTGAAAGAGTACAGCCTATCGTCTCATGTCCTTTGGCCCCACATCTCCTACAAAGGGACGCTCTGTGACAAACTGAACGTGTGTGGCCGTATCTCCAACACTGATAGCACACCAGAGGGCGCCGGTTTTGTCGGAATACCGCCTGACCCCAGCCAACTTGCAGTGAACGCAGCCCCTTCAAGCGCTGAAACGAAACTTCGTCTACCGAGAGGACAGCGTTGCGGCCTCTCGCGCTGGCGAAACATGTCCACAACTCGAGAGTCGAATCTTTGAGGGATTCGTTTTGCTCTTGAAGTGCAACAACTATCCGTTCCTCAGGCAGACTTGGATCGACCCCGAAAATGATTATTTCCGTGGTGCGCCGTCTGGGCTTTGTTACTACTAGATCCTTCGCAAGCTCAGTTCGATCCAGTTCGCTCTCCAGCTTCGCGAGGTCTTCCGCGGATTGAGCGTGGAAGGCTATTCCGCCTCCTGAAATTGGTCTGTTGCTCCTGATTGATATCCGGGAGCTCACTGGGTCGACTTTGCTTGCTACTAGCTTAAGCGTCTCAGCGGAAGAAGCTACGACGTGTTCGTCTGTCCCCTTCGGACGAACAAAAAGGATGAATTCCTCTTTCGGCGGGGTCTTTGTCGTACATTTGGACCCCTGCCGCTGACCTTGGGCCGCCATTTTCCCAGGTCGTTGTCGAGCAGAGTTTGTCAGAACCTTCTCATTGGCCTTGCGGCCCTCTTTCGGGTATCCCTCTTGTTCCGACTTCTGCAGCTTTTTCCTCGACTTTTTAACTACTTCTGTCCAAGGTTCTTCTCCCTTTTGAGGAGTTTCACCTTTCGCACGTGCGTTCAAGGTTGGGTCCGCCTTTCCAGAAGTCAGTTTGTCCTTTCGGTTCTTCACTTTCGACTTCTGTACAGACTGTCCCTGCTTGGAGGAAGAACGTTCCTTTTCTGGGTGCTTCTGCTGACTCGTGTGGGTGTCTCTGTCCTCCCTCCGAGACTTCTTCCGCCTCTTCCTTTTGGGAAGTTGCTTGGGAGTCTCATCGGCGGGTGGACTGTCTGTCCCGTCCTTGTCAGTTTCTGCAACCTTTAGGACCTCTGGATCGTCTTTTGCTTTTCGAGCTGACCTGCTTTCCTTCGAAGCCGCCTTAGTCTTTGTTCCGTTTTGGGAGCATTGTTCGGGTCGCTCCTCGGTTGGCAGGTCCGCTGTCTGAGTTCTGAGTTCGAGGCTTCTGTCGTGTGCCCAAGTTCGCTCTCCTTCGGAGCCGCCTTAGTCGCCACCTCTATGAGACTTTGTTCAGTTCGCTCGTCGGCAAGTAGGCACGTTGGGGCGAACGACTGCCTCTCCGAGGAGTCCGCGGATGTCGTATGCTCAATTTCGCTCTCCTTCAGGGCCGCCTTAGTCGCCACCTTTTTCAGGTTTTGTTCAGGTCGCCCGTCGGCAGGAGGGCACGTTGAGTCGTCCGACTTCCGCTTCTTCCTGTCCTTCCATTTGCGGCGAGATTTCTTCTTCCGTGGCTTGTTAGTCTGGGAGGACTTGGAAGCCATTTTAGGAAGTTTCGTCTGCACCGTTTTAGACTTCGTGTCTAGGGACAAGTCCTTCGACAATATCGTCTCTCCAAGCTTTGGTCCCACCTCCGTCCGGGCGAAACGATCTGACATACGGCGAGCGACCCTCGCGCGGTGTGGCGTTGTGCCCACACCGACGTCGCAACCGTCAGTCTGTGTTTCTCCCTCTTGTGAGGTTTTCCCATGGAGGAAACAGAGCCAGCTATGCTGCCTCGAGACGTACTTCATAAATGGAGTAACGAGCTCCGTGTAACTCAGTCTGTTGGCCGCATTTAGGCTCTTGTCTTTTCCCATCCTCCCGAGGAACTCTGTCAGTGCGACTTGAGATTCCTCGACGAAAGCAGCCGAGAACTCAACCATGTCTGCTGTAGACAAATTGGCTGAGTCGATTCTACTTTCGGTTTGACATCCTGCATCTGCCGAGGCAGACGCTGGGAGCTCGGGGCTCATGCTCCTTCTGTCGTGTGATACGACGCTTGGGCTCGAGCTTTCGCCGACCCCCTCATGTGCAGCGCTGGGTGACGGCAACTCACACATCGCAAGCAGCGGCTGCTTTAGGTCTTCAATCTCGACCACTGATTCAAAACTGGGCACACAGCCCTCAGCTGTAAAAACAGCTTTTTGTTCCGTCATTTCCTTTAAGTCTCGATCCATTCGTCTACCCCACTGACTTCTACTTTCAGGTGACCTTGCAGATTTGGATTGAATAATCTGCAAGCGACAAAGTTCTGTTTTAGCTCTGAAGTAGCTTTCGGAAACCTACTCAGAGTCCGCTGGGTGCAGCGACGTCGACGCACAGACTCTTTGACAAATCAAAGGAGAGCGATCAGAACACGGGAACAAAAAATTTCGAAACTAAAAAAGGTCTCGAAGCTCTTCGATCCGCGTAAAAACCCCAAACAGGTCGGATGAGCCCTGACCGAGAGTCGGTAATTCGCCACCCGGTCGAACCCATCCGGAGTTTCTGTCAATCAATTGAACCCTTCAGTTCCTGATTCTGATTATTCACTATTAATCAGAGGGAACGCCGGGCCCTTCAACGACCCCGATCACTTGTCAAATTAGCTTTTTTGATCGCACTATTCGCTTTCAATTCGCTAAGGACACGGCTCCTTTGACCCTGAATGTTTTTGGCACCCAGGCGTGGTTAGAGAAGGATAGATGACAGGTGAGTGATTGAAATGTGACAGATCAGAAAAGAAGTTTGTTAAGATTAATGAGAAGGTTAATGAGAAAGTTAATGAAGATGAAAGCGGTGAGATCGTAGGAAAAATATATTTACGAAGAACGGAGCGTCGCAGACATGACCTTCTCTCATAAAATCCAAGCACAGACTAAATGAGTTGAACAGTGTCACGAGGGTATATCACATCATCATCCCAGGGGACGCTGCGATCGGTGTTCTGATTGGTCGGGAGCTTTTCCCTGAGGCGTGGGAGATGACAGTACCACGCTTCTGTGAGTAGGATGCGAAGATTTAGCAAGTGACACCCAAACTTAGTGCTGTTCATTAGGGTCATGAAAAATTTTTTAATTAAGTTTTTTTTATATATATTTTTTTTAACTAAGGTTTTTTTATTTATTTATTTTTTTTAAATTAAGTAATTTTTTTAATTAGATAAATTTTAAATAATAAAAATTAAAAAAGTAATATAACTTCTAATCTAAACAACGCGAAAAAAAATTTATGACAATGTTGTTTTTGTTTAAACATTGTCAATGGGTAGCTGCTAGCCAAAACATAAACTCGATTCTGAAAACGGATTTTTGTTTTAGAACTGAGCTTATGTTTTGTTTACGGGATACACTGCGTGGAAGTCGCTGCCCGTCGTATCCCACGCGCTCTAACATATATACAAAATTCGAAGATTTTTTACAAGTAGAATATACAATACTTGTTCTCAATTTAATCACGTTACCGCAAAACCTAGCGGGCCATATACACCAAAAACGCCGAAATCGGTCGAGCAGTTCTAGGAACACGGCTGAATGCGCGGGAACTCGAGCGGACCCTGGCGTGGGGCGAAAGAACTAATTTATTAAATTTAATCACACTTCCACGTCCCCTGCAGGGCCATATACACCAAAACGCCGAAATCGGTCCCTAGTTCTCGAAATACGGATGAATGCGCGGAAAAAGCAGCGCCGCCTGGCAGGGTGAGCACGAACTAGTCGCGTTTTCAATCGACGTCGGACCCTGGCGGGAAGACGAAAAACGGTCAACTAGTTCTCAATTTAATCACATTAACGTGCGACCTAGCGGGCGATATACACCAAAACGCAGAAAACGGTGAACTACGGCGGGGGGGCGAAAGAACTAGTTTATTAATTTAATCACACTTCCACGTCCCCTACCGGGCCATATACACCAAAACACCAAAATCGGTCCCTAGTTCTCGAAATACGGATGAATGCGCGGAAACTGCAGCGCCGCCTGGAAGGGGGCGCACGAACTAGTCGCGTTTTCAATCGACGTCTGTACAGCATAGTTGATGGTCTGTTAAAAAAAATTGGACCTCATTACTAATATTCGACGACCCACCAGATAATAACATCTACTACCTTAATAACCCTACACCTAAACAAGAAACAATAAGAATAACACAAATCAATCTCAACCACTCCAGTGCCGCCCACAACCAATTGCTAATGTACACAACAGAAAACAACATAGATATCGCACTAATTCAAGATCACCACCAAGATCATACAATAAATTCACAGGCCTGCCAATAGGATGCTCATTTTACAGCTCCAGGGAAAACACAGCAGTAATCCTCATCTGCAATCCAACAATAATACACATAATGATCAAACAATTCCAAATAGCGTTTTCATCAACATCAACACCAAAGAACGCCACATTACCCTAGGCTCTCAATATTCGGCCCCCTCCGGTGACATGGAAAAAGATATGGAAGACTGGACCCAAACGTTCCCCTCAAGCCACAACCTGTAGATAAGAGGTGATTTTAACTCACATCTACAGGCATGGGGCTATAGAAGGAACAACATGAGAGGAGAAATCCTTCTTGACTACATAGCCCTACACGAGCTATATATAATTAACGATCCGGATGCCGATCCCACATTCTATCATGCAGGCAAAAAGGGTAACTCAGACTTTACTCTGTGCGGAAATAACATACGAGATTCCATAGATTCCTGGAGCGTAGATGTAGACAACCCATCACTCAGCGACCACAGATATATAAACTATACAATTAAAGCAGAACCATCCCTACGCAACCAATACAGATACAAAACTAAATACAATAGCTGGAAAAAATTCAATGAAATCTTCAAAAACTATACAGTTAATCTAACTCAAGCCCTACAATCAGTACAAACAGCAGAAGAATTAGACAACCGGCTAGAAGATTTTCACAATATAATATCAACAACAATGCAACTAACACTAAAGAGAAAACGCCTAACACCCGAAATTAAAATAAGATGGTTTAACCAAGCACTCAAGATACAACGCAATAAACTAAAAGCACTACAACGACAGCATCTCCGCAATCCAGAAGACATTAACATATCCAAAAAATTCAAACAAGACAGAGCAAAATATAAAATAAATATAAAAAAAGCAAAATCAAACTCATGGCAGACATTCTGCGAAAACACAAAAACAAGCTACGGCACAGCATTTAAAATAATAAAAGAAAAATATCTAAAAAACACAGACTTATTACACACGGTTCTCGAATCGTCTTCCTACACAGACAACTTTCACGACATCCAAAGATCACTAATCGAACACCATTTTGGCAGAAACAGACCGCATATAATCCATAGCTTCATTAACCAAGATACATTCTCCGAAGAAGTGGAAAATAACTACAAAATAACCCAAAAAGAACTTAAATTCTGTGTTCACCAACAGGACAGTAAAAAGGTTCCCGGCTTCGACTTAATTGATGCACGAATCATAAAAAACCTGCTGAAAGAATTTCCCAATCTCATACAAATGTACATAATTAATGTACAATAATTGCAATAATAATAAAAAGTGCCTGTCCATGGGACATTTTCCCTCCATCTGGAAAAAGGCGTCCTTATCTTCTTCCGGAAGAAAAACAAGGACCCAACAGCTCCAAGATCATATAGACCTATCACACTATTACCAATGATGGGAAAAGTTCTGGAACGTATCATCAAACTTCGAACGTTGACAATACTAGAATCACAAAACTTACTACACTGAGAACAATTTGGCTTCCGGGAAGGAAGGAGCACGTCAGATGCTCTCCGGCCTCTGGAGTCAAAGATTAAATCATATATAACAAATCACAAATATTGTGGACCTAAAACTTTGCTAAAACTTTGACGTCCCCTGCCGGGGGTCATATACACCAAAACGCCGAAATCGGTCCCTAGTTCTCGAAATACGGATGAATGCGCGGAAACTGCAGCGCCGCCTGGCGGGAGACGAAAAAACTAATTTATTTAATTTAATCACACTTCCACGCCCCCTGCCGGGCCATATACACCAAAACGCCGAAATCGGTCCCTTTTTCTCATTACGATGAATGCGCGGAAACTGCAGCGCCGACTGGCGGGGGGCGCACGAACTAGTCGCGTTTTCAATCGACGTCGGCCCATGGCGGGAAGACGGAAAACGGTCAACTAGTTCTAAGTTTAATCACTTTAACGCGCGACCTAGCGGGCGATACCTATGCTGTGGCTATTGATAGCCAACCATATAATTAAAAATTTTAGTCCGTTCGACGAGGACATGGTCGTATATGCAGACGACTTCATGATCCTGGTTAAAGAAAATACTCGTGCTGCATTAGAATCCGATGGAAACAAAAAAATTAAATTATTCCAATCCCTCTGTTTAAAACTAGGCCTAACTATCTCAGCTACAAAAACAAAAGCAATGCTATTTGGATAAGACAAAAATTTACTAACTCACCGCCACCCTATATTTAAAATCAATCAAACTAGCATACAAGTAATTAAAAATATAACCTACTTAGGCCTAGTTTTGGACTCTAAGCTTAATTTCTCAGATCATTTAACCAAACTAAAGACAAAAGTAAACAACTTCATTCTAGGTTTTAAAAGACTAAAATTCTTTAATGGGGGCATTCGACCACAAATTCTAAAAACTTGGTATAACACAGTCATACTACGAAAAATAGCCTACGCTAGCGACATATGGTTCCCCAACTTAAAATACCACGGCAAACGTCGATTGGTCTCAATTCAACGATTAGCCTTATTAGGCATAATCCGAACATACAGAAAAATTTCAAACGACGCCCTACAAATACTAACAGGTGTGGCCCCAATTAATATCTTTATACAAAATGAATTCCATTACAACGAAGTAAAAAACGGAAACAGAAACTTACAAATTGGGGAGACCCTTTTTCAAAAAGATAATCTAATGCTCTAGACCCCCACCTATGAATTCCCTAACTATTTTAAACTCCAAAACTTAACAATAAACGACAACTTAGACCAAATACAGGAACAAAACTATAAACTAAAAATCTACACAGACGGCTCACTAATGACGTCAGGCACAGCCAGTGCATTTACAGTACTACATAACAACCTTTTTATCCATGACCACTCCATTCGCCTCAACGATAATAATTCAATTTATCAAGCAGAACTATATGCCAATAAAGAAGCAATAGATTGGTTTTCAATTTCAAACCACACAGGAGCCCTAATCCTAACTGACAGTAAATCATCTTTAGACGCCCTAAAACTCCCATTCCCCCGCAACTACATAATCCAAAAAATTTATTCATCCCTTCTATCCATGCCAACAAAATTAATAACAATAACATGGGTTAAATCCCACATTGGAATAAAAGGCAATGAAAGAGCAGACCAACTTGCTAAAAATGCGGTAGAGTTAGACCATTATGAGGAAAAAATAAACCTTAAATTCCCAATTAGCAAGATCAAAAACTTTTTCAAAAACAAAACAATAACTGACTGGCAATCAGCTTGGAACGCTTCTCCCAAAGGAAAAGACACAAAATTAATAATAAAAACAGTCAATCCTAACTTTATACGTAATACCCTCACAATGGCCTATTACCTAAGTGGTCATGGCAGCTTTCCAGCCTACTTATTTAAAATTAACAAAAGAACTTCTCCTAACTGTCCCTGCAATAAGGGCACAGGTAATGTCACCCACTATATATTTGGTCAATGCCAATTAATGCCACACCATTTTAAATTCAACAAGAACAAAACTTTAAGAACAAATCTCAAAAGCACCATCCTAGATCCATCAAACAATCAAAAACTAACAGATAACTATAATAAACTAAAAGAATTATTCTCATTTATTAACAAAAAATTATAATGCTCAAACCACCATAACTCCAAGTATATGTCAAACCCAGTACTTATGTCAAACCCATGGTTACTGCGTAACCATAGGGCACATTATTGCCCAATTAACCGATACTCAAGAATTGTAATGATCAAATCTCATATTTCAATGTACAATTTATCAAGTATCACCAAGAACCAATAGGCTCGCCCGAATGCGGGCAGTCTAATGTGCATTTTTGTAAAAATCCACTATTATTTATTCATCATATCTCATAATTTATGTATTAAAAAATTACATATCAAAGGCTCGCCCGAATGCGGGTAGTCTAATGTGCATTACTGTATCTAACATACTATTATTATATTTTGAATAAATCTTCACAGACGGTCGGAGGACTGACCACTTACCTCTCATGCTGTTCGAGGGCCTTGACAGAGTTTCGCTTCGAGGTTTTTTAGGCCTCTTCCATTGCTTTCGGGGCCCGGCCTCTGGCTGAGACCAAGCTAGTGGTGGATTTGGTCTTTACCCTCTGGACATTCATAGCTCTAAGCCGAAAGGCGGGTTGTCCGGAGTGGGAGATTACCGTCCCCTGCCGGGCCATATACACCAAAACGCCGAAATCTGTCTTTAGTTCTCGAAATACGGATGAATGCGCGGAAACTGCAGCGCCGCCTGGTTGGGGGCGCACGAACTAGTCGCGTTTTCAATCGACGTCGGCCCCTGGCGGGAAGACGGAAAACGTTCGACTAATTCTCAATTTAATCACGATAACGCGCGACCTAGCGGGCGATATACACCAAAACGCAGAAAACGGCGAACTACGGCTGGGGGCGAAAGAACTAATTTATTAAATTTAATAACACTTCCACGTCCCCTGCCGGGCCATATACACCTAAACGCCGAAGTCGGTCCCTAGTTCTCGAAATACGGATGAATGCGTGGAAACTGCAGCGCCGCCAGGTTGAGGGCGCACGAACTAGTCGCATTTTCAATCAACGTCGTTCCCTAGTGGGAAGACGGAAAACGGTCAACTAGTTCTCAATTTAATCACGTTAACGTGTGACCTAGCGGGCGATATACACCAAAACGCAGAAAACGGCGAACTACGGCTGGGGGCGAAAGAACTAATTTATTAAATTTAATAACACTTCCACGTCCCCTGCCGGGAAAAATATCTAAAAAACACAGACCTCATACACACGGTTCTCGAATCGTCTTCCTACACAGACAACTTTCACGACATCCAAAGATCACTAATCGAACACCATTTCGGTGGAAACAGACCGCAAAAAATCCATAGCTTCATCAACAAAGACACAATCTCTGAAGAAGTGGAAAACAACTACAAAATAACCCAAAGAGAGCTCAAATTCTGTGTTCACCAACAGGACAGTACAAAGGCCCCCGGCTTCGATTTAATAGATGCACGAATCATATAAAACGTGCTGAAAGAATTTCCCAATCTGCTCTTACAAATATACAATAAGTGCCTGTCCATGGGACATTTCCCCTCCATCTGGAAAAAAGGAGTCCTTATCTTCTTCCGGAAGAAAAACAAAGACCCATCAGCTCCAAGATCATACAGACCCATCACATTATTACCAATGATGGGAAAGGTTCTGGCGCATCATCAAACTTCGAACAATGACAATATTAGAATCACAAAACCAACTACACAGTGCACAATTTGGCTTCCGGGAGGGTAGGAGCACGTCAGATGCTCTCCGAGCTCTGGAGACAAAGATTAAATCATATATAACAACTCACAAATACTGCGAAATCATCTCTTTTGACATAGATGGAGCCTTTGACTCCATCGACTGGCTAATAATCTCGAAAATTATCGACGCCTGCCCTCTCCCACAATATCTAAAATATATTTTATAAGTATATATAAGTATAAATATATAAGTGAAAGATTTGTTGGCATGAACGGATATGACTTTATCGAATGGATCTCCACATTCAAAGGTTGTCCCCAGGGATCATGTCTTGGACCTATTTTGTGTCTATTGATAGCCAACCATATAATTAAAAATTTTAGTCCGTTTGACGAGGACATGGTCGTATATGCAGACGATTTCATGATCCTGGTTAAAGAAAATACTCGTGCTGCATTAGAATCCGATGGAAACAAAAAAATTAAATTATTCCAATCCCTCTGTTTAGAACTGGGCCTAACTATCTCAGCTACAAAAACAAAAGCAATGCTATTTGGAAAAGACAAAAATTTACTAACTAACCGCCACCCTATATTTAAAATCAATCAAACTAGCATACAAGTAATTAAAAATATAACCTACTTAGGCCTAGTTTTAGATTCTAAGCTTAATTTCTCTGATCATTTAACCCAACTAAAGACAAAAATAATCAACTTCATTCTAGGTTTTAAAAGACTAAAATTCTTTAATGGGGGCTTTCGACCACAAATTCTAAAAACTTGGTATAAAACAGTCATACTACGACAAATAGCCTACGCTAGCGACATATGGTTCCCCAACTTAAAATACCACGGCAAACGTCGATTGGTCTCAATTCAACGATTAGCCTTATTAGGCATAATCCGAACATACAGAAAAATTTCAAACGACGCCCTACAAATACTAACAGGTGTTGCCCCAATTAATATGTTTATACAAAATGAATTCCATTACAACGAAGTAAAAAACGGAAACAGAAACTTACAAATTGGGGAGACCGTTTTTGAAAAAGATAATCTAATGCTCAAGACTCCCACCTATGAATTCTCTAACTATTTTAAACTCTAAAACTTAACAATAAACGACAACTTAGACCAAATACAGGAACAAAACTATAAACTAAAAATCTACACAGACGGCTCACTAATGACGACTGCACAGCCAGTGCATTTACAGTACTACTTAACAACCTTTTTATCCATGACCACTCCATTCGCCTCATCGATAATAATTCAATTTATCAAGCAGAACTATATGCCATTAAAGAAGCAATAGATTGTGATGGTGAGAAATACCACCATCTAGATCTAAACTAGCACACACTATAAAAAAAAAGTATTTGGTTTTTTTTCTGCATATTAGCAGAGTATTTGGTATCATTTTAATCAGTGAACAGTGAACAATACAAATTAATGATCCATTTTAGGATCAGCGCATACAGATAGATAATTGTGGAACAAAGTGAACCACGGCAGTCAAGGAAATATTTGGTTTTCCGTTCCCACGAATGATTTAACTACACCTAATAAAAATGTCATGGAGAAAATTGTCAGAACAATAATATGACACATTTATTTATGAGAGCTTAAATAGGCACGAAGACCTCACAAGTAAAAGCATCTTTACCTCCCAGACACAGCACGGCGTCAAGAGGAATCACTATTGTACCGACGGGCCTATGAAACACTCAAGGGGAGTACCAAAATTCTCCCGCCTGCCAATGGTCATCTCTCTAAAATCAGAGGTATGGCCGAAACATGCAAATTTTCAAGAAGTTATATGTATAAGGCCTTAATTTTATGTGAAAAGGGAAGAATGATTCCATCTTTTTTTTTTTTTTTTTGCTCCACGAAAAGAATGTGATTTTTTTTTGAGAGTTCAGATTCAAAAAAGATGGAAAAGTAGAAGGTTGACTGCTCTCTAACTAAAAAAACAGATTTTGAGTGTGTGTGCCAATAGATGGAAATGTACGCGCTAAGAAAAAGCGAAAACGCGTCAGCCATTACCTCCTGCTGTCAACGTTATCTAGTAATATAAGGTAACAAACAATCTTCCTTCACCATTGTTCCATTTTATTTAATTAAGCTATATTCTTTTAATAATACGAATTTACGTGTGTATGAAGATCCTACCCCGATCTAAACATAAAAAGGCTAATCAAATAAATACTTCTAGGGTATGGAACTCTGCCTTTCAAAATCGAATTTGTTAATTCAGTAAGATAAACTGTAATTCTCAGAAAATAAATGTTGAGAATACAGTTCTCAACTAGGATTGAATATTTTTATTTTTTTAAAACATTTATATTTGTTTTTAATCATATGCTTATAATTACCTTGTAAATAAACTCAATTTTATATTCAATTAATTTTAGTCAGTTTTCCTTTTGTTTACTTAATTTATTGAATTAATATTAAGTCTTTTATTTTAGGAAATGTTTTCTTTAATATTACAATCTAGGTTTTAAAATAAGCCATTATATATTTAATGTTACATAACTCTCTGCAGGTAACCTTTGATGATTGTAATTGGCTCAAAGAGGATCCGAACTTCAAAAATAATTCACAACGCAACTTTTTCTTTTCTATAATTAATTGATAATTTGTCTAATAAAATTTTCTAAGTATAAATTATCATATCAGATCCTTAGAGTCATAGGTGCAAAATAAATACTATACGTCTCGGATAATTTAAAATACTCATATTAATCAATTAACAGCAATATAGTGGTAAATCCTATGCAGTCAGACTTAAATTCAAATAATTTAATTGATCACTCTGTAGCATTCCATCATAGGGTTTACCGAATTAGAAGTGGTACCGTTACCTCTTTCTAAATTATTTTAATATATTAATTTAATTTTAGAAATAGAACTTTAGGTTATTGTATAATTTTTTAAATATAAAAATATATATGCAATATTAAGACTAAAAAAAAAAAATATTTTTTTGCTAACATAAATGTTCTTAATTATAATTCTTTTGAAAAATTTTTTTTTCCTCTTTTCAACAACTAATTAAAAAAAAAAAAAAAAAAAAAAAATGTTAAGCATTCATTGGGGAATTTTCATACACTCTGTAACATGCATATACCTGGCAATTCTTTTTGGGTACCTCACTAAATATATAATGATATATTAAATAATAATAAGTGTTATTGGATTGATTTGTATTAACAAAGAATTGAAAATATGACTTGTGTTACATATACTGCAACAGCAGCAAATATAAAATAAATACATAATAATGCTCAAATATTGAAATGATATATATTATATATAATTAATTTCTCGAACAGTGCATAACAATTCACCATTGGGTATCTTTTATTTTATGTTAAACAATTTTTTTTTGCTCTCTCTCTATTTTATGATTTTTGTACTTTAATTGGATGAATAAGCGTAAAAGTCAAAGAATTAGTAGAATAGATACTGGTGTCAAAACTAGACAACAATTACGCGAATTAAATAATCAAACTGTAGACACTAATATTATTTGTAATAATAGTAATAATAATAATAAGAAAAAAAAGAAAGAGAAGAAAATTATAAATTCTGAAAAAGCTACTCCTAAAATTACTACAATGGACACCCCAAATGCAGATAGCCTAATTAATCTGATTCCATACTATGATGGAAAAAAGGAAGCAAATATTAACCATTTTTTCTTACAATTTGACAATCTCATCAATAAAACTGAATTGAATAATGATTCTAAATTAACTATATTAAAGGCGAAAATTGTAGGACCTGCTAAAGATAAATTGATGAGGGATCAAAATTTGTTCGTGGAACAGAACTTAGAAACCTTTAAAACAAAGTTAAAACAATTATTCGAACCCAAAACCACATTTCTAGAAGCGCAAAAGAAATTTTGCAATCTCAAACAAAAACCGGAACAAAACATGAACGAATTTATATTAGAATTTAATGCGGCAGCAGACCTTTATCTAAAAAAAAGTGGGCAAGATATAGGAGCTGACAACAGCTCTACATTCATGGAAATGATCAAATTATCTCAGTTTTTGGAATCAATTCGTAGTGATTTAAGTCTGGAAGTAAGAAAAAACTCTCCGCCGGACTTTAAAACAGCGTGCAACATAGCCTTAAAATTAGAGGAGGCTTATTCACATGTCAATTTAAAGGACATCAACAACATTTCCAAAACTAAAGATTCTGATTTGTTAAATGAACTGCTTAAACTCAATGTAGAAAGTGCAGAGAATATAAAATTATTAACCGCGGAACTAAATAACATAAAATTAAAGGTAAATGCCACTAACAATGATACAACTAGGTTTTGCAAGTACTGTAAATCCACATCCCATACGAACCCACATTGTTGGTTTTACAAGGGCAACGAACAAAACAGCAGTAATTACGTGGACGAAAATAAAAAAATTCCTGAGAATATTCAAATCGAAAAACCAAATTTTTATCAAGGGGGAAACCAACAAGCTCAGGGAAACTTTCAGCAAACCCCAAATTACACGCACCAAAACTTCAACCCTATGCAATATTCTGCTCCTCAGTACATGTACTATGCACCACCCCCACCCCACCAACAATTTATGCCGATATCATATCCCAGTTTCGGAAATTATGGAGGCAATTTCAACGAACAGAGATCATATGACCAGCGAAGAAATTATAGAGGGCATAGAGGGGGCTACAAGCAAAATAATTATAAAAAACATGATTATACAAAAAAAAAATAATTCACAGCAGACATTTGAAAACAATAAACAAGATAAAGATCATGATCAGAATTCTAGTAACAATAAGGGAAACTAAAGTCGGGACTTACATTCTCAAATACAAGGCACCCGCGTAAGTCTCACTGCGGGTCTAAAAAAAATAACAAAATTATTGCTAGTGTCAAAAGTAATGACAATTCTCAACTTCCGATTATTACTTTTGAAATTAATGGTGTTAAGATTAATGCTTTGACAGACAGTGGGGCGGCAGTAACTTTGGCATCACCTATATTGTTCGAACAATTAAAGAATGCACACGTAAAATATAAAAATCTCTGTAACCAGGTAAAAATTCAAACATTAACAAATTCGACAATCTCTTTTAAGCAATGCATTAAATTAACTTTCAAATTGGAAAACGTTTTTGTATCGGGGGCATTCTATGTTACAACTCAAGATTTTGGTCGGAACTACAATATGCTATTGGGATTCGATTTCCTCAAAACAAATAATATTATCCTAGATTTTGAAGATAAAACCATGAAATTAAAAAACAAAAACATTGCACTTCAATTTCTAGAAAATGAACCTCAAAGTCTGATAAGTAACTTAACTGCTAACTCTAATGAGAATCAAAATAAAGAAACAATACGCAAAAAGAAAAAAAAACGTATCTCGCACAAAAATTTTGTTACAGCAAAACTAACACAGACAACGGAGTTACTACCAGGCGAAAAAAAAATTGTTGCATTACTATTAGATCCAGATAAATTCGCAACTACAAATACAATACTCTTGGAACCGATTAAACATAATATGAAAATTTATTATAAAACATCAATTCACGAAATTGCCAAGGATAATAAAATTCATATAATAATCACTAACAAATCACAACAAAAATTAATCTTAACAGAGGGAATGAACATTGGCAAAATTTCTAAACATTTTGAAATAAAATCAGTTGACACTGAGGGTCAAGAAGTAACGAAGCAGGTAGTGCACATTAATAATCTGAATTTAGAGCAAGTTCGTGAACGGAGAAAAGCAGAACTTAGATCAGACGACTTTAATTTACAACATTTAGACTCGGACACAGCAGAAAAATTAAAAAAAATACTTCTAAATAATGCACATGCCTTTTCTAAGAATTACGATACACTCGGACAATCTTCATTAGTCGTCCCAAGATTTAATTTAATACATAATTATCCTCTGCAGACTAAACCATACAAAACTGCACACAATGTTAAGGAGTATGCTAAAAAAGAAATTGAAAAACTTTTGAGAGCAAATATCATTCGTAAATCCAACTCTGATTACGCTTTCCCTGTTATTTTCGTTAAAAAAAAATCTTTGCAGAAAAACGAACAGGGTAATGAAGTTAAATATCGTATGGCGGTCGATTATAGACTTTTAAATGAAATACTTCAAAATTATGCGTACCCCATACCCGAAATTAAAGAGATTCTGCGGAGAATGAGTGGAAAAAAATATTATACAGTACTGGATCTACACAGTGCGTTTTTCCAAATAAATTTACGTGAAGAAGACACTGAAAAATTAGCTTTCATAACGGAGCACGGTAAATTCTCCTTTTTAAGATTGCCTTTCGGAACGCGACTCAGTACTGCGGTGTTTGCAGAATTAATTGATAAAGTGTTGGGCCACTTTAATGAAGATCAAGTCGCTTATTTTATTGACGATGTGATCCTAGCAGCCGACTCACTCGAAGAAATGTTAGATCTGTTAGACAAAGTCCTTAAAGCTTTTATTGAAAATAATTTAACTATTGAGCCTACTAAAATACAAGTCTGTATGTCAGAAATCGAATTTCTCGGTTTCACCCTAAACAGCGAAGGATACTCTCCTTCAAAAAGAAACATAGATAAAATTCAAAATTTAGTTAAACCTAAAAATAAGAAGGGAGTTAAATCTCTACTTGGTCTTTCGAATTATTTTAGATCGCTTATTAAAGACTATTCTAAAATAGTTGACCCATTAATTAATCTTACTAAAGACAAAGTGAAATTTAAATGGTCTGACATAGAAGAAAATGCTTTCAAAGAAATCCAAGCAGCGATAGTTAAAAATCCCACATTAAAACCCCCGGATTTCTCAAAAGATTTCATTTTAATCACAGACGCTTCTAAAACAGCTATTTCTGGAATTTTAGCACAAGAATACGACGGAGAACAGCTGCCAATTGAACATTTTGGGCGAAAATTAAGGGATCCCGAAAAGAACTACCCCAGTTTCAAACTCGAACTACTGGCGGTTCATGAAGCGGTGATGTATTTCAAGCATATTCTCGCAGGGAGAAAATTTAATATTTATACAGACTCCAAAGCGCTAACGTATTTTTTAAATTTGGAAAAGCAACCAGACATTGTAGCAAGGTGGTTGGACAATTTGTCCCCTTTTAACTACTCTTTTCAGCATATCGAGGGATCTAAAAATCCTTCTGATTATGTTTCGAGGAACATTAATAATATAATTTCAAGAGAAAAATTGCAAAATTCATTGTTTACGGTAAACAAAGCTCTATCAGATGAAAACACTAAACTACAACAATTAGAAGACGAAAAATTAAATAAAATAATAAACAAAATTAAAACTGACAAACAAAACAAAACCACAAAAAAATTCACTCTCAATCAAAAAGAAATATTAATATTAAAGCCAGGCTCTGATACAAATGAACTGTTAATTGCTCCGGATAAACTTAAAGCTGAAATAATACAGGAAGCTCATAAACCACATTTCGGATTTTTTAAAACTTATCAAATAATAAAAGCTAGATTCTACTGGTACGGGATGTACAGGGATGTAAAGAATTATTGTACTAAATGTATACCATGTAACACGACTAAACAACATCAAACTATTAAAGTTCCCACACAAAAAATAATCAAAGATAAAGAAATCGGATCAGTTTTGCATATAGATTTAATTGGTTTGCTTCCAATGACGCTACGCAAAAATAAATTTGTATTTATGATTATTGATTCCACATCAAGATTCTTGGAGGCTGTACCGGTTCGCAATTGTGAATCACAAACACTTCTAAATGTATTGAATCGCTATTTTAGTAATTTCGGATTGGCGCGATCCATAAAATTGGATAATGGCCGGTATTTTCACTCTGATTTATTCAAAGAATACATGGATTCTCTTAACATAGACCTAGATTTTACGTCCGTGAATAATCCACGCAGTAACGGGCTCTGTGAAATCAGTAATAAAATATTAAAAAATTCAATTGTGGCTATGTGTAAAAACTCTTTAGAATGGGATACCAGGATTGATTTTTTTAAAATTAATTATAACAGTACGCCGCACAGAGCTACGGGATTTTCTCCGGCACTTCTATTTTTCGGTAGAGAAATAAGAACTCCTTTTTCCATACACTTGCCCGACCAAGACATAATTGTCAAAACCTATGTTAAAAATAGAGTCCAACATATTGAGGAAATAAAGAAATTAGCCTTACAAAACCAAAAAAAAAATGATGGCGGAGTACATCGACAGTACTCCAGTCCAAAAAGTAAAATTTCTACAAACGGGACAAGAATGCTACTTAAAAGTCGTGGGTAAACCAGGTGTACTTCAGCCAAAATTCTTGGGACCATTCGAGGTGGTAAGGAAGCTTAGGAATAACAATTACCTATTAAAGGAAATTGCATTCCCAGATAAAGCGACTATTAAACGCCACATAAATAAATTATTCTCACCAACGAAAGTGGAATCCTAGATAGGGAAGCGAGAAATTTTTTTTCTCTTTTATTGCTGTCGAGGCAATATGTATATATTTATTTTAAATTTTTATCGTTTATAGATGTCTTATTTTTCTTTAGTTTAGTACACATTTTATAATTTTCCATTATTGTTTATTTACAGTACATTGAGGACAGGTTACTATTTTAAAAAAAAAAAAAAAAAAAAAAAAAAAAAAAGATCATTTAGGGAGGATACTGCAAGTTTTTTTTTCTTTGCTACACAGTGTACTACTGAGGGATTTGGCTCGTCAGAGGGAGTTATGAACAAACATGCACGTTAAATAAAAAATAATAATAATTACGGTAAAAATAAAAACAGAGGCAGCCTTGCCAGGGTATCACTCTTTCAAACCCATTTTATACTAATTTATATAACAAAACAAAAAAAATTTTTAATATATAACCTTACCCCCTCTACTAAAAGTGAAAATAAAAGTCTTTATATGTAGCACAAAACATATAACTAATCGATTTAAAATTACAAGTCAACATCTATTCACTCGGCGACACAAATATAAATAATAATAATACAACATTTTATATTGACCAATATTTATAATAATTCATCCTTTGCTTAAAGCCACGGATTGACGAATCCACTTGAATTATTATAACAAAAAAAAATCGGTCAGATTTTACAAAATTATTTTAGTTTAATATTTGATATAATCTATAACTTGGTTAGAACAACGCGTTTCAATTTTAATTTTAGAATAATCGTACGATTTCATATTATAAAACAAACAAGTAAAAAAAAAAAAAAATTATTAGTTGTCCCTAAGGATTAACATTTCAGATAATTTAAAAAAAAAATAAAAAAAAAAACCATTGAACGTTTCAATTATTACAAAACATAAATTGGATGTTTAATTTATACCTTAAATATTTAGATAAATTATTTCATACTTAAAAAATAATAATAATAAAAAGGTGTTGGATACATGTCAATGATCATTTCAGCAATTTATTGGATGTTAAAGTCTCGTTTTTGCAGGCGAAATTGAGACTATCTGCGCAGAGCATCTAATAATGCATTTAGCTGAGATATTTCTAATTAACTAAATTTCCAAACTTTACAAAAAAAAATGAATTTGTTTAATTTTTTTTTCTCTAACTATTATATGTAATATTTTATAAAACAAAAAATAATAAGAGAAAAGAAAAGCGAACGCTCGCTTTCGATTCCTTAAATATGTATATTTACACGTTAATATATTTTAAAATAATAATAATAATAAGAATAAATAATTAAATAAATATTTTACAATTGCATGCACATTTTCGTTTGTGCAAAGCAACGCTCGCTTGTTCTCGCTAACTTAAATTGTAACTAGAAAATCAATATTATATTAAAAAAATATATATATTATAATACATTACGTTTTTATACACAATATAAATAAATAAGTAAATATATAAATTGACGAGAAGATAGTGCGATGCAAACGGATTTGACCACGTTACACGTGTACCGATTTTTTTTTATAGAAAATATTAAGCAGATATACAGATTTAATTACATACCCCATTTATTTTTAAATCCAAGCCGGGTATACACGACTTTTTTTTTTAACCACACAGTATAATTTTTATTTTTAACAACATAAATCATAATTCCTAGCTGTAAATCATAGCTGCACTACCTTTCACCAATTACACGTGCAATTAACACATTTCACCCCTTTTTGTAGAGTCGAAAATCCAGGAGTTTAGTAATCATACACCTGAGGGATAGCAACGATCGCTAGTACATGCATTTCGCAAATCTTCCCTTGTGTACACCTGGATACGAATGTAAAAAAAAAAAAAAAAAAAAAAAAAGGGGGGGGGTCAGTTTTTCCACAGGTGAGCTCAGTAACTGTCATTTGGAATCCTTCCCCTTAGCAATTTGATGGATCGATAGGAAAGAGAGGAGATTTTTTTTTTCTTCTTTTTCTTTTCTTCGTTCTCTTTCAACCTTGTTCATTCTAGGAGCCGGGCAGTGAAATTGTACTTGTTTTGATTTTACCAACGGATAATTAAAATTTTGGTAGCAAAGGAAAGAGGAAAATTCATTTTTTAGACCTGTTTCTTTTATGAAAATATATTATTGAAAATATCTTTCATTCAGAAAAGTCATCCTTTTATAAGATCCCAAAACAAAATTGTTTTAGTAAGAATGATAAGATGTTTTTTTCACATAACATTTTCTTTATGTATATTATATAAAATAAAATAAAGATGTTTGCCTTTTTGCTCAAGAGAGACATTTCATGTGAGATTATGTATATCTATTTTCTCTCTATGTTTTTGATATAATATATATATATATATATATTTTTAATGTATGGTATTAATTATACATTGCATACAGTTTACTGATTATATTGAGTATTTGTTTTAAATGATTCTGTATATTGTGTTTCAACGTATGGGTACCTAATTAGCCTGTAATAATTAAAATAAAAGATTTGCCAATTTATATGTATGTAATAACTAAAAATATAAGAGTGGAAAAGAAAATTAATTTTTTTTTTCTTTCTTCTCTCGGGCATTTTATTTTATTATTTGGCTTATTCAAATTTTCCTGCTTTATTTGGATTTGGACCTATTAAAACTCAAAATTTTAATAAATGTTTTTGGAACAATGGAAATTGAAACCAACTACACATGATAACTTGCTGAAGAAGTCATGTCTTTCATCAGATTTTTCAACAGTGAACTTTTGATTACGCTTTATTTCACCAATGTGTAAAACTTTTTTCTGGTGTTGCAAACCTACTTACACTCCAAACCTAGTGACACCCCAGCTTATCCCAAGTTCCTAGACTTTTCCATGTGAACATTTTCAGTTTTGATCTTCAATATAATACGACGATGGACTTTCATCGAGTACTTTGTGGCTATATATATATATATAAAAAAAGATACTGTGGACCTTTTTTTTTCTAATGTCGGGGGAAGAGATGATGGTGAGAAATACCACCATCTAGATCTAAACTAGCACACACTATAAAAAAAAAGTATTTGGTTTTTTTTCTGCATATTAGCAGAGTATTTGGTATCATTTTAATCAGTGAACAGTGAACAATACAAATTAATGATCCATTTTAGGATCAGCGCATACAGATAGATAATTGTGGAACAAAGTGAACCACGGCAGTCAAGGAAATATTTGGTTTTCCGTTCCCACGAATGATTTAACTACACCTAATAAAAATGTCATGGAGAAAATTGTCAGAACAATAATATGACACATTTATTTATGAGAGCTTAAATAGGCACGAAGACCTCACAAGTAAAAGCATCTTTACCTCCCAGACACAGCACGGCGTCAAGAGGAATCACTATTGTACCGACGGGCCTATGAAACACTCAAGGGGAGTACCAAAATTCTCCCGCCTGCCAATGGTCATCTCTCTAAAATCAGAGGTATGGCCGAAACATGCAAATTTTCAAGAAGTTATATGTATAAGGCCTTAATTTTATGTGAAAAGGGAAGAATGATTCCATCTTTTTTTTTTTTTTTTTTGCTCCACGAAAAGAATGTGATTTTTTTTTTGAGAGTTCAGATTCAAAAAAGATGGAAAAGTAGAAGGTTGACTGCTCTCTAACTAAAAAAACAGATTTTGAGTGTGTGTGCCAATAGATGGAAATGTACGCGCTAAGAAAAAGCGAAAACGCGTCAGCCATTACCTCCTGCTGTCAACGTTATCTAGTAATATACGGTAACAAACAATCTTCCTTCACCATTGTTCCATTTTATTTAATTAAGCTATATTCTTTTAATAATACGAATTTACGTGTGTATGAAGATCCTACCCCGATCTAAACATAAAAAGGCTAATCAAATAAATACTTCTAGGGTATGGAACTCTGCCTTTCAAAATCGAATTTGTTAATTCAGTAAGATAAACTGTAATTCTCAGAAAATAAATGTTGAGAATACAGTTCTCAACTAGGATTGAATATTTTTATTTTTTTAAAACATTTATATTTGTTTTTAATCATATGCTTATAATTACCTTGTAAATAAACTCAATTTTATATTCAATTAATTTTAGTCAGTTTTCCTTTTGTTTACTTAATTTATTGAATTAATATTAAGTCTTTTATTTTAGGAAATGTTTTCTTTAATATTACAATCTAGGTTTTAAAATAAGCCATTATATATTTAATGTTACATAACTCTCTGCAGGTAACCTTTGATGATTGTAATTGGCTCAAAGAGGATCCGAACTTCAAAAATAATTCACAACGCAACTTTTTCTTTTCTATAATTAATTGATAATTTGTCTAATAAAATTTTCTAAGTATAAATTATCATATCAGATCCTTAGAGTCATAGGTGCAAAATAAATACTATACGTCTCGGATAATTTAAAATACTCATATTAATCAATTAACAGCAATATAAAATCCTATGCAGTCAGACTTAAATTCAAATAATTTAATTGATCACTCTGTAGCATTCCATCAGATTGGTTTTCAAATTCAAACCACACAGAAGCCCTAATCCTAACTGACAGTAAATCATCTTTAGACGCCTTAAAACTACCATTCCCCCGCAACTACATAATCCAAAAAATTTATTCATCCCTTTTATCCATGCCAACAAAATTAATAACAATAACATGGGTTAAATCCCACATTGGTATAAAAGGCAATGAAAGAGCAGACCAACTTGCTAAAAACGCGGTAGAGTTAGACCATTATGAGGAAAAAATAAACCTTAAATTCCCAATTAGCAAGATCAAAAACTTTTTCAAAAACAAAACAATAACTGACTGGCAATCAGCTTGGAACGCTTCTCCCAAAGGAAAAGACACTAAATTAATAATAAAAACAGTCAATCCTGACTTTATTTGTAATACCTTCACAATGGCCTATTACCTGAGTGGTCATGGCAGCTTTCCAGCCTACTTATTTAAAATTAACAAAAGAACTTCTCCTAACTGTCCCTGCAATAAGGGCACAGGTAATGTCACCCACTATATATTTGGTCAATGCCCATTAATGCCACACCATTTTAAATTCAACAAAAACAAAACTTTAAGAACAAATCTCAAAAGCACCATCCTTGATCCATCAAACAATCAAAAACTAACAGATAATTATAATAAACTAAATGAATTATTCACATTTATTAACAAAAAATTATAATGCCCAAACCACCATAACTCCAAGTATAATACTTATGTCAAACCCATGGTTACTGCGTAACCATAGGGTACATTATTGCCCAATTCCCTGGTGGGAAGACGGAAAACGGTCGACTAGTTCTATATTTAATCACGTTAACGCGTGAACTAGCGGGCGACATACACCAAAACGCAGAAAACGGCGAACTACGGCTGGGGGCGAAAGAACTAATTTAATAAATTTAATAATACTTCCACGTCCCCTGCCGGGCCATATACACCAAAACTCCGAAGTCGGTCCCTAGTTCTCGAAATACAGATGAATGCGCGGAAACTGCAGCGCGCCCGGTTGGGGGCGCACGAACTAGTCGCGTTTTCAATCGACGTCGTTCCCTGGTGGGAAGACAGAAAACGGTCGACTAGTTCTCAATTTAATCACGATAACGCGCGACCTAGCGGGCGATATACACCAAAGCGCCAAAGTCGGTCCGTAGTTTTCGAAATACGGATGAATTCGCGGAAACTGCAGCGCCACCTGGTTGCGGGCGCACGAACAAGTCGCGTTTTCAATCGACGTCATTCCCTGGTGGGAAGACGGAAAACGGTCGACTAGTTCTCAATTTAATCCCGATAACGCGCGTCCTAGCGGGCGATATACACCAAAACGCCAAAGTCGGTCCCTAGTTCTCGAAATACGGATGAATTCGCGGAGACTGCAGCGCCACCTGGTTGAGGGCGCATGAACTAGTCGCGTTTTCAATCGACGTCATTCCCTGGTGGGAAGACGGAAAACGGTCGACTAGTTCTATATTTTATCACGTTAACGCGTGACCTAGCGGACGATATACACCAAAACGCAGAAAACGGCGAACTACGGCTGGGGGCGAAAGAACAAATTTATTAAATTTAATAACACTTCCACGTCCCCTGCCGGGCCATACACACCAAAACGCCGAAGTCGGTTCCTAGTTCTCGAAATAAGGATGAATTCGCGGAAACTGCAGCGCCACCTGGTTGGGGGCGTACGAACTAGTCGCGTTTTCAATCGACGTCATTCCGTGCTGGGAAGACGGAAAACGGTCGACTAGTTCTATATTTAATCACGTTAACGCGTAACCTAGCGGGCGATATACACCAAAACGCAGAAAACGGCGAACTACGGCTGGGGGCGAAAGAACAAATTTATTAAATTTAATAACACTTCCACGTCCCCTGCCGGGCCATATACACCAAAACGCCGAAGTCGGTCCCTAGTTCTCGAAATACAGATGAATGCGCGGAAACTGCAGCGCGCCCGGTTGGGGGCGCACGAACTAGTCGCGTTTTCAATCGACGTCATTCCCTGGTGGGAAGACGGAAAACGGTCGACTAGTTCTCAATTTAATCACGATAACGCGCGACGAAGCGGGCGATATACACCAAAACGCAGAAAACGGCGAACTACGGCGGGGGCGAAAGAACTAATTTATTAAATTTAATAACACTTCCACATCCCCTGCCGGGCCATATACACCAAAACGCCGAAGTCGGTTCCTAGTTCTCGAAATACGGATGAATGCGTGGAAACTGCAGCGCCACCTGGTTGGGGGCGCACGAACTAGTCGCGTTTTTAATCGACGTCATTCCCTGGTGGGAAGACGGAAAACGGTCGACTAGTTCTCAATTTAATCACGATAACGCGCGACCTAGCGGGCGATATACACCAAAACGCCAAAGTCTGTCCGTAGTTCTCGAAATACGGATGAATTCGCGGAAACTGCAGCGCGCCCGGTTGGGGGCGCACGAACTAGTCGCGTTTTCAATCGACGTCGTTCCCTGGTTGGAAGACGGAAAACGGTCGACTAGTTCTATATTTTATCACGTTAACGCGTGACCTAGCGGACGATATACACCAAAACGCAGAAAACGGCGAACTACGGCTGGGGGCGAAAGAACAAATTTATTAAATTTAATAACACTTCCACAAAACGGTCGACTAGTTCTATATTTAATCACGTTAACGCGTGACCTAGCGGGCGATATACACCAAAACGCAGAAAACGGCGAACTACGGCTGGGGGCGAAAGAACAAATTTATTAAATTTAATAACACTTCCACGTCCCCTGCCGGGCCATATACACCAAAACGCCGAAGTCGGTCCCTAGTTCTCGAAATACAGATGAATGCGCGGAAACTGCAGCGCGCCCGGTTGGGGGCGCACGAACTAGTCGCGTTTTCAATCGACGTCATTCCCTGGTGGGAAGACGGAAAACGGTCGACTAGTTCTCAATTTAATCACGATAACGCGCGACCTAGCGGGCGATATACACCAAAACGGCAAAGTCGGTCCGTAGTTCTCGAAATACGGATGAACGCGCGGAAACTGCAGCGCCACCTAGTTGGGGGCGCACGAACTAGTCGCGTTTTCAATCGACGTCATTCCCTGGTGGGAAGACGGAAAACGGTCGACTAGTTCTCAATTTAATCACGATAACGCGCGACGAAGCGGGCGATATACACCAAAACGCAGAAAACGGCGAACTACGGCGGGGGCGAAAGAACTAATTTATTAAATTTAATAACACTTCCACATCCCCTGCCGGGCCATATACACCAAAACGCCGAAGTCGGTTCCTAATTCTCGAAATACGGACGAATGCGCGGAAACTGCAGCGCCACCTGGTTGGGGGCGCACGAACTAGTCGCGTTTTCAATCGACGTCATTCCCTGGTGGGAAGACGGAAAACGGTCGACTAGTTCTCAATTTAATCACGATAACGCGCGACCTAGCGGGCGATATACACCAAAACGCCGAAATCGGTCCCTAGTTCTCGAAATACGGATGAATGCGCGGAAAAAGCAGCGCCGCCTGGCAGGGTGAGCACGAACTAGTCGCGTTTTCAATCGACGTCGGACCCTGGCGGGAAGACGAAAAACGGTCGACTAGTTCTCAATTTAATCACATTAACGTGCGACCTAGCGGGCGATATACACCAAAACGCAGAAAACGGTGAACTACGGCGGGGGGCGAAAGAACTAGTTTATTAATTTAATCACACTTCCACGTCCCCTGCCGGGCCATATACACCAAAACACCAAAATCGGTCCCTAGTTCTCGAAATACGGATGAATGCGCGGAAACTGCAGCGCCGCCTGGCAGGGGGCGCACGAACTAGTCGCGTTTTCAATCGACGTCTGTACAGCATAGTTGATGGTCTGTTAAAAAAAATTGGACCTCATTACTAATATTCGACGACCCACCAGATAATAACATCTACTACCTTAATAACCCTACACCTAAACAAGAAACAATAAGAATAACACAAATCAATCTCAACCACTCCAGTGCCGCCCACAACCAATTGCTAATGTACACAACAGAAAACAACATAGATATCGCACTAATTCAAGATCACCACCAAGATCATACAATAAATTCACAGGCCTGCCAATAGGATGCTCATTTTACAGCTCCAGGGAAAACACAGCAGTAATCCTCATCTGCAATCCAACAATAATACACATAATGATCAAACAATTCCAAATAGCGTTTTCATCAACATCAACACCAAAGAACGCCACATTACCCTAGGCTCTCAATATTCGGCCCCCTCCGGTGACATGGAAAAAGATATGGAAGACTGGACCCAAACGTTCCCCTCAAGCCACAACCTGTAGATAAGAGGTGATTTTAACTCACATCTACAGGCATGGGGCTATAGAAGGAACAACATGAGAGGAGAAATCCTTCTTGACTACATAGCCCTACACGAGCTATATATAATTAACGATCCGGATGCCGATCCCACATTCTATCATGCAGGCAAAAAGGGTAACCCAGACTTTACTCTGTGCGGAAATAACATACGAGATTCCATAGATTCCTGGAGCGTAGATGTAGACAACCCATAACTCAGCGACCACAGATATATAAACTATACAATTAAAGCAGAACCATCCCTACGCAACCAATACAGATACAAAACTAAATACAATAGCTGGAAAAAATTCAATGAAATCTTCAAAAACTATACAGTTAATCTAACTCAAGCCCTACAATCAGTACAAACAGCAGAAGAATTAGACAACCGGCTAGAAGATTTTCACAATATAATATCAACAACAATGCAACTAACACTAAAGAGAAAACGCCTAACACCCGAAATTAAAATAAGATGGTTTAACCAAGCACTCAAGATACAACGCAATAAACTAAAAGCACTACAACGACAGCATCTCCGCAATCCAGAAGACATTAACATATCCAAAAAATTCAAACAAGACAGAGCAAAATATAAAATAAATATAAAAAAAGCAAAATCAAACTCATGGCAGACATTCTGCGAAAACACAAAAACAAGCTACGGCACAGCATTTAAAATAATAAAAGAAAAATATCTAAAAAACACAGACTTATTACACACGGTTCTCGAATCGTCTTCCTACACAGACAACTTTCACGACATCCAAAGATCACTAATCGAACACCATTTTGGCAGAAACAGACCGCATATAATCCATAGCTTCATTAACCAAGATACATTCTCCGAAGAAGTGGAAAATAACTACAAAATAACCCAAAAAGAACTTAAATTCTGTGTTCACCAACAGGACAGTAAAAAGGTTCCCGGCTTCGACTTAATTGATGCACGAATCATAAAAAACCTGCTGAAAGAATTTCCCAATCTCCTACAAATGTACATAATTAATGTACAATAATTGCAATAATAATAAAAAGTGCCTGTCCATGGGACATTTTCCCTCCATCTGG
Source organism: Maratus michaelseni (assembly GCA_963931845.1). Classification (NCBI taxonomy): domain Eukaryota; kingdom Metazoa; phylum Arthropoda; class Arachnida; order Araneae; family Salticidae; genus Maratus; species Maratus michaelseni. The sequence goes on from OZ007590.1 coordinate 191,078,853, forward strand.
AAAAAAGGCGTCCTTATCTTCTTCTGGAAGAAAAACAAGGACCCAACAGCTCCAAGATCATATAGACCTATCACACTATTACCAATGATGGGAAAAGTTCTGGAACGTATCATCAAACTTCGAACGTTGACAATACTAGAATCACAAAACTTACTACACTGAGAACAATTTGGCTTCCGGGAAGGAAGGAGCACGTCAGATGCTCTCCGGCCTCTGGAGTCAAAGATTAAATCATATATAACAAATCACAAATATTGCGGACCTAAAACTTTGCTAAAACTTTGACGTACCCTGCCGGGGGCCATATACACCAAAACGCCGAAATCGGTCCCTAGTTCTCGAAATACGGATGAATGCGCGGAAACTGCAGCGCCGCCTGGCGGGAGACGAAAAAACTAATTTATTTAATTTAATCACACTTCCACGCCCCCTGCCGGGCCATATACACCAAAACGCCGAAATCGGTCCCTTTTTCTCATTACGATGAATGCGCGGAAACTGCAGCGCCGACTGGCGGGGGGCGCACGAACTAGTCGCGTTTTCAATCGACGTCGGCCCATGGCGGGAAGACGGAAAACGGTCAACTAGTTCTAAGTTTAATCACTTTAACGCGCGACCTAGCGGGCGATACCTATGCTGTGGCTATTGATAGCCAACCATATAATTAAAAATTTTAGTCCGTTCGACGAGGACATGGTCGTATATGCAGACGACTTCATGATCCTGGTTAAAGAAAATACTCGTGCTGCATTAGAATCCGATGGAAACAAAAAAATTAAATTATTCCAATCCCTCTGTTTAAAACTAGGCCTAACTATCTCAGCTACAAAAACAAAAGCAATGCTATTTGGATAAGACAAAAATTTACTAACTCACCGCCACCCTATATTTAAAATCAATCAAACTAGCATACAAGTAATTAAAAATATAACCTACTTAGGCCTAGTTTTGGACTCTAAGCTTAATTTCTCAGATCATTTAACCAAACTAAAGACAAAAGTAAACAACTTCATTCTAGGTTTTAAAAGACTAAAATTCTTTAATGGGGGCATTCGACCACAAATTCTAAAAACTTGGTATAACACAGTCATACTACGAAAAATAGCCTACGCTAGCGACATATGGTTCCCCAACTTAAAATACCACGGCAAACGTCGATTGGTCTCAATTCAACGATTAGCCTTATTAGGCATAATCCGAACATACAGAAAAATTTCAAACGACGCCCTACAAATACTAACAGGTGTGGCCCCAATTAATATCTTTATACAAAATGAATTCCATTACAACGAAGTAAAAAACGGAAACAGAAACTTACAAATTGGGGAGACCCTTTTTCAAAAAGATAATCTAATGCTCTAGACCCCCACCTATGAATTCCCTAACTATTTTAAACTCCAAAACTTAACAATAAACGACAACTTAGACCAAATACAGGAACAAAACTATAAACTAAAAATCTACACAGACGGCTCACTAATGACGTCAGGCACAGCCAGTGCATTTACAGTACTACATAACAACCTTTTTATCCATGACCACTCCATTCGCCTCAACGATAATAATTCAATTTATCAAGCAGAACTATATGCCAATAAAGAAGCAAGAGATTGGTTTTCAATTTCAAACCACACAGGAGCCCTAATCCTAACTGACAGTAAATCATCTTTAGACGCCCTAAAACTCCCATTCCCCCGCAACTACATAATCCAAAAAATTTATTCATCCCTTCTATCCATGCCAACAAAATTAATAACAATAACATGGGTTAAATCCCACATTGGAATAAAAGGCAATGAAAGAGCAGACCAACTTGCTAAAAATGCGGTAGAGTTAGACCATTATGAGGAAAAAATAAACCTTAAATTCCCAATTAGCAAGATCAAAAACTTTTTCAAAAACAAAACAATAACTGACTGGCAATCAGCTTGGAACGCTTCTCCCAAAGGAAAAGACACTAAATTAATAATAAAAACAGTCAATCCTGACTTTATTTGTAATACCTTCACAATGGCCTATTACCTGAGTGGTCATGGCAGCTTTCCAGCCTACTTATTTAAAATTAACAAAAGAACTTCTCCTAACTGTCCCTGCAATAAGGGCACAGGTAATGTCACCCACTATATATTTGGTCAATGCCCATTAATGCCACACCATTTTAAATTCAACAAAAACAAAACTTTAAGAACAAATCTCAAAAGCACCATCCTTGATCCATCAAACAATCAAAAACTAACAGATAATTATAATAAAATAAATGAATTATTCACATTTATTAACAAAAAATTATAATGCCCAAACCACCATAACTCCAAGTATAATACTTATGTCAAACCCATGGTTACTGCGTAACCATAGGGTACATTATTGCCCAATTCCCTGGTGGGAAGACGGAAAACGGTCGACTAGTTCTATATTTAATCACGTTAACGCGTGAACTAGCGGGCGACATACACCAAAACGCAGAAAACGGCGAACTACGGCGGGGGGCGAAAGAACTAATTTAATAAATTTAATAATACTTCCACGTCCCCTGCCGGGCCATATACACCAAAACTCCGAAGTCGGTCCCTAGTTCTCGAAATACAGATGAATGCGCGGAAACTGCAGCGCGCCCGGTTGGGGGCGCACGAACTAGTCGCGTTTTCAATCGACGTCGTTCCCTGGTGGGAAGACAGAAAACGGTCGACTAGTTCTCAATTTAATCACGATAACGCGCGACCTAGCGGGCGATATACACCAAAGCGCCAAAGTCGGTCCGTAGTTTTCGAAATACGGATGAATTCGCGGAAACTGCAGCGCCACCTGGTTGCGGGCGCACGAACAAGTCGCGTTTTCAATCGACGTCATTCCCTGGTGGGAAGACGGAAAACGGTCGACTAGTTCTCAATTTAATCCCGATAACGCGCGTCCTAGCGGGCGATATACACCAAAACGCCAAAGTCGGTCCCTAGTTCTCGAAATACGGATGAATTCGCGGAGACTGCAGCGCCACCTGGTTGAGGGCGCATGAACTAGTCGCGTTTTCAATCGACGTCATTCCCTGGTGGGAAGACGGAAAACGGTCGACTAGTTCTATATTTTATCACGTTAACGCGTGACCTAGCGGACGATATACACCAAAACGCAGAAAACGGCGAACTACGGCTGGGGGCGAAAGAACAAATTTATTAAATTTAATAACACTTCCACGTCCCCTGCCGGGCCATATACACCAAAACGCCGAAGTCGGTTCCTAGTTCTCGAAATAAGGATGAATTCGCGGAAACTGCAGCGCCACCTGGTTGGGGGCGTACGAACTAGTCGCGTTTTCAATCGACGTCATTCCGTGCTGGGAAGACGGAAAACGGTCGACTAGTTCTATATTTAATCACGTTAACGCGTGACCTAGCGGGCGATATACACCAAAACGCAGAAAACGGCGAACTACGGCTGGGGGCGAAAGAACAAATTTATTAAATTTAATAACACTTCCACGTCCCCTGCCGGGCCATATACACCAAAACGCCGAAGTCGGTCCCTAGTTCTCGAAATACAGATGAATGCGCGGAAACTGCAGCGCGCCCGGTTGGGGGCGCACGAACTAGTCGCGTTTTCAATCGACGTCATTCCCTGGTGGGAAGACGGAAAACGGTCGACTAGTTCTCAATTTAATCACGATAACGCGCGACGAAGCGGGCGATATACACCAAAACGCAGAAAACGGCGAACTACGGCGGGGGCGAAAGAACTAATTTATTAAATTTAATAACACTTCCACATCCCCTGCCGGGCCATATACACCAAAACGCCGAAGTCGGTTCCTAGTTCTCGAAATACGGATGAATGCGTGGAAACTGCAGCGCCACCTGGTTGGGGGCGCACGAACTAGTCGCGTTTTTAATCGACGTCATTCCCTGGTGGGAAGACGGAAAACGGTCGACTAGTTCTCAATTTAATCACGATAACGCGCGACCTAGCGGGCGATATACACCAAAACGCCAAAGTCTGTCCGTAGTTCTCGAAATACGGATGAATTCGCGGAAACTGCAGCGCGCCCGGTTGGGGGCGCACGAACTAGTCGCGTTTTCAATCGACGTCGTTCCCTGGTTGGAAGACGGAAAACGGTCGACTAGTTCTATATTTTATCACGTTAACGCGTGACCTAGCGGACGATATACACCAAAACGCAGAAAACGGCGAACTACGGCTGGGGGCGAAAGAACAAATTTATTAAATTTAATAACACTTCCACAAAACGGTCGACTAGTTCTATATTTAATCACGTTAACGCGTGACCTAGCGGGCGATATACACCAAAACGCAGAAAACGGCGAACTACGGCTGGGGGCGAAAGAACAAATTTATTAAATTTAATAACACTTCCACGTCCCCTGCCGGGCCATATACACCAAAACGCCGAAGTCGGTCCCTAGTTCTCGAAATACAGATGAATGCGCGGAAACTGCAGCGCGCCCGGTTGGGGGCGCACGAACTAGTCGCGTTTTCAATCGACGTCATTCCCTGGTGGGAAGACGGAAAACGGTCGACTAGTTCTCAATTTAATCACGATAACGCGCGACCTAGCGGGCGATATACACCAAAACGGCAAAGTCGGTCCGTAGTTCTCGAAATACGGATGAACGCGCGGAAACTGCAGCGCCACCTAGTTGGGGGCGCACGAACTAGTCGCGTTTTCAATCGACGTCATTCCCTGGTGGGAAGACGGAAAACGGTCGACTAGTTCTCAATTTAATCACGATAACGCGCGACGAAGCGGGCGATATACACCAAAACGCAGAAAACGGCGAACTACGGCGGGGGCGAAAGAACTAATTTATTAAATTTAATAACACTTCCACATCCCCTGCCGGGCCATATACACCAAAACGCCGAAGTCGGTTCCTAATTCTCGAAATACGGACGAATGCGCGGAAACTGCAGCGCCACCTGGTTGGGGGCGCACGAACTAGTCGCGTTTTCAATCGACGTCATTCCCTGGTGGGAAGACGGAAAACGGTCGACTAGTTCTCAATTTAATCACGATAACGCGCGACCTAGCGGGCGATATACACCAAAACGCCGAAATCGGTCCCTAGTTCTCGAAATACGGATGAATGCGCGGAAAAGCAGCGCCGCCTGGCAGGGTGAGCACGAACTAGTCGCGTTTTCAATCGACGTCGGACCCTGGCGGGAAGACGAAAAACGGTCGACTAGTTCTCAATTTAATCACATTAACGTGCGACCTAGCGGGCGATATACACCAAAACGCAGAAAACGGTGAACTACGGCGGGGGGCGAAAGAACTAGTTTATTAATTTAATCACACTTCCACGTCCCCTGCCGGGCCATATACACCAAAACACCAAAATCGGTCCCTAGTTCTCGAAATACGGATGAATGCGCGGAAACTGCAGCGCCGCCTGGCAGGGGGCGCACGAACTAGTCGCGTTTTCAATCGACGTCTGTACAGCATAGTTGATGGTCTGTTAAAAAAAATTGGACCTCATTACTAATATTCGACGACCCACCAGATAATAACATCTACTACCTTAATAACCCTACACCTAAACAAGAAACAATAAGAATAACACAAATCAATCTCAACCACTCCAGTGCCGCCCACAACCAATTGCTAATGTACACAACAGAAAACAACATAGATATCGCACTAATTCAAGATCACCACCAAGATCATACAATAAATTCACAGGCCTGCCAATAGGATGCTCATTTTACAGCTCCAGGGAAAACACAGCAGTAATCCTCATCTGCAATCCAACAATAATACACATAATGATCAAACAATTCCAAATAGCGTTTTCATCAACATCAACACCAAAGAACGCCACATTACCCTAGGCTCTCAATATTCGGCCCCCTCCGGTGACATGGAAAAAGATATGGAAGACTGGACCCAAACGTTCCCCTCAAGCCACAACCTGTAGATAAGAGGTGATTTTAACTCACATCTACAGGCATGGGGCTATAGAAGGAACAACATGAGAGGAGAAATCCTTCTTGACTACATAGCCCTACACGAGCTATATATAATTAACGATCCGGATGCCGATCCCACATTCTATCATGCAGGCAAAAAGGGTAACCCAGACTTTACTCTGTGCGGAAATAACATACGAGATTCCATAGATTCCTGGAGCGTAGATGTAGACAACCCATCACTCAGCGACCACAGATATATAAACTATACAATTAAAGCAGAACCATCCCTACGCAACCAATACAGATACAAAACTAAATACAATAGCTGGAAAAAATTCAATGAAATCTTCAAAAACTATACAGTTAATCTAACTCAAGCCCTACAATCAGTACAAACAGCAGAAGAATTAGACAACCGGCTAGAAGATTTTCACAATATAATATCAACAACAATGCAACTAACACTAAAGAGAAAACGCCTAACACCCGAAATTAAAATAAGATGGTTTAACCAAGCACTCAAGATACAACGCAATAAACTAAAAGCACTACAACGACAGCATCTCCGCAATCCAGAAGACATTAACATATCCAAAAAATTCAAACAAGACAGAGCAAAATATAAAATAAATATAAAAAAAGCAAAATCAAACTCATGGCAGACATTCTGCGAAAACACAAAAACAAGCTACGGCACAGCATTTAAAATAATAAAAGAAAAATATCTAAAAAACACAGACTTATTACACACGGTTCTCGAATCGTCTTCCTACACAGACAACTTTCACGACATCCAAAGATCACTAATCGAACACCATTTTGGCAGAAACAGACCGCATATAATCCATAGCTTCATTAACCAAGATACATTCTCCGAAGAAGTGGAAAATAACTACAAAATAACCCAAAAAGAACTTAAATTCTGTGTTCACCAACAGGACAGTAAAAAGGTTCCCGGCTTCGACTTAATTGATGCACGAATCATAAAAAACCTGCTGAAAGAATTTCCCAATCTCCTACAAATGTACATAATTAATGTACAATAATTGCAATAATAATAAAAAGTGCCTGTCCATGGGACATTTTCCCTCCATCTGGAAAAAAGGCGTCCTTATCTTCTTCCGGAAGAAAAACAAGGACCCAACAGCTCCAAGATCATATAGACCTATCACACTATTACCAATGATGGGAAAAGTTCTGGAACGTATCATCAAACTTCGAACGTTGACAATACTAGAATCACAAAACTTACTACACTGAGAACAATTTGGCTTCCGGGAAGGAAGGAGCACGTCAGATGCTCTCCGGCCTCTGGAGTCAAAGATTAAATCATATATAACAAATCACAAATATTGCGGACCTAAAACTTTGCTAAAACTTTGACGTACCCTGCCGGGGGCCATATACACCAAAACGCCGAAATCGGTCCCTAGTTCTCGAAATACGGATGAATGCGCGGAAACTGCAGCGCCGCCTGGCGGGAGACGAAAAAACTAATTTATTTAATTTAATCACACTTCCACGCCCCCTGCCGGGCCATATACACCAAAACGCCGAAATCGGTCCCTTTTTCTCATTACGATGAATGCGCGGAAACTGCAGCGCCGACTGGCGGGGGGCGCACGAACTAGTCGCGTTTTCAATCGACGTCGGCCCATGGCGGGAAGACGGAAAACGGTCAACTAGTTCTAAGTTTAATCACTTTAACGCGCGACCTAGCGGGCGATACCTATGCTGTGGCTATTGATAGCCAACCATATAATTAAAAATTTTAGTCCGTTCGACGAGGACATGGTCGTATATGCAGACGACTTCATGATCCTGGTTAAAGAAAATACTCGTGCTGCATTAGAATCCGATGGAAACAAAAAAATTAAATTATTCCAATCCCTCTGTTTAAAACTAGGCCTAACTATCTCAGCTACAAAAACAAAAGCAATGCTATTTGGATAAGACAAAAATTTACTAACTCACCGCCACCCTATATTTAAAATCAATCAAACTAGCATACAAGTAATTAAAAATATAACCTACTTAGGCCTAGTTTTGGACTCTAAGCTTAATTTCTCAGATCATTTAACCAAACTAAAGACAAAAGTAAACAACTTCATTCTAGGTTTTAAAAGACTAAAATTCTTTAATGGGGGCATTCGACCACAAATTCTAAAAACTTGGTATAACACAGTCATACTACGAAAAATAGCCTACGCTAGCGACATATGGTTCCCCAACTTAAAATACCACGGCAAACGTCGATTGGTCTCAATTCAACGATTAGCCTTATTAGGCATAATCCGAACATACAGAAAAATTTCAAACGACGCCCTACAAATACTAACAGGTGTGGCCCCAATTAATATCTTTATACAAAATGAATTCCATTACAACGAAGTAAAAAACGGAAACAGAAACTTACAAATTGGGGAGACCCTTTTTCAAAAAGATAATCTAATGCTCTAGACCCCCACCTATGAATTCCCTAACTATTTTAAACTCCAAAACTTAACAATAAACGACAACTTAGACCAAATACAGGAACAAAACTATAAACTAAAAATCTACACAGACGGCTCACTAATGACGTCAGGCACAGCCAGTGCATTTACAGTACTACATAACAACCTTTTTATCCATGACCACTCCATTCGCCTCAACGATAATAATTCAATTTATCAAGCAGAACTATATGCCAATAAAGAAGCAAGAGATTGGTTTTCAATTTCAAACCACACAGGAGCCCTAATCCTAACTGACAGTAAATCATCTTTAGACGCCCTAAAACTCCCATTCCCCCGCAACTACATAATCCAAAAAATTTATTCATCCCTTCTATCCATGCCAACAAAATTAATAACAATAACATGGGTTAAATCCCACATTGGAATAAAAGGCAATGAAAGAGCAGACCAACTTGCTAAAAATGCGGTAGAGTTAGACCATTATGAGGAAAAAATAAACCTTAAATTCCCAATTAGCAAGATCAAAAACTTTTTCAAAAACAAAACAATAACTGACTGGCAATCAGCTTGGAACGCTTCTCCCAAAGGAAAAGACACAAAATTAATAATAAAAACAGTCAATCCTAACTTTATACGTAATACCCTCACAATGGCCTATTACCTAAGTGGTCATGGCAGCTTTCCAGCCTACTTATTTAAAATTAACAAAAGAACTTCTCCTAACTGTCCCTGCAATAAGGGCACAGGTAATGTCACCCACTATATATTTGGTCAATGCCCATTAATGCCACACCATTTTAAATTCAACAAAAACAAAACTTTAAGAACAAATCTCAAAAGCACCATCCTAGATCCATCAAACAATCAAAAACTAACAGATAACTATAATAAACTAAAAGAATTATTCTCATTTATTAACAAAAAATTATAATGCTCAAACCACTATAACTCCAAGTATATGTCAAACCCAGTACTTATGTCAAACCCATGGTTACTGCGTAACCATAGGGTACATTATTGCCCAATTAACCGATACTCAAGAATTGTAATGATCACATCCCATATTTCAATGTACAATTTATCAAGTATCACCAAGAACCAACAGGCTCGCCCGAATGCGGGCAGTCTAATGTGAATTTTTGTAAAAATCCACTATTCTTTATTCATGATATCTCATAATTTATGTATTAAAAAATTACATATCAAAGGCTCGCCCGAATGCGTGTAGCCTAATGTGCATTACTGTATCTAATATACTATTATTATATTTTGAATAAATCTTCACAGACGGTCGGAGGACTGACCACTTACCTCTCATGCTGTTCGAGGGCCTTGACAGAGTTTCGCTTCGAGGTTTTTTAGGCCTCTTCCATTGCTTTCGGTGCCCGGCCTCTGGCTGAGACCAAGCTAGTGGTGGATTTGGTCTTTACCCTCTGTACATTCATAGCTCTAAGCCGAAAGGCGGGTTGTCCGGAGTGGGAGATTACCGCCCCTGCCGGGCCATATACACCAAAACACCGAAGTCGGTCCCTGGTTCTCGAAATACGGATGAATGCGTGGAAACTGCAGCGCCGCCAGGTTGAGGGTGCACGAACTAGTCGCGTTTTCAATCAACGTCGTTCCCTGGTGGGAAGACAGAAAACGGTCAACTAGTTCTCAATTTAATCACGTTAACGCGTGACCTAGCGGGCGATATACACCAAGACGCAGAAAACGGCGAACTACGGCGGGGGGCGAAAGAACTAATTTATTAAATTTAATAACACTTCCACGTAAATTCCCAATTAGCAAGATCGAAAATTTTTTCAAAAACAAAACAATAACTGACTGGCAATCAGCTTGGAACGCTTCACCCAAAGGAAAAGACACTAAATTAATAATAAAAACAGTCAATCCTAACTTTATTTGTAATACCCTCACAATGGCCTATTACATGAGTGGTCATGGCAGCTTTCCAGCCTACTTATTTAAAATTAAAAAAAGAACTTCTCCTAACTGTCCCTGCAATAAGGGCACAGGTAATGTCACCCACTATATATTTGGTCAATGCCCATTAATGCCACACCACTTTAAATTCAACAAAAACAAAACTTTAAGAACAAATCTCAAAAGCACCCATCCTTGATCCATCAAACAATCAAAAACTAACAGATAACTATAATAAACTAAATGAATTATTCACATTTATTAACAAAAAATTATAATGCCCAAACTACCATAACTCCAAGTATAATACCTATGTCAAACCCATGGTTACTGCGTAACCATAGGGTACATTATTACCCAATTAACCGATACTCAAGAATTGTAATGATCACATCTCATATTTCAATGTACAATTTATCAAGTATCACCAAGAACCAATAGGCTCGCCCGAATGCGGGCAGTCTAATGTGCATTTTTGTAAAAATCCACTATTCTTTATTCATCATATCTCATAATTTATGTATTAAAAAATTACATATCAAAGGCTCGCCCGAATGCGTGTAGCCTAATGTGCATTACTGTATCTAATATACTATTATTATATTTTGAATAAATCTTCACAGACGGTCGGAGGACTGACCACTTACCTCTCATGCTGTTCGAGGGCCTTGACAGAGTTTCGCTTCGAGGTTTTTTAGGCCTCTTCCATTGCTTTCGGTGCCCGGCCTCTGGCTGAGACCAAGCTAGTGGTGGATTTGGTCTTTACCCTCTGTACATTCATAGCTCTAAGCCGAAAGGCGGGTTGTCCGGAGTGGGAGATTACCGCCCCTGCCGGGCCATATACACCAAAACGCCGAAGTCGGTCCCTAGTTCTCGAAATACGGATGAATGCGTGGAAACTGCAGCGCCGCCAGGTTGAGGGTGCACGAACTAGTCGCGTTTTCAATCAACGTCGTTCCCTGGTGGGAAGACGGAAAACGGTCAACTAGTTCTCAATTTAATCACGTTAACGCGTGACCTAGCGGGCGATATACACCAAGACGCAGAAAACGGCGAACTACGGCGGGGGGCGAAAGAACTAATTTATTAAATTTAATAACACTTCCACGTAAATTCCCAATTAGCAAGATCGAAAATTTTTTCAAAAACAAAACAATAACTGACTGGCAATCAGCTTGGAACGCTTCACCCAAAGGAAAAGACACTAAATTAATAATAAAAACAGTCAATCCTAACTTTATTTGTAATACCCTCACAATGGCCTATTACATGAGTGGTCATGGAAGCTTTCCAGCCTACTTATTTAAAATTAAAAAAAGAACTTCTCCTAACTGTCCCTGCAATAAGGGCACAGGTAATGTCACCCACTATATATTTGGTCAATGCCCATTAATGCCACACCACTTTAAATTCAACAAAAACAAAACTTTAAGAACAAATCTCAAAAGCACCCATCCTTGATCCATCAAACAATCAAAAACTAACAGATAACTATAATAAACTAAATGAATTATTCACATTTATTAACAAAAAATTATAATGCCCAAACTACCATAACTCCAAGTATAATACCTATGTCAAACCCATGGTTACTGCGTAACCATAGGGTACATTATTACCCAATTAACCGATACTCAAGAATTGTAATGATCACATCTCATATTTCAATGTACAATTTATCAAGTATCACCAAGAACCAATAGGCTCGCCCGAATGCGGGCAGTCTAATGTGCATTTTTGTAAAAATCCACTATTCTTTATTCATCATATCTCATAATTTATGTATTAAAAAATTACATATCAAAGGCTCGCCCGAATGCGGGTAGTCTAATGTGCATTACTGTATCTAACATACTATTATTATATTTTGAATAAATCTTCACAGACGGTCGGAGGACTGACCACTTACCTCTCATGCTGTTCGAGGGCCTTGACAGAGTTTCGCTTCGAGGTTTTTTAGGCCTCTTCCATTGCTTTCGGGGCCCGGCCTCTGGCTGAGACCAAGCTAGTGGTGGATTTGGTCTTTACCCTCTGGACATTCATAGCTCTAAGCCGAAAGGCGGGTTGTCCGGAGTGGGAGATTACCGTCCCCTGCCGGGCCATATACACCAAAACGCCGAAATCGGTCTTTAGTTCTCGAAATACGGATGAATGCGCGGAAACTGCAGCGCCGCCTGGTTGGGAGCGCACGAACTAGTCGCGTTTTCAATCGACGTCGGCCCCTGGCGGGAAGACGGAAAACGGTCGACTAGTTCTCAATTTAATCACGATAACGCGCGACCTAGCGGGCGATATACACCAAAACGCAGAAAACGGCGAACTACGTCTGGGGGCGAAAGAACTAATTTATTAAATTTAATAACACTTCCACGTCCCCTGCCGGGAAAAATATCTAAAAAACACAGACCTCATACACACGGTTCTCGAATCGTCTTCCTACACAGACAACTTTCACGACATCCAAAGATCACTAATCGAACACCATTTCGGCGGAAACAGACCGCAAAAAATCCATAGCTTCATCAACAAAGACACAATCTCTGAAGAAGTGGAAAACAACTACAAAATAACCCAAAGAGAGCTCAAATTCTGTGTTCACCAACAGGACAGTAAAAAGGCCCCCGGCTTCGATTTAATAGATGCACGAATCATATAAAACGTGCTGAAAGAATTTCCCAATCTGCTCTTACAAATATACAATAAGTGCCTGTCCATGGGACATTTCCCCTCCATCTGGAAAAAAGTAGTCCTTATCTTCTTCCGGAAGAAAAACAAAGACCCATCAGCTCCAAGATCATACAGACCCATCACATTATTACCAATGATGGGAAAGGTTCTGGAGCGCATCATCAAACTTCGAACAATGACAATATTAGAATCACAAAACCAACTACACAGTGCACAATTTGGCTTCCAGGAGGGTAGGAGCACGTCAGATGCTCTCCGAGCTCTGGAGACAAAGATTAAATCATATATAACAACTCACAAATACTGCGAAATCATCTCTTTTGACATAGATGGAGCCTTTGACTCCATCGACTGGCTAATAATCTCGAAAATTATCGACGCCTGCCCTCTCCCACAATATCTAAAATATATTTTATAAGTATATATAAGTATAAATATATAAGTGAAAGATTTGTTGGCATGAACGGATATGACTTTATCGAATGGATCTCCACATTCAAAGGTTGTCCCCAGGGATCATGTCTTGGACCTATTTTGTGTCTATTGATAGCCAACCATATAATTAAAAATTTTAGTCCGTTTGACGAGGACATGGTCGTATATGCAGACGATTTCATGATCCTGGTTAAAGAAAATACTCGTGCTGCATTAGAATCCGATGGAAACAAAAAAATTAAATTATTCCAATCCCTCTGTTTAGAACTGGGCCTAACTATCTCAGCTACAAAAACAAAAGCAATGCTATTTGGAAAAGACAAAAATTTACTAACTAACCGCCACCCTATATTTAAAATCAATCAAACTAGCATACAAGTAATTAAAAATATAACCTACTTAGGCCTAGTTTTAGATTCTAAGCTTAATTTCTCTGATCATTTAACCCAACTAAAGACAAAAATAATCAACTTCATTCTAGGTTTTAAAAGACTAAAATTCTTTAATGGGGGCTTTCGACCACAATTTCTAAAAACTTGGTATAAAACAGTCATACTACGACAAATAGCCTACGCTAGCGACATATGGTTCCCCAACTTAAAATACCACGGCAAACGTCGATTGGTCTCAATTCAACGATTAGCCTTATTAGGCATAATCCGAACATACAGAAAAATTTCAAACGACGCCCTACAAATACTAACAGGTGTTGCCCCAATTAATATGTTTATACAAAATGAATTCCATTACAACGAAGTAAAAAACGGAAACAGAAACTTACAAATTGGGGAGACCGTTTTTGAAAAAGATAATCTAATGCTCAAGACTCCCACCTATGAATTCTCTAACTATTTTAAACTCTAAAACTTAACAATAAACGACAACTTAGACCAAATACAGGAACAAAACTATAAACTAAAAATCTACACAGACGGCTCACTAATGACGACTGCACAGCCAGTGCATTTACAGTACTACTTAACAACCTTTTTATCCATGACCACTCCATTCGCCTCAACGATAATAATTCAATTTATCAAGCAGAACTATATGCCATTAAAGAAGCAATAGATTGTGATGGTGAGAAATACCACCATCTAGATCTAAACTAGCACACACTATAAAAAAAAAGTATTTGGTTTTTTTTCTGCATATTAGCAGAGTATTTGGTATCATTTTAATCAGTGAACAGTGAACAATACAAATTAATGATCCATTTTAGGATCAGCGCATACAGTTAGATAATTGTGGAACAAAGTGAACCACGGCAGTCAAGGAAATATTTGGTTTTCCGTTCCCACGAATGATTTAACTACACCTAATAAAAATGTCATGGAGAAAATTGTCAGAACAATAATATGACACATTTATTTATGAGAGCTTAAATAGGCACGAAGACCTCACAAGTAAAAGCATCTTTACCTCCCAGACACAGCACGGCGTCAAGAGGAATCACTATTGTACCGACGGGCCTATGAAACACTCAAGGGGAGTACCAAAATTCTCCCGCCTGCCAATGGTCATCTCTCTAAAATCAGAGGTATGGCCGAAACATGCAAATTTTCAAGAAGTTATATGTATAAGGCCTTAATTTTATGTGAAAAGGGAAGAATGATTCCATCTTTTTTTTTTTTTTTTGCTCCACGAAAAGAATGTGATTTTTTTTTTGAGAGTTCAGATTCAAAAAAGATGGAAAAGTAGAAGGTTGACTGCTCTCTAACTAAAAAAACAGATTTTGAGTGTGTGTGCCAATAGATGGAAATGTACGCGCTAAGAAAAAGCGAAAACGCGTCAGCCATTACCTCCTGCTGTCAGCGTTATCTAGTAATATAAGGTAACAAACAATCTTCCTTCACCATTGTTCCATTTTATTTAATTAAGCTATATTCTTTTAATAATACGAATTTACGTGTGTATGAAGATCCTACCCCGATCTAAACATAAAAAGGCTAATCAAATAAATACTTCTAGGGTATGGAACTCTGCCTTTCAAAATCGAATTTGTTAATTCAGTAAGATAAACTGTAATTCTCAGAAAATAAATGTTGAGAATACAGTTCTCAACTAGGATTGAATATTTTTATTTTTTTAAAACATTTATATTTGTTTTTAATCATATGCTTATAATTACCTTGTAAATAAACTCAATTTTATATTCAATTAATTTTAGTCAGTTTTCCTTTTGTTTACTTAATTTATTGAATTAATATTAAGTCTTTTATTTTAGGAAATGTTTTCTTTAATATTACAATCTAGGTTTTAAAATAAGCCATTATATATTTAATGTTACATAACTCTCTGCAGGTAACCTTTGATGATTGTAATTGGCTCAAAGAGGATCCGAACTTCAAAAATAATTCACAACGCAGCTTTTTCTTTTCTATAATTAATTGATAATTTGTCTAATAAAATTTTCTAAGTATAAATTATCATATCAGATCCTTAGAGTCATAGGTGCAAAATAAATACTATACGTCTCGGATAATTTAAAATACTCATATTAATCAATTAACAGCAATATAGTGGTAAATCCTATGCAGTCAGACTTAAATTCAAATAATTTAATTGATCACTCTGTAGCATTCCATCATAGGGTTTACCGAATTAGAAGTGGTACCGTTACCTCTTTCTAAATTATTTTAATATATTAATTTAATTTTAGAAATAGAACTTTAGGTTATTGTATAATTTTTTAAATATAAAAATATATATGCAATATTAAGACTAAAAAAAAAAAATATTTTTTTGCTAACATAAATGTTCTTAATTCTAATTCTTTTGAAAAAAATTTTTTTCCTCTTTTCAACAACTAATTAAAAAAAAAAAAAAAAAAAAATGTTAAGCATTCATTGGGGAATTTTCATACACTCTGTAACATGCATATACCTGGCAATTCTTTTTGGGTACCTCACTAAATATATAATGATATATTAAATAATAATAAGTGTTATTGGATTGATTTGTATTAACAAAGAATTGAAAATATGACTTGTGTTACATATACTGCAACAGCAGCAAATATAAAATAAATACATAATAATGCTCAAATATTGAAATGATATATATTATATATAATTAATTTCTCGAACAGTGCATAACAATTCACCATTGGGTATCTTTTATTTTATGTTAAACAATTTTTTTTTGCTCTCTCTCTATTTTATGATTTTTGTACTTTAATTGGATGAATAAGCGTAAAAGTCAAAGAATTAGTAGAATAGATACTGGTGTCAAAACTAGACAACAATTACGCGAATTAAATAATCAAACTGTAGACACTAATATTATTTGTAATAATAGTAATAATAATAATAAGAAAAAAAAGAAAGAGAAGAAAATTATAAATTCTGAAAAAGCTACTCCTAAAATTACTACAATGGACACCCCAAATGCAGATAGCCTAATTAATCTGATTCCATACTATGATGGAAAAAAGGAAGCAAATATTAACCATTTTTTCTTACAATTTGACAATCTCATCAATAAAACTGAATTGAATAATGATTCTAAATTAACTATATTAAAGGCGAAAATTGTAGGACCTGCTAAAGATAAATTGATGAGGGATCAAAATTTGTTCGTGGAACAGAACTTAGAAACCTTTAAAACAAAGTTAAAACAATTATTCGAACCCAAAACCACATTTCTAGAAGCGCAAAAGAAATTTTGCAATCTCAAACAAAAACCGGAACAAAACATGAACGAATTTATATTAGAATTTAATGCGGCAGCAGACCTTTATCTAAAAAAAAGTGGGCAAGATATAGGAGCTAACAACAGCTCTACATTCATGGAAATGATCAAATTATCTCAGTTTTTGGAATCAATTCGTAGTGATTTAAGTCTGGAAGTAAGAAAAAACTCTCCGCCGGACTTTAAAACAGCGTGCAACATAGCCTTAAAATTAGAGGAGGCTTATTCACATGTCAATTTAAAGGACATCAACAACATTTCCAAAACTAAAGATTCTGATTTGTTAAATGAACTGCTTAAACTCAATGTAGAAAGTGCAGAGAATATAAAATTATTAACCGCGGAACTAAATAACATAAAATTAAAGGTAAATGCCACTAACAATGATACAACTAGGTTTTGCAAGTACTGTAAATCCACATCCCATACGAACCCACATTGTTGGTTTTACAAGGGCAACGAACAAAACAGCAGTAATTACGTGGACGAAAATAAAAAAATTCCTGAGAATATTCAAATCGAAAAACCAAATTTTTATCAAGGGGGAAACCAACAAGCTCAGGGAAACTTTCAGCAAACCCCAAATTACACGCACCAAAACTTCAACCCTATGCAATATTCTGCTCCTCAGTACATGTACTATGCACCACCCCCACCCCACCAACAATTTATGCCGATATCATATCCCAGTTTCGGAAATTATGGAGGCAATTTCAACGAACAGAGATCATATGACCAGCGAAGAAATTATAGAGGGCATAGAGGGGGCTACAAGCAAAATAATTATAAAAAACATGATTATACAAAAAAAAATAATTCACAGCAGACATTTGAAAACAATAAACAAGATAAAGATCATGATCAGAATTCTAGTAACAATAAGGGAAACTAAAGTCGGGACTTACATTCTCAAATACAAGGCACCCGCGTAAGTCTCACTGCGGGTCTAAAAAAAATAACAAAATTATTGCTAGTGTCAAAAGTAATGACAATTCTCAACTTCCGATTATTACTTTTGAAATTAATGGTGTTAAGATTAATGCTTTGACAGACAGTGGGGCGGCAGTAACTTTGGCATCACCTATATTGTTCGAACAATTAAAGAATGCACACGTAAAATATAAAAATCTCTGTAACCAGGTAAAAATTCAAACATTAACAAATTCGACAATCTCTTTTAAGCAATGCATTAAATTAACTTTCAAATTGGAAAACGTTTTTGTATCGGGGGCATTCTATGTTACAACTCAAGATTTTGGTCGGAACTACAATATGCTATTGGGATTCGATTTCCTCAAAACAAATAATATTATCCTAGATTTTGAAGATAAAACCATGAAATTAAAAAACAAAAACATTGCACTTCAATTTCTAGAAAATGAACCTCAAAGTCTGATAAGTAACTTAACTGCTAACTCTAATGAGAATCAAAATAAAGAAACAATACGCAAAAAGAAAAAAAAACGTATCTCGCACAAAAATTTTGTTACAGCAAAACTAACACAGACAACGGAGTTACTACCAGGCGAAAAAAAAATTGTTGCATTACTATTAGATCCAGATAAATTCGCAACTACAAATACAATACTCTTGGAACCGATTAAACATAATATGAAAATTTATTATAAAACATCAATTCACGAAATTGCCAAGGATAATAAAATTCATATAATAATCACTAACAAATCACAACAAAAATTAATCTTAACAGAGGGAATGAACATTGGCAAAATTTCTAAACATTTTGAAATAAAATCAGTTGACACTGAGGGTCAAGAAGTAACGAAGCAGGTAGTGCACATTAATAATCTGAATTTAGAGCAAGTTCGTGAACGGAGAAAAGCAGAACTTAGATCAGACGACTTTAATTTACAACATTTAGACTCGGACACAGCAGAAAAATTAAAAAAAATACTTCTAAATAATGCACATGCCTTTTCTAAGAATTACGATACACTCGGACAATCTTCATTAGTCGTCCCAAGATTTAATTTAATACATAATTATCCTCTGCAGACTAAACCATACAAAACTGCACACAATGTTAAGGAGTATGCTAAAAAAGAAATTGAAAAACTTTTGAGAGCAAATATCATTCGTAAATCCAACTCTGATTACGCTTTCCCTGTTATTTTCGTTAAAAAAAAATCTTTGCAGAAAAACGAACAGGGTAATGAAGTTAAATATCGTATGGCGGTCGATTATAGACTTTTAAATGAAATACTTCAAAATTATGCGTACCCCATACCCGAAATTAAAGAGATTCTGCGGAGAATGAGTGGAAAAAAATATTATACAGTACTGGATCTACACAGTGCGTTTTTCCAAATAAATTTACGTGAAGAAGACACTGAAAAATTAGCTTTCATAACGGAGCACGGTAAATTCTCCTTTTTAAGATTGCCTTTCGGAACGCGACTCAGTACTGCGGTGTTTGCAGAATTAATTGATAAAGTGTTGGGCCACTTTAATGAAGATCAAGTCGCTTATTTTATTGACGATGTGATCCTAGCAGCCGACTCACTCGAAGAAATGTTAGATCTGTTAGACAAAGTCCTTAAAGCTTTTATTGAAAATAATTTAACTATTGAGCCTACTAAAATACAAGTCTGTATGTCAGAAATCGAATTTCTCGGTTTCACCCTAAACAGCGAAGGATACTCTCCTTCAAAAAGAAACATAGATAAAATTCAAAATTTAGTTAAACCTAAAAATAAGAAGGGAGTTAAATCTCTACTTGGTCTTTCGAATTATTTTAGATCGCTTATTAAAGACTATTCTAAAATAGTTGACCCATTAATTAATCTTACTAAAGACAAAGTGAAATTTAAATGGTCTGACATAGAAGAAAATGCTTTCAAAGAAATCCAAGCAGCGATAGTTAAAAATCCCACATTAAAACCCCCGGATTTCTCAAAAGATTTCATTTTAATCACAGACGCTTCTAAAACAGCTATTTCTGGAATTTTAGCACAAGAATACGACGGAGAACAGCTGCCAATTGAACATTTTGGGCGAAAATTAAGGGATCCCGAAAAGAACTACCCCAGTTTCAAACTCGAACTACTGGCGGTTCATGAAGCGGTGATGTATTTCAAGCATATTCTCGCAGGGAGAAAATTTAATATTTATACAGACTCCAAAGCGCTAACGTATTTTTTAAATTTGGAAAAGCAACCAGACATTGTAGCAAGGTGGTTGGACAATTTGTCCCCTTTTAACTACTCTTTTCAGCATATCGAGGGATCTAAAAATCCTGCTGATTATGTTTCGAGGAACATTAATAATATAATTTCAAGAGAAAAATTGCAAAATTCATTGTTTACGGTAAACAAAGCTCTATCAGATGAAAACAGTAAACTACAACAATTAGAAGACGAAAAATTAAATAAAATAATAAACAAAATTAAAACTGACAAACAAAACAAAACCACAAAAAAATTCACTCTCAATCAAAAAGAAATATTAATATTAAAGCCAGGCTCTGATACAAATGAACTGTTAATTGCTCCGGATAAACTTAAAGCTGAAATAATACAGGAAGCTCATAAACCACATTTCGGATTTTTTAAAACTTATCAAATAATAAAAGCTAGATTCTACTGGTACGGGATGTACAGGGATGTAAAGAATTATTGTACTAAATGTATACCATGTAACACGACTAAACAACATCAAACTATTAAAGTTCCCACACAAAAAATAATCAAAGATAAAGAAATCGGATCAGTTTTGCATATAGATTTAATTGGTTTGCTTCCAATGACGCTACGCAAAAATAAATTTGTATTTATGATTATTGATTCCACATCAAGATTCTTGGAGGCTGTACCGGTTCGCAATTGTGAATCACAAACACTTCTAAATGTATTGAATCGCTATTTTAGTAATTTCGGATTGGCGCGATCCATAAAATTGGATAATGGTCGGTATTTTCACTCTGATTTATTCAAAGAATACATGGATTCTCTTAACATAGACCTAGATTTTACGTCCGTGAATAATCCACGCAGTAACGGGCTCTGTGAAATCAGTAATAAAATATTAAAAAATTCAATTGTGGCTATGTGTAAAAACTCTTTAGAATGGGATACCAGGATTGATTTTTTTAAAATTAATTATAACAGTACGCCGCACAGAGCTACGGGATTTTCTCCGGCACTTCTATTTTTCGGTAGAGAAATAAGAACTCCTTTTTCCATACACTTGCCCGACCAAGACATAATTGTCAAAACCTATGTTAAAAATAGAGTCCAACATATTGAGGAAATAAAGAAATTAGCCTTACAAAACCAAAAAAAAAATGATGGCGGAGTACATCGACAGTACTCCAGTCCAAAAAGTAAAATTTCTACAAACGGGACAAGAATGCTACTTAAAAGTCGTGGGTAAACCAGGTGTACTTCAGCCAAAATTCTTGGGACCATTCGAGGTGGTAAGGAAGCTTAGGAATAACAATTACCTATTAAAGGAAATTGCATTCCCAGATAAAGCGACTATTAAACGCCACATAAATAAATTATTCTCACCAACGAAAGTGGAATCACAGACTATACACATAAATTCCTAGATAGGGAAGCGAGAAATTTTTTTTCTCTTTTATTGCTGTCGAGGCAATATGTATATATTTATTTTAAATTTTTATCGTTTATAGATGTCTTATTTTTCTTTAGTTTAGTACACATTTTATAATTTTCCATTATTGTTTATTTACAGTACATTGAGGACAGGTTACTATTTAAAAAAAAAAAAAAAAAAAAAAAAAAAAAGATCATTTAGGGAGGATACTGCAAGTTTTTTTTTCTTTGCTACACAGTGTACTACTGAGGGATTTGGCTCGTCAGAGGGAGTTATGAACAAACATGCACGTTAAATAAAAAATAATAATAATTACGGTAAAAATAAAAACAGAGGCAGCCTTGCCAGGGTATCACTCTTTCAAACCCATTTTATACTAATTTATATAACAAAACAAAAAAAAATTTTAATATATAACCTTACCCCCTCTACTAAAAGTGAAAATAAAAGTCTTTATATGTAGCACAAAACATATAACTAATCGATTTAAAATTACAAGTCAACATCTATTCACTCGGCGACACAAATATAAATAATAATAATACAACATTTTATATTGACCAATATTTATAATAATTCATCCTTTGCTTAAAGCCACGGATTGACGAATCCACTTGAATTATTATAACAAAAAAAAATCGGTCAGATTTTACAAAATTATTTTAGTTTAATATTTGATATAATCTATAACTTGGTTAGAACAACGCGTTTCAATTTTAATTTTAGAATAATCGTACGATTTCATATTATAAAACAAACAAGTAAAAAAAAAAAAATTATTAGTTGTCCCTAAGGATTAACATTTCAGATAATTTAAAAAAAAAAATAAAAAAAAAAACCATTGAACGTTTCAATTATTACAAAACATAAATTGGATGTTTAATTTATACCTTAAATATTTAGATAAATTATTTCATACTTAAAAAATAATAATAATAAAAAGGTGTTGGATACATGTCAATGATCATTTCAGCAATTTATTGGATGTTAAAGTCTCGTTTTTGCAGGCGAAATTGAGACTATCTGCGCAGAGCATCTAATAATGCATTTAGCTGAGATATTTCTAATTAACTAAATTTCCAAACTTTACAAAAAAAATGAATTTGTTTAATTTTTTTTTTCTCTAACTATTATATGTAATATTTTATAAAACAAAAAATAATAAGAGAAAAGAAAAGCGAACGCTCGCTTTCGATTCCTTAAATATGTATATTTACACGTTAATATATTTTAAAATAATAATAATAATAAGAATAAATAATTAAATAAATATTTTACAATTGCATGCACATTTTCGTTTGTGCAAAGCAACGCTCGCTTGTTCTCGCTAACTTAAATTGTAACTAGAAAATCAATATTATATTAAAAAAATATATATATTATAATACATTACGTTTTTATACACAATATAAATAAATAAGTAAATATATAAATTGACGAGAAGATAGTGCGATGCAAACGGATTTGACCACGTTACACGTGTACCGATTTTTTTTTATAGAAAATATTAAGCAGATATACAGATTTAATTACATACCCCATTTATTTTTAAATCCAAGCCGGGTATACACGACTTTTTTTTTTAACCACACAGTATAATTTTTATTTTTAACAACATAAATCATAATTCCTAGCTGTAAATCATAGCTGCACTACCTTTCACCAATTACACGTGCAATTAACACATTTCACCCCTTTTTGTAGAGTCGAAAATCCAGGAGTTTAGTAATCATACACCTGAGGGATAGCAACGATCGCTAGTACATGCATTTCGCAAATCTTCCCTTGTGTACACCTGGATACGAATGTAAAAAAAAAAAAAAAAAAAAAAAAGGGGGGGGTCAGTTTTTCCACAGGTGAGCTCAGTAACTGTCATTTGGAATCCTTCCCCTTAGCAATTTGATGGATCGATAGGAAAGAGAGGAGATTTTTTTTTTCTTCTTTTTCTTTTCTTCGTTCTCTTTCAACCTTGTTCATTCTAGGAGCCGGGCAGTGAAATTGTACTTGTTTTGATTTTACCAACGGATAATTAAAATTTTGGTAGCAAAGGAAAGAGGAAAATTCATTTTTTAGACCTGTTTCTTTTATGAAAATATATTATTGAAAATATCTTTCATTCAGAAAAGTCATCCTTTTATAAGATCCCAAAACAAAATTGTTTTAGTAAGAATGATAAGATGTTTTTTTCACATAACATTTTCTTTATGTATATTATATAAAATAAAATAAAGATGTTTGCCTTTTTGCTCAAGAGAGACATTTCATGTGAGATTATGTATATCTATTTTCTCTCTATGTTTTTGATATAATATATATATATATATATATTTTTAATGTATGGTATTAATTATACATTGCATACAGTTTACTGATTATATTGAGTATTTGTTTTAAATGATTCTGTATATTGTGTTTCAACGTATGGGTACCTAATTAGCCTGTAATAATTAAAATAAAAGATTTGCCAATTTATATGTATGTAATAACTAAAAATATAAGAGTGGAAAAGAAAATTAATTTTTTTTTTCTTTCTTCTCTCGGGCATTTTATTTTATTATTTGGCTTATTCAAATTTTCCTGCTTTATTTGGATTTGGACCTATTAAAACTCAAAATTTTAATAAATGTTTTTGGAACAATGGAAATTGAAACCAACTACACATGATAACTTGCTGAAGAAGTCATGTCTTTCATCAGATTTTTCAACAGTGAACTTTTGATTACGCTTTATTTCACCAATGTGTAAAACTTTTTTCTGGTGTTGCAAACCTACTTACACTCCAAACCTAGTGACACCCCAGCTTATCCCAAGTTCCTAGACTTTTCCATGTGAACATTTTCAGTTTTGATCTTCAATATAATACGACGATGGACTTTCATCGAGTACTTTGTGGCTATATATATATATATAAAAAAAGATACTGTGGACCTTTTTTTTTTCTAATGTCGGGGGAAGAGATGATGGTGAGAAATACCACCATCTAGATCTAAACTAGCACACACTATAAAAAAAAAAGTATTTGGTTTTTTTTCTGCATATTAGCAGAGTATTTGGTATCATTTTAATCAGTGAACAGTGAACAATACAAATTAATGATCCATTTTAGGATCAGCGCATACAGATAGATAATTGTGGAACAAAGTGAACCACGGCAGTCAAGGAAATATTTGGTTTTCCGTTCCCACGAATGATTTAACTACACCTAATAAAAATGTCATGGAGAAAATTGTCAGAACAATAATATGACACATTTATTTATGAGAGCTTAAATAGGCACGAAGACCTCACAAGTAAAAGCATCTTTACCTCCCAGACACAGCACGGCGTCAAGAGGAATCACTATTGTACCGACGGGCCTATGAAACACTCAAGGGGAGTACCAAAATTCTCCCGCCTGCCAATGGTCATCTCTCTCAAATCAGAGGTATGGCCGAAACATGCAAATTTTCAAGAAGTTATATGTATAAGGCCTTAATTTTATGTGAAAAGGGAAGAATGATTCCATCTTTTTTTTTTTTTTTTTTTGCTCCACGAAAAGAATGTGATTTTTTTTTTGAGAGTTCAGATTCAAAAAAGATGGAAAAGTAGAAGGTTGACTGCTCTCTAACTAAAAAAACAGATTTTGAGTGTGTGTGCCAATAGATGGAAATGTACGCGCTAAGAAAAAGCGAAAACGCGTCAGCCATTACCTCCTGCTGTCAACGTTATCTAGTAATATAAGGTAACAAACAATCTTCCTTCACCATTGTTCCATTTTATTTAATTAAGCTATATTCTTTTAATAATACGAATTTACGTGTGTATGAAGATCCTACCCCGATCTAAACATAAAAAGGCTAATCAAATAAATACTTCTAGGGTATGGAACTCTGCCTTTCAAAATCGAATTTGTTAATTCAGTAAGATAAACTGTAATTCTCAGAAAATAAATGTTGAGAATACAGTTCTCAACTAGGATTGAATATTTTTATTTTTTTAAAACATTTATATTTGTTTTTAATCATATGCTTATAATTACCTTGTAAATAAACTCAAT
The DNA here is from genome assembly GCA_963931845.1 of Maratus michaelseni. Lineage (NCBI taxonomy): Eukaryota > Metazoa > Arthropoda > Arachnida > Araneae > Salticidae > Maratus > Maratus michaelseni. Next base: position 191,104,590 of record OZ007590.1, read on the forward strand.
TTTATATTCAATTAATTTTAGTCAGTTTTCCTTTTGTTTACTTAATTTATTGAATTAATATTAAGTCTTTTATTTTAGGAAATGTTTTCTTTAATATTACAATCTAGGTTTTAAAATAAGCCATTATATATTTAATGTTACATAACTCTCTGCAGGTAACCTTTGATGATTGTAATTGGCTCAAAGAGGATCCGAACTTCAAAAATAATTCACAACGCAACTTTTTCTTTTCTATAATTAATTGATAATTTGTCTAATAAAATTTTCTAAGTATAAATTATCATATCAGATCCTTAGAGTCATAGGTGCAAAATAAATACTATACGTCTCGGATAATTTAAAATACTCATATTAATCAATTAACAGCAATATAAAATCCTATGCAGTCAGACTTAAATTCAAATAATTTAATTGATCACTCTGTAGCATTCCATCAGATTGGTTTTCAAATTCAAACCACACAGAAGCCCTAATCCTAACTGACAGTAAATCATCTTTAGACGCCTTAAAACTACCATTCCCCCGCAACTACATAATCCAAAAAATTTATTCATCCCTTTTATCCATGCCAACAAAATTAATAACAATAACATGGGTTAAATCCCACATTGGTATAAAAGGCAATGAAAGAGCAGACCAACTTGCTAAAAACGCGGTAGAGTTAGACCATTATGAGGAAAAAATAAACCTTAAATTCCCAATTAGCAAGATCAAAAACTTTTTCAAAAACAAAACAATAACTGACTGGCAATCAGCTTGGAACGCTTCTCCCAAAGGAAAAGACACTAAATTAATAATAAAAACAGTCAATCCTGACTTTATTTGTAATACCTTCACAATGGCCTATTACCTGAGTGGTCATGGCAGCTTTCCAGCCTACTTATTTAAAATTAACAAAAGAACTTCTCCTAACTGTCCCTGCAATAAGGGCACAGGTAATGTCACCCACTATATATTTGGTCAATGCCCATTAATGCCACACCATTTTAAATTCAACAAAAACAAAACTTTAAGAACAAATCTCAAAAGCACCATCCTTGATCCATCAAACAATCAAAAACTAACAGATAATTATAATAAACTAAATGAATTATTCACATTTATTAACAAAAAATTATAATGCCCAAACCACCATAACTCCAAGTATAATACTTATGTCAAACCCATGGTTACTGCGTAACCATAGGGTACATTATTGCCCAATTCCCTGGTGGGAAGACGGAAAACGGTCGACTAGTTCTATATTTAATCACGTTAACGCGTGAACTAGCGGGCGACATACACCAAAACGCAGAAAACGGCGAACTACGGCTGGGGGCGAAAGAACTAATTTAATAAATTTAATAATACTTCCACGTCCCCTGCCGGGCCATATACACCAAAACTCCGAAGTCGGTCCCTAGTTCTCGAAATACAGATGAATGCGCGGAAACTGCAGCGCGCCCGGTTGGGGGCGCACGAACTAGTCGCGTTTTCAATCGACGTCGTTCCCTGGTGGGAAGACAGAAAACGGTCGACTAGTTCTCAATTTAATCACGATAACGCGCGACCTAGCGGGCGATATACACCAAAGCGCCAAAGTCGGTCCGTAGTTTTCGAAATACGGATGAATTCGCGGAAACTGCAGCGCCACCTGGTTGCGGGCGCACGAACAAGTCGCGTTTTCAATCGACGTCATTCCCTGGTGGGAAGACGGAAAACGGTCGACTAGTTCTCAATTTAATCCCGATAACGCGCGTCCTAGCGGGCGATATACACCAAAACGCCAAAGTCGGTCCCTAGTTCTCGAAATACGGATGAATTCGCGGAGACTGCAGCGCCACCTGGTTGAGGGCGCATGAACTAGTCGCGTTTTCAATCGACGTCATTCCCTGGTGGGAAGACGGAAAACGGTCGACTAGTTCTATATTTTATCACGTTAACGCGTGACCTAGCGGACGATATACACCAAAACGCAGAAAACGGCGAACTACGGCTGGGGGCGAAAGAACAAATTTATTAAATTTAATAACACTTCCACGTCCCCTGCCGGGCCATATACACCAAAACGCCGAAGTCGGTTCCTAGTTCTCGAAATAAGGATGAATTCGCGGAAACTGCAGCGCCACCTGGTTGGGGGCGTACGAACTAGTCGCGTTTTCAATCGACGTCATTCCGTGCTGGGAAGACGGAAAACGGTCGACTAGTTCTATATTTAATCACGTTAACGCGTGACCTAGCGGGCGATATACACCAAAACGCAGAAAACGGCGAACTACGGCTGGGGGCGAAAGAACAAATTTATTAAATTTAATAACACTTCCACGTCCCCTGCCGGGCCATATACACCAAAACGCCGAAGTCGGTCCCTAGTTCTCGAAATACAGATGAATGCGCGGAAACTGCAGCGCGCCCGGTTGGGGGCGCACGAACTAGTCGCGTTTTCAATCGACGTCATTCCCTGGTGGGAAGACGGAAAACGGTCGACTAGTTCTCAATTTAATCACGATAACGCGCGACGAAGCGGGCGATATACACCAAAACGCAGAAAACGGCGAACTACGGCGGGGGCGAAAGAACTAATTTATTAAATTTAATAACACTTCCACATCCCCTGCCGGGCCATATACACCAAAACGCCGAAGTCGGTTCCTAGTTCTCGAAATACGGATGAATGCGTGGAAACTGCAGCGCCACCTGGTTGGGGGCGCACGAACTAGTCGCGTTTTTAATCGACGTCATTCCCTGGTGGGAAGACGGAAAACGGTCGACTAGTTCTCAATTTAATCACGATAACGCGCGACCTAGCGGGCGATATACACCAAAACGCCAAAGTCTGTCCGTAGTTCTCGAAATACGGATGAATTCGCGGAAACTGCAGCGCGCCCGGTTGGGGGCGCACGAACTAGTCGCGTTTTCAATCGACGTCGTTCCCTGGTTGGAAGACGGAAAACGGTCGACTAGTTCTATATTTTATCACGTTAACGCGTGACCTAGCGGACGATATACACCAAAACGCAGAAAACGGCGAACTACGGCTGGGGGCGAAAGAACAAATTTATTAAATTTAATAACACTTCCACAAAACGGTCGACTAGTTCTATATTTAATCACGTTAACGCGTGACCTAGCGGGCGATATACACCAAAACGCAGAAAACGGCGAACTACGGCTGGGGGCGAAAGAACAAATTTATTAAATTTAATAACACTTCCACGTCCCCTGCCGGGCCATATACACCAAAACGCCGAAGTCGGTCCCTAGTTCTCGAAATACAGATGAATGCGCGGAAACTGCAGCGCGCCCGGTTGGGGGCGCACGAACTAGTCGCGTTTTCAATCGACGTCATTCCCTGGTGGGAAGACGGAAAACGGTCGACTAGTTCTCAATTTAATCACGATAACGCGCGACCTAGCGGGCGATATACACCAAAATGGCAAAGTCGGTCCGTAGTTCTCGAAATACGGATGAACGCGCGGAAACTGCAGCGCCACCTAGTTGGGGGCGCACGAACTAGTCGCGTTTACAATCGACGTCATTCCCTGGTGGGAAGACGGAAAACGGTCGACTAGTTCTCAATTTAATCACGATAACGCGCGACGAAGCGGGCGATATACACCAAAACGCAGAAAACGGCGAACTACGGCGGGGGCGAAAGAACTAATTTATTAAATTTAATAACACTTCCACATCCCCTGCCGGGCCATATACACCAAAACGCCGAAGTCGGTTCCTAATTCTCGAAATACGGACGAATGCGCGGAAACTGCAGCGCCACCTGGTTGGGGGCGCACGAACTAGTCGCGTTTTCAATCGACGTCATTCCCTGGTGGGAAGACGGAAAACGGTCGACTAGTTCTCAATTTAATCACGATAACGCGCGACCTAGCGGGCGATATACACCAAAACGCCGAAATCGGTCCCTAGTTCTCGAAATACGGATGAATGCGCGGAAAAGCAGCGCCGCCTGGCAGGGTGAGCACGAACTAGTCGCGTTTTCAATCGACGTCGGACCCTGGCGGGAAGACGAAAAACGGTCGACTAGTTCTCAATTTAATCACATTAACGTGCGACCTAGCGGGCGATATACACCAAAACGCAGAAAACGGTGAACTACGGCGGGGGGCGAAAGAACTAGTTTATTAATTTAATCACACTTCCACGTCCCCTGCCGGGCCATATACACCAAAACACCAAAATCGGTCCCTAGTTCTCGAAATACGGATGAATGCGCGGAAACTGCAGCGCCGCCTGGCAGGGGGCGCACGAACTAGTCGCGTTTTCAATCGACGTCTGTACAGCATAGTTGATGGTCTGTTAAAAAAAATTGGACCTCATTACTAATATTCGACGACCCACCAGATAATAACATCTACTACCTTAATAACCCTACACCTAAACAAGAAACAATAAGAATAACACAAATCAATCTCAACCACTCCAGTGCCGCCCACAACCAATTGCTAATGTACACAACAGAAAACAACATAGATATCGCACTAATTCAAGATCACCACCAAGATCATACAATAAATTCACAGGCCTGCCAATAGGATGCTCATTTTACAGCTCCAGGGAAAACACAGCAGTAATCCTCATCTGCAATCCAACAATAATACACATAATGATCAAACAATTCCAAATAGCGTTTTCATCAACATCAACACCAAAGAACGCCACATTACCCTAGGCTCTCAATATTCGGCCCCCTCCGGTGACATGGAAAAAGATATGGAAGACTGGACCCAAACGTTCCCCTCAAGCCACAACCTGTAGATAAGAGGTGATTTTAACTCACATCTACAGGCATGGGGCTATAGAAGGAACAACATGAGAGGAGAAATCCTTCTTGACTACATAGCCCTACACGAGCTATATATAATTAACGATCCGGATGCCGATCCCACATTCTATCATGCAGGCAAAAAGGGTAACCCAGACTTTACTCTGTGCGGAAATAACATACGAGATTCCATAGATTCCTGGAGCGTAGATGTAGACAACCCATCACTCAGCGACCACAGATATATAAACTATACAATTAAAGCAGAACCATCCCTACGAAACCAATACAGATACAAAACTAAATACAATAGCTGGAAAAAATTCAATGAAATCTTCAAAAACTATACAGTTAATCTAACTCAAGCCCTACAATCAGTACAAACAGCAGAAGAATTAGACAACCGGCTAGAAGATTTTCACAATATAATATCAACAACAATGCAACTAACACTAAAGAGAAAACGCCTAACACCCGAAATTAAAATAAGATGGTTTAACCAAGCACTCAAGATACAACGCAATAAACTAAAAGCACTACAACGACAGCATCTCCGCAATCCAGAAGACATTAACATATCCAAAAAATTCAAACAAGACAGAGCAAAATATAAAATAAATATAAAAAAAGCAAAATCAAACTCATGGCAGACATTCTGCGAAAACACAAAAACAAGCTACGGCACAGCATTTAAAATAATAAAAGAAAAATATCTAAAAAACACAGACTTATTACACACGGTTCTCGAATCGTCTTCCTACACAGACAACTTTCACGACATCCAAAGATCACTAATCGAACACCATTTTGGCAGAAACAGACCGCATATAATCCATAGCTTCATTAACCAAGATACATTCTCCGAAGAAGTGGAAAATAACTACAAAATAACCCAAAAAGAACTTAAATTCTGTGTTCACCAACAGGACAGTAAAAAGGTTCCCGGCTTCGACTTAATTGATGCACGAATCATAAAAAACCTGCTGAAAGAATTTCCCAATCTCCTACAAATGTACATAATTAATGTACAATAATTGCAATAATAATAAAAAGTGCCTGTCCATGGGACATTTTCCCTCCATCTGGAAAAAAGGCGTCCTTATCTTCTTCCGGAAGAAAAACAAGGACCCAACAGCTCCAAGATCATATAGACCTATCACACTATTACCAATGATGGGAAAAGTTCTGGAACGTATCATCAAACTTCGAACGTTGACAATACTAGAATCACAAAACTTACTACACTGAGAACAATTTGGCTTCCGGGAAGGAAGGAGCACGTCAGATGCTCTCCGGCCTCTGGAGTCAAAGATTAAATCATATATAACAAATCACAAATATTGCGGACCTAAAACTTTGCTAAAACTTTGACGTACCCTGCCGGGGGCCATATACACCAAAACGCCGAAATCGGTCCCTAGTTCTCGAAATACGGATGAATGCGCGGAAACTGCAGCGCCGCCTGGCGGGAGACGAAAAAACTAATTTATTTAATTTAATCACACTTCCACGCCCCCTGCCGGGCCATATACACCAAAACGCCGAAATCGGTCCCTTTTTCTCATTACGATGAATGCGCGGAAACTGCAGCGCCGACTGGCGGGGGGCGCACGAACTAGTCGCGTTTTCAATCGACGTCGGCCCATGGCGGGAAGACGGAAAACGGTCAACTAGTTCTAAGTTTAATCACTTTAACGCGCGACCTAGCGGGCGATACCTATGCTGTGGCTATTGATAGCCAACCATATAATTAAAAATTTTAGTCCGTTCGACGAGGACATGGTCGTATATGCAGACGACTTCATGATCCTGGTTAAAGAAAATACTCGTGCTGCATTAGAATCCGATGGAAACAAAAAAATTAAATTATTCCAATCCCTCTGTTTAAAACTAGGCCTAACTATCTCAGCTACAAAAACAAAAGCAATGCTATTTGGATAAGACAAAAATTTACTAACTCACCGCCACCCTATATTTAAAATCAATCAAACTAGCATACAAGTAATTAAAAATATAACCTACTTAGGCCTAGTTTTGGACTCTAAGCTTAATTTCTCAGATCATTTAACCAAACTAAAGACAAAAGTAAACAACTTCATTCTAGGTTTTAAAAGACTAAAATTCTTTAATGGGGGCATTCGACCACAAATTCTAAAAACTTGGTATAACACAGTCATACTACGAAAAATAGCCTACGCTAGCGACATATGGTTCCCCAACTTAAAATACCACGGCAAACGTCGATTGGTCTCAATTCAACGATTAGCCTTATTAGGCATAATCCGAACATACAGAAAAATTTCAAACGACGCCCTACAAATACTAACAGGTGTGGCCCCAATTAATATCTTTATACAAAATGAATTCCATTACAACGAAGTAAAAAACGGAAACAGAAACTTACAAATTGGGGAGACCCTTTTTCAAAAAGATAATCTAATGCTCTAGACCCCCACCTATGAATTCCCTAACTATTTTAAACTCCAAAACTTAACAATAAACGACAACTTAGACCAAATACAGGAACAAAACTATAAACTAAAAATCTACACAGACGGCTCACTAATGACGTCAGGCACAGCCAGTGCATTTACAGTACTACATAACAACCTTTTTATCCATGACCACTCCATTCGCCTCAACGATAATAATTCAATTTATCAAGCAGAACTATATGCCAATAAAGAAGCAAGAGATTGGTTTTCAATTTCAAACCACACAGGAGCCCTAATCCTAACTGACAGTAAATCATCTTTAGACGCCCTAAAACTCCCATTCCCCCGCAACTACATAATCCAAAAAATTTATTCATCCCTTCTATCCATGCCAACAAAATTAATAACAATAACATGGGTTAAATCCCACATTGGAATAAAAGGCAATGAAAGAGCAGACCAACTTGCTAAAAATGCGGTAGAGTTAGACCATTATGAGGAAAAAATAAACCTTAAATTCCCAATTAGCAAGATCAAAAACTTTTTCAAAAACAAAACAATAACTGACTGGCAATCAGCTTGGAACGCTTCTCCCAAAGGAAAAGACACAAAATTAATAATAAAAACAGTCAATCCTAACTTTATACGTAATACCCTCACAATGGCCTATTACCTAAGTGGTCATGGCAGCTTTCCAGCCTACTTATTTAAAATTAACAAAAGAACTTCTCCTAACTGTCCCTGCAATAAGGGCACAGGTAATGTCACCCACTATATATTTGGTCAATGCCCATTAATGCCACACCATTTTAAATTCAACAAAAACAAAACTTTAAGAACAAATCTCAAAAGCACCATCCTAGATCCATCAAACAATCAAAAACTAACAGATAACTATAATAAACTAAAAGAATTATTCTCATTTATTAACAAAAAATTATAATGCTCAAACCACTATAACTCCAAGTATATGTCAAACCCAGTACTTATGTCAAACCCATGGTTACTGCGTAACCATAGGGTACATTATTGCCCAATTAACCGATACTCAAGAATTGTAATGATCACATCCCATATTTCAATGTACAATTTATCAAGTATCACCAAGAACCAACAGGCTCGCCCGAATGCGGGCAGTCTAATGTGAATTTTTGTAAAAATCCACTATTCTTTATTCATGATATCTCATAATTTATGTATTAAAAAATTACATATCAAAGGCTCGCCCGAATGCGTGTAGCCTAATGTGCATTACTGTATCTAATATACTATTATTATATTTTGAATAAATCTTCACAGACGGTCGGAGGACTGACCACTTACCTCTCATGCTGTTCGAGGGCCTTGACAGAGTTTCGCTTCGAGGTTTTTTAGGCCTCTTCCATTGCTTTCGGTGCCCGGCCTCTGGCTGAGACCAAGCTAGTGGTGGATTTGGTCTTTACCCTCTGTACATTCATAGCTCTAAGCCGAAAGGCGGGTTGTCCGGAGTGGGAGATTACCGCCCCTGCCGGGCCATATACACCAAAACACCGAAGTCGGTCCCTAGTTCTCGAAATACGGATGAATGCGTGGAAACTGCAGCGCCGCCAGGTTGAGGGTGCACGAACTAGTCGCGTTTTCAATCAACGTCGTTCCCTGGTGGGAAGACGGAAAACGGTCAACTAGTTCTCAATTTAATCACGTTAACGCGTGACCTAGCGGGCGATATACACCAAGACGCAGAAAACGGCGAACTACGGCGGGGGGCGAAAGAACTAATTTATTAAATTTAATAACACTTCCACGTAAATTTCCAATTAGCAAGATCGAAAATTTTTTCAAAAACAAAACAATAACTGACTGGCAATCAGCTTGGAACGCTTCACCCAAAGGAAAAGACACTAAATTAATAATAAAAACAGTCAATCCTAACTTTATTTGTAATACCCTCACAATGGCCTATTACATGAGTGGTCATGGCAGCTTTCCAGCCTACTTATTTAAAATTAAAAAAAGAACTTCTCCTAACTGTCCCTGCAATAAGGGCACAGGTAATGTCACCCACTATATATTTGGTCAATGCCCATTAATGCCACACCACTTTAAATTCAACAAAAACAAAACTTTAAGAACAAATCTCAAAAGCACCCATCCTTGATCCATCAAACAATCAAAAACTAACAGATAACTATAATAAACTAAATGAATTATTCACATTTATTAACAAAAAATTATAATGCCCAAACTACCATAACTCCAAGTATAATACCTATGTCAAACCCATGGTTACTGCGTAACCATAGGGTACATTATTACCCAATTAACCGATACTCAAGAATTGTAATGATCACATCTCATATTTCAATGTACAATTTATCAAGTATCACCAAGAACCAATAGGCTCGCCCGAATGCGGGCAGTCTAATGTGCATTTTTGTAAAAATCCACTATTCTTTATTCATCATATCTCATAATTTATGTATTAAAAAATTACATATCAAAGGCTCGCCCGAATGCGGGTAGTCTAATGTGCATTACTGTATCTAACATACTATTATTATATTTTGAATAAATCTTCACAGACGGTCGGAGGACTGACCACTTACCTCTCATGCTGTTCGAGGGCCTTGACAGAGTTTCGCTTCGAGGTTTTTTAGGCCTCTTCCATTGCTTTCGGGGCGCGGCCTCTGGCTGAGACCAAGCTAGTGGTGGATTTGGTCTTTACCCTCTGGACATTCATAGCTCTAAGCCGAAAGGCGGGTTCTCCGGAGTGGGAGATTACCGTCCCCTGCACCAAAACGCCGAAATCGGTCTTTAGTTCTCGAAATACGGATGAATGCGCGGAAACTGCAGCGCGGCCTGGTTGGGAGCGCACGAACTAGTCGCGTTTTCAATCGACGTCGGCCCCTGGCGGGAAGACGGAAAACGGTCGACTAGTTCTCAATTTAATCACGATAACGCGCGACCTAGCGGGCGATATACACCAAAACGCAGAAAACGGCGAACTACGGCTGGGGGCGAAAGAACTAATTTATTAAATTTAATAACACTTCCACGTCCCCTGCCGGGCCATATACACCTAAACGCCGAAGTCGGTCCCTAGTTCTCGAAATACGGATGAATGCGTGGAAACTGCAGCGCCGCCAGGTTGAGGGCGCACGAACTAGTCGCATTTTCAATCAACGTCGTTCCCTAGTGGGAAGACGGAAAACGGTCAACTAGTTCTCAATTTAATCACGTTAACGTGTGACCTAGCGGGCGATATACACCAAAACGCAGAAAACGGCGAACTACGGCAGGGGGCGAAAGAACTAATTTATTAAATTTAATAACACTTCCACGTCCCCTGCCGGGAAAAATATCTAAAAAACACAGACCTCATACACACGGTTCTCGAATCGTCTTCCTACACAGACAACTTTCACGACATCCAAAGATCACTAATCGAACACCATTTCGGCGGAAACAGACCGCAAAAAATCCATAGCTTCATCAACAAAGACACAATCTCTGAAGAAGTGGAAAACAACTACAAAATAACCCAAAGAGAGCTCAAATTCTGTGTTCACCAACAGGACAGTAAAAAGGCCCCCGGCTTCGATTTAATAGATGCACGAATCATATAAAACGTGCTGAAAGAATTTCCCAATCTGCTCTTACAAATATACAATAAGTGCCTGTCCATGGGACATTTCCCCTCCATCTGGAAAAAAGTAGTCCTTATCTTCTTCCGGAAGAAAAACAAAGACCCATCAGCTCCAAGATCATACAGACCCATCACATTATTACCAATGATGGGAAAGGTTCTGGAGCGCATCATCAAACTTCGAACAATGACAATATTAGAATCACAAAACCAACTACACAGTGCACAATTTGGCTTCCAGGAGGGTAGGAGCACGTCAGATGCTCTCCGAGCTCTGGAGACAAAGATTAAATCATATATAACAACTCACATATACTGCGAAATCATCTCTTTTGACATAGATGGAGCCTTTGACTCCATCGACTGGCTAATAATCTCGAAAATTATCGACGCCTGCCCTCTCCCACAATATCTAAAATATATTTTATAAGTATATATAAGTATAAATATATAAGTGAAAGATTTGTTGGCATGAACGGATATGACTTTATCGAATGGATCTCCACATTCAAAGGTTGTCCCCAGGGATCATGTCTTGGACCTATTTTGTGTCTATTGATAGCCAACCATATAATTAAAAATTTTAGTCCGTTTGACGAGGACATGGTCGTATATGCAGACGATTTCATGATCCTGGTTAAAGAAAATACTCGTGCTGCATTAGAATCCGATGGAAACAAAAAAATTAAATTATTCCAATCCCTCTGTTTAGAACTGGGCCTAACTATCTCAGCTACAAAAACAAAAGCAATGCTATTTGGAAAAGACAAAAATTTACTAACTAACCGCCACCCTATATTTAAAATCAATCAAACTAGCATACAAGTAATTAAAAATATAACCTACTTAGGCCTAGTTTTAGATTCTAAGCTTAATTTCTCTGATCATTTAACCCAACTAAAGACAAAAATAATCAACTTCATTCTAGGTTTTAAAAGACTAAAATTCTTTAATGGGGGCTTTCGACCACAAATTCTAAAAACTTGGTATAAAACAGTCATACTACGACAAATAGCCTACGCTAGCGACATATGGTTCCCCAACTTAAAATACCACGGCAAACGTCGATTGGTCTCAATTCAACGATTAGCCTTATTAGGCATAATCCGAACATACAGAAAAATTTCAAACGACGCCCTACAAATACTAACAGGTGTGGCCCCAATTAATATGTTTATACAAAATGAATTCCATTACAACGAAGTAAAAAACGGAAACAGAAACTTACAAATTGGGGAGACCGTTTTTGAAAAAGATAATCTAATGCTCAAGACTCCCACCTATGAATTCTCTAACTATTTTAAACTCTAAAACTTAACAATAAACGACAACTTAGACCAAATACAGGAACAAAACTATAAACTAAAAATCTACACAGACGGCTCACTAATGACGACTGCACAGCCAGTGCATTTACAGTACTACTTAACAACCTTTTTATCCATGACCACTCCATTCGCCTCAACGATAATAATTCAATTTATCAAGGAGAACTATATGCCATTAAAGAAGCAATAGATTGGTTTTCAAATTCAAACCACACAGAAGCCCTAATCCTAACTGACAGTAAATCATCTTTAGACGCCTTAAAACTACCATTCCCCCGCAACTACATAATCCAAAAAATTTATTCATCCCTTTTATCCATGCCAACAAAATTAATAACAATAACATGGGTTAAATCCCACATTGGTATAAAAGGCAATGAAAGAGCAGACCAACTTGCTAAAAACGCGGTAGAGTTAGACCATTATGAGGAAAAAATAAACCTTAAATTCCCAATTAGCAAGATCAAAAACTTTTTCAAAAACAAAACAATAACTGACTGGCAATCAGCTTGGAACGCTTCTCCCAAAGGAAAAGACACTAAATTAATAATAAAAACAGTCAATCCTGACTTTATTTGTAATACCTTCACAATGGCCTATTACCTGAGTGGTCATGGCAACTTTCCAGCCTACTTATTTAAAATTAACAAAAGAACTTCTCCTAACTGTCCCTGCAATAAGGGCACAGGTAATGTCACCCACTATATATTTGGTCAATGCCCATTAATGCCACACCATTTTAAATTCAACAAAAACAAAACTTTAAGAACAAATCTCAAAAGCACCATCCTTGATCCATCAAACAATCAAAAACTAACAGATAATTATAATAAACTAAATGAATTATTCACATTTATTAACAAAAAATTATAATGCCCAAACCACCATAACTCCAAGTATAATACTTATGTCAAACCCATGGTTACTGCGTAACCATAGGGTACATTATTGCCCAATTCCCTGGTGGGAAGACGGAAAACGGTCGACTAGTTCTATATTTAATCACGTTAACGCGTGAACTAGCGGGCGACATACACCAAAACGCAGAAAACGGCGAACTACGGCTGGGGGCGAAAGAACTAATTTAATAAATTTAATAATACTTCCACGTCCCCTGCCGGGCCATATACACCAAAACTCCGAAGTCGGTCCCTAGTTCTCGAAATACAGATGAATGCGCGGAAACTGCAGCGCGCCCGGTTGGGGGCGCACGAACTAGTCGCGTTTTCAATCGACGTCGTTCCCTGGTGGGAAGACGGAAAACGGTCGACTAGTTCTCAATTTAATCACTATAACGCGCGACGAAGCGGGCGATATACACCAAAGCGCCAAAGTCGGTCCGTAGTTTTCGAAATACGGATGAATTCGCGGAAACTGCAGCGCCACCTGGTTTGGGGCGCACGAACAAGTCGCGTTTTCAATCGACGTCATTCCCTGGTGGGAAGACGGAAAACGGTCGACTAGTTCTCAATTTAATCCCGATAACGCGCGTCCTAGCGGGCGATATACACCAAAACGCCGAAGTCGGTCCCTAGTTCTCGAAATACGGATGAATTCGCGGAAACTGCAGCGCCACCTGGTTGGGGGCGCATGAACTAGTCGCGTTTTCAATCGACGTCATTCCCTGGTGGGAAGACGGAAAACGGTCGACTAGTTCTATATTTAATCACGTTAACGCGTGATCTAGCGGGCGATATACACCAAAACACAGAAAACGGCGAACTACGGCTGGGGGCGAAAGAACTAATTTATTAAATTTAATAACACTTTCACGTCCCCTGCCGGGCCATATACACCAAAACGCCGAAGTCGGTTCCTAGTTCTCGAAATACGGATGAATGCGCGGAAACTGCAGCGCCACCTGGTTGGGGGCGCACGAACTAGTCGCGTTTTTAATCGACGTCATTCCCTGGTGGGAAGACTGAAAACGGTGGACTAGTTCTCAATTTAATCACGATAACGCGCGACTTAGCGGGCGATATACACCAAAACGCCAAAGTCTGTCCGTAGTTCTCGAAATACGGATGAATTCGCGGAAACTGCAGCGCGCCCGGTTGGGGGCGCACGAACTAGTCGCGTTTTCAATCGACGTCGTTCCCTGGTGGGAAAACGGAAAACGGTCGACTAGTTCTATATTTTATCACGTTAACGCGTGACCTAGCGGACGATATACACCAAAACGCAGAAAACGGCGAACTACGGCTGGGGGCGAAAGAACAAATTTATTAAATTTAATAACACTTCCACGTCCCCTGCCGGGACATATACACCAAAACGCCGAAGTCGGTTCCTAGTTCTCGAAATAAGGATGAATGCGCGGAAACTGCAGCGCCACCTGGTTGGGGGCGCACGAACTAGTCGCGTTTTCAATCGACGTCATTCCCTGGTGGGAAGACGGAAAACGGTCGACTAGTTCTCAATTTAATCACGTTAACGCGCGTCCTAGAGGGCGATATACACCAAAACGCCAAAGTCGGTCCCTAGTTCTCGAAATACGGATGAATTCGCGGAAAGTGCAGCGCCACCTGGTTGGGGGCGCACGACTTAGTCGCGTTTTCAATCGACGTCATTCCCTGGTGGGAAGACGGAAAACGGTCGACTAGTTCTATATTTAATCACGTTAACGCGTGACCTAGCGGGCGATATACACCAAAACGCAGAAAACGGCGAACTACGGCTGGGGGCGAAAGAACTAATTTAATAAATTTAATAATACTTCCACGTCCCCTGCCGGGCCATATACACCAAAACGCCGAAGTCGGTTCCTAATTCTCGAAATACGGATGAATGCGCGGAAACTGCAGCGCCACCTGGTTGGGGGCGCACGAACTAGTCGCGTTTTCAATCGACGTCATTCCGTGCTGGGAAGACGGAAAACGGTCGACTAGTTCTATATTTAATCACGTTAACGCGTGACCTAGCGGGCGATATACACCAAAACGCAGAAAACGGCGAACTACGGCTGGGGGCGAAAGAACAAATTTATTAAATTTAATAACACTTCCACGTCCTCTGCCGGGCCATATACACCAAAACGCCGAAGTCGGTCCCTAGTTTTCGAAATACAGATGAATGCGCGGAAACTGCAGCGCGCCCGGTTGGGGGCGCACGAACTAGTCGCGTTTTCAATCGACGTCATTCCCTGGTGGGAAGACGGAAAACGGTCGACTAGTTCTCAATTTAATCACGATAACGCGCGACGAAGCGGGCGATATACACCAAAACGCAGAAAACGGCGAACTACGGCGGGGGCGAAAGAACTAATTTATTAAATTTAATAACACTTCCACATCCCCTGCCGGGCCATATACACCAAAACGCCGAAGTCGGTTCCTAATTCTCGAAATACGGATGAATGCGCGGAAACTGCAGCGCCACCTGGTTGGGGGCGCACGAACTAGTCACGTTTTCAATCGACGTCATTCCCTGGTGGGAAGACGGAAAACGGTCGACTAGTTCTCAATTTAATCACGATAACGCGCGACCTAGCGGGCGATATACACCAAAACGGCAAAGTCGGTCCGTAGTTCTCGAAATACGGATGAACGCGCGGAAACTGCAGCGCCACCTAGTTGGGGGCGCACGACTTAGTCGCGTTTTCAATCGACGTCATTCCGTGCTGGGAAGACGGAAAACGGTCGACTAGTTCTCAATTTAATCACGTTAACGCGCGTCCTAGAGGGCGATATACACCAAAACGCCAAAGTCGGTCCCTAGTTCTCGAAATACGGATGAATTCGCGGAAAGTGCAGCGCCACCTGGTTGGGGGCGCACGAACTAGTCGCGTTTTCAATCGACGTCATTCCCTGGTGGGAAGACGGAAAACGGTCGACTAGTTCTATATTTAATCACGTTAACGCGTGACCTAGCGGGCGATATACACCAAAACGCAGAAAACGGCGAACTACGGCTGGGGGCGAAAGAACTAATTTAATAAATTTAATAATACTTCCACGTCCCCTGCCGGGCCATATACACCAAAACTCCGAAGTCGGTTCCTAATTCTCGAAATACGGATGAATGCGCGGAAACTGCAGCGCCACCTGGTTGGGGGCGCACGAACTAGTCGCGTTTTCAATCGACGTCATTCCGTGCTGGGAAGACGGAAAACGGTCGACTAGTTCTATATTTAATCACGTTAACGCGTGACCTAGCGGGCGATATACACCAAAACGCAGAAAACGGCGAACTACGGCTGGGGGCGAAAGAACAAATTTATTAAATTTAATAACACTTCCACGTCCCCTGCCGGGCCATATACACCAAAACGCCGAAGTCGGTCCCTAGTTTTCGAAATACAGATGAACGCGCGGAAACTGCAGCGCCACCTAGTTGGGGGCGCACGACTTAGTCGCGTTTTCAATCGACGTCATTCCGTGGTGGGAAGACGGAAAACGGTCGACTAGTTCTATACTTTATCACGTTAACGCGTGACCTAGCGGTCGATATACACCAAAACGCAGAAAACGGCTAACTACGGCTGGAGGCGAAAGAAATAATTTATTAAATTTAATAACACTTCCACGTCCCCTGCCGGGCCATATACAACAAAACGCCGAAGTCGGTCCCTAGTTCTCGAAGTACAGATGAATGCGCGGAAACTGCAGCGCCGCCCGGTTGGGGGCGCACGAACTAGTCGCGTTTTCAATCGACGTCATTCCCTGGTGGGAAGACGGAAAACGGTCGACTAGTTCTATATTTTATCACGTTAACGAGTGACCTAGCGGGCGATATACACCAAAACGCAGAAAACGGCGAACTACGGCTGGGGGCGAAAGAACTAATTTATTAAATTTAATAACACTTCCACGTCCCCTGCCGGGCCATATACACCAAAACGCCGAAGTCGGTTCCTAGTTCTCGAAATACGGATGAATGCGCGGAAACTGCAGCGCCACCTGGTTGGGGGCGCACGAACTAGTCGCGTTTTTAATCGACGTCATTCCCTGGTGGGAAGACGGAAAACGGTCGACTAGTTCTCAATTTAATCACGATAACGCGCGACCTATCGGGCGATATACACCAAAACGCCAAAGTCTGTCCGTAGTTCTCGAAATACGGATGAATTCGCGGAAACTGCAGCGCGCCCGGTTGGGGGCGCACGAACTAGTCGCGTTTTCAATCGACGTCGTTCCCTGGTGGGAAGACGGAAAACGGTCGACTAGTTCTATATTTAATCACGTTAACGCGTGACCTAGCGGGCGATATACACCAAAACGCAGAAAACGGCGAACTACGGCTGGGGGCGAAAGAACTAATTTAATAAATTTAATAATACTTCCACGTCCCCTGCCGGGCCATATACACCAAAACTCCGAAGTCGGTCCCTAGTTCTCGAAATACAGATGAATGCGCGGAAACTGCAGCGCGCCCGGTTGGGGGCGCACGAACTAGTCGCGTTTTCAATCGACGTCGTTCCCTGGTGGGAAGACGGAAAACGGTCGACTAGTTCTCAATTTAATCCCGATAACGCGCGTCCTAGCGGGCGATATACACCAAAACGCCAAAGTCGGTCCCTAGTTCTCGAAATACGGATGAATTCGCGGAGACTGCAGCGCCACCTGGTTGGGGGCGCATGAACTAGTCGCGTTTTCAATCGACGTCATTCCCTGGTGGGAATCCGAAAACGGTCGACTAGTTCTATATTTAATCACGTTAACGCGTGATCTAGCGGGCGATATACACCAAAACACAGAAAACGGCGAACTACGGCTGGGGGCGAAAGAACTAATTTATTAAATTTAATAACACTTCCACGTCCCCTGCCGGGCCATATACACCAAAACGCCGAAGTCGGTTCCTAGTTCTCGAAATACGGGTGAATGCGCGGAAACTGCAGCGCCGCCTGGTTGGGGGCGCACGAACTAGTCGCGTTTTTAATCGACGTCATTCCCTGGTGGGAAGACTGAAAACGGTCGACTAGTTCTCAATTTAATCACGATAACGCACGACTTAGCGGGCGATATACACCAAAACGCCAAAGTCTGTCCGTAGTTCTCGAAATACGGATGAATTCGCGGAAACTGCAGCGCGCCCGGTTGGGGGCACACGAACTAGTTGCGTTTTCAATCGACGTCGTTCCCTGGTGGGAAGACGGAAAACGGTCGACTAGTTCTATATTTTATCACGTTAACGCGTGACCTAGCGGACGATATACACCAAAACGCAGAAAACGGCGAACTACGGCTGGGGGCGAAAGAACAAATTTATTAAATTTAATAACACTTCCACGTCCCCTGCCGGGCCATATACACCAAAACGCCGAAGTCGGTTGCTAGTTCTCGAAATAAGGATGAATGCGCGGAAACTGCAGCGCCACCTGGTTGGGGGCGCACGAACTAGTCGCGTTTTCAATCGACGTCATTCCCTGGTGGGAAGACGGAAAACGGTCGACTAGTTCTCAATTTAATCACGATAACGCGCGTCCTAGAGGGCGATATACACCAAAACGCCAAAGTCGGTCCCTAGTTCTCGAAATACGGATGAATTCGCGGAAACTGCAGCGCCACCTGGTTGGGGGCGCACGAACTAGTCGCGTTTTCAATCGACGTCATTCCCTGGTGGGAAGACGGAAAACGGTCGACTAGTTCTATATTTAATCACGTTAACGCGTGACCTAGCGGGCGATATACACCAAAACGCAGAAAACGGCGAACTACGGCTGGGGGCGAAAGAACTAATTTAATAAATTTAATAATACTTCCACGTCCCCTGCCGGGCCATATACACCAAAACTCCGAAGTCGGTCCCTAGTTCTCGAAATACAGATGAATGCGCGGAAACTGCAGCGCGCCCGGTTGGGGGCGCACGAACTAGTAGCGTTTTCAATCGACGTCGTTCCCTGGTGGGAAGACGGAAAACGGTCGACTAGTTCTCAATTTAATCACGATAACGCGCGACGAAGCGGGCGATATACACCAAAGCGCCAAAGTCGGTCCGTAGTTCTCGAAATACGGATGAATTCGCGGAAACTGCAGCGCCACCTGGTTGGGGGCGCACGAACAAGTCGTGTTTTCAATCGACGTCATTCCCTGGTGGGAAGACGGAAAACGGCCGACTAGTTCTCAATTTAATCCCGATAACGCGCGTCCTAGCGGGCGATATACACCAAAACGCCAAAGTCGGTCCCTAGTTCTCGAAATACGGATGAATTCGCGGAGACTGCAGCGCCACCTGGTTGGGGGCGCATGAACTAGTCGCGTTTTCAATCGACGTCATTCCCTGGTGGGAAGACGGAAAACGGTCGACTAGTTCTATATTTAATCACGTTAACGCGTGATCTAGCGGGCGATATACACCAAAACACAGAAAACGGCGAACTACGGCTGGGGGCGAAAGAACTAATTTATTAAATTTAATAACACTTACACGTCCCCTGCCGGGCCATAAACACCAAAACGCCGAAGTCGGTTCCTAGTTCTCGAAATACGGGTGAATGCGCGGAAACTGCAGCGCCACCTGGTTGGGGGCGCACGAACTAGTCGCGTTTTTAATCGACGTCATTCCCTGGTGGGAAGACGGAAAACGGTCGACTAGTTCTCAATTTAATCACGATAACGCGCGACCTAGCGGGCGATATACACCAAAACGCCAAAGTCTGTCCGTAGTTCTCGAAATACGGATGAATTCGCGGAAACTGCAGCGCGCCCGGTTGGGGGCGCACGAACTAGTCGCGTTTTCAATCGACGTCATTCCCTGGTGCGAAGACGGAAAACGGTCGACTAGTTCTATATTTTATCACGTTAACGCGTGACCTAGCGGACGATATACACCAAAACGCAGAAAACGGCGAACTACGGCTGGGGGCGAAAGAACAAATTTATTAAATTTAATAACACTTCCACGTCCCCTGCCGGGCCATATACACCAAAACGCCGAAGTCGGTTTCTAGTTCTCGAAATAAGGATGAATTCGCGGAAACTGCAGCGCCACCTGGTTGGGGGCGCACGAACTAGTCGCGTTTTCAATCGACGTCATTCCGTGCTGGGAAGACGGAAAACGGTCGACTAGTTCTATATTTAATCACGTTAACGCCTGACCTAGCGGGCGATATACACCAAAACGCAGAAAACGGCGAACTACGGCTGGGGGCGAAAGAACAAATTTATTAAATTTAATAACACTTCCACGTCCCCTGCCGGGCCATATACACCAAAACGCCGAAGTCGGTCCCTAGTTTTCGAAATACAGATGAATGCGCGGAAACTGCAGCGCGCCCGGTTGGGGGCGCACGAACTAGTCGCGTTTTCAATCGACGTCATTCCCTGGTGGGAAGACGGAAAACGGTCGACTAGTTTTCAATTTAATCACGATAACGCGCGACGAAGCGGGCGATATACACCAAAACGCAGAAAACGGCGAACTACGGCGGGGGCGAAAGAACTAATTTATTAAATTTAATAACACTTCCACATCCCCTGCCGGGCCATATACACCAAAACGCCGAAGTCGGTTCCTAATTCTCGAAATACGGATGAATGCGCGGAAACTGCAGCGCCACCTGGTTGGGGGCGCACGAACTAGTCGCGTTTTCAATCGACGTCATTCCCTGGTGGGAAGACGGAAAACGGTCGACTAGTTCTCAATTTAATCACGATAACGCGCGACCTAGCGGGCGATATACACCAAAACGGCAAAGTCGGTCCGTAGTTCTCGAAATACGGATGAACGCGCGGAAACTGCAGCGCCACCTAGTTGGGGGCGCACGACTTAGTCGCGTTTTCAATCGACGTCATTCCGTGGTGGGAAGACGGAAAACGGTCGACTAGTTCTATACTTTATCACGTTAACGCGTGACCTAGCGGTCGATATACACCAAAACGCAGAAAACGGCTAACTACGGCTGGAGGCGAAAGAAATAATTTATTAAATTTAATAACACTTCCACGTCCCCTGCCGGGCCATATACACCAAAACGCCGAAGTCGGTCCCTAGTTCTCGAAGTACAGATGAATGCGCGGAAACTGCAGCGCCGCCCGGTTGGGGGCGCACGAACTAGTCGCGTTTTCAATCGACGTCATTCCCTGGTGGGAAGACGGAAAACGGTCGACTAGTTCTATATTTTATCACGTTAACGAGTGACCTAGCGGGCGATATACACCAAAACGCAGAAAACGGCGAACTACGGCTGGGGGCGAAAGAACTAATTTATTAAATTTAATAACACTTCCACGTCCCCTGCCGGGCCATATACACCAAAACGCCGAAGTCGGTTCCTAGTTCTCGAAATACGGATGAATGCGCGGAAACTGCAGCGCCACCTGGTTGGGGGCGCACGAACTAGTCGCGTTTTTAATCGACGTCATTCCCTGGTGGGAAGACGGAAAACGGTCGACTAGTTCTCAATTTAATCACGATAACGCGCGACCTATCGGGCGATATACACCAAAACGCCAAAGTCTGTCCGTAGTTCTCGAAATACGGATGAATTCGCGGAAACTGCAGCGCGCCCGGTTGGGGGCGCACGAACTAGTCGCGTTTTCAATCGACGTCGTTCCCTGGTGGGAAGACGGAAAATGGTCGACTAGTTCTATATTTAATCACGTTAACGCGTGACCTAGCGGCGATATACACCAAAACGCAGAAAACGGCGAACTACGGCTGGGGGCGAAAGAACTAATTTAATAAATTTAATAATACTTCCACGTCCCCTGCCGGGCCATATACACCAAAACTCCGAAGTCGGTCCCTAGTTCTCGAAATACAGATGAATGCGCGGAAACTGCAGCGCGCCCGGTTGGGGGCGCACGAACTAGTCGCGTTTTCAATCGACGTCGTTCCCTGGTGGGAAGACGGAAAACGGTCGACTAGTTCTCAATTTAATCACGATAACGCGCGACGAAGCGGGCGATATACACCAAAGCGCCAAAGTCGGTCCGTAGTTCTCGAAATACGGATGAATTCGCGGAAACTGCAGCGCCACCTGTTTGGGGGCGCACGAACTAGTCGCGTTTTTAATCGACGTCATTCCCTGGTGGGAAGACGGAAAACGGTCGACTAGTTCTCAATTTAATCCCGATAACGCGCGTCCTAGCGGGCGATATACACCAAAACGCCAAAGTCGGTCCCTAGTTCTCGAAATACGGATGAATTCGCGGAGACTGCAGCGCCACCTGGTTGGGGGCGCATGAACTAGTCGCGTTTTCAATCGACGTCATTCCCTGGTGGGAATCCGAAAACGGTCGACTAGTTCTATATTTAATCACGTTAACGCGTGATCTAGCGGGCGATATACACCAAAACACAGAAAACGGCGAACTACGGCTGGGGGCGAAAGAACTAATTTATTAAATTTAATAACACTTCCACGTCCCCTGCCGGGCCATATACACCAAAACGCCGAAGTCGGTTCCTAGTTCTCGAAATACGGGTGAATGCGCGGAAACTGCAGCGCCGCCTGGTTGGGGGCGCACGAACTAGTCGCGTTTTTAATCGACGTCATTCCCTGGTGGGAAGACTGAAAACGGTCGACTAGTTCTCAATTTAATCACGATAACGCACGACTTAGCGGGCGATATACACCAAAACGCCAAAGTCTGTCCGTAGTTCTCGAAATACGGATGAATTCGCGGAAACTGCAGCGCGCCCGGTTGGGGGCACACGAACTAGTTGCGTTTTCAATCGACGTAGTTCCCTGGTGGGAAGACGGAAAACGGTCGACTAGTTCTATATTTTATCACGTTAACGCGTGACCTAGCGGACGATATACACCAAAACGCAGAAAACGGCGAACTACGGCTGGGGGCGAAAGAACAAATTTATTAAATTTAATAACACTTCCACGTCCCCTGCCGGGCCATATACACCAAAACGCCGAAGTCGGTTGCTAGTTCTCGAAATAAGGATGAATGCGCGGAAACTGCAGCGCCACCTGGTTGGGGGCGCACGAACTAGTCCCGTTTTCAATCGACGTCATTCCCTGGTGGGAAGACGGAAAACGGTCGACTAGTTCTCAATTTAATCACGATAACGCGCGTCCTAGAGGGCGATATACACCAAAACGCCAAAGTCGGTCCCTAGTTCTCGAAATACGGATGAATTCGCGGAAACTGCAGCGCCACCTGGTTGGGGGCGCACGAACTAGTCGCGTTTTCAATCGACGTCATTCCCTGGTGGGAAGACGGAAAACGGTCGACTAGTTCTATATTTAATCACGTTAACGCGTGACCTAGCGGGCGATATACACCAAAACGCAGAAAACGGCGAACTACGGCTGGGGGCGAAAGAACTAATTTAATAAATTTAATAATACTTCCACGTCCCCTGCCGGGCCATATACACCAAAACTCCGAAGTCGGTCCCTAGTTCTCGAAATACAGATGAATGCGCGGAAACTGCAGCGCGCCCGGTTGGGGGCGCACGAACTAGTAGCGTTTTCAATCGACGTCGTTCCCTGGTGGGAAGACGGAAAACGGTCGACTAGTTCTCAATTTAATCACGATAACGCGCGACGAAGCGGGCGATATACACCAAAGCGCCAAAGTCGGTCCGTAGTTCTCGAAATACGGATGAATTCGCGGAAACTGCAGCGCCACCTGGTTGGGGGCGCACGAACAAGTCGTGTTTTCAATCGACGTCATTCCCTGGTGGGAAGACGGAAAACGGCCGACTAGTTCTCAATTTAATCCCGATAACGCGCGTCCTAGCGGGCGATATACACCAAAACGCCAAAGTCGGTCCCTAGTTCTCGAAATACGGATGAATTCGCGGAGACTGCAGCGCCACCTGGTTGGGGGCGCATGAACTAGTCGCGTTTTCAATCGACGTCATTCCCTGGTGGGAAGACGGAAAACGGTCGACTAGTTCTATATTTAATCACGTTAACGCGTGATCTAGCGGGCGATATACACCAAAACACAGAAAACGGCGAACTACGGCTGGGGGCGAAAGAACTAATTTATTAAATTTAATAACACTTACACGTCCCCTGCCGGGCCATAAACACCAAAACGCCGAAGTCGGTTCCTAGTTCTCGAAATACGGGTGAATGCGCGGAAACTGCAGCGCCACCTGGTTGGGGGCGCACGAACTAGTCGCGTTTTTAATCGACGTCATTCCCTGGTGGGAAGACGGAAAACGGTCGACTAGTTCTCAATTTAATCACGATAACGCGCGACCTAGCGGGCGATATACACCAAAACGCCAAAGTCTGTCCGTAGTTCTCGAAATACGGATGAATTCGCGGAAACTGCAGCGCGCCCGGTTGGGGGCGCACGAACTAGTCGCGTTTTCAATCGACGTCGTTCCCTGGTGCGAAGACGGAAAACGGTCGACTAGTTCTATATTTTATCACGTTAACGCGTGACCTAGCGGACGATATACACCAAAACGCAGAAAACGGCGAACTACGGCTGGGGGCGAAAGAACAAATTTATTAAATTTAATAACACTTCCACGTCCCCTGCCGGGCCATATACACCAAAACGCCGAAGTCGGTTCCTAGTTCTCGAAATAAGGATGAATTCGCGGAAACTGCAGCGCCACCTGGTTGGGGGCGCACGAACTAGTCGCGTTTTCAATCGACGTCATTCCCTGGTGGGAAGACGGAAAACGGTCGACTAGTTCTCAATTTAATCACGATAACGCGCGACCTAGCGGGCGATATACACCAAAACGGCAAAGTCGGTCCGTAGTTCTCGAAATACGGATGAACGCGCGGAAACTGCAGCGCCACCTAGTTGGGGGCGCACGACTTAGTCGCGTTTTCAATCGACGTCATTCCGTGGTGGGAAGACGGAAAACGGTCGACTAGTTCTATACTTTATCACGTTAACGCGTGACCTAGCGGTCGATATACACCAAAACGCAGAAAACGGCTAACTACGGCTGGAGGCGAAAGAAATAATTTATTAAATTTAATAACACTTCCACGTCCCCTGCCGGGCCATATACACCAAAACGCCGAAGTCGGTCCCTAGTTCTCGAAATACAGATGAATGCGCGGAAACTGCAGCGCCGCCCGGTTGGGGGCGCACGGACTAGTCGCGTTTTCAATCGACGTCATTCCCTGGTGGGAAGACGGAAAACGGTCGACTAGTTCTATATTTTATCACGTTAACGAGTGACCTAGCGGGCGATATACACCAAAACGCAGAAAACGGCGAACTACGGCTGGGGGCGAAAGAACTAATTTATTAAATTTAATAACACTTCCACGTCCCCTGCCGGGCCATATACACCAAAACGCCGAAGTCGGTTCCTAGTTCTCGAAATACGGATGAATGCGCGGAAACTGCAGCGCCACCTGGTTGGGGGCGCACGAACTAGTCGCGTTTTTAATCGACGTCATTCCCTGGTGGGAAGACGGAAAACGGTCGACTAGTTCTCAATTTAATCACGATAACGCGCGACCTAGCGGGCGATATACACCAAAACGCCAAAGTCTGTCCGTAGTTCTCGAAATACGGATGAATTCGCGGAAACTGCAGCGCGCCCGGTTGGGGGCGCACGAACTAGTCGCGTTTTCAATCGACGTCGTTCCCTGGTGGGAAGACGGAAAACGGTCGACTAGTTCTATATTTTATCACGTTAACGCGTGACCTAGCGGACGATATACACCAAAACGCAGAAAACGGCGAACTACGGCTGGGGGCGAAAGAACAAATTTATTAAATTTAATAACACTTCCACGTCCCCTGCCGGGCCATATACACCAAAACGCCGAAGTCGGTACCTAGTTCTCGAAATAAGGATGAATTCGCGGAAACTGCAGCGCCATCTGGTTGGGGGCGCACGAACTAGTCGCGTTTTCAATCGACGTCATTCCGTGTTGGGAAGACGGAAAACGGTCGACTAGTTCTATATTTAATCACGTTAACGCGTGACCTAGCGGGCGATATACACCAAAACGCAGAAAACGGCGAACTACGGCTGGGGGCGAAAGAACAAATTTATTAAATTTAATAACACTTCCACGTCCCCTGCCGGGCCATATACACCAAAACGCCGAAGTCGGTCCCTAGTTCTCGAAATACAGATGAATGCGCGGAAACTGCAGCGCGCCCGGTTGGGGGCGCACGAACTAGTCGCGTTTTCAATCGACGTCATTCCGTGCTGGGAAGACGGAAAACGGTCGACTAGTTCTATATTTAATCACGTTAACGCGTGACCTAGCGGGCGATATACACCAAAACGCAGAAAACGGCGAACTACGGCTGGGGGCGAAAGAACAAATTTATTAAATTTAATAACACTTCCACGTCCCCTGCCGGGCCATATACACCAAAACGCCGAAGTCGGTCCCTAGTTTTCGAAATACAGATGAACGCGCGGAAACTGCAGCGCCACCTAGTTGGGGGCGCACGACTTAGTCGCGTTTTCAATCGACGTCATTCCGTGGTGGGAAGACGGAAAACGGTCGACTAGTTCTATACTTTATCACGTTAACGCGTGACCTAGCGGTCGATATACACCAAAACGCAGAAAACGGCTAACTACGGCTGGAGGCGAAAGAAATAATTTATTAAATTTAATAACACTTCCACGTCCCCTGCCGGGCCATATACAACAAAACGCCGAAGTCGGTCCCTAGTTCTCGAAGTACAGATGAATGCGCGGAAACTGCAGCGCCGCCCGGTTGGGGGCGCACGAACTAGTCGCGTTTTCAATCGACGTCATTCCCTGGTGGGAAGACGGAAAACGGTCGACTAGTTCTATATTTTATCACGTTAACGAGTGACCTAGCGGGCGATATACACCAAAACGCAGAAAACGGCGAACTACGGCTGGGGGCGAAAGAACTAATTTATTAAATTTAATAACACTTCCACGTCCCCTGCCGGGCCATATACACCAAAACGCCGAAGTCGGTTCCTAGTTCTCGAAATACGGATGAATGCGCGGAAACTGCAGCGCCACCTGGTTTGGGGCGCACGAACTAGTCGCGTTTTTAATCGACGTCATTCCCTGGTGGGAAGACGGAAAACGGTCGACTAGTTCTCAATTTAATCACGATAACGCGCGACCTATCGGGCGATATACACCAAAACGCCAAAGTCTGTCCGTAGTTCTCGAAATACGGATGAATTCGCGGAAACTGCAGCGCGCCCGGTTGGGGGCGCACGAACTAGTCGCGTTTTCAATCGACGTCGTTCCCTGGTGGGAAGACGGAAAACGGTCGACTAGTTCTATATTTAATCACGTTAACGCGTGACCTAGCGGGCGATATACACCAAAACGCAGAAAACGGCGAACTACGGCTGGGGGCGAAAGAACTAATTTAATAAATTTAATAATACTTCCACGTCCCCTGCCGGGCCATATACACCAAAACTCCGAAGTCGGTCCCTAGTTCTCGAAATACAGATGAATGCGCGGAAACTGCAGCGCGCCCGGTTGGGGGCGCACGAACTAGTCGCGTTTTCAATCGACGTCGTTCCCTGGTGGGAAGACGGAAAACGGTCGACTAGTTCTCAATTTAATCCCGATAACGCGCGTCCTAGCGGGCGATATACACCAAAACGCCAAAGTCGGTCCCTAGTTCTCGAAATACGGATGAATTCGCGGAGACTGCAGCGCCACCTGGTTGGGGGCGCATGAACTAGTCGCGTTTTCAATCGACGTCATTCCCTGGTGGGAATCCGAAAACGGTCGACTAGTTCTATATTTAATCACGTTAACGCGTGATCTAGCGGGCGATATACACCAAAACACAGAAAACGGCGAACTACGGCTGGGGGCGAAAGAACTAATTTATTAAATTTAATAACACTTCCACGTCCCCTGCCGGGCCATATACACCAAAACGCCGAAGTCGGTTCCTAGTTCTCGAAATACGGGTGAATGCGCGGAAACTGCAGCGCCGCCTGGTTGGGGGCGCACGAACTAGTCGCGTTTTTAATCGACGTCATTCCCTGGTGGGAAGACTGAAAACGGTCGACTAGTTCTCAATTTAATCACGATAACGCACGACTTAGCGGGCGATATACACCAAAACGCCAAAGTCTGTCCGTAGTTCTCGAAATACGGATGAATTCGCGGAAACTGCAGCGCGCCCGGTTGGGGGCACACGAACTAGTTGCGTTTTCAATCGACGTCGTTCCCTGGTGGGAAGACGGAAAACGGTCGACTAGTTCTATATTTTATCACGTTAACGCGTGACCTAGCGGACGATATACACCAAAACGCAGAAAACGGCGAACTACGGCTGGGGGCGAAAGAACAAATTTATTAAATTTAATAACACTTCCACGTCCCCTGCCGGGCCATATACACCAAAACGCCGAAGTCGGTTGCTAGTTCTCGAAATAAGGATGAATGCGCGGAAACTGCAGCGCCACCTGGTTGGGGGCGCACGAACTAGTCGCGTTTTCAATCGACGTCATTCCCTGGTGGGAAGACGGAAAACGGTCGACTAGTTCTCAATTTAATCACGATAACGCGCGTCCTAGAGGGCGATATACACCAAAACGCCAAAGTCGGTCCCTAGTTCTCGAAATACGGATGAATTCGCGGAAACTGCAGCGCCACCTGGTTGGGGGCGCACGAACTAGTCGCGTTTTCAATCGACGTCATTCCCTGGTGGGAAGACGGAAAACGGTCGACTAGTTCTATATTTTATCACGTTAACGCGTGACCTAGCGGGCGATATACACCAAAACGCAGAAAACGGCGAACTACGGCTGGGGGCGAAAGAACTAATTTAATAAATTTAATAATACTTCCACGTCCCCTGCCGGGCCATATACACCAAAACTCCGAAGTCGGTCCCTAGTTCTCGAAATACAGATGAATGCGCGGAAACTGCAGCGCGCCCGGTTGGGGGCGCACGAACTAGTAGCGTTTTCAATCGACGTCGTTCCCTGGTGGGAAGACGGAAAACGGTCGACTAGTTCTCAATTTAATCACGATAACGCGCGACGAAGCGGGCGATATACACCAAAGCGCCAAAGTCGGTCCGTAGTTCTCGAAATACGGATGAATTCGCGGAAACTGCAGCGCCACCTGGTTGGGGGCGCACGAACAAGTCGTGTTTTCAATCGACGTCATTCCCTGGTGGGAAGACGGAAAACGGCCGACTAGTTCTCAATTTAATCCCGATAACGCGCGTCCTAGCGGGCGATATACACCAAAACGCCAAAGTCGGTCCCTAGTTCTCGAAATACGGATGAATTCGCGGAGACTGCAGCGCCACCTGGTTGGGGGCGCATGAACTAGTCGCGTTTTCAATCGACGTCATTCCCTGGTGGGAAGACGGAAAACGGTCGACTAGTTCTATATTTAATCACGTTAACGCGTGATCTAGCGGGCGATATACACCAAAACACAGAAAACGGCGAACTACGGCTGGGGGCGAAAGAACTAATTTATTAAATTTAATAACACTTCCACGTCCCCTGCCGGGCCATATACACCAAAACGCCGAAGTCGGTCCCTAGTTTTCGAAATACAGATGAATGCGCGGAAACTGCAGCGCGCCCGGTTGGGGGCGCACGAACTAGTCGCGTTTTCAATCGACGTCATTCCCTGGTGGGAAGACGGAAAACGGTCGACTAGTTTTCAATTTAATCACGATAACGCGCGACGAAGCGGGCGATATACACCAAAACGCAGAAAACGGCGAACTACGGCGGGGGCGAAAGAACTAATTTATTAAATTTAATAACACTTCCACATCCCCTGCCGGGCCATATACACCAAAACGCCGAAGTCGGTTCCTAATTCTCGAAATACGGATGAATGCGCGGAAACTGCAGCGCCACCTGGTTGGGGGCGCACGAACTAGTCGCGTTTTCAATCGACGTCATTCCCTGGTGGGAAGACGGAAAACGGTCGACTAGTTCTCAATTTAATCACGATAACGCGCGACCTAGCGGGCGATATACACCAAAACGGCAAAGTCGGTCCGTAGTTCTCGAAATACGGATGAACGCGCGGAAACTGCAGCGCCACCTAGTTGGGGGCGCACGACTTAGTCGCGTTTTCAATCGAAGTCATTCCGTGGCGGGAAGACGGAAAACGGTCGACTAGTTCTATACTTTATCACGTTAACGCGTGACCTAGCGGTCGATATACACCAAAACGCAGAAAACGGCTAACTACGGCTGGAGGCGAAAGAAATAATTTATTAAATTTAATAACACTTCCACGTCCCCTGCCGGGCCATATACACCAAAACGCCGAAGTCGGTCCCTAGTTCTCGAAGTACAGATGAATGCGCGGAAACTGCAGCGCCGCCCGGTTGGGGGCGCACGAACTAGTCGCGTTTTCAATCGACGTCATTCCCTGGTGGGAAGACGGAAAACGGTCGACTAGTTCTATATTTTATCACGTTAACGAGTGACCTAGCGGGCGATATACACCAAAACGCAGAAAACGGCGAACTACGGCTGGGGGCGAAAGAACTAATTTATTAAATTTAATAACACTTCCACGTCCCCTGCCGGGCCATATACACCAAAACGCCGAAGTCGGTTCCTAGTTCTCGAAATACGGATGAATGCGCGGAAACTGCAGCGCCACCTGGTTGGGGGCGCACGAACTAGTCGCGTTTTTAATCGACGTCATTCCCTGGTGGGAAGACGGAAAACGGTCGACTAGTTCTCAATTTAATCACGATAACGCGCGACCTATCGGGCGATATACACCAAAACGCCAAAGTCTGTCCGTAGTTCTCGAAATACGGATGAATTCGCGGAAACTGCAGCGCGCCCGGTTGGGGGCGCACGAACTAGTCGCGTTTTCAATCGACGTCGTTCCCTGGTGGGAAGACGGAAAATGGTCGACTAGTTCTATATTTAATCACGTTAACGCGTGACCTAGCGGGCGATATACACCAAAACGCAGAAAACGGCGAACTACGGCTGGGGGCGAAAGAACTAATTTAATAAATTTAATAATACTTCCACGTCCCCTGCCGGGCCATATACACCAAAACTCCGAAGTCGGTCCCTAGTTCTCGAAATACAGATGAATGCGCGGAAACTGCAGCGCGCCCGGTTGGGGGCGCACGAACTAGTCGCGTTTTCAATCGACGTCGTTCCCTGGTGGGAAGACGGAAAACGGTCGACTAGTTCTCAATTTAATCACGATAACGCGCGACGAAGCGGGCGATATACACCAAAGCGCCAAAGTCGGTCCGTAGTTCTCGAAATACGGATGAATTCGCGGAAACTGCAGCGCCACCTGTTTGGGGGCGCACGAACTAGTCGCGTTTTTAATCGACGTCATTCCCTGGTGGGAAGACGGAAAACGGTCGACTAGTTCTCAATTTAATCCCGATAACGCGCGTCCTAGCGGGCGATATACACCAAAACGCCAAAGTCGGTCCCTAGTTCTCGAAATACGGATGAATTCGCGGAGACTGCAGCGCCACCTGGTTGGGGGCGCATGAACTAGTCGCGTTTTCAATCGACGTCATTCCCTGGTGGGAATCCGAAAACGGTCGACTAGTTCTATATTTAATCACGTTAACGCGTGATCTAGCGGGCGATATACACCAAAACACAGAAAACGGCGAACTACGGCTGGGGGCGAAAGAACTAATTTATTAAATTTAATAACACTTCCACGTCCCCTGCCGGGCCATATACACCAAAACGCCGAAGTCGGTTCCTAGTTCTCGAAATACGGGTGAATGCGCGGAAACTGCAGCGCCGCCTGGTTGGGGGCGCACGAACTAGTCGCGTTTTTAATCGACGTCATTCCCTGGTGGGAAGACTGAAAACGGTCGACTAGTTCTCAATTTAATCACGATAACGCACGACTTAGCGGGCGATATACACCAAAACGCCAAAGTCTGTCCGTAGTTCTCGAAATACGGATGAATTCGCGGAAACTGCAACGCGCCCGGTTGGGGGCACACGAACTAGTTGCGTTTTCAATCGACGTAGTTCCCTGGTGGGAAGACGGAAAACGGTCGACTAGTTCTATATTTTATCACGTTAACGCGTGACCTAGCGGACGATATACACCAAAACGCAGAAAACGGCGAACTACGGCTGGGGGCGAAAGAACAAATTTATTAAATTTAATAACACTTCCACGTCCCCTGCCGGGCCATATACACCAAAACGCCGAAGTCGGTTGCTAGTTCTCGAAATAAGGATGAATGCGCGGAAACTGCAGCGCCACCTGGTTGGGGGCGCACGAACTAGTCGCGTTTTCAATCGACGTCATTCCCTGGTGGGAAGACGGAAAACGGTCGACTAGTTCTCAATTTAATCACGATAACGCGCGTCCTAGAGGGCGATATACACCAAAACGCCAAAGTCGGTCCCTAGTTCTCGAAATACGGATGAATTCGCGGAAACTGCAGCGCCACCTGGTTGGGGGCGCACGAACTAGTCGCGTTTTCAATCGACGTCATTCCCTGGTGGGAAGACGGAAAACGGTCGACTAGTTCTATATTTAATCACGTTAACGCGTGACCTAGCGGGCGATATACACCAAAACGCAGAAAACGGCGAACTACGGCTGGGGGCGAAAGAACTAATTTAATAAATTTAATAATACTTCCACGTCCCCTGCCGGGCCATATACACCAAAACTCCGAAGTCGGTCCCTAGTTCTCGAAATACAGATGAATGCGCGGAAACTGCAGCGCGTCCGGTTGGGGGCGCACGAACTAGTAGCGTTTTCAATCGACGTCGTTCCCTGGTGGGAAGACGGAAAACGGTCGACTAGTTCTCAATTTAATCACGATAACGCGCGACGAAGCGGGCGATATACACCAAAGCGCCAAAGTCGGTCCGTAGTTCTCGAAATACGGATGAATTCGCGGAAACTGCAGCGCCACCTGGTTGGGGGCGCACGAACAAGTCGTGTTTTCAATCGACGTCATTCCCTGGTGGGAAGACGGAAAACGGCCGACTAGTTCTCAATTTAATCCCGATAACGCGCGTCCTAGCGGGCGATATACACCAAAACGCCAAAGTCGGTCCCTAGTTCTCGAAATACGGATGAATTCGCGGAGACTGCAGCGCCACCTGGTTGGGGGCGCATGAACTAGTCGCGTTTTCAATCGACGTCATTCCCTGGTGGGAAGACGGAAAACGGTCGACTAGTTCTATATTTAATCACGTTAACGCGTGATCTAGCGGGCGATATACACCAAAACACAGAAAACGGCGAACTACGGCTGGGGGCGAAAGAACTAATTTATTAAATTTAATAACACTTACACGTCCCCTGCCGGGCCATAAACACCAAAACGCCGAAGTCGGTTCCTAGTTCTCGAAATACGGGTGAATGCGCGGAAACTGCAGCGCCACCTGGTTGGGGGCGCACGAACTAGTCGCGTTTTTAATCGACGTCATTCCCTGGTGGGAAGACGGAAAACGGTCGACTAGTTCTCAATTTAATCACGATAACGCGCGACCTAGCGGGCGATATACACCAAAACGCCAAAGTCTGTCCGTAGTTCTCGAAATACGGATGAATTCGCGGAAACTGCAGCGCGCCCGGTTGGGGGCGCACGAACTAGTCGCGTTTTCAATCGACGTCGTTCCCTGGTGCGAAGACGGAAAACGGTCGACTAGTTCTATATTTTATCACGTTAACGCGTGACCTAGCGGACGATATACACCAAAACGCAGAAAACGGCGAACTACGGCTGGGGGCGAAAGAACAAATTTATTAAATTTAATAACACTTCCACGTCCCCTGCCGGGCCATATACACCAAAACGCCGAAGTCGGTTCCTAGTTCTCGAAATAAGGATGAATTCGCGGAAACTGCAGCGCCACCTGGTTGGGGGCGCACGAACTAGTCGCGTTTTCAATCGACGTCATTCCGTGCTGGGAAGACGGAAAACGGTCGACTAGTTCTATATTTAATCACGTTAACGCGTGACCTAGCGGGCGATATACACCAAAACGCAGAAAACGGCGAACTACGGCTGGGGGCGAAAGAACAAATTTATTAAATTTAATAACACTTCCACGTCCCCTGCCGGGCCATATACACCAAAACGCCGAAGTCGGTCCCTAGTTTTCGAAATACAGATGAATGCGCGCAAACTGCAGCGCGCCCGGTTGGGGGCGCACGAACTAGTCGCGTTTTCAATCGACGTCATTCCCTGGTGGGAAGACGGAAAACGGTCGACTAGTTCTCAATTTAATCACGATAACGCGCGACGAAGCGGGCGATATACACCAAAACGCAGAAAACGGCGAACTACGGCGGGGGCGAAAGAACTAATTTATTAAATTTAATAACACTTCCACATCCCCTGCCGGGCCATATACACCAAAACGCCGAAGTCTGTTCCTAATTCTCGAAATACGGATGAATGCGCGGAAACTGCAGCGCCACCTGGTTGGGGGCGCACGAACTAGTCGCGTTTTCAATCGACGTCATTCCCTGGTGGGAAGACGGAAAACGGTCGACTAGTTCTCAATTTAATCACGATAACGCGCGACCTAGCGGGCGATATACACCAAAACGGCAAAGTCGGTCCGTAGTTCTCGAAATACGGATGAACGCGCGGAAACTGCAGCGCCACCTAGTTGGGGGCGCACGACTTAGTCGCGTTTTCAATCGACGTCATTCCGTGGTGGGAAGACGGAAAACGGTCGACTAGTTCTATACTTTATCACGTTAACGCGTGACCTAGCGGTCGATATACACCAAAACGCAGAAAACGGCTAACTACGGCTGGAGGCGAAAGAAATAATTTATTAAATTTAATAACACTTCCACGTCCCCTGCCGGGCCATATACACCAAAACGCCGAAGTCGGTCCCTAGTTCTCGAAATACAGATGAATGCGCGGAAACTGCAGCGCCGCCCGGTTGGGGGCGCACGAACTAGTCGCGTTTTCAATCGACGTCATTCCCTGGTGGGAAGACGGAAAACGGTCGACTAGTTCTATATTTTATCACGTTAACGAGTGACCTAGCGGGCGATATACACCAAAACGCAGAAAACGGCGAACTACGGCTGGGGGCGAAAGAACTAATTTATTAAATTTAATAACACTTCCACGTCCCCTGCCGGGCCATATACACCAAAACGCCGAAGTCGGTTCCTAGTTCTCGAAATACGGATGAATGCGCGGAAACTGCAGCGCCACCTGGTTGGGGGCGCACGAACTAGTCGCGTTTTTAATCGACGTCATTCCCTGGTGGGAAGACGGAAAACGGTCGACTAGTTCTCAATTTAATCACGATAACGCGCGACCTAGCGGGCGATATACACCAAAACGCCAAAGTCTGTCCGTAGTTCTCGAAATACGGATGAATTCGCGGAAACTGCAGCGCGCCCGGTTGGGGGCGCACGAACTAGTCGCGTTTTCAATCGACGTCGTTCCCTGGTGGGAAGACGGAAAACGGTCGACTAGTTCTATATTTTATCACGTTAACGCGTGACCTAGCGGACGATATACACCAAAACGCAGAAAACGGCGAACTACGGCTGGGGGCGAAAGAACAAATTTATTAAATTTAATAACACTTCCACGTCCCCTGCCGGGCCATATACACCAAAACGCCGAAGTCGGTACCTAGTTCTCGAAATAAGGATGAATTCGCGGAAACTGCAGCGCCATCTGGTTGGGGGCGCACGAACTAGTCGCGTTTTCAATCGACGTCATTCCGTGTTGGGAAGACGGAAAACGGTCGACTAGTTCTATATTTAATCACGTTAACGCGTGACCTAGCGGGCGATATACACCAAAACGCAGAAAACGGCGAACTACGGCTGGGGGCGAAAGAACAAATTTATTAAATTTAATAACACTTCCACGTCCCCTGCCGGGCCATATACACCAAAACGCCGAAGTCGGTCCCTAGTTCTCGAAATACAGATGAATGCGCGGAAACTGCAGCGCGCCCGGTTGGGGGCGCACGAACTAGTCGCGTTTTCAATCGACGTCATTCCCTGGTGGGAAGACGGAAAACGGTCGACTAGTTCTCAATTTAATCACGATAACGCGCGACGAAGCGGGCGATATACACCAAAACGCAGAAAACGGCGAACTACGGCGGGGGCGAAAGAACTAATTTATTAAATTTAATAACACTTCCACATCCCCTGCCGGGCCATATACACCAAAACGCCGAAGTCGGTTCCTAATTCTCGAAATACGGATGAATGCGCGGAAACTGCAGCGCCACCTGGTTGGGGGCGCACGAACTAGTCGCGTTTTCAATCGACGTCATTCCCTGGTGGGAAGACGGAAAACGGTCGACTAGTTCTCAATTTAATCCCGATAACGCGCGACCTAGCGGGCGATATACACCAAAACGGCAAAGTCGGTCCGTAGTTCTCGAAATACGGATGAACACGCGGAAACTGCAGCGCCACCTAGTTGGGGGCGCACGAACTAGTCGCGTTTTCAATCGACGTCATTCCGTGGTGGGAAGACGGAAAACGGTCGACTAGTTCTATATTTTATCACGTTAACGCGTGACCTAGCGGACGATATACACCAAAACGCAGAAAACGGCGAACTACGGCTGGGGGCGAAAGAACAAATTTATTAAATTTAATAACACTTCCACGTCCCCTGCCGGGCCATATACACCAAAACGCCGAAGTCGGTTCCTAGTTCTCGAAATAAGGATGAATTCGCGGAAACTGCAGCGCCACCTGGTTGGGGGCGTACGAACTAGTCGCGTTTTCAATCGACGTCATTCCGTGCTGGGAAGACGGAAAACGGTCGACTAGTTCTATATTTAATCACGTTAACGCGTGACCTAGCGGGCGATATACACCAAAACGCAGAAAACGGCGAACTACGGCTGGGGGCGAAAGAACAAATTTATTAAATTTAATAACACTTCCACGTCCCCTGCCGGGCCATATACACCAAAACGCCGAAGTCGGTCCCTAGTTCTCGAAATACAGATGAATGCGCGGAAACTGCAGCGCGCCCGGTTGGGGGCGCACGAACTAGTCGCGTTTTCAATCGACGTCATTCCCTGGTGGGAAGACGGAAAACGGTCGACTAGTTCTCAATTTAATCACGATAACGCGCGACGAAGCGGGCGATATACACCAAAACGCAGAAAACGGCGAACTACGGCGGGGGCGAAAGAACTAATTTATTAAATTTAATAACACTTCCACATCCCCTGCCGGGCCATATACACCAAAACGCCGAAGTCGGTTCCTAGTTCTCGAAATACGGATGAATGCGTGGAAACTGCAGCGCCACCTGGTTGGGGGCGCACGAACTAGTCGCGTTTTTAATCGACGTCATTCCCTGGTGGGAAGACGGAAAACGGTCGACTAGTTCTCAATTTAATCACGATAACGCGCGACCTAGCGGGCGATATACACCAAAACGCCAAAGTCTGTCCGTAGTTCTCGAAATACGGATGAATTCGCGGAAACTGCAGCGCGCCCGGTTGGGGGCGCACGAACTAGTCGCGTTTTCAATCGACGTCGTTCCCTGGTTGGAAGACGGAAAACGGTCGACTAGTTCTATATTTTATCACGTTAACGCGTGACCTAGCGGACGATATACACCAAAACGCAGAAAACGGCGAACTACGGCTGGGGGCGAAACAACAAATTTATTAAATTTAATAACACTTCCACAAAACGGTCGACTAGTTCTATATTTAATCACGTTAACGCGTGACCTAGCGGGCGATATACACCAAAACGCAGAAAACGGCGAACTACGGCTGGGGGCGAAAGAACAAATTTATTAAATTTAATAACACTTCCACGTCCCCTGCCGGGCCATATACACCAAAACGCCGAAGTCGGTCCCTAGTTCTCGAAATACAGATGAATGCGCGGAAACTGCAGCGCGCCCGGTTGGGGGCGCACGAACTAGTCGCGTTTTCAATCGACGTCATTCCCTGGTGGGAAGACGGAAAACGGTCGACTAGTTCTCAATTTAATCACGATAACGCGCGACCTAGCGGGCGATATACACCAAAATGGCAAAGTCGGTCCGTAGTTCTCGAAATACGGATGAACGCGCGGAAACTGCAGCGCCACCTAGTTGGGGGCGCACGAACTAGTCGCGTTTACAATCGACGTCATTCCCTGGTGGGAAGACGGAAAACGGTCGACTAGTTCTCAATTTAATCACGATAACGCGCGACGAAGCGGGCGATATACACCAAAACGCAGAAAACGGCGAACTACGGCGGGGGCGAAAGAACTAATTTATTAAATTTAATAACACTTCCACATCCCCTGCCGGGCCATATACACCAAAACGCCGAAGTCGGTTCCTAATTCTCGAAATACGGACGAATGCGCGGAAACTGCAGCGCCACCTGGTTGGGGGCGCACGAACTAGTCGCGTTTTCAATCGACGTCATTCCCTGGTGGGAAGACGGAAAACGGTCGACTAGTTCTCAATTTAATCACGATAACGCGCGACCTAGCGGGCGATATACACCAAAACGCCGAAATCGGTCCCTAGTTCTCGAAATACGGATGAATGCGCGGAAAAGCAGCGCCGCCTGGCAGGGTGAGCACGAACTAGTCGCGTTTTCAATCGACGTCGGACCCTGGCGGGAAGACGAAAAACGGTCGACTAGTTCTCAATTTAATCACATTAACGTGCGACCTAGCGGGCGATATACACCAAAACGCAGAAAACGGTGAACTACGGCGGGGGGCGAAAGAACTAGTTTATTAATTTAATCACACTTCCACGTCCCCTGCCGGGCCATATACACCAAAACACCAAAATCGGTCCCTAGTTCTCGAAATACGGATGAATGCGCGGAAACTGCAGCGCCGCCTGGCAGGGGGCGCACGAACTAGTCGCGTTTTCAATCGACGTCTGTACAGCATAGTTGATGGTCTGTTAAAAAAAATTGGACCTCATTACTAATATTCGACGACCCACCAGATAATAACATCTACTACCTTAATAACCCTACACCTAAACAAGAAACAATAAGAATAACACAAATCAATCTCAACCACTCCAGTGCCGCCCACAACCAATTGCTAATGTACACAACAGAAAACAACATAGATATCGCACTAATTCAAGATCACCACCAAGATCATACAATAAATTCACAGGCCTGCCAATAGGATGCTCATTTTACAGCTCCAGGGAAAACACAGCAGTAATCCTCATCTGCAATCCAACAATAATACACATAATGATCAAACA
The DNA here is from genome assembly GCA_963931845.1 of Maratus michaelseni. Classification (NCBI taxonomy): domain Eukaryota; kingdom Metazoa; phylum Arthropoda; class Arachnida; order Araneae; family Salticidae; genus Maratus; species Maratus michaelseni. The sequence goes on from OZ007590.1 coordinate 191,143,774, forward strand.
ATTCCAAATAGCGTTTTCATCAACATCAACACCAAAGAACGCCACATTACCCTAGGCTCTCAATATTCGGCCCCCTCCGGTGACATGGAAAAAGATATGGAAGACTGGACCCAAACGTTCCCCTCAAGCCACAACCTGTAGATAAGAGGTGATTTTAACTCACATCTACAGGCATGGGGCTATAGAAGGAACAACATGAGAGGAGAAATCCTTCTTGACTACATAGCCCTACACGAGCTATATATAATTAACGATCCGGATGCCGATCCCACATTCTATCATGCAGGCAAAAAGGGTAACCCAGACTTTACTCTGTGCGGAAATAACATACGAGATTCCATAGATTCCTGGAGCGTAGATGTAGACAACCCATCACTCAGCGACCACAGATATATAAACTATACAATTAAAGCAGAACCATCCCTACGAAACCAATACAGATACAAAACTAAATACAATAGCTGGAAAAAATTCAATGAAATCTTCAAAAACTATACAGTTAATCTAACTCAAGCCCTACAATCAGTACAAACAGCAGAAGAATTAGACAACCGGCTAGAAGATTTTCACAATATAATATCAACAACAATGCAACTAACACTAAAGAGAAAACGCCTAACACCCGAAATTAAAATAAGATGGTTTAACCAAGCACTCAAGATACAACGCAATAAACTAAAAGCACTACAACGACAGCATCTCCGCAATCCAGAAGACATTAACATATCCAAAAAATTCAAACAAGACAGAGCAAAATATAAAATAAATATAAAAAAAGCAAAATCAAACTCATGGCAGACATTCTGCGAAAACACAAAAACAAGCTACGGCACAGCATTTAAAATAATAAAAGAAAAATATCTAAAAAACACAGACTTATTACACACGGTTCTCGAATCGTCTTCCTACACAGACAACTTTCACGACATCCAAAGATCACTAATCGAACACCATTTTGGCAGAAACAGACCGCATATAATCCATAGCTTCATTAACCAAGATACATTCTCCGAAGAAGTGGAAAATAACTACAAAATAACCCAAAAAGAACTTAAATTCTGTGTTCACCAACAGGACAGTAAAAAGGTTCCCGGCTTCGACTTAATTGATGCACGAATCATAAAAAACCTGCTGAAAGAATTTCCCAATCTCCTACAAATGTACATAATTAATGTACAATAATTGCAATAATAATAAAAAGTGCCTGTCCATGGGACATTTTCCCTCCATCTGGAAAAAAGGCGTCCTTATCTTCTTCCGGAAGAAAAACAAGGACCCAACAGCTCCAAGATCATATAGACCTATCACACTATTACCAATGATGGGAAAAGTTCTGGAACGTATCATCAAACTTCGAACGTTGACAATACTAGAATCACAAAACTTACTACACTGAGAACAATTTGGCTTCCGGGAAGGAAGGAGCACGTCAGATGCTCTCCGGCCTCTGGAGTCAAAGATTAAATCATATATAACAAATCACAAATATTGCGGACCTAAAACTTTGCTAAAACTTTGACGTACCCTGCCGGGGGCCATATACACCAAAACGCCGAAATCGGTCCCTAGTTCTCGAAATACGGATGAATGCGCGGAAACTGCAGCGCCGCCTGGCGGGAGACGAAAAAACTAATTTATTTAATTTAATCACACTTCCACGCCCCCTGCCGGGCCATATACACCAAAACGCCGAAATCGGTCCCTTTTTCTCATTACGATGAATGCGCGGAAACTGCAGCGCCGACTGGCGGGGGGCGCACGAACTAGTCGCGTTTTCAATCGACGTCGGCCCATGGCGGGAAGACGGAAAACGGTCAACTAGTTCTAAGTTTAATCACTTTAACGCGCGACCTAGCGGGCGATACCTATGCTGTGGCTATTGATAGCCAACCATATAATTAAAAATTTTAGTCCGTTCGACGAGGACATGGTCGTATATGCAGACGACTTCATGATCCTGGTTAAAGAAAATACTCGTGCTGCATTAGAATCCGATGGAAACAAAAAAATTAAATTATTCCAATCCCTCTGTTTAAAACTAGGCCTAACTATCTCAGCTACAAAAACAAAAGCAATGCTATTTGGATAAGACAAAAATTTACTAACTCACCGCCACCCTATATTTAAAATCAATCAAACTAGCATACAAGTAATTAAAAATATAACCTACTTAGGCCTAGTTTTGGACTCTAAGCTTAATTTCTCAGATCATTTAACCAAACTAAAGACAAAAGTAAACAACTTCATTCTAGGTTTTAAAAGACTAAAATTCTTTAATGGGGGCATTCGACCACAAATTCTAAAAACTTGGTATAACACAGTCATACTACGAAAAATAGCCTACGCTAGCGACATATGGTTCCCCAACTTAAAATACCACGGCAAACGTCGATTGGTCTCAATTCAACGATTAGCCTTATTAGGCATAATCCGAACATACAGAAAAATTTCAAACGACGCCCTACAAATACTAACAGGTGTGGCCCCAATTAATATCTTTATACAAAATGAATTCCATTACAACGAAGTAAAAAACGGAAACAGAAACTTACAAATTGGGGAGACCCTTTTTCAAAAAGATAATCTAATGCTCTAGACCCCCACCTATGAATTCCCTAACTATTTTAAACTCCAAAACTTAACAATAAACGACAACTTAGACCAAATACAGGAACAAAACTATAAACTAAAAATCTACACAGACGGCTCACTAATGACGTCAGGCACAGCCAGTGCATTTACAGTACTACATAACAACCTTTTTATCCATGACCACTCCATTCGCCTCAACGATAATAATTCAATTTATCAAGCAGAACTATATGCCAATAAAGAAGCAAGAGATTGGTTTTCAATTTCAAACCACACAGGAGCCCTAATCCTAACTGACAGTAAATCATCTTTAGACGCCCTAAAACTCCCATTCCCCCGCAACTACATAATCCAAAAAATTTATTCATCCCTTCTATCCATGCCAACAAAATTAATAACAATAACATGGGTTAAATCCCACATTGGAATAAAAGGCAATGAAAGAGCAGACCAACTTGCTAAAAATGCGGTAGAGTTAGACCATTATGAGGAAAAAATAAACCTTAAATTCCCAATTAGCAAGATCAAAAACTTTTTCAAAAACAAAACAATAACTGACTGGCAATCAGCTTGGAACGCTTCTCCCAAAGGAAAAGACACAAAATTAATAATAAAAACAGTCAATCCTAACTTTATACGTAATACCCTCACAATGGCCTATTACCTAAGTGGTCATGGCAGCTTTCCAGCCTACTTATTTAAAATTAACAAAAGAACTTCTCCTAACTGTCCCTGCAATAAGGGCACAGGTAATGTCACCCACTATATATTTGGTCAATGCCCATTAATGCCACACCATTTTAAATTCAACAAAAACAAAACTTTAAGAACAAATCTCAAAAGCACCATCCTAGATCCATCAAACAATCAAAAACTAACAGATAACTATAATAAACTAAAAGAATTATTCTCATTTATTAACAAAAAATTATAATGCTCAAACCACTATAACTCCAAGTATATGTCAAACCCAGTACTTATGTCAAACCCATGGTTACTGCGTAACCATAGGGTACATTATTGCCCAATTAACCGATACTCAAGAATTGTAATGATCACATCCCATATTTCAATGTACAATTTATCAAGTATCACCAAGAACCAACAGGCTCGCCCGAATGCGGGCAGTCTAATGTGAATTTTTGTAAAAATCCACTATTCTTTATTCATGATATCTCATAATTTATGTATTAAAAAATTACATATCAAAGGCTCGCCCGAATGCGTGTAGCCTAATGTGCATTACTGTATCTAATATACTATTATTATATTTTGAATAAATCTTCACAGACGGTCGGAGGACTGACCACTTACCTCTCATGCTGTTCGAGGGCCTTGACAGAGTTTCGCTTCGAGGTTTTTTAGGCCTCTTCCATTGCTTTCGGTGCCCGGCCTCTGGCTGAGACCAAGCTAGTGGTGGATTTGGTCTTTACCCTCTGTACATTCATAGCTCTAAGCCGAAAGGCGGGTTGTCCGGAGTGGGAGATTACCGCCCCTGCCGGGCCATATACACCAAAACACCGAAGTCGGTCCCTAGTTCTCGAAATACGGATGAATGCGTGGAAACTGCAGCGCCGCCAGGTTGAGGGTGCACGAACTAGTCGCGTTTTCAATCAACGTCGTTCCCTGGTGGGAAGACGGAAAACGGTCAACTAGTTCTCAATTTAATCACGTTAACGCGTGACCTAGCGGGCGATATACACCAAGACGCAGAAAACGGCGAACTACGGCGGGGGGCGAAAGAACTAATTTATTAAATTTAATAACACTTCCACGTAAATTTCCAATTAGCAAGATCGAAAATTTTTTCAAAAACAAAACAATAACTGACTGGCAATCAGCTTGGAACGCTTCACCCAAAGGAAAAGACACTAAATTAATAATAAAAACAGTCAATCCTAACTTTATTTGTAATACCCTCACAATGGCCTATTACATGAGTGGTCATGGCAGCTTTCCAGCCTACTTATTTAAAATTAAAAAAAGAACTTCTCCTAACTGTCCCTGCAATAAGGGCACAGGTAATGTCACCCACTATATATTTGGTCAATGCCCATTAATGCCACACCACTTTAAATTCAACAAAAACAAAACTTTAAGAACAAATCTCAAAAGCACCCATCCTTGATCCATCAAACAATCAAAAACTAACAGATAACTATAATAAACTAAATGAATTATTCACATTTATTAACAAAAAATTATAATGCCCAAACTACCATAACTCCAAGTATAATACCTATGTCAAACCCATGGTTACTGCGTAACCATAGGGTACATTATTACCCAATTAACCGATACTCAAGAATTGTAATGATCACATCTCATATTTCAATGTACAATTTATCAAGTATCACCAAGAACCAATAGGCTCGCCCGAATGCGGGCAGTCTAATGTGCATTTTTGTAAAAATCCACTATTCTTTATTCATCATATCTCATAATTTATGTATTAAAAAATTACATATCAAAGGCTCGCCCGAATGCGGGTAGTCTAATGTGCATTACTGTATCTAACATACTATTATTATATTTTGAATAAATCTTCACAGACGGTCGGAGGACTGACCACTTACCTCTCATGCTGTTCGAGGGCCTTGACAGAGTTTCGCTTCGAGGTTTTTTAGGCCTCTTCCATTGCTTTCGGGGCGCGGCCTCTGGCTGAGACCAAGCTAGTGGTGGATTTGGTCTTTACCCTCTGGACATTCATAGCTCTAAGCCGAAAGGCGGGTTCTCCGGAGTGGGAGATTACCGTCCCCTGCACCAAAACGCCGAAATCGGTCTTTAGTTCTCGAAATACGGATGAATGCGCGGAAACTGCAGCGCGGCCTGGTTGGGAGCGCACGAACTAGTCGCGTTTTCAATCGACGTCGGCCCCTGGCGGGAAGACGGAAAACGGTCGACTAGTTCTCAATTTAATCACGATAACGCGCGACCTAGCGGGCGATATACACCAAAACGCAGAAAACGGCGAACTACGGCTGGGGGCGAAAGAACTAATTTATTAAATTTAATAACACTTCCACGTCCCCTGCCGGGCCATATACACCTAAACGCCGAAGTCGGTCCCTAGTTCTCGAAATACGGATGAATGCGTGGAAACTGCAGCGCCGCCAGGTTGAGGGCGCACGAACTAGTCGCATTTTCAATCAACGTCGTTCCCTAGTGGGAAGACGGAAAACGGTCAACTAGTTCTCAATTTAATCACGTTAACGTGTGACCTAGCGGGCGATATACACCAAAACGCAGAAAACGGCGAACTACGGCAGGGGGCGAAAGAACTAATTTATTAAATTTAATAACACTTCCACGTCCCCTGCCGGGAAAAATATCTAAAAAACACAGACCTCATACACACGGTTCTCGAATCGTCTTCCTACACAGACAACTTTCACGACATCCAAAGATCACTAATCGAACACCATTTCGGCGGAAACAGACCGCAAAAAATCCATAGCTTCATCAACAAAGACACAATCTCTGAAGAAGTGGAAAACAACTACAAAATAACCCAAAGAGAGCTCAAATTCTGTGTTCACCAACAGGACAGTAAAAAGGCCCCCGGCTTCGATTTAATAGATGCACGAATCATATAAAACGTGCTGAAAGAATTTCCCAATCTGCTCTTACAAATATACAATAAGTGCCTGTCCATGGGACATTTCCCCTCCATCTGGAAAAAAGTAGTCCTTATCTTCTTCCGGAAGAAAAACAAAGACCCATCAGCTCCAAGATCATACAGACCCATCACATTATTACCAATGATGGGAAAGGTTCTGGAGCGCATCATCAAACTTCGAACAATGACAATATTAGAATCACAAAACCAACTACACAGTGCACAATTTGGCTTCCAGGAGGGTAGGAGCACGTCAGATGCTCTCCGAGCTCTGGAGACAAAGATTAAATCATATATAACAACTCACATATACTGCGAAATCATCTCTTTTGACATAGATGGAGCCTTTGACTCCATCGACTGGCTAATAATCTCGAAAATTATCGACGCCTGCCCTCTCCCACAATATCTAAAATATATTTTATAAGTATATATAAGTATAAATATATAAGTGAAAGATTTGTTGGCATGAACGGATATGACTTTATCGAATGGATCTCCACATTCAAAGGTTGTCCCCAGGGATCATGTCTTGGACCTATTTTGTGTCTATTGATAGCCAACCATATAATTAAAAATTTTAGTCCGTTTGACGAGGACATGGTCGTATATGCAGACGATTTCATGATCCTGGTTAAAGAAAATACTCGTGCTGCATTAGAATCCGATGGAAACAAAAAAATTAAATTATTCCAATCCCTCTGTTTAGAACTGGGCCTAACTATCTCAGCTACAAAAACAAAAGCAATGCTATTTGGAAAAGACAAAAATTTACTAACTAACCGCCACCCTATATTTAAAATCAATCAAACTAGCATACAAGTAATTAAAAATATAACCTACTTAGGCCTAGTTTTAGATTCTAAGCTTAATTTCTCTGATCATTTAACCCAACTAAAGACAAAAATAATCAACTTCATTCTAGGTTTTAAAAGACTAAAATTCTTTAATGGGGGCTTTCGACCACAAATTCTAAAAACTTGGTATAAAACAGTCATACTACGACAAATAGCCTACGCTAGCGACATATGGTTCCCCAACTTAAAATACCACGGCAAACGTCGATTGGTCTCAATTCAACGATTAGCCTTATTAGGCATAATCCGAACATACAGAAAAATTTCAAACGACGCCCTACAAATACTAACAGGTGTGGCCCCAATTAATATGTTTATACAAAATGAATTCCATTACAACGAAGTAAAAAACGGAAACAGAAACTTACAAATTGGGGAGACCGTTTTTGAAAAAGATAATCTAATGCTCAAGACTCCCACCTATGAATTCTCTAACTATTTTAAACTCTAAAACTTAACAATAAACGACAACTTAGACCAAATACAGGAACAAAACTATAAACTAAAAATCTACACAGACGGCTCACTAATGACGACTGCACAGCCAGTGCATTTACAGTACTACTTAACAACCTTTTTATCCATGACCACTCCATTCGCCTCAACGATAATAATTCAATTTATCAAGGAGAACTATATGCCATTAAAGAAGCAATAGATTGGTTTTCAAATTCAAACCACACAGAAGCCCTAATCCTAACTGACAGTAAATCATCTTTAGACGCCTTAAAACTACCATTCCCCCGCAACTACATAATCCAAAAAATTTATTCATCCCTTTTATCCATGCCAACAAAATTAATAACAATAACATGGGTTAAATCCCACATTGGTATAAAAGGCAATGAAAGAGCAGACCAACTTGCTAAAAACGCGGTAGAGTTAGACCATTATGAGGAAAAAATAAACCTTAAATTCCCAATTAGCAAGATCAAAAACTTTTTCAAAAACAAAACAATAACTGACTGGCAATCAGCTTGGAACGCTTCTCCCAAAGGAAAAGACACTAAATTAATAATAAAAACAGTCAATCCTGACTTTATTTGTAATACCTTCACAATGGCCTATTACCTGAGTGGTCATGGCAACTTTCCAGCCTACTTATTTAAAATTAACAAAAGAACTTCTCCTAACTGTCCCTGCAATAAGGGCACAGGTAATGTCACCCACTATATATTTGGTCAATGCCCATTAATGCCACACCATTTTAAATTCAACAAAAACAAAACTTTAAGAACAAATCTCAAAAGCACCATCCTTGATCCATCAAACAAACAAAAACTAACAGATAATTATAATAAACTAAATGAATTATTCACATTTATTAACAAAAAATTATAATGCCCAAACCACCATAACTCCAAGTATAATACTTATGTCAAACCCATGGTTACTGCGTAACCATAGGGTACATTATTGCCCAATTCCCTGGTGGGAAGACGGAAAACGGTCGACTAGTTCTATATTTAATCACGTTAACGCGTGAACTAGCGGGCGACATACACCAAAACGCAGAAAACGGCGAACTACGGCTGGGGGCGAAAGAACTAATTTAATAAATTTAATAATACTTCCACGTCCCCTGCCGGGCCATATACACCAAAACTCCGAAGTCGGTCCCTAGTTCTCGAAATACAGATGAATGCGCGGAAACTGCAGCGCGCCCGGTTGGGGGCGCACGAACTAGTCGCGTTTTCAATCGACGTCGTTCCCTGGTGGGAAGACGGAAAACGGTCGACTAGTTCTCAATTTAATCACTATAACGCGCGACGAAGCGGGCGATATACACCAAAGCGCCAAAGTCGGTCCGTAGTTTTCGAAATACGGATGAATTCGCGGAAACTGCAGCGCCACCTGGTTTGGGGCGCACGAACAAGTCGCGTTTTCAATCGACGTCATTCCCTGGTGGGAAGACGGAAAACGGTCGACTAGTTCTCAATTTAATCCCGATAACGCGCGTCCTAGCGGGCGATATACACCAAAACGCCGAAGTCGGTCCCTAGTTCTCGAAATACGGATGAATTCGCGGAAACTGCAGCGCCACCTGGTTGGGGGCGCATGAACTAGTCGCGTTTTCAATCGACGTCATTCCCTGGTGGGAAGACGGAAAACGGTCGACTAGTTCTATATTTAATCACGTTAACGCGTGATCTAGCGGGCGATATACACCAAAACACAGAAAACGGCGAACTACGGCTGGGGGCGAAAGAACTAATTTATTAAATTTAATAACACTTTCACGTCCCCTGCCGGGCCATATACACCAAAACGCCGAAGTCGGTTCCTAGTTCTCGAAATACGGATGAATGCGCGGAAACTGCAGCGCCACCTGGTTGGGGGCGCACGAACTAGTCGCGTTTTTAATCGACGTCATTCCCTGGTGGGAAGACTGAAAACGGTGGACTAGTTCTCAATTTAATCACGATAACGCGCGACTTAGCGGGCGATATACACCAAAACGCCAAAGTCTGTCCGTAGTTCTCGAAATACGGATGAATTCGCGGAAACTGCAGCGCGCCCGGTTGGGGGCGCACGAACTAGTCGCGTTTTCAATCGACGTCGTTCCCTGGTGGGAAGACGGAAAACGGTCGACTAGTTCTATATTTTATCACGTTAACGCGTGACCTAGCGGACGATATACACCAAAACGCAGAAAACGGCGAACTACGGCTGGGGGCGAAAGAACAAATTTATTAAATTTAATAACACTTCCACGTCCCCTGCCGGGACATATACACCAAAACGCCGAAGTCGGTTCCTAGTTCTCGAAATAAGGATGAATGCGCGGAAACTGCAGCGCCACCTGGTTGGGGGCGCACGAACTAGTCGCGTTTTCAATCGACGTCATTCCCTGGTGGGAAGACGGAAAACGGTCGACTAGTTCTCAATTTAATCACGTTAACGCGCGTCCTAGAGGGCGATATACACCAAAACGCCAAAGTCGGTCCCTAGTTCTCGAAATACGGATGAATTCGCGGAAAGTGCAGCGCCACCTGGTTGGGGGCGCACGACTTAGTCGCGTTTTCAATCGACGTCATTCCCTGGTGGGAAGACGGAAAACGGTCGACTAGTTCTATATTTAATCACGTTAACGCGTGACCTAGCGGGCGATATACACCAAAACGCAGAAAACGGCGAACTACGGCTGGGGGCGAAAGAACTAATTTAATAAATTTAATAATACTTCCACGTCCCCTGCCGGGCCATATACACCAAAACGCCGAAGTCGGTTCCTAATTCTCGAAATACGGATGAATGCGCGGAAACTGCAGCGCCACCTGGTTGGGGGCGCACGAACTAGTCGCGTTTTCAATCGACGTCATTCCGTGCTGGGAAGACGGAAAACGGTCGACTAGTTCTATATTTAATCACGTTAACGCGTGACCTAGCGGGCGATATACACCAAAACGCAGAAAACGGCGAACTACGGCTGGGGGCGAAAGAACAAATTTATTAAATTTAATAACACTTCCACGTCCCCTGCCGGGCCATATACACCAAAACGCCGAAGTCGGTCCCTAGTTTTCGAAATACAGATGAATGCGCGGAAACTGCAGCGCGCCCGGTTGGGGGCGCACGAACTAGTCGCGTTTTCAATCGACGTCATTCCCTGGTGGGAAGACGGAAAACGGTCGACTAGTTCTCAATTTAATCACGATAACGCGCGACGAAGCGGGCGATATACACCAAAACGCAGAAAACGGCGAACTACGGCGGGGGCGAAAGAACTAATTTATTAAATTTAATAACACTTCCACATCCCCTGCCGGGCCATATACACCAAAACGCCGAAGTCGGTTCCTAATTCTCGAAATACGGATGAATGCGCGGAAACTGCAGCGCCACCTGGTTGGGGGCGCACGAACTAGTCACGTTTTCAATCGACGTCATTCCCTGGTGGGAAGACGGAAAACGGTCGACTAGTTCTCAATTTAATCACGATAACGCGCGACCTAGCGGGCGATATACACCAAAACGGCAAAGTCGGTCCGTAGTTCTCGAAATACGGATGAACGCGCGGAAACTGCAGCGCCACCTAGTTGGGGGCGCACGACTTAGTCGCGTTTTCAATCGACGTCATTCCGTGCTGGGAAGACGGAAAACGGTCGACTAGTTCTCAATTTAATCACGTTAACGCGCGTCCTAGAGGGCGATATACACCAAAACGCCAAAGTCGGTCCCTAGTTCTCGAAATACGGATGAATTCGCGGAAAGTGCAGCGCCACCTGGTTGGGGGCGCACGAACTAGTCGCGTTTTCAATCGACGTCATTCCGTGCTGGGAAGACGGAAAACGGTCGACTAGTTCTCAATTTAATCACGTTAACGCGCGTCCTAGAGGGCGATATACACCAAAACGCCAAAGTCGGTCCCTAGTTCTCGAAATACGGATGAATTCGCGGAAAGTGCAGCGCCACCTGGTTGGGGGCGCACGACTTAGTCGCGTTTTCAATCGACGTCATTCCCTGGTGGGAAGACGGAAAACGGTCGACTAGTTCTCAATTTAATCACGTTAACGCGCGTCCTAGAGGGCGATATACACCAAAACGCCAAAGTCGGTCCCTAGTTCTCGAAATACGGATGAATTCGCGGAAAGTGCAGCGCCACCTGGTTGGGGGCGCACGACTTAGTCGCGTTTTCAATCGACGTCATTCCCTGGTGGGAAGACGGAAAACGGTCGACTAGTTCTATATTTAATCACGTTAACGCGTGACCTAGCGGGCGATATACACCAAAACGCAGAAAACGGCGAACTACGGCTGGGGGCGAAAGAACTAATTTAATAAATTTAATAATACTTCCACGTCCCCTGCCGGGCCATATACACCAAAACGCCGAAGTCGGTTCCTAATTCTCGAAATACGGATGAATGCGCGGAAACTGCAGCGCCACCTGGTTGGGGGCGCACGAACTAGTCGCGTTTTCAATCGACGTCATTCCGTGCTGGGAAGACGGAAAACGGTCGACTAGTTCTATATTTAATCACGTTAACGCGTGACCTAGCGGGCGATATACACCAAAACGCAGAAAACGGCGAACTACGGCTGGGGGCGAAAGAACAAATTTATTAAATTTAATAACACTTCCACGTCCCCTGCCGGGCCATATACACCAAAACGCCGAAGTCGGTCCCTAGTTTTCGAAATACAGATGAATGCGCGGAAACTGCAGCGCGCCCGGTTGGGGGCGCACGAACTAGTCGCGTTTTCAATCGACGTCATTCCCTGGTGGGAAGACGGAAAACGGTCGACTAGTTCTCAATTTAATCACGATAACGCGCGACGAAGCGGGCGATATACACCAAAACGCAGAAAACGGCGAACTACGGCGGGGGCGAAAGAACTAATTTATTAAATTTAATAACACTTCCACATCCCCTGCCGGGCCATATACACCAAAACGCCGAAGTCGGTTCCTAATTCTCGAAATACGGATGAATGCGCGGAAACTGCAGCGCCACCTGGTTGGGGGCGCACGAACTAGTCACGTTTTCAATCGACGTCATTCCCTGGTGGGAAGACGGAAAACGGTCGACTAGTTCTCAATTTAATCACGATAACGCGCGACCTAGCGGGCGATATACACCAAAACGGCAAAGTCGGTCCGTAGTTCTCGAAATACGGATGAACGCGCGGAAACTGCAGCGCCACCTAGTTGGGGGCGCACGACTTAGTCGCGTTTTCAATCGACGTCATTCCGTGCTGGGAAGACGGAAAACGGTCGACTAGTTCTCAATTTAATCACGTTAACGCGCGTCCTAGAGGGCGATATACACCAAAACGCCAAAGTCGGTCCCTAGTTCTCGAAATACGGATGAATTCGCGGAAAGTGCAGCGCCACCTGGTTGGGGGCGCACGAACTAGTCGCGTTTTCAATCGACGTCATTCCCTGGTGGGAAGACGGAAAACGGTCGACTAGTTCTATATTTAATCACGTTAACGCGTGACCTAGCGGGCGATATACACCAAAACGCAGAAAACGGCGAACTACGGCTGGGGGCGAAAGAACTAATTTAATAAATTTAATAATACTTCCACGTCCCCTGCCGGGCCATATACACCAAAACTCCGAAGTCGGTTCCTAATTCTCGAAATACGGATGAATGCGCGGAAACTGCAGCGCCACCTGGTTGGGGGCGCACGAACTAGTCGCGTTTTCAATCGACGTCATTCCGTGCTGGGAAGACGGAAAACGGTCGACTAGTTCTATATTTAATCACGTTAACGCGTGACCTAGCGGGCGATATACACCAAAACGCAGAAAACGGCGAACTACGGCTGGGGGCGAAAGAACAAATTTATTAAATTTAATAACACTTCCACGTCCCCTGCCGGGCCATATACACCAAAACGCCGAAGTCGGTCCCTAGTTTTCGAAATACAGATGAACGCGCGGAAACTGCAGCGCCACCTAGTTGGGGGCGCACGACTTAGTCGCGTTTTCAATCGACGTCATTCCGTGGTGGGAAGACGGAAAACGGTCGACTAGTTCTATACTTTATCACGTTAACGCGTGACCTAGCGGTCGATATACACCAAAACGCAGAAAACGGCTAACTACGGCTGGAGGCGAAAGAAATAATTTATTAAATTTAATAACACTTCCACGTCCCCTGCCGGGCCATATACAACAAAACGCCGAAGTCGGTCCCTAGTTCTCGAAGTACAGATGAATGCGCGGAAACTGCAGCGCCGCCCGGTTGGGGGCGCACGAACTAGTCGCGTTTTCAATCGACGTCATTCCCTGGTGGGAAGACGGAAAACGGTCGACTAGTTCTATATTTTATCACGTTAACGAGTGACCTAGCGGGCGATATACACCAAAACGCAGAAAACGGCGAACTACGGCTGGGGGCGAAAGAACTAATTTATTAAATTTAATAACACTTCCACGTCCCCTGCCGGGCCATATACACCAAAACGCCGAAGTCGGTTCCTAGTTCTCGAAATACGGATGAATGCGCGGAAACTGCAGCGCCACCTGGTTGGGGGCGCACGAACTAGTCGCGTTTTTAATCGACGTCATTCCCTGGTGGGAAGACGGAAAACGGTCGACTAGTTCTCAATTTAATCACGATAACGCGCGACCTATCGGGCGATATACACCAAAACGCCAAAGTCTGTCCGTAGTTCTCGAAATACGGATGAATTCGCGGAAACTGCAGCGCGCCCGGTTGGGGGCGCACGAACTAGTCGCGTTTTCAATCGACGTCGTTCCCTGGTGGGAAGACGGAAAACGGTCGACTAGTTCTATATTTAATCACGTTAACGCGTGACCTAGCGGGCGATATACACCAAAACGCAGAAAACGGCGAACTACGGCTGGGGGCGAAAGAACTAATTTAATAAATTTAATAATACTTCCACGTCCCCTGCCGGGCCATATACACCAAAACTCCGAAGTCGGTCCCTAGTTCTCGAAATACAGATGAATGCGCGGAAACTGCAGCGCGCCCGGTTGGGGGCGCACGAACTAGTCGCGTTTTCAATCGACGTCGTTCCCTGGTGGGAAGACGGAAAACGGTCGACTAGTTCTCAATTTAATCCCGATAACGCGCGTCCTAGCGGGCGATATACACCAAAACGCCAAAGTCGGTCCCTAGTTCTCGAAATACGGATGAATTCGCGGAGACTGCAGCGCCACCTGGTTGGGGGCGCATGAACTAGTCGCGTTTTCAATCGACGTCATTCCCTGGTGGGAATCCGAAAACGGTCGACTAGTTCTATATTTAATCACGTTAACGCGTGATCTAGCGGGCGATATACACCAAAACACAGAAAACGGCGAACTACGGCTGGGGGCGAAAGAACTAATTTATTAAATTTAATAACACTTCCACGTCCCCTGCCGGGCCATATACACCAAAACGCCGAAGTCGGTTCCTAGTTCTCGAAATACGGGTGAATGCGCGGAAACTGCAGCGCCGCCTGGTTGGGGGCGCACGAACTAGTCGCGTTTTTAATCGACGTCATTCCCTGGTGGGAAGACTGAAAACGGTCGACTAGTTCTCAATTTAATCACGATAACGCACGACTTAGCGGGCGATATACACCAAAACGCCAAAGTCTGTCCGTAGTTCTCGAAATACGGATGAATTCGCGGAAACTGCAGCGCGCCCGGTTGGGGGCACACGAACTAGTTGCGTTTTCAATCGACGTCGTTCCCTGGTGGGAAGACGGAAAACGGTCGACTAGTTCTATATTTTATCACGTTAACGCGTGACCTAGCGGACGATATACACCAAAACGCAGAAAACGGCGAACTACGGCTGGGGGCGAAAGAACAAATTTATTAAATTTAATAACACTTCCACGTCCCCTGCCGGGCCATATACACCAAAACGCCGAAGTCGGTTGCTAGTTCTCGAAATAAGGATGAATGCGCGGAAACTGCAGCGCCACCTGGTTGGGGGCGCACGAACTAGTCGCGTTTTCAATCGACGTCATTCCCTGGTGGGAAGACGGAAAACGGTCGACTAGTTCTCAATTTAATCACGATAACGCGCGTCCTAGAGGGCGATATACACCAAAACGCCAAAGTCGGTCCCTAGTTCTCGAAATACGGATGAATTCGCGGAAACTGCAGCGCCACCTGGTTGGGGGCGCACGAACTAGTCGCGTTTTCAATCGACGTCATTCCCTGGTGGGAAGACGGAAAACGGTCGACTAGTTCTATATTTAATCACGTTAACGCGTGACCTAGCGGGCGATATACACCAAAACGCAGAAAACGGCGAACTACGGCTGGGGGCGAAAGAACTAATTTAATAAATTTAATAATACTTCCACGTCCCCTGCCGGGCCATATACACCAAAACTCCGAAGTCGGTCCCTAGTTCTCGAAATACAGATGAATGCGCGGAAACTGCAGCGCGCCCGGTTGGGGGCGCACGAACTAGTAGCGTTTTCAATCGACGTCGTTCCCTGGTGGGAAGACGGAAAACGGTCGACTAGTTCTCAATTTAATCACGATAACGCGCGACGAAGCGGGCGATATACACCAAAGCGCCAAAGTCGGTCCGTAGTTCTCGAAATACGGATGAATTCGCGGAAACTGCAGCGCCACCTGGTTGGGGGCGCACGAACAAGTCGTGTTTTCAATCGACGTCATTCCCTGGTGGGAAGACGGAAAACGGCCGACTAGTTCTCAATTTAATCCCGATAACGCGCGTCCTAGCGGGCGATATACACCAAAACGCCAAAGTCGGTCCCTAGTTCTCGAAATACGGATGAATTCGCGGAGACTGCAGCGCCACCTGGTTGGGGGCGCATGAACTAGTCGCGTTTTCAATCGACGTCATTCCCTGGTGGGAAGACGGAAAACGGTCGACTAGTTCTATATTTAATCACGTTAACGCGTGATCTAGCGGGCGATATACACCAAAACACAGAAAACGGCGAACTACGGCTGGGGGCGAAAGAACTAATTTATTAAATTTAATAACACTTACACGTCCCCTGCCGGGCCATAAACACCAAAACGCCGAAGTCGGTTCCTAGTTCTCGAAATACGGGTGAATGCGCGGAAACTGCAGCGCCACCTGGTTGGGGGCGCACGAACTAGTCGCGTTTTTAATCGACGTCATTCCCTGGTGGGAAGACGGAAAACGGTCGACTAGTTCTCAATTTAATCACGATAACGCGCGACCTAGCGGGCGATATACACCAAAACGCCAAAGTCTGTCCGTAGTTCTCGAAATACGGATGAATTCGCGGAAACTGCAGCGCGCCCGGTTGGGGGCGCACGAACTAGTCGCGTTTTCAATCGACGTCATTCCCTGGTGCGAAGACGGAAAACGGTCGACTAGTTCTATATTTTATCACGTTAACGCGTGACCTAGCGGACGATATACACCAAAACGCAGAAAACGGCGAACTACGGCTGGGGGCGAAAGAACAAATTTATTAAATTTAATAACACTTCCACGTCCCCTGCCGGGCCATATACACCAAAACGCCGAAGTCGGTTTCTAGTTCTCGAAATAAGGATGAATTCGCGGAAACTGCAGCGCCACCTGGTTGGGGGCGCACGAACTAGTCGCGTTTTCAATCGACGTCATTCCGTGCTGGGAAGACGGAAAACGGTCGACTAGTTCTATATTTAATCACGTTAACGCCTGACCTAGCGGGCGATATACACCAAAACGCAGAAAACGGCGAACTACGGCTGGGGGCGAAAGAACAAATTTATTAAATTTAATAACACTTCCACGTCCCCTGCCGGGCCATATACACCAAAACGCCGAAGTCGGTCCCTAGTTTTCGAAATACAGATGAATGCGCGGAAACTGCAGCGCGCCCGGTTGGGGGCGCACGAACTAGTCGCGTTTTCAATCGACGTCATTCCCTGGTGGGAAGACGGAAAACGGTCGACTAGTTTTCAATTTAATCACGATAACGCGCGACGAAGCGGGCGATATACACCAAAACGCAGAAAACGGCGAACTACGGCGGGGGCGAAAGAACTAATTTATTAAATTTAATAACACTTCCACATCCCCTGCCGGGCCATATACACCAAAACGCCGAAGTCGGTTCCTAATTCTCGAAATACGGATGAATGCGCGGAAACTGCAGCGCCACCTGGTTGGGGGCGCACGAACTAGTCGCGTTTTCAATCGACGTCATTCCCTGGTGGGAAGACGGAAAACGGTCGACTAGTTCTCAATTTAATCACGATAACGCGCGACCTAGCGGGCGATATACACCAAAACGGCAAAGTCGGTCCGTAGTTCTCGAAATACGGATGAACGCGCGGAAACTGCAGCGCCACCTAGTTGGGGGCGCACGACTTAGTCGCGTTTTCAATCGACGTCATTCCGTGGTGGGAAGACGGAAAACGGTCGACTAGTTCTATACTTTATCACGTTAACGCGTGACCTAGCGGTCGATATACACCAAAACGCAGAAAACGGCTAACTACGGCTGGAGGCGAAAGAAATAATTTATTAAATTTAATAACACTTCCACGTCCCCTGCCGGGCCATATACACCAAAACGCCGAAGTCGGTCCCTAGTTCTCGAAGTACAGATGAATGCGCGGAAACTGCAGCGCCGCCCGGTTGGGGGCGCACGAACTAGTCGCGTTTTCAATCGACGTCATTCCCTGGTGGGAAGACGGAAAACGGTCGACTAGTTCTATATTTTATCACGTTAACGAGTGACCTAGCGGGCGATATACACCAAAACGCAGAAAACGGCGAACTACGGCTGGGGGCGAAAGAACTAATTTATTAAATTTAATAACACTTCCACGTCCCCTGCCGGGCCATATACACCAAAACGCCGAAGTCGGTTCCTAGTTCTCGAAATACGGATGAATGCGCGGAAACTGCAGCGCCACCTGGTTGGGGGCGCACGAACTAGTCGCGTTTTTAATCGACGTCATTCCCTGGTGGGAAGACGGAAAACGGTCGACTAGTTCTCAATTTAATCACGATAACGCGCGACCTATCGGGCGATATACACCAAAACGCCAAAGTCTGTCCGTAGTTCTCGAAATACGGATGAATTCGCGGAAACTGCAGCGCGCCCGGTTGGGGGCGCACGAACTAGTCGCGTTTTCAATCGACGTCGTTCCCTGGTGGGAAGACGGAAAATGGTCGACTAGTTCTATATTTAATCACGTTAACGCGTGACCTAGCGGGCGATATACACCAAAACGCAGAAAACGGCGAACTACGGCTGGGGGCGAAAGAACTAATTTAATAAATTTAATAATACTTCCACGTCCCCTGCCGGGCCATATACACCAAAACTCCGAAGTCGGTCCCTAGTTCTCGAAATACAGATGAATGCGCGGAAACTGCAGCGCGCCCGGTTGGGGGCGCACGAACTAGTCGCGTTTTCAATCGACGTCGTTCCCTGGTGGGAAGACGGAAAACGGTCGACTAGTTCTCAATTTAA
This sequence comes from Maratus michaelseni, assembly GCA_963931845.1. Lineage (NCBI taxonomy): Eukaryota > Metazoa > Arthropoda > Arachnida > Araneae > Salticidae > Maratus > Maratus michaelseni. The sequence goes on from OZ007590.1 coordinate 191,162,746, forward strand.
TCACGATAACGCGCGACGAAGCGGGCGATATACACCAAAGCGCCAAAGTCGGTCCGTAGTTCTCGAAATACGGATGAATTCGCGGAAACTGCAGCGCCACCTGTTTGGGGGCGCACGAACTAGTCGCGTTTTTAATCGACGTCATTCCCTGGTGGGAAGACGGAAAACGGTCGACTAGTTCTCAATTTAATCCCGATAACGCGCGTCCTAGCGGGCGATATACACCAAAACGCCAAAGTCGGTCCCTAGTTCTCGAAATACGGATGAATTCGCGGAGACTGCAGCGCCACCTGGTTGGGGGCGCATGAACTAGTCGCGTTTTCAATCGACGTCATTCCCTGGTGGGAATCCGAAAACGGTCGACTAGTTCTATATTTAATCACGTTAACGCGTGATCTAGCGGGCGATATACACCAAAACACAGAAAACGGCGAACTACGGCTGGGGGCGAAAGAACTAATTTATTAAATTTAATAACACTTCCACGTCCCCTGCCGGGCCATATACACCAAAACGCCGAAGTCGGTTCCTAGTTCTCGAAATACGGGTGAATGCGCGGAAACTGCAGCGCCGCCTGGTTGGGGGCGCACGAACTAGTCGCGTTTTTAATCGACGTCATTCCCTGGTGGGAAGACTGAAAACGGTCGACTAGTTCTCAATTTAATCACGATAACGCACGACTTAGCGGGCGATATACACCAAAACGCCAAAGTCTGTCCGTAGTTCTCGAAATACGGATGAATTCGCGGAAACTGCAGCGCGCCCGGTTGGGGGCACACGAACTAGTTGCGTTTTCAATCGACGTAGTTCCCTGGTGGGAAGACGGAAAACGGTCGACTAGTTCTATATTTTATCACGTTAACGCGTGACCTAGCGGACGATATACACCAAAACGCAGAAAACGGCGAACTACGGCTGGGGGCGAAAGAACAAATTTATTAAATTTAATAACACTTCCACGTCCCCTGCCGGGCCATATACACCAAAACGCCGAAGTCGGTTGCTAGTTCTCGAAATAAGGATGAATGCGCGGAAACTGCAGCGCCACCTGGTTGGGGGCGCACGAACTAGTCCCGTTTTCAATCGACGTCATTCCCTGGTGGGAAGACGGAAAACGGTCGACTAGTTCTCAATTTAATCACGATAACGCGCGTCCTAGAGGGCGATATACACCAAAACGCTAAAGTCGGTCCCTAGTTCTCGAAATACGGATGAATTCGCGGAAACTGCAGCGCCACCTGGTTGGGGGCGCACGAACTAGTCGCGTTTTCAATCGACGTCATTCCCTGGTGGGAAGACGGAAAACGGTCGACTAGTTCTATATTTAATCACGTTAACGCGTGACCTAGCGGGCGATATACACCAAAACGCAGAAAACGGCGAACTACGGCTGGGGGCGAAAGAACTAATTTAATAAATTTAATAATACTTCCACGTCCCCTGCCGGGCCATATACACCAAAACTCCGAAGTCGGTCCCTAGTTCTCGAAATACAGATGAATGCGCGGAAACTGCAGCGCGCCCGGTTGGGGGCGCACGAACTAGTAGCGTTTTCAATCGACGTCGTTCCCTGGTGGGAAGACGGAAAACGGTCGACTAGTTCTCAATTTAATCACGATAACGCGCGACGAAGCGGGCGATATACACCAAAGCGCCAAAGTCGGTCCGTAGTTCTCGAAATACGGATGAATTCGCGGAAACTGCAGCGCCACCTGGTTGGGGGCGCACGAACAAGTCGTGTTTTCAATCGACGTCATTCCCTGGTGGGAAGACGGAAAACGGCCGACTAGTTCTCAATTTAATCCCGATAACGCGCGTCCTAGCGGGCGATATACACCAAAACGCCAAAGTCGGTCCCTAGTTCTCGAAATACGGATGAATTCGCGGAGACTGCAGCGCCACCTGGTTGGGGGCGCATGAACTAGTCGCGTTTTCAATCGACGTCATTCCCTGGTGGGAAGACGGAAAACGGTCGACTAGTTCTATATTTAATCACGTTAACGCGTGATCTAGCGGGCGATATACACCAAAACACAGAAAACGGCGAACTACGGCTGGGGGCGAAAGAACTAATTTATTAAATTTAATAACACTTACACGTCCCCTGCCGGGCCATAAACACCAAAACGCCGAAGTCGGTTCCTAGTTCTCGAAATACGGGTGAATGCGCGGAAACTGCAGCGCCACCTGGTTGGGGGCGCACGAACTAGTCGCGTTTTTAATCGACGTCATTCCCTGGTGGGAAGACGGAAAACGGTCGACTAGTTCTCAATTTAATCACGATAACGCGCGACCTAGCGGGCGATATACACCAAAACGCCAAAGTCTGTCCGTAGTTCTCGAAATACGGATGAATTCGCGGAAACTGCAGCGCGCCCGGTTGGGGGCGCACGAACTAGTCGCGTTTTCAATCGACGTCGTTCCCTGGTGCGAAGACGGAAAACGGTCGACTAGTTCTATATTTTATCACGTTAACGCGTGACCTAGCGGACGATATACACCAAAACGCAGAAAACGGCGAACTACGGCTGGGGGCGAAAGAACAAATTTATTAAATTTAATAACACTTCCACGTCCCCTGCCGGGCCATATACACCAAAACGCCGAAGTCGGTTCCTAGTTCTCGAAATAAGGATGAATTCGCGGAAACTGCAGCGCCACCTGGTTGGGGGCGCACGAACTAGTCGCGTTTTCAATCGACGTCATTCCGTGCTGGGAAGACGGAAAACGGTCGACTAGTTCTATATTTAATCACGTTAACGCGTGACCTAGCGGGCGATATACACCAAAACGCAGAAAACGGCGAACTACGGCTGGGGGCGAAAGAACAAATTTATTAAATTTAATAACACTTCCACGTCCCCTGCCGGGCCATATACACCAAAACGCCGAAGTCGGTCCCTAGTTTTCGAAATACAGATGAATGCGCGCAAACTGCAGCGCGCCCGGTTGGGGGCGCACGAACTAGTCGCGTTTTCAATCGACGTCATTCCCTGGTGGGAAGACGGAAAACGGTCGACTAGTTCTCAATTTAATCACGATAACGCGCGACGAAGCGGGCGATATACACCAAAACGCAGAAAACGGCGAACTACGGCGGGGGCGAAAGAACTAATTTATTAAATTTAATAACACTTCCACATCCCCTGCCGGGCCATATACACCAAAACGCCGAAGTCTGTTCCTAATTCTCGAAATACGGATGAATGCGCGGAAACTGCAGCGCCACCTGGTTGGGGGCGCACGAACTAGTCGCGTTTTCAATCGACGTCATTCCCTGGTGGGAAGACGGAAAACGGTCGACTAGTTCTCAATTTAATCACGATAACGCGCGACCTAGCGGGCGATATACACCAAAACGGCAAAGTCGGTCCGTAGTTCTCGAAATACGGATGAACGCGCGGAAACTGCAGCGCCACCTAGTTGGGGGCGCACGACTTAGTCGCGTTTTCAATCGACGTCATTCCGTGGTGGGAAGACGGAAAACGGTCGACTAGTTCTATACTTTATCACGTTAACGCGTGACCTAGCGGTCGATATACACCAAAACGCAGAAAACGGCTAACTACGGCTGGAGGCGAAAGAAATAATTTATTAAATTTAATAACACTTCCACGTCCCCTGCCGGGCCATATACACCAAAACGCCGAAGTCGGTCCCTAGTTCTCGAAATACAGATGAATGCGCGGAAACTGCAGCGCCGCCCGGTTGGGGGCGCACGAACTAGTCGCGTTTTCAATCGACGTCATTCCCTGGTGGGAAGACGGAAAACGGTCGACTAGTTCTATATTTTATCACGTTAACGAGTGACCTAGCGGGCGATATACACCAAAACGCAGAAAACGGCGAACTACGGCTGGGGGCGAAAGAACTAATTTATTAAATTTAATAACACTTCCACGTCCCCTGCCGGGCCATATACACCAAAACGCCGAAGTCGGTTCCTAGTTCTCGAAATACGGATGAATGCGCGGAAACTGCAGCGCCACCTGGTTGGGGGCGCACGAACTAGTCGCGTTTTTAATCGACGTCATTCCCTGGTGGGAAGACGGAAAACGGTCGACTAGTTCTCAATTTAATCACGATAACGCGCGACCTAGCGGGCGATATACACCAAAACGCCAAAGTCTGTCCGTAGTTCTCGAAATACGGATGAATTCGCGGAAACTGCAGCGCGCCCGGTTGGGGGCGCACGAACTAGTCGCGTTTTCAATCGACGTCGTTCCCTGGTGGGAAGACGGAAAACGGTCGACTAGTTCTATATTTTATCACGTTAACGCGTGACCTAGCGGACGATATACACCAAAACGCAGAAAACGGCGAACTACGGCTGGGGGCGAAAGAACAAATTTATTAAATTTAATAACACTTCCACGTCCCCTGCCGGGCCATATACACCGAAACGCCGAAGTCGGTACCTAGTTCTCGAAATAAGGATGAATTCGCGGAAACTGCAGCGCCATCTGGTTGGGGGCGCACGAACTAGTCGCGTTTTCAATCGACGTCATTCCGTGTTGGGAAGACGGAAAACGGTCGACTAGTTCTATATTTAATCACGTTAACGCGTGACCTAGCGGGCGATATACACCAAAACGCAGAAAACGGCGAACTACGGCTGGGGGCGAAAGAACAAATTTATTAAATTTAATAACACTTCCACGTCCCCTGCCGGGCCATATACACCAAAACGCCGAAGTCGGTCCCTAGTTCTCGAAATACAGATGAATGCGCGGAAACTGCAGCGCGCCCGGTTGGGGGCGCACGAACTAGTCGCGTTTTCAATCGACGTCATTCCGTGCTGGGAAGACGGAAAACGGTCGACTAGTTCTATATTTAATCACGTTAACGCGTGACCTAGCGGGCGATATACACCAAAACGCAGAAAACGGCGAACTACGGCTGGGGGCGAAAGAACAAATTTATTAAATTTAATAACACTTCCACGTCCCCTGCCGGGCCATATACACCAAAACGCCGAAGTCGGTCCCTAGTTTTCGAAATACAGATGAACGCGCGGAAACTGCAGCGCCACCTAGTTGGGGGCGCACGACTTAGTCGCGTTTTCAATCGACGTCATTCCGTGGTGGGAAGACGGAAAACGGTCGACTAGTTCTATACTTTATCACGTTAACGCGTGACCTAGCGGTCGATATACACCAAAACGCAGAAAACGGCTAACTACGGCTGGAGGCGAAAGAAATAATTTATTAAATTTAATAACACTTCCACGTCCCCTGCCGGGCCATATACAACAAAACGCCGAAGTCGGTCCCTAGTTCTCGAAGTACAGATGAATGCGCGGAAACTGCAGCGCCGCCCGGTTGGGGGCGCACGAACTAGTCGCGTTTTCAATCGACGTCATTCCCTGGTGGGAAGACGGAAAACGGTCGACTAGTTCTATATTTTATCACGTTAACGAGTGACCTAGCGGGCGATATACACCAAAACGCAGAAAACGGCGAACTACGGCTGGGGGCGAAAGAACTAATTTATTAAATTTAATAACACTTCCACGTCCCCTGCCGGGCCATATACACCAAAACGCCGAAGTCGGTTCCTAGTTCTCGAAATACGGATGAATGCGCGGAAACTGCAGCGCCACCTGGTTTGGGGCGCACGAACTAGTCGCGTTTTTAATCGACGTCATTCCCTGGTGGGAAGACGGAAAACGGTCGACTAGTTCTCAATTTAATCACGATAACGCGCGACCTATCGGGCGATATACACCAAAACGCCAAAGTCTGTCCGTAGTTCTCGAAATACGGATGAATTCGCGGAAACTGCAGCGCGCCCGGTTGGGGGCGCACGAACTAGTCGCGTTTTCAATCGACGTCGTTCCCTGGTGGGAAGACGGAAAACGGTCGACTAGTTCTATATTTAATCACGTTAACGCGTGACCTAGCGGGCGATATACACCAAAACGCAGAAAACGGCGAACTACGGCTGGGGGCGAAAGAACTAATTTAATAAATTTAATAATACTTCCACGTCCCCTGCCGGGCCATATACACCAAAACTCCGAAGTCGGTCCCTAGTTCTCGAAATACAGATGAATGCGCGGAAACTGCAGCGCGCCCGGTTGGGGGCGCACGAACTAGTCGCGTTTTCAATCGACGTCGTTCCCTGGTGGGAAGACGGAAAACGGTCGACTAGTTCTCAATTTAATCCCGATAACGCGCGTCCTAGCGGGCGATATACACCAAAACGCCAAAGTCGGTCCCTAGTTCTCGAAATACGGATGAATTCGCGGAGACTGCAGCGCCACCTGGTTGGGGGCGCATGAACTAGTCGCGTTTTCAATCGACGTCATTCCCTGGTGGGAATCCGAAAACGGTCGACTAGTTCTATATTTAATCACGTTAACGCGTGATCTAGCGGGCGATATACACCAAAACACAGAAAACGGCGAACTACGGCTGAGGGCGAAAGAACTAATTTATTAAATTTAATAACACTTCCACGTCCCCTGCCGGGCCATATACACCAAAACGCCGAAGTCGGTTCCTAGTTCTCGAAATACGGGTGAATGCGCGGAAACTGCAGCGCCGCCTGGTTGGGGGCGCACGAACTAGTCGCGTTTTTAATCGACGTCATTCCCTGGTGGGAAGACTGAAAACGGTCGACTAGTTCTCAATTTAATCACGATAACGCACGACTTAGCGGGCGATATACACCAAAACGCCAAAGTCTGTCCGTAGTTCTCGAAATACGGATGAATTCGCGGAAACTGCAGCGCGCCCGGTTGGGGGCACACGAACTAGTTGCGTTTTCAATCGACGTCGTTCCCTGGTGGGAAGACGGAAAACGGTCGACTAGTTCTATATTTTATCACGTTAACGCGTGACCTAGCGGACGATATACACCAAAACGCAGAAAACGGCGAACTACGGCTGGGGGCGAAAGAACAAATTTATTAAATTTAATAACACTTCCACGTCCCCTGCCGGGCCATATACACCAAAACGCCGAAGTCGGTTGCTAGTTCTCGAAATAAGGATGAATGCGCGGAAACTGCAGCGCCACCTGGTTGGGGGCGCACGAACTAGTCGCGTTTTCAATCGACGTCATTCCCTGGTGGGAAGACGGAAAACGGTCGACTAGTTCTCAATTTAATCACGATAACGCGCGTCCTAGAGGGCGATATACACCAAAACGCCAAAGTCGGTCCCTAGTTCTCGAAATACGGATGAATTCGCGGAAACTGCAGCGCCACCTGGTTGGGGGCGCACGAACTAGTCGCGTTTTCAATCGACGTCATTCCCTGGTGGGAAGACGGAAAACGGTCGACTAGTTCTATATTTAATCACGTTAACGCGTGACCTAGCGGGCGATATACACCAAAACGCAGAAAACGGCGAACTACGGCTGGGGGCGAAAGAACTAATTTAATAAATTTAATAATACTTCCACGTCCCCTGCCGGGCCATATACACCAAAACTCCGAAGTCGGTCCCTAGTTCTCGAAATACAGATGAATGCGCGGAAACTGCAGCGCGCCCGGTTGGGGGCGCACGAACTAGTAGCGTTTTCAATCGACGTCGTTCCCTGGTGGGAAGACGGAAAACGGTCGACTAGTTCTCAATTTAATCACGATAACGCGCGACGAAGCGGGCGATATACACCAAAGCGCCAAAGTCGGTCCGTAGTTCTCGAAATACGGATGAATTCGCGGAAACTGCAGCGCCACCTGGTTGGGGGCGCACGAACAAGTCGTGTTTTCAATCGACGTCATTCCCTGGTGGGAAGACGGAAAACGGCCGACTAGTTCTCAATTTAATCCCGATAACGCGCGTCCTAGCGGGCGATATACACCAAAACGCCAAAGTCGGTCCCTAGTTCTCGAAATACGGATGAATTCGCGGAGACTGCAGCGCCACCTGGTTGGGGGCGCATGAACTAGTCGCGTTTTCAATCGACGTCATTCCCTGGTGGGAAGACGGAAAACGGTCGACTAGTTCTATATTTAATCACGTTAACGCGTGATCTAGCGGGCGATATACACCAAAACACAGAAAACGGCGAACTACGGCTGGGGGCGAAAGAACTAATTTATTAAATTTAATAACACTTACACGTCCCCTGCCGGGCCATAAACACCAAAACGCCGAAGTCGGTTCCTAGTTCTCGAAATACGGGTGAATGCGCGGAAACTGCAGCGCCACCTGGTTGGGGGCGCACGAACTAGTCGCGTTTTTAATCGACGTCATTCCCTGGTGGGAAGACTGAAAACGGTCGACTAGTTCTCAATTTAATCACGATAACGCGCGACCTAGCGGGCGATATACACCAAAACGCCAAAGTCTGTCCGTAGTTCTCGAAATACGGATGAATTCGCGGAAACTGCAGCGCGCCCGGTTGGGGGCGCACGAACTAGTCGCGTTTTCAATCGACGTCATTCCCTGGTGCGAAGACGGAAAACGGTCGACTAGTTCTATATTTTATCACGTTAACGCGTGACCTAGCGGACGATATACACCAAAACGCAGAAAACGGCGAACTACGGCTGGGGGCGAAAGAACAAATTTATTAAATTTAATAACACTTCCACGTCCCCTGCCGGGCCATATACACCAAAACGCCGAAGTCGGTTTCTAGTTCTCGAAATAAGGATGAATTCGCGGAAACTGCAGCGCCACCTGGTTGGGGGCGCACGAACTAGTCGCGTTTTCAATCGACGTCATTCCGTGCTGGGAAGACGGAAAACGGTCGACTAGTTCTATATTTAATCACGTTAACGCCTGACCTAGCGGGCGATATACACCAAAACGCAGAAAACGGCGAACTACGGCTGGGGGCGAAAGAACAAATTTATTAAATTTAATAACACTTCCACGTCCCCTGCCGGGCCATATACACCAAAACGCCGAAGTCGGTCCCTAGTTTTCGAAATACAGATGAATGCGCGGAAACTGCAGCGCGCCCGGTTGGGGGCGCACGAACTAGTCGCGTTTTCAATCGACGTCATTCCCTGGTGGGAAGACGGAAAACGGTCGACTAGTTTTCAATTTAATCACGATAACGCGCGACGAAGCGGGCGATATACACCAAAACGCAGAAAACGGCGAACTACGGCGGGGGCGAAAGAACTAATTTATTAAATTTAATAACACTTCCACATCCCCTGCCGGGCCATATACACCAAAACGCCGAAGTCGGTTCCTAATTCTCGAAATACGGATGAATGCGCGGAAACTGCAGCGCCACCTGGTTGGGGGCGCACGAACTAGTCGCGTTTTCAATCGACGTCATTCCCTGGTGGGAAGACGGAAAACGGTCGACTAGTTCTCAATTTAATCACGATAACGCGCGACCTAGCGGGCGATATACACCAAAACGGCAAAGTCGGTCCGTAGTTCTCGAAATACGGATGAACGCGCGGAAACTGCAGCGCCACCTAGTTGGGGGCGCACGACTTAGTCGCGTTTTCAATCGAAGTCATTCCGTGGCGGGAAGACGGAAAACGGTCGACTAGTTCTATACTTTATCACGTTAACGCGTGACCTAGCGGTCGATATACACCAAAACGCAGAAAACGGCTAACTACGGCTGGAGGCGAAAGAAATAATTTATTAAATTTAATAACACTTCCACGTCCCCTGCCGGGCCATATACACCAAAACGCCGAAGTCGGTCCCTAGTTCTCGAAGTACAGATGAATGCGCGGAAACTGCAGCGCCGCCCGGTTGGGGGCGCACGAACTAGTCGCGTTTTCAATCGACGTCATTCCCTGGTGGGAAGACGGAAAACGGTCGACTAGTTCTATATTTTATCACGTTAACGAGTGACCTAGCGGGCGATATACACCAAAACGCAGAAAACGGCGAACTACGGCTGGGGGCGAAAGAACTAATTTATTAAATTTAATAACACTTCCACGTCCCCTGCCGGGCCATATACACCAAAACGCCGAAGTCGGTTCCTAGTTCTCGAAATACGGATGAATGCGCGGAAACTGCAGCGCCACCTGGTTGGGGGCGCACGAACTAGTCGCGTTTTTAATCGACGTCATTCCCTGGTGGGAAGACGGAAAACGGTCGACTAGTTCTCAATTTAATCACGATAACGCGCGACCTATCGGGCGATATACACCAAAACGCCAAAGTCTGTCCGTAGTTCTCGAAATACGGATGAATTCGCGGAAACTGCAGCGCGCCCGGTTGGGGGCGCACGAACTAGTCGCGTTTTCAATCGACGTCGTTCCCTGGTGGGAAGACGGAAAATGGTCGACTAGTTCTATATTTAATCACGTTAACGCGTGACCTAGCGGGCGATATACACCAAAACGCAGAAAACGGCGAACTACGGCTGGGGGCGAAAGAACTAATTTAATAAATTTAATAATACTTCCACGTCCCCTGCCGGGCCATATACACCAAAACTCCGAAGTCGGTCCCTAGTTCTCGAAATACAGATGAATGCGCGGAAACTGCAGCGCGCCCGGTTGGGGGCGCACGAACTAGTCGCGTTTTCAATCGACGTCGTTCCCTGGTGGGAAGACGGAAAACGGTCGACTAGTTCTCAATTTAATCACGATAACGCGCGACGAAGCGGGCGATATACACCAAAGCGCCAAAGTCGGTCCGTAGTTCTCGAAATACGGATGAATTCGCGGAAACTGCAGCGCCACCTGTTTGGGGGCGCACGAACTAGTCGCGTTTTTAATCGACGTCATTCCCTGGTGGGAAGACGGAAAACGGTCGACTAGTTCTCAATTTAATCCCGATAACGCGCGTCCTAGCGGGCGATATACACCAAAACGCCAAAGTCGGTCCCTAGTTCTCGAAATACGGATGAATTCGCGGAGACTGCAGCGCCACCTGGTTGGGGGCGCATGAACTAGTCGCGTTTTCAATCGACGTCATTCCCTGGTGGGAATCCGAAAACGGTCGACTAGTTCTATATTTAATCACGTTAACGCGTGATCTAGCGGGCGATATACACCAAAACACAGAAAACGGCGAACTACGGCTGGGGGCGAAAGAACTAATTTATTAAATTTAATAACACTTCCACGTCCCCTGCCGGGCCATATACACCAAAACGCCGAAGTCGGTTCCTAGTTCTCGAAATACGGGTGAATGCGCGGAAACTGCAGCGCCGCCTGGTTGGGGGCGCACGAACTAGTCGCGTTTTTAATCGACGTCATTCCCTGGTGGGAAGACTGAAAACGGTCGACTAGTTCTCAATTTAATCACGATAACGCACGACTTAGCGGGCGATATACACCAAAACGCCAAAGTCTGTCCGTAGTTCTCGAAATACGGATGAATTCGCGGAAACTGCAGCGCGCCCGGTTGGGGGCACACGAACTAGTTGCGTTTTCAATCGACGTAGTTCCCTGGTGGGAAGACGGAAAACGGTCGACTAGTTCTATATTTTATCACGTTAACGCGTGACCTAGCGGACGATATACACCAAAACGCAGAAAACGGCGAACTACGGCTGGGGGCGAAAGAACAAATTTATTAAATTTAATAACACTTCCACGTCCCCTGCCGGGCCATATACACCAAAACGCCGAAGTCGGTTGCTAGTTCTCGAAATAAGGATGAATGCGCGGAAACTGCAGCGCCACCTGGTTGGGGGCGCACGAACTAGTCGCGTTTTCAATCGACGTCATTCCCTGGTGGGAAGACGGAAAACGGTCGACTAGTTCTCAATTTAATCACGATAACGCGCGTCCTAGAGGGCGATATACACCAAAACGCCAAAGTCGGTCCCTAGTTCTCGAAATACGGATGAATTCGCGGAAACTGCAGCGCCACCTGGTTGGGGGCGCACGAACTAGTCGCGTTTTCAATCGACGTCATTCCCTGGTGGGAAGACGGAAAACGGTCGACTAGTTCTATATTTAATCACGTTAACGCGTGACCTAGCGGGCGATATACACCAAAACGCAGAAAACGGCGAACTACGGCTGGGGGCGAAAGAACTAATTTAATAAATTTAATAATACTTCCACGTCCCCTGCCGGGCCATATACACCAAAACTCCGAAGTCGGTCCCTAGTTCTCGAAATACAGATGAATGCGCGGAAACTGCAGCGCGCCCGGTTGGGGGCGCACGAACTAGTAGCGTTTTCAATCGACGTCGTTCCCTGGTGGGAAGACGGAAAACGGTCGACTAGTTCTCAATTTAATCACGATAACGCGCGACGAAGCGGGCGATATACACCAAAGCGCCAAAGTCGGTCCGTAGTTCTCGAAATACGGATGAATTCGCGGAAACTGCAGCGCCACCTGGTTGGGGGCGCACGAACAAGTCGTGTTTTCAATCGACGTCATTCCCTGGTGGGAAGACGGAAAACGGCCGACTAGTTCTCAATTTAATCCCGATAACGCGCGTCCTAGCGGGCGATATACACCAAAACGCCAAAGTCGGTCCCTAGTTCTCGAAATACGGATGAATTCGCGGAGACTGCAGCGCCACCTGGTTGGGGGCGCATGAACTAGTCGCGTTTTCAATCGACGTCATTCCCTGGTGGGAAGACGGAAAACGGTCGACTAGTTCTATATTTAATCACGTTAACGCGTGATCTAGCGGGCGATATACACCAAAACACAGAAAACGGCGAACTACGGCTGGGGGCGAAAGAACAAATTTATTAAATTTAATAACACTTCCACGTCCCCTGCCGGGCCATATACACCAAAACGCCGAAGTCGGTCCCTAGTTTTCGAAATACAGATGAATGCGCGGAAACTGCAGCGCGCCCGGTTGGGGGCGCACGAACTAGTCGCGTTTTCAATCGACGTCATTCCCTGGTGGGAAGACGGAAAACGGTCGACTAGTTTTCAATTTAATCACGATAACGCGCGACGAAGCGGGCGATATACACCAAAACGCAGAAAACGGCGAACTACGGCGGGGGCGAAAGAACTAATTTATTAAATTTAATAACACTTCCACATCCCCTGCCGGGCCATATACACCAAAACGCCGAAGTCGGTTCCTAATTCTCGAAATACGGATGAATGCGCGGAAACTGCAGCGCCACCTGGTTGGGGGCGCACGAACTAGTCGCGTTTTCAATCGACGTCATTCCCTGGTGGGAAGACGGAAAACGGTCGACTAGTTCTCAATTTAATCACGATAACGCGCGACCTAGCGGGCGATATACACCAAAACGGCAAAGTCGGTCCGTAGTTCTCGAAATACGGATGAACGCGCGGAAACTGCAGCGCCACCTAGTTGGGGGCGCACGACTTAGTCGCGTTTTCAATCGACGTCATTCCGTGGTGGGAAGACGGAAAACGGTCGACTAGTTCTATACTTTATCACGTTAACGCGTGACCTAGCGGTCGATATACACCAAAACGCAGAAAACGGCTAACTACGGCTGGAGGCGAAAGAAATAATTTATTAAATTTAATAACACTTCCACGTCCCCTGCCGGGCCATATACACCAAAACGCCGAAGTCGGTCCCTAGTTCTCGAAGTACAGATGAATGCGCGGAAACTGCAGCGCCGCCCGGTTGGGGGCGCACGAACTAGTCGCGTTTTCAATCGACGTCATTCCCTGGTGGGAAGACGGAAAACGGTCGACTAGTTCTATATTTTATCACGTTAACGAGTGACCTAGCGGGCGATATACACCAAAACGCAGAAAACGGCGAACTACGGCTGGGGGCGAAAGAACTAATTTATTAAATTTAATAACACTTCCACGTCCCCTGCCGGGCCATATACACCAAAACGCCGAAGTCGGTTCCTAGTTCTCGAAATACGGATGAATGCGCGGAAACTGCAGCGCCACCTGGTTGGGGGCGCACGAACTAGTCGCGTTTTTAATCGACGTCATTCCCTGGTGGGAAGACGGAAAACGGTCGACTAGTTCTCAATTTAATCACGATAACGCGCGACCTATCGGGCGATATACACCAAAACGCCAAAGTCTGTCCGTAGTTCTCGAAATACGGATGAATTCGCGGAAACTGCAGCGCGCCCGGTTGGGGGCGCACGAACTAGTCGCGTTTTCAATCGACGTCGTTCCCTGGTGGGAAGACGGAAAATGGTCGACTAGTTCTATATTTAATCACGTTAACGCGTGACCTAGCGGGCGATATACACCAAAACGCAGAAAACGGCGAACTACGGCTGGGGGCGAAAGAACTAATTTAATAAATTTAATAATACTTCCACGTCCCCTGCCGGGCCATATACACCAAAACTCCGAAGTCGGTCCCTAGTTCTCGAAATACAGATGAATGCGCGGAAACTGCAGCGCGCCCGGTTGGGGGCGCACGAACTAGTCGCGTTTTCAATCGACGTCGTTCCCTGGTGGGAAGACGGAAAACGGTCGACTAGTTCTCAATTTAATCACGATAACGCGCGACGAAGCGGGCGATATACACCAAAGCGCCAAAGTCGGTCCGTAGTTCTCGAAATACGGATGAATTCGCGGAAACTGCAGCGCCACCTGTTTGGGGGCGCACGAACTAGTCGCGTTTTTAATCGACGTCATTCCCTGGTGGGAAGACGGAAAACGGTCGACTAGTTCTCAATTTAATCCCGATAACGCGCGTCCTAGCGGGCGATATACACCAAAACGCCAAAGTCGGTCCCTAGTTCTCGAAATACGGATGAATTCGCGGAGACTGCAGCGCCACCTGGTTGGGGGCGCATGAACTAGTCGCGTTTTCAATCGACGTCATTCCCTGGTGGGAATCCGAAAACGGTCGACTAGTTCTATATTTAATCACGTTAACGCGTGATCTAGCGGGCGATATACACCAAAACACAGAAAACGGCGAACTACGGCTGGGGGCGAAAGAACTAATTTATTAAATTTAATAACACTTCCACGTCCCCTGCCGGGCCATATACACCAAAACGCCGAAGTCGGTTCCTAGTTCTCGAAATACGGGTGAATGCGCGGAAACTGCAGCGCCGCCTGGTTGGGGGCGCACGAACTAGTCGCGTTTTTAATCGACGTCATTCCCTGGTGGGAAGACTGAAAACGGTCGACTAGTTCTCAATTTAATCACGATAACGCACGACTTAGCGGGCGATATACACCAAAACGCCAAAGTCTGTCCGTAGTTCTCGAAATACGGATGAATTCGCGGAAACTGCAGCGCGCCCGGTTGGGGGCACACGAACTAGTTGCGTTTTCAATCGACGTAGTTCCCTGGTGGGAAGACGGAAAACGGTCGACTAGTTCTATATTTTATCACGTTAACGCGTGACCTAGCGGACGATATACACCAAAACGCAGAAAACGGCGAACTACGGCTGGGGGCGAAAGAACAAATTTATTAAATTTAATAACACTTCCACGTCCCCTGCCGGGCCATATACACCAAAACGCCGAAGTCGGTTGCTAGTTCTCGAAATAAGGATGAATGCGCGGAAACTGCAGCGCCACCTGGTTGGGGGCGCACGAACTAGTCGCGTTTTCAATCGACGTCATTCCCTGGTGGGAAGACGGAAAACGGTCGACTAGTTCTCAATTTAATCACGATAACGCGCGTCCTAGAGGGCGATATACACCAAAACGCCAAAGTCGGTCCCTAGTTCTCGAAATACGGATGAATTCGCGGAAACTGCAGCGCCACCTGGTTGGGGGCGCACGAACTAGTCGCGTTTTCAATCGACGTCATTCCCTGGTGGGAAGACGGAAAACGGTCGACTAGTTCTATATTTAATCACGTTAACGCGTGACCTAGCGGGCGATATACACCAAAACGCAGAAAACGGCGAACTACGGCTGGGGGCGAAAGAACTAATTTAATAAATTTAATAATACTTCCACGTCCCCTGCCGGGCCATATACACCAAAACTCCGAAGTCGGTCCCTAGTTCTCGAAATACAGATGAATGCGCGGAAACTGCAGCGCGTCCGGTTGGGGGCGCACGAACTAGTAGCGTTTTCAATCGACGTCGTTCCCTGGTGGGAAGACGGAAAACGGTCGACTAGTTCTCAATTTAATCACGATAACGCGCGACGAAGCGGGCGATATACACCAAAGCGCCAAAGTCGGTCCGTAGTTCTCGAAATACGGATGAATTCGCGGAAACTGCAGCGCCACCTGGTTGGGGGCGCACGAACAAGTCGTGTTTTCAATCGACGTCATTCCCTGGTGGGAAGACGGAAAACGGCCGACTAGTTCTCAATTTAATCCCGATAACGCGCGTCCTAGCGGGCGATATACACCAAAACGCCAAAGTCGGTCCCTAGTTCTCGAAATACGGATGAATTCGCGGAGACTGCAGCGCCACCTGGTTGGGGGCGCATGAACTAGTCGCGTTTTCAATCGACGTCATTCCCTGGTGGGAAGACGGAAAACGGTCGACTAGTTCTATATTTAATCACGTTAACGCGTGATCTAGCGGGCGATATACACCAAAACACAGAAAACGGCGAACTACGGCTGGGGGCGAAAGAACTAATTTATTAAATTTAATAACACTTACACGTCCCCTGCCGGGCCATAAACACCAAAACGCCGAAGTCGGTTCCTAGTTCTCGAAATACGGGTGAATGCGCGGAAACTGCAGCGCCACCTGGTTGGGGGCGCACGAACTAGTCGCGTTTTTAATCGACGTCATTCCCTGGTGGGAAGACGGAAAACGGTCGACTAGTTCTCAATTTAATCACGATAACGCGCGACCTAGCGGGCGATATACACCAAAACGCCAAAGTCTGTCCGTAGTTCTCGAAATACGGATGAATTCGCGGAAACTGCAGCGCGCCCGGTTGGGGGCGCACGAACTAGTCGCGTTTTCAATCGACGTCGTTCCCTGGTGCGAAGACGGAAAACGGTCGACTAGTTCTATATTTTATCACGTTAACGCGTGACCTAGCGGACGATATACACCAAAACGCAGAAAACGGCGAACTACGGCTGGGGGCGAAAGAACAAATTTATTAAATTTAATAACACTTCCACGTCCCCTGCCGGGCCATATACACCAAAACGCCGAAGTCGGTTCCTAGTTCTCGAAATAAGGATGAATTCGCGGAAACTGCAGCGCCACCTGGTTGGGGGCGCACGAACTAGTCGCGTTTTCAATCGACGTCATTCCGTGCTGGGAAGACGGAAAACGGTCGACTAGTTCTATATTTAATCACGTTAACGCGTGACCTAGCGGGCGATATACACCAAAACGCAGAAAACGGCGAACTACGGCTGGGGGCGAAAGAACAAATTTATTAAATTTAATAACACTTCCACGTCCCCTGCCGGGCCATATACACCAAAACGCCGAAGTCGGTCCCTAGTTTTCGAAATACAGATGAATGCGCGCAAACTGCAGCGCGCCCGGTTGGGGGCGCACGAACTAGTCGCGTTTTCAATCGACGTCATTCCCTGGTGGGAAGACGGAAAACGGTCGACTAGTTCTCAATTTAATCACGATAACGCGCGACGAAGCGGGCGATATACACCAAAACGCAGAAAACGGCGAACTACGGCGGGGGCGAAAGAACTAATTTATTAAATTTAATAACACTTCCACATCCCCTGCCGGGCCATATACACCAAAACGCCGAAGTCTGTTCCTAATTCTCGAAATACGGATGAATGCGCGGAAACTGCAGCGCCACCTGGTTGGGGGCGCACGAACTAGTCGCGTTTTCAATCGACGTCATTCCCTGGTGGGAAGACGGAAAACGGTCGACTAGTTCTCAATTTAATCACGATAACGCGCGACCTAGCGGGCGATATACACCAAAACGGCAAAGTCGGTCCGTAGTTCTCGAAATACGGATGAACGCGCGGAAACTGCAGCGCCACCTAGTTGGGGGCGCACGACTTAGTCGCGTTTTCAATCGACGTCATTCCGTGGTGGGAAGACGGAAAACGGTCGACTAGTTCTATACTTTATCACGTTAACGCGTGACCTAGCGGTCGATATACACCAAAACGCAGAAAACGGCTAACTACGGCTGGAGGCGAAAGAAATAATTTATTAAATTTAATAACACTTCCACGTCCCCTGCCGGGCCATATACACCAAAACGCCGAAGTCGGTCCCTAGTTCTCGAAATACAGATGAATGCGCGGAAACTGCAGCGCCGCCCGGTTGGGGGCGCACGAACTAGTCGCGTTTTCAATCGACGTCATTCCCTGGTGGGAAGACGGAAAACGGTCGACTAGTTCTATATTTTATCACGTTAACGAGTGACCTAGCGGGCGATATACACCAAAACGCAGAAAACGGCGAACTACGGCTGGGGGCGAAAGAACTAATTTATTAAATTTAATAACACTTCCACGTCCCCTGCCGGGCCATATACACCAAAACGCCGAAGTCGGTTCCTAGTTCTCGAAATACGGATGAATGCGCGGAAACTGCAGCGCCACCTGGTTGGGGGCGCACGAACTAGTCGCGTTTTTAATCGACGTCATTCCCTGGTGGGAAGACGGAAAACGGTCGACTAGTTCTCAATTTAATCACGATAACGCGCGACCTAGCGGGCGATATACACCAAAACGCCAAAGTCTGTCCGTAGTTCTCGAAATACGGATGAATTCGCGGAAACTGCAGCGCGCCCGGTTGGGGGCGCACGAACTAGTCGCGTTTTCAATCGACGTCGTTCCCTGGTGGGAAGACGGAAAACGGTCGACTAGTTCTATATTTTATCACGTTAACGCGTGACCTAGCGGACGATATACACCAAAACGCAGAAAACGGCGAACTACGGCTGGGGGCGAAAGAACAAATTTATTAAATTTAATAACACTTCCACGTCCCCTGCCGGGCCATATACACCAAAACGCCGAAGTCGGTACCTAGTTCTCGAAATAAGGATGAATTCGCGGAAACTGCAGCGCCATCTGGTTGGGGGCGCACGAACTAGTCGCGTTTTCAATCGACGTCATTCCGTGTTGGGAAGACGGAAAACGGTCGACTAGTTCTATATTTAATCACGTTAACGCGTGACCTAGCGGGCGATATACACCAAAACGCAGAAAACGGCGAACTACGGCTGGGGGCGAAAGAACAAATTTATTAAATTTAATAACACTTCCACGTCCCCTGCCGGGCCATATACACCAAAACGCGGAGAAGTCGGTCCCTAGTTCTCGAAATACAGATGAATGCGCGGAAACTGCAGCGCGCCCGGTTGGGGGCGCACGAACTAGTCGCGTTTTCAATCGACGTCATTCCCTGGTGGGAAGACGGAAAACGGTCGACTAGTTCTCAATTTAATCACGATAACGCGCGACGAAGCGGGCGATATACACCAAAACGCAGAAAACGGCGAACTACGGCGGGGGCGAAAGAACTAATTTATTAAATTTAATAACACTTCCACATCCCCTGCCGGGCCATATACACCAAAACGCCGAAGTCGGTTCCTAATTCTCGAAATACGGATGAATGCGCGGAAACTGCAGCGCCACCTGGTTGGGGGCGCACGAACTAGTCGCGTTTTCAATCGACGTCATTCCCTGGTGGGAAGACGGAAAACGGTCGACTAGTTCTCAATTTAATCCCGATAACGCGCGACCTAGCGGGCGATATACACCAAAACGGCAAAGTCGGTCCGTAGTTCTCGAAATACGGATGAACACGCGGAAACTGCAGCGCCACCTAGTTGGGGGCGCACGAACTAGTCGCGTTTTCAATCGACGTCATTCCGTGGTGGGAAGACGGAAAACGGTCGACTAGTTCTATATTTTATCACGTTAACGCGTGACCTAGCGGGCGATATACACCAAAACGCAGAAAACGGCTAACTACGGCTGGAGGCGAAAGAAATAATTTTTTTAATTTAATAACACTTCCACGTCCCCTGCCGGGCCATATACACCAAAACGCCGAAGTCGGTCCCTAGTTCTCGAAATACGGATGAATGAGCGGAAACTGCAGCGCCGCCTGGCGGGGTGCACAGGAACTAGTCGCGTTTTCAATCTACGTCATTCCGTGTTGGGAAGACGGAAAACGGTCGACTAGTTCTATATTTAATCACGTTAACGCGTGACCTAGCGGGCGATATACACCAAAACGCAGAAAACGGCGAACTACGGCTGGGGGCGAAAGAGCAAATTTATTAAATTTAATAACACTTCCACGTCCCCTGCCGGGCCATATACACCAAAACGCCGAAGTCGGTCCCTAGTTCTCGAAATACAGATGAATGCGCGGAAACTGCAGCGCGCCCGGTTGGGGGCGCACGAACTAGTCGCGTTTTCAATCGACGTCATTCCCTGGTGGGAAGACGGAAAACGGTCGACTAGTTCTCAATTTAATCACGATAACGCGCGACGAAGCGGGCGATATACACCAAAACGCAGAAAACGGCGAACTACGGCGGGGGCGAAAGAACTAATTTATTAAATTTAATAACACTTCCACATCCCCTGCCGGGCCATATACACCAAAACGCCGAAGTCGGTTCCTAATTCTCGAAATACGGATGAATGCGCGGAAACTGCAGCGCCACCTGGTTGGGGGCGCACGAACTAGTCGCGTTTTCAATCGACGTCATTCCCTGGTGGGAAGACGGAAAACGGTCGACTAGTTCTCAATTTAATCCCGATAACGCGCGACCTAGCGGGCGATATACACCAAAACGGCAAAGTCGGTCCGTAGTTCTCGAAATACGGATGAACACGCGGAAACTGCAGCGCCACCTAGTTGGGGGCGCACGAACTAGTCGCGTTTTCAATCGACGTCATTCCGTGGTGGGAAGACGGAAAACGGTCGACTAGTTCTATATTTTATCACGTTAACGCGTGACCTAGCGGGCGATATACACCAAAACGCAGAAAACGGCTAACTACGGCTGGAGGCGAAAGAAATAATTTTTTTAATTTAATAACACTTCCACGTCCCCTGCCGGGCCATATACACCAAAACGTCGAAGTCGGTCCCTAGTTCTCGAAATACAGATGAATGCGCGGAAACTGCAGCGCCGCCCGGTTGGGGGAGCACGAACTAGTCGCGTTTTCAATCGACGTCATTCCCTGGTGGGAAGACGGAAAACGGTCGACTAGTTCTATATTTTATCACGTTAACGCGTGACCTAGCGGGCGATATACACCAAAACGCAGAAAACGGCGAACTACGGCGGGGGGCGAAATAAGTAATTTATTAAATTTAATAACACTTCCACGTCCCCTGCCGGGCCATATACACCAAAACGCCGAAGTCGGTCCCTAGTTCTCGAAATACGGATGAATGAGCGGAAACTGCAGCGCCGCCTGGCGGGGTGCACAGGAACTAGTCGCGTTTTCAATCTACGTCGTCCCCTGGCGGGAACACGGAAAACGGTCAACTAGTTCTCAATTTAATCACGTTACCTCGCAACCTAGCGGACCATATACACCAAAACGCAAAATCGGTCAAGCAGTTCTAGGAACACGGCTGAATGCGCGGGAACTCGAGCGGACCCTGACGGGGGGCGAAAGAATTAATTTATTAAATTTAATCACACTTCCACGTCTGGGCAGCATAGTTGATGGTCTGTTAAAACAAATTGGAGCTCATTACTGATATTCGATGAACCACCAGATAATAACATCTACTACCTTAATAACCCTACACCTAAAGAATAACACAATAAGAATAACACAAATCAATCTCAACCACTCCAGTGCCGCCCACAACCAATTGCTAAAGTACACAACAGAAAACAACATAGATATCGCACTAATTCAAGATCACCACCGAACAAACAATAAATTCACAGGCCTGCCAATTGGATGCTCATTTTACAACTCCAGCGAAAACACAGCAGGAATCCTCATCTGCAATCCAACAATAATACACATAATGATCAAACAATTCCCAAATAGCGTTTTCATCAACATCAACACCAAAGAACACCAGACCGAATTACTTATTTTTCCGCGTCCGATCACCGAAATTTGTGTTTTTTCCGCGTCCGATGGATAAAAGTTATGATTTTTCAGCGTCCAATCGATGAAATTTCTGGTTTTTCCGATTCTGATCAACGAAATTCAGGATTTTCTCGCGTCTGTTCGACGAAATTTATGGTTTTTCCGCGTCCGATCAACGAAATTCAGGATTTTCTCGCGTCCGATCGACGAAATTTATGGTTTTTCCGCGTCCGATCAACGAAATTAATTATTTTTCCACACCCGATCGCCGAAATTCATGATTTTTCTGCAGCCGATCGGCAAAATTCCCGATTTTTACGCTCCCGAATGACGGAAATTCATCATTTTTACGATTCCGAAGGACAGAAATTCCTGATTTTTTTGCTCCCGAATGACGAAGTTTGCAATTTTTTGCGGACTAATTGACGAAATACACAATTTCTGAAAATGTCGGCCACTTTTGGTCCGCGGGCCACAGGTTGTGCATGTGTAATGTATATCATGTTGTAGGTTATCATTTAGTGTATAAACTAGGGGTGCACAACTTTTCTAAGAGGAGGGCCACTCACAAAAATGATTGGCTTGTCGAGGTCCACAATCCGAGTCGTTCAACGAAATTCGCGATATTTACGCGCCTTATCGGCTGAATTCGCGATTTTTATGTGCCCGATCAGCGAAATTCACAATTTTTAGCGCCGATCGGCGGAACTCGCGATTTTTCGCGTCTGATCGCTGAAATTCATGATGTTTTAATGCGACCTATGTGCAAAATTTGCAATTTTTTTTGCGACTAATTGGTAAAATTTGCAACTTTTGGAGATATGCGCATTTAGGGTCACCGCGGGCCGCTTTTGGCCTGGTGGCCACAGGTTGTGCATCCCTAGTATAAACATACCTATTTTATTATTGTCAGATCTTAATTCCAGACAAATATTTAAAAAAAAAAAAAAAATGGTTCTTATGTAGTTAGCCACACAAGTACCTAAGCTTAGTGAGATTTATGTAGTTAGCTACATAAGCATGTTGTGTATAACTTTGCTGTTAACTTATTTTTAAATTTAAAATAGCTTGAAAATTAGTATCTCAAGTTTATTCAAAGCAATATAAATTAAAGAATTTTTATTTAGTACATAAATTACTTTACTGTAAACTAATTATATATTCAGTGACATAAATGTACTTACTGGCTATTAAAGAAATTATTCTCACTCGCCAACTGGCTACTAAAAAAATTCAACCTACCGGCCAACGGCTACTAAGCAAAATTCCTAATTTTCACTTTTAACGTCAACTGAATTCGGTGGTGGTGATGTTGGAACAACCATGTCAGTTAAATTCGGTTTCGGGAATCGGAGCTTCGTCAATCGCATGTGACACAGATCGTATTGCTATAGCACATGCAGTGATGTCACTGGATCCTAAAAATCCTAGGTCCCAGGAACCCATGATTTTCAAATATCTGGGTCCCTTTTTTAAAAAAGCGGGTCCCCATTCATTATAATTCAAATTCATATTTTAAAGGAATAAGTGAAACTTGTTTATTTGAAAAAGATAAATGCAATAGTTATTGTTTTGATAATAATTAGATAATGAATAATTAAAACTAGTATTTCCCAATCAAATAAGATATATATTTTTTAAACTATTAAGAGAAATTTTCTTTACTTTTTTCAATGTAAATGCTTAATTATAAAATAATGATTATTTGAGTATAGAAGATAAGAAGTATCGCTAATATTTGTATTTCTTTTAAAAGGGGCAAGACGGATTTATTGAAAAGGACATTTTTGTTGGATAAAAAAATACTTTTATTACGTAAAGGGGCACTTTTTGTTGAATGGATGGATGCTTTGATTAAACTTCCCATTGGATTATCTTTCAGCATAGATCAGTGTTGGAATCAAACATTTTCTTTAGAAAGGAGTTTCAGGAGCGATTCTGAATTAAATAAAAGAAAACTGCCCAGTTAAACTGACGGCACTGAGCTCACAGGCTATTCACACTAACTGTAAATTATATTCTTATTTCAAAGAATTTGAAATAAGCCCTCGAAAAATGAAGAAATCGACAATATATTAAGAGGGGGGAACCATCCCCCGTTTCTCCTTCTTATAATTAACCAATGAACCCATAAAACTAATCAGAGAAGCGCCTTACCACAATGAACCTATATACAAAATTTGAAAAAATCGGATAATTCTGCATGAAAAATCCATTTATCTAAATTAAGGGGGGGGGGGGTTAGCCCCCCGTACCCCCTTTATACTTAACCAAAGAACCCCCAAAACTAATCAGAGAAGCGCCTTATCACAATGAACATATATATAAAATTTGAAGAAAATCGGATAATTCTGCTTAAAAAACCCATTTATCTATATCAAGGGGGGTTAGTCCCCCCCCGTTCCCCCCTTTATACTTTACCAGTGAACCCCCAAAACTAATCAGGGAAGTGCCTTACCACAATGAGCCTATATACAAAATTTGGAGTAAATTGGATAATTCTGCATGAAAAACCCATTTATCAAAATTAAGGGGGGGGGTAACCCCCGTTTCCCTCCTTTACACTTCACCAATGAACCCCCAAAACTAATCAGGGAAGCCCCTTACCACAATGAGCCCATACAGAAAGTTTGAAGAAAATCGGATAACTCTGCATGAAAAAAATCATTTATCTAAAATAAGGGGGGAGGATTAACCCCCCCCCCCGTTACCCCTTTATACTTAACCTATGAACCCCCAAAACTAATCAGGAAAGAACCTTATCACAATGAACCTATATACAAAATTTGAAGAAAATTGGATAATTCTGCATGAAAAAACCATTTATCCAAATTAAGGGGGGTTAGCCCCCGTTCCCCCCCCCTTTATAGTTAACCAATCAATCCCCAAAACTAATCAGGGAAACGCCTTATCACAAGGAACCTATAAACAAAAGTGGACGAAAATCGGATAACTCTGCATGAAAAATTCATTTATCTAAATGAAGGGGGAGGATTCCTCCCCCCCCCGTTAGCCCCTTTATACTTAACCTATGAACCCCCAAAACTAATCAGGAAAGAACCTTATCACAATGAACCTATATACAAAATTTGAAGAAAATTGGACAATTCTGCATGAAAAAACCATTTATCTTATTTAAGGGGGGTTAGCCCCCCGTTCCCCCCTTTATAGTTAAACAATCAATCCCCAAAACTAATCAGGGAAGCGCCTTATCACAAGGAACCTATAAACAAAATTGGAAGCAAAACGGTTATTTCTGTCAAGAGTTATCGCGTTACGTACGTACATACGTACATACATACATACATACAGAACGGGTGGGCACATAAGCTCTCAGGCTTTGATAGCCTGTGAGCTAAAAAAATATTTTCTGAAATTCACAGCAAATTTTCTGAAAGGGGGGGGGGGGAGAATCCTCTCTTAGCACTATTTTTGTTGTTGTTGTTGCAGGTTGGATTAACTTGCGATTTCAGGCTGAGTGTAGATTCCTGCAAATTGGGTTCGGGTTAACACGATTTTTCAAAAGTTAGTTCAGTATATTGTTTCAGATTAAAAACTATGCCTAAATTAACAAGCATAGAACTTTGTGTGTCTGCTGTTTTCTAAAGGAATGCTGCATCTTTTCCACGACTATTTCACAAAATTCCTGTTTTTTTCGTAAACCTTTGATGAAATTAGCGTTTTTTTTTCTGCGATCCTTTGATGAAATTCACGTTTTTTTTCGTGGCCCTTCGACGAAATTTGCCCTTTTCCCCGTGATCCTTTGATGAAATTAGCAGTTTTTTCCATGATCCTTTGACGAAATTGACGATTTTTTCTGCGGCCATTTCACGAAATTTGCGTTTTCTCTGTGGCCTTTTGACGAAATTCGTATTTCTTCAGCGATCCTTCAACGAAACTTGTGTTTTTTTTTTAACGGTCTTTTGACAAAATTCACGTTTTTCCAAACCCCTTTGAGGAAATTTGCGTTTTATCACGATTTGTCAACGAAATTAGCCATTTTCAAGATCCTTTGACGAATTTCGCATTTTTTCCTTGGACTTTGGGTGCAATCCGCGATCCTTCGACGAAATTTAGGGTGTTTTTGAAATTCTTTGACGAAATTTGCCGTTTTTTAGAGATCCTTCGACGAAATTTACCGTTTTTTTTTTAGATACTTCGACGAAATTTACCGATTTTTCAAGATCCTTCGACGAAATTTGCCGTTTTTTTTAAATCCTTCGACGAAATTTGTAGTTTTTTCTAGATCCTTCGATGAAATTTGCCGTTTTTTTAGATCCTTCGACAAAATTTCCATGTTTTTTGCGATCCTTCGACAGAATACGCCATTTTTTCGCGGTTCGACGACGAAATTGTCCGTTTTTCAGTGATCCTTCCACGAAATTAGTAGTTTTTTAGATGATCCTTTGATGATTTGATCAGTTTTCTCTGTGGCCCTTTGGCGAAATTCGCATTTTTCCGTGATCCTTCAACAAAACTCATGCTTTTTTGACGGCCTTTTGATGAAATTCACGTTTTTCCACGGCCCATTTTGCACAATCTTTTAATGAATTTCGCGTTTTTTCCGCGATTCTTTGATGAAATTCTCCGTTTTTTCACTATCCTTCGTCGAAATTCGCCTTTTTTTTACGATTCTTGGAAGAATTTACGCGTCTCGTGGGACGCTTAAGAACTATTTTTTTGCGTCTCAACTCCAATTTTTCGCATAATTTACGCGCTATAGCATGTCTGCGGCATGGCAAATAATTGCTAGCAAACTTTTTTTTCTAAATTTTAACAATTGAAAAATAGTCTGCAGACTTCTCAAGAGTCTGCGACGTGCGTCGCAGCGTTCCGCCAATTCTGCGCCCGGGCCCTGTTATAAAAGCATCTCAGACTGATAGCCCCAATCCATTCTGGAAGAGAATACAGGCTTGGATTTTGACGCAATATTTTGCTCTTTCAGATTCTCGTTATCCGAGAACGAAAGCCCCGTTAAACAGAATATTTTGCAATGCCTTCCCCATGTCGATTTACGAATTTCGGGAGCTTTCTCTGTGGCTGATTGGAGAATTTCACGATTTTTTCCGATGATTCACTGCCAAATTTCTTGGTTTTTTACCCGTGACCAATTGAAGAATTTATAGATATTTTCCTTCTACCGAATGGCAAATTTTGCTTCTTTTTCTTGAGACCGATTAGCGAAAATCATGTTTTTTTTTTTATTTTCTGCAATCAGCTGAAGAATTTCATGATTTTTAACACGACCGATTGACGAATTTCGCATTTTTTTTCTTACGATGGAATGAAGAATTTCGTGACTCTTCCCTTCCCCATCGACTGACAAATTTCGTGATTTTTTTTTGTTACCAATTGATGAATTTCACAATATTTTTAGATATTTTCTTGGTCGGCAGTCAAATTTCGTGATTATTTCTTGCAACCGATTGACGAACTTCACAATTTTTTTCTGTGACTGATTAAAGAATTTTGGTATTTTTCCTACGATCCACCGCCAAATTTCATGTTTTTTACCTGCAACTGATTGGCGAATTTCAAGATATTTTCTTTCTACTGATTGACAAATTTTGCAGCTTTTCCTTGCGACAGATTGGTGAAAATAACGGGGATTTTTTTTTTTTTTTTTTTTGCGACTGATCGATGAATTTTGCATTTTTTTCTGCAACAGGCTGAAGAATTTCACAATTTTTTCCCACTATCAACTGACAACTTACCCCTTTCTGCGAATTTCATGGGATATTTTTTCCGCGACAGATTGGAGAATTTCACAATATTTTTGAGATTACCCCTTGTTTGAATGACGTCTTTCGCGATTTTATCTCGTGACATATCGACAAATTTTGAGATTATTTTTCCCGCGACTGATTGAAGAATTTCAATATTTTTTTCTGAAGAGACACCCCCAAACTTCGCGTTTTTTTCACCCACGACTGATTGGCAAACATCAAGATATTTTCCTTCTACTGATTGGTAAATTTTTTGATTTTGTTATTGCAACCGATTGGTGAAAATCTCAGGGGTTTTTTCCCCCTTCTGAGACTGATTGGCGAATTTCACATATTTCCTCAACAGGCTGAAGAATTTCACGACATATTTCCCACGACCGATTTTGCAATCTTTTAAAATAAAAGATTGAAGAATTTTGTATTTGTTTTACTTCAACAATCCATTGACAGATTTCGCGGGAATGTTAAATATTCCCTAACATTCAACATTTATAGTTATTAAATTAAAATCAGCTAGAAAGTAATTCCTAATTTAAGGGAATGAAAAATGGAGCTTGGAAGAAACATTGCAAAAAGGTGTAAAAATAAATATCCTAAGTATAAAAGTTGGAAAGTATGCAACTGTGTTAAACTAACAAAAAGTTCTTAATATAGACTGACATAGAAAATACGATATGTAACAGGTATGAGTGTATCACAACAACTTTTATACGTGTAAATTGTTCTTTATAGTGAAAAAAAAAGTCCATACCTTAATTTGCCGCCTCATGGTGATACCAAATAAAGTAAGAAAATACAGCAAAAGGATGGGCCAAAATACTGGGATATTGAATATTTGAAGAAGGTGCAGAAAAGAGCCACTAAAGTTGCTTTTGTAGTTACCTACGGGGAAAAAAAAACACAATATATTATATTACATTATAGAAATAGAATCAGACTGAGAATATCTGAGATCAATCTAATAAGTGTGTCTGAAAAAATACTCAAAATCCTATTGCAAAGTGGGAGGAAGTTAAAGCATTTGAGAAGTCCTTAGCCAAATTGACAAGAAAAAACTTTAAGCATGCTTTGAAAAATAAAAATTTCATTCAAGATTAATATAGATAAATGAAAAACGACAAAACACATAAATAATTAACATTGGATTAGTTACCAATTTTAAAGAAGACTAAAAGTTAAGGATATTACAGGGAATTCCCTGTAATATCCTTAACTTTTTGTCTTCTTTAAAATTTGTAACTAATCCAATGTTAATTATTTTTAAAAACTGATAATGTTTTAAAATTTTATAAATGTTTTTAAAAACTGAGTCATAATTAAAAATCTATACTGGACTAAGTGAAATAGAAACATTCTCTTGTTCCCTCTATTTATTATAAAGATATACAAAGAAAAATATTAAAACACACAATGACAACACATGGTATTATATTCAAAAATGAAAAATGTTCATATTTGTTTCATATAACACAAAGCAAAACCAGAGAAATAAAATTTTACTTTTACTTATTAAAAAACATGTCTCATCAACAAAAAATGCTGTTTTTTGTTACTATAGAATAAATATTTACAATAATAGAGGCTCTGCCCCCTATGAACTATGCTCTCCAACCCCGTCCAGACCTAAAAACGCAATAATTTGCTCTTTTTTAAAAAAGATTAACTTACGGTAGACTGAATGATATTATCATAACCAGGTACTCAGAAGAAAGAATCCAAGGATTCTGGCTGGCTTAGCATAGATATCCGCACACATATATGAGCAAAACGTGTCATTGACCTTCCAGTTTTCAGGTGGCAAAATATGATTTCAGTAGAATCTTTGTATTCAAAATTCTTTTGCTATAGTCAACCATTATATTTAATATTGATTTTATTTTCTACTTTGACAATATATTTTAATTTCTGTTCTGGTGTCACAGAGAATGTTTAGGTTATATAAAAAAAAAAAAATTATATATATATATATATATATATATACAGTGACCTCTCACTTATACGACTTTCAGGGGACCGTAGAAAAAAGTCGTATAACTGAGAGAGTCGTATAAGTGAGAGATCGTCTTATTATACAAGTTTCAAACTTTATATGCATTAATTATTTTACCTATATTAAAAACAATAAGGTTTGAGTACTAAGAACATATCTTAACAAAATTTACAAAATATATTAAAAAATAAAACGTAAAATATATTTTTTAAAAGTTCACAAAATAGTTCACTTCCCACTATGGTTATTTTAAAGATTTACAAATCAGATTTTCTCAAAAATGAAGTGATATTAGTTTGTCTCTATCGTCGACAAAAAGACAAAATGTATCTTTTAAGTCTAATAAAGTTTTTAAGCTATTTTGGGAATAATCATTTTGATCGACATAATTCTTTAATGTATTTAAATCGGCACTTGTTTCTGAAAAATTTACACCAGCAATAACATTGCTCTCATCTTCGTCATCCTCCTCGCTTCCTTATTGATATCCTCAAAGATTTCTTCAGCAGTTCTCAGTAGTTTTCAACACAATCTACATAATCTTTGAAATTAATACCTTCGTCCATAAACATTTCATCCAAGTCTTCGTTATTAAAAGATTCCCATATGCTCTCAAAATCGGGTTCTTTCGTTGAACTAGCAGTTTTGTCTTATGAAAAACAACATTTCTTAATTGTCTGCGATGTCACATTTTTCCAGGTGGTTATTTGGTTTTTGTTAAATGGCAGGCACAAGGGAATTCCATACAACCACCCTCCCGCCATAGATTTCATTTTTAATAACAGACGAAGGTAGATAAGAAATGTTATTCGTTATTGATAAACACTTTAACAATACTGAAAGGATAAAGCTAAAAGAAAACGTGAATGATTTGTACTTTAAAGATTGTAAAAATGAATTCTTGAGTGTGAAATGTAAAATCACCTGAACCGTTTAAAGCGTCGCATAAGTGAGAGAAGCAGTCGTATAACTGAGAGAAGTTTAGCATTATTTCCCATAAAGCGTGGACGGGACCAAGAGAATTCGGCGTATAACCGAGAGAGTCGTATAACTGAGAGTTGTATAAGTGAGAGGTCACTGTATATATATATATATATATATATATATATATATATATTTGACAAAAGTTTGCAAATAATTTAAAGTATATATTTATTGCTGGGGAGTGTGCAAAATTGTTGAGAAAAAATTCATCATTTTAAAGAAAAAAGAGTACTCATTCAACATCCTACTAAAATGATAAACAAAAAATGATGAAAATTTATATAGAGACAAAAAAATAATATAAAAGAAAGATAAAAAAAAATAAGAAAAATGAATGAAAAATGTGAAATGAAAAATGTTATGAGATAAGTGTCATGATTTGTTAAATATTTTTATTCCCTCAGGTTGTCTTGCATTCTTTTCAGTTAGCTCATTAGTATTTATCAAATTGAGGAAAAGTTACAATTTTTTTTTTTTAAGGGATCTTTGTGAGTTCTGCTAAGTTTAGAGATCAAAAGCATGCACATGCTACTCTGAATTTTGGTTTGAGCAAACAATTTTTTTTAAACTTCATTTCCACAATGTGCACACTTTAATAAAATTCAATGAAATGTAGATAGATGAAAATGAAATGGTATGAAATCATGACTTACTTTTGCACCATTGTTAGGTAATGCGATGAGGAAATTTCCTTACGCTTTTTACCAGAAAACAATAGGTGTTGTGTACTATTTAGATATTGGTCTCATTGTTATTCGGTCTTTAATCTCCTCAGTAAATCAAGTTTCACATAATACAAAATTAATTGAATTTATTTAAAGTTTTCTAATGTTGCTCTTTTCTTAAGATGTTTTCTAAATTTCTGATACATATGTTGATAACTCTTTATTGCATAAAATTTTTTTAGGGATGTTATTTTTTACCGAATAATATCTCTGGAGGCATTTTCTTATGTGCGAAATTTGAGAAATTTAAGGTTTAAATTCTTCATTTTCAGAACTTTTGTTTTTTGTTTTATTTGCATTGTATCAACAATGACTAATGATCTTATTTTCTATAAAACTTAAAATTTTAGTTAAATTTTAGAATGACATATTTCTAAATATATGTATTTTATTGTTTGCATATGCGTTTACCTTTTCATATATATATTTTTTCTTACATGTGAGTCTTATAATTCTGCTGCACTTTTTTGCCATTGTCTTCATAAAATGATTCTCAAGTTTGTAACTATGTTGCAATTTGTCCTT
The DNA here is from genome assembly GCA_963931845.1 of Maratus michaelseni. NCBI lineage: Eukaryota > Metazoa > Arthropoda > Arachnida > Araneae > Salticidae > Maratus > Maratus michaelseni. The sequence goes on from OZ007590.1 coordinate 191,194,491, forward strand.
AGGGACAAATTTTTTTATTGATTGTATATGTAACTTACAAAAAATTAATTCTCGCTGGTATTGAATCTCCTACAAAATATGAACTTCACCTATATTAATACAGATAAATCCTAAAGGATTTATCTGTATTGATTTGTCTGTAGTAAGAATTTGATAGTATCAAAACTTTTTTTCACGTTCTCACAATTTCAAAGACTTTTCAAATGGTATTTCATGTCATGCAAATAAGAGTTTAGATTTATAATGTTCTTTTTGTATTAATATCAGGTTAGATTTAGTCTTTTCCCCTGCCCCCCTCAAAATTGAAAAAAAAATGTTCTGGTACATACGTAACATTTTTAAGCATATTCTGCTTTGGAAAGTATACAAAAGCATAAGAATGACATTTTTTCTCAAATTTAAAGACAATTTTACTCACCAAAATGTAAACTCTGGTAAGCGCCTAATAAATGATCTAAACTCATCAGTCATTCTTGTGGATAGACTAGGGCCATCATCTGAAATTAAATTAATTTTAAAAAATTATAATTAAAAGAATATAGACATATATATGCATTTCATATAATACTAGCTTGCGCCCGTGGTTCATCATTCATGTAGAATGTAGTTTTACAATCCAGAAAGCCAATTTTACATATAATTTTTACTTTTTTTTTTGGTTTTATTTATCTAACTAACAGTGCAATTTCCATGAAAGTTCGTCCAGTAGAACTTTTGAAAAAGATAATCCTTCATAATCAGGTTGACCTAACTATAAAATTTTCTCCAATAGCTTTATAAGTAAATAACATATGATGCATTATACACTGAAACTTCCTCCCAACAATTACATAAGTGACAATGTAAGTCTAAGTCCCATATAAATCCATTTAGCAGAATGTGAAATATAAGCTTCGGAATGAAATTCCCATTTGATTTTATATATATAGTAGATAGAACTTTCTCCCATAGCTCTGTAACTAAGCAACATAGAACAATGTGTTATATACTAAAACCTTTCCTCAAAAATTACCTAACTGACAAATCATAAGTCCCATAAAAATCCCTCAAGCAGAATATGAGTTATAAGCATTCAAAAATTAAATTCTCTTTCATAATCAGTTAACCTAATTGTAGAACTTTCTTCCATAGCTAGGTAACTAAATAATGTATAAGAATATAGAATATACTAAAACTATCCCTGAAATATTATCTAACAAGTCTTATCAAAATCCATCCAGTAGAAGTTTTCAAAAAGACTAATCTTTCATAATCAGGTTCATCTGATTATAGAACTTTCCACCATAATTCTATAACTAAGCAAGATAGAACATAATGTTACATACTAAAACCATCCCTGAAATACAAACAGCACAAGTCTCACCGAAATCTGCCCAGCAGAATGTTTTAAAAGGGCTAATCTTTAATAATCGAGTTCACCAGGGTATAGAACTTTCACAAACACAAAATCTGTGATAACTGGGGAAATAGAATTGGTTTATTGCAACGAAATTTAGTACATAGAGGTATTACTATGGGAAAGCATATCGCAACATAACAATATGCATTGAAACAAGGAAAAAAAACTATCCTTTTTGAAAAAAAAAAATTTCAAAAGGTTAACGATATTTTTTCAAATTGATTGCAGCATTTGAGACGTAAGAATACAATCTTTCTGAATATGTCAGAGGTCAATACAGGGTTTTTTTTTAAGGCCCATTTTGTGAAAAGTAAAGGTTATTTTTGTGAAATGTGTTATATTTTTGTGAAAAATAACATTTTGTAACGAAAATTGAAATCCAGTTACTCAAATTCCAACCAAGTATTTATTAACAAAAGCTTAAAAGCCTTTTGCTGAAGTTTTCCTATCAGGTGAACTTGTTAGTTTACAAATTACACATTTTAAAAGTCAAAAAATAATAAATAATTAATAAATAGTAAGTTTTTATGGGTAACAGATGTACCATTCACCTGCAGTCTGCCATCTTGTTTTTTAAATCAAAAGACATTTGTTTTGTTTCTCATTTCCAAAATAATTTTCATCCATATTCACTTATTATAAACACGTTATTTAATTTAATTAACTAATTTATTTATATTTCACAATAAAAGTTTAATAAAAAAAAAGAAAGAAAAAAACCAAGATGGCGGACTACGGGCGAATAGTACATTTAAGCCCAGAATTTTGTGAAGGGACGCTAAATAAGCCCTAAATTTTGCTTGGATCAGCCCTTGTATGTTGTCCAATTTTACCTGTTACAAATGATTTTACCGATTTAAAACTACGAAATAACAAAAAGTGTGTTTGATTCTTCTTTTTTCTTGCATAAATCAGATTCTGGGCATGCGCGAATGCTTTTGCTGTCTAAAAAAAGAGATAAGTTTTTGATGAGTTTGAATTAATATCTTGTCTAATTAACAAAATATTAAAAATCTGAGACTCAGGTGCATGAGAACATGCCTTGGACTGCCTAAATCAAAATTTTCAGACCTGTGCGAGCTGTGGATTTCGCTATTCATTGCCAACAGACACACACACAACTTTATTTTATTAGTACTAAAGGCATCTAACCCGGGCTTCCTAAAGTAAAAAATACATGTGAAAACCATTTTTTTTTTTTTAAACTTTAAAAGATTTTTTACATTTAATAATTTTTTTTATTACCTCCTGACAACACCAAAGAGCATTTTTATATGAAATAAGCCAATTATATATTAAAATAAAAGTTTCAAATTTATTAAAAGTGGTAATTTCTTATTGACCTCGTGCCAGAAGTTAATAGCCGAAGAAATCGCTAAAGATTTCATTATCTACAACAGTTTTTTTAATTCTGATAATTTCAGCAATTTTAAGTGCTTATTTCAGTTACATGTCTGTTAAATTTGTGTTTTATTTATACTATTTTATTTATTGCTTAATGAAGTTTTAATTTCATTATTGAATATTAGCTGGAAACAAATGCTGAACTCTTTATACTGTTTAAAGTGCAAACAGATTAATATTTTGTAATCGTCTGCAAGAGATAGATTTAAAAAAAAATCATGCTTGAAATTTAATTTAAATGCTTATAATAAATGAGTATATTGCAATACAGTTTTCAAACAAATCGCATTTGAAAGTAGATTTTTTTCTCCTGTATAACGGTGTGAAAATATGAATAAAATATTTGAAAATATGAGATATTTAGAAATTAAAAAAAAATTGCATTAGGAAAAATCACAAAACCGAAATTTCATCGTGAAGTGTTGCAATTCGCAAAATGACATCAGCGGTACGCATGGACATGTTTGTCCTTTATAATATAGATAGACTACAGGGTTCCTACACAATTTTGGTAAAAAAATTCCCTGACTTTTCCAGGTTTTCCCTGACTTTTTACAAAAATTTCCCTGACCTTTCTTAATAAAAATTTGGTTTATATATAGCTGTGAAACGCTCCACAATGGACACCTCCTAGTTAGAAACGGCTACTAATTTCCATAAAAATGCATGACTCTTATTGGAATATCCTCTTTATTTTGCAAAAACTTGGACACGTATTTTTAGTGCCTAATACTGGAAGAAGATCTCTAAAATAAAGAGATACGGTCTGATACGATCCAAACCACGAGCTGGGTTGGGTTCAGTTTGCCCCAGTCAATGCAAAACTCTACCCACAATCCCAACATGACAAAAAAATTTCTGTCCCGAACCCAAAATACTTCAACAGGGTTCCTACACAATTTTGGTCAAAAATTTCCCTGACCTTCCTTAATAAAAATTTGACTTATATATTGTTGTAAAAGGCTCCTCAATGGAAACCTAATAGTTACAGGCAGTTGCTAATTTCCATAAATATGCATTACTCTAATAGAAATATCTCCTTTCTTTCACAAAAACTCTTACATGGACACTTATTTTATAGTGCCTAATACTGGAAGAAGGAGACTATGTTGCCTGCAGCTAAACTAAAGGTGAAAAACACTGAAATAAGATTTGTAGTCACATATTCAAGAGGACAAAGTCCAAGAAAGTTTTCATCAAAGTGGTATAACATTCCATTTCAAACTGTAACTTGCAACATAAAGCTACTTTGTCTTCAAACAGCAATTAAATTAGTGGAACTAAACCCTGACATGCTGATAATTATTTACTTATTACAGCTGTAATTTTATACCTGGAGATTTATTTTTTCGGGCTCCTATTTTTGTTTGAATTTTTGTAATCCCTGATTTTGCATTTAGATTACAGAAAATTAAAATGTAATAATAAAAATAATAATGCTCAATATCAACTAACAGTTTTCTATTAAGTCATAAAGATATAAGATGTTTAGTATCTATTTAAATTATATTTACTTAGTTAAAAAACTATTAACATGCTGTCAAAACATACAGCTTTAGAGTAAAGAAATAAATAACAGTACTAACAGTGATATATTGACTGCACTTGGTGCAAGCAGCAAGCAAATAAAAAATGCAAAAGAAAAATCATTCTTCTAAGTAATACATATAATACACTCTTAGCTCTTGTGTTAAAAACAAAAAGAACCATATTCAGCATTATTTAGTCAAAGCAAATATCTCGCTGTTATCTGTACTAATAAAAGAAGGTTTCGCTCTGTTTCTGTGTCGGTGGTGGCTAACAAAATCAACCGCAAATAGAAGTCTGAAAATTTGGGTGAAAACAATCCAAGGCAAGTCCTGATGCTCCGAATTTTAATTTTTTGATAATTAACCGAGATATTAATTAAAAACTCATTGAAAACGCATTCACCCCCCCCCCCTGAAAATCATTAAGCATGCCCACACATGCCCAGAACCTGATTTTCAAGCGAAAAGCAATGGAGAATGAAATGCTGGCATTTTGTTTTTAGCTTTTTGTTTTTACCTCCATCGGCCAAACTATTTAGGAAACAGAAAACAGAAGACATTCTTAAAGTACGTTCTTTTATGTCTTAAACTCCACAATCAGTTTGAAAAAAGTGTTGTTAACGCTTCAAAAATTTTTTTCAAAAAGAGCCATTTTTGCAGTTGATGCTTTCTTCCATACAGAAATGCTCCCCCAGGAAAAAATTTTAGAGTAACCGACAAACAAAAGACAGACTGTTAAAGGTGAAATGTTGTTCTTGACAGTGCAATTACTTTGCAAAAATACAATTTTAACCCTTTCAAAAACATTGAAAACTGCAGATCACTTTCCACCATCCCAGTATCTTTTGCATCTTTTTTTCTTCGATAAAAGTAACTAAACATCCGTATTCTGACACAATCTATTTAGAGCATCTTGGCAGACTAGATTTAAATCACCTGTAAATATTTCAAAACGTTTGGACAAGTAGAAATATTTTAAAAAATTGTAATACAGTCTGAGAAATTTTTTATGAAAACGCTAAAACGTGGGCTAATTCGGCACAGCTTCGACTATGTTTTCACTACTAAATATACATATTTTTTCACAAAAGTTTAAAGGGGGCTTGAATGCAGTTATATGTGTAACTGATTAAAATTTCAGAGAGTTCGGATTATAAGAACTTTTTTTGTTTTTATGTTACAGGATCCGATGCGAAAACAAAAAAAAAGCCAGAAGAAAACATTTCTTTTACAACTATTGATATATTTTTTTTCCATGAGCTGCAAAACCCTTAGAGTTATAACAGATAAATATTTCAAAGGGTACAAACAACAAAAACTTTCTTTTAAACTATTGAACGACCCATTGCGAAAAAACAAGAAAATGTATTCTTACAAGCACTTTTACCACTAAATATCAATATTTTTTCATAAATATTTCATTTAAAATATAAATGCATACAAAATCGGGTTAAAGATATAAAATCATACAAATTTGATCTTTATTTATGGTTATTATCATGGGCCCAGGCAACGCTGGGCGGGTCAGCTAGTTTTACACTATAATTATAGAATTATGTCTCTGTGTGCAATGGCTAGGAAAATCTACCATGCATGCATAGAGGTCTAAAAATTTGGATGAGGATAGTTCAATGCATGTTCTAACGCATCTCAGGCTCAGATTTTCAATTTTTTTGATAATTAGATGAGATATTAATTAAAACCTACAATTAACGTCATTCTGAAACACAGAAACAGAGAAAATTCGAAAGTGTTAAAGGAGCCAAATTCAAAATCACAGAGGACAAAATTTTCTATAGCAATAGCGGGCTAAAACATTGTAACCTGAATTATTTTAGGAATGTCCAAAAATCACTGCAGAACGTTAAAAAATTATAAAATCGCAGAAGAAAAATTTATTATATTAGGCTAAAAGTTTGAAACCAAATTCTTTTGCTCGAATTTGAATGTCCAAAAATCACCACAGAACATGAAAAAACTCTTGAAATTGTAGAAAAAAATCACTGACCGAATCCCAAATAAACTTTACAAATATGAATGAATATATATTCAAATTATTTCATAGCAAATAAAATTCATATTAGATACATAATTATAGATTATTAATTCATAAGTGGATTTAAGTACAATATTAATTTTCTTCCATTGCATGATTGTTCTAGGTTACAGTTCTTCAAGGTTCAGGCCGGGTTGCAGGTCTTCAAATTAAGAAAATATGTGCTGCATGTATTTCCAATTTTAAATTATTTTTCAAATTATGCTATTGTTGCATAGTTTGCATAAATGTTATATAAAAATTATAGATCAGAGGAATAATTAATTCAAAATTTCTTCATTTACAATGATAACTGAGATCCTGTTGGAAAGTAATACATAAAAAATTCCCTGACTTTTCCCAGACCTCTTCAAATATTTTAAAAATTCCCTGACATTTCCCTGACTTTTTGCCTCAATTTTCAAATTCCCTGACTTTTCCCTGTTTTCCCTGACCTGTAGGAACCCTGGACTAGCAGGCTTAGCCCGCTACATTGGTCAGTTTCTTCAAACGAATCTTGTGTTTAAGAGCAATATGGACGTTTAACTGAAATGCACTTTGAATGCCATTGCACCATTCATTTTCTAATGTGTCAGACAAAATTTGGGCTGTTAAGGACCAATACTTTTAGTTTATCATTTACAGTAGGATTTAACAAGAACAATATAACCATATGTTATGTACTAAAACTATCCCTGAAAAATTATCTAACTAACAATGCAAGTCTCATCAAAATTCGACCAATAAAGCGTTTAAAAAGATTAATCTTTAATAATTGGATTTACCTAATTATAGAACTTTCCTGCATATTTCTATGACTAAGCAACATAGAACGATATGCAATATACTGAAACCATCGGTGAAAATTTTTCTAACTAACAATGCAAATCCCATCAAAATCGGTTTAGTAGTACCCTTTAAAAAGACTAATCTTTCATTATGGGGTTCACCTGCTTATAGAACTTTCCTCCATAATTCTATAACGAAGCAAAGTAAAAGGTTATGCTATATACTAAATTCCCCCTGAAAAAATATCTAACTAACAGTGCAAGTTCCATCGAAAACCATTCAGCAATATCTTTTTAAAAAGGCTAATCTTTCATAATCAGGTTGACCCAATTATAGAACTTTCCCCCATAATTCTATAACTAAGCAATGTGTAATTTGTTATGTACTAAAACCTTCCTTGAAAAATTATGTAACTAAAAATGCAAGTCTCAATAAAATCTGTTCAGTAGAACTCAAGTTATAAACAGCCAGAACAAAATTCTCATTTGCATTTTATATATACTAGGAAATCGAACCCGGGCTTCCTGGGTTACAGAACATAGGCAAAAACCATTTTTTTTTCTAATTCTAATACATTTTTCATATCTAATATATATATTTTAAACTGATTCATTAACAATGCCAAAAGAATTTTTATGAGAAAAATATCAGTAATATATTCAAATAAAATTTTGAAATTTAATAAAGCGATACTTTTGTATTAGCCGCATGGCAGGAGTTAATGGCCAAAGAAATTGTCCAAGGTTTTGCTGATTACTGCAGGTTTTTTTTATTCTGAAAATTTCAACTGTTTAAGTGCATAGTTCAAGAACATGTCTGTTAAATTTGCATTTTATTTATATTTTAATGAAGTTTTAATTTTGCTCTGTAATATTAGCTGGGAATAAATACAAAACTATTTATATTGTTTTAAATGCAAACGGATTAATCTTTCGTAATCGGGCTGCACGTGATAGAGATAGAATTTGAACAATTACTGAGCAACATTAATTGAATTTTTAGCTATTTTAAACCAGGGGTGTAGCTACCGTGGAGCAGTTGGAGCAAACTGCTCAGGTGCACAAATGTAACCAAAAACTATACAGCTAATTCCTGGTACCTCGCCTACATACATACCAAAAATTAACCTAATTAGACATTTTTTATGGCAGTTATCGTGGAACAGACAGACAGAAATCAGAAACTTTTCACGTCTCCATAGTGAGTCTTCATTGACGTTTCGACAGAAATTATGTCATGAAAAATCAAAGAGAAAGAAACTAGTAAATCTACAGATCAGGAGCCTCAACGTCAGCTATATGAAAGTCAATGTTTTTAAATCTCATTTCTCATAATATTTAACATCTTATAATACGCAAATTAAATTTTTTAAATTATTACATGTATATTTATACGCATATAAAATAATTCGAAGGTTTCAGAAATTAGGAACATTAAATTAAACACGGTTTATGCAATAATATTCTGACATTCTTATGAACTTCTTATTTTATTTTTTAGGTAAAAAAATACATTTCTTCAGGGGGGCTCTGCCCCCCTGAATCCCCCGTAATCTTATTAAATTTATATTCGTGGTTTCCTATTGTTTGTGTGAATGATTCTAGTACATATTGGATTTCGTTCTACACATTGGTTTTATTATGAAAAGCAAAAATTTCGAAAATAATTTCATGTAATACCTAAATAGCAATATTTACTTACCTTCCAACCACGAAGCACTCGCATCTGGTAGATAAGTTGAATAATATCTCGTGTACAAAATCAACTTATGGAAATGTAAACTGAATCTACTATATATTCACTTATCTATTTCAGAAATCTAGTATTATTACAATTTTTGTTTCGGAAAAACAGTTTTGATGGCCATTGTACAATATTTATTTGACCTTAGTACATCCTGATTTACAGTGTCTCACATAAGTGATGGGACACTTGTGCTTTACAAAAGGAAACTAATCAAATAAATTAAAAAAACATGTACACATTTTTTTTGTGGGTGTGTTTCATACTTAAATTTAGTAAAGATTATTACATAACATACATTTTGTCAAAATATTAAAATATTAATTTAATAAAAATACAAATGTTTAGAACGGAGCAAAAAATAGCTCACATAAGTGATGGGACACCATTATATATGCAACAAAAATCGTCTGAAATAAGCAATAAAAATATTTTTTGGGGTTTTATTTTTACTTAAAAGCAATTGGCAATAATTTATAAAATCGTCTGCAGTATTTCTCTCCAGTTTGTTTTGGAATTTTTGTGTTTTTTAGCTCTGTGTAGCCATGAATGCTAAACGAAAAGAAACTTCGCCTGAAATTCGAAAATTAGTTATTAATTTGCATATTGAACGTGGAAAATCTATTAGAAAAACTGCTGAAACAGTTAACTTAAGTCGTTCAACAGTTTTCAATATCATTAAACGATATAAAAAGAATCATATGATTCAGGATAAAAGAAGACCTGGCCGACCATCAAAGCTATCCAATGGAATAAAGCAAATTATCGTTCGAAATATTAAAAAAAATCCAAGAATTAGTGCTTCAAAAGTTGCTGCTGATTTACAAGCATTATATGGAATAATTGTTAATCCTGAGACTATTAGAAGGGTAATTCGATCTGCCGGATATCACGGTAGAGTAGCCAGGAAAAAATTCTTCGTAAGTGAAAAGAATAGAAAACTCAGACTAGCTTTCGCAAAATCCAACATAAATAAGAATTCTGATTACTGGAATAAAGTTATATTTGCTGATGAGAGTAAATTTAATATATTTGGTTCTGACGGTAGAATCTTGGTGTGCAGAAAACCCAGGGAAGAATTTCGCAAACAGAACATGGTACCAAGAGTAAAACATGGTGGAGGAGGAGTTATGGTATGGGGGTGTATGTCGTCCGCTGGAGTTGGTAATCTTGTTTTTATTGACAGTATAATGGATCAGTACAAGTATATTGATATTTTAAAGCAAAATTTGAAATCTTCAGCACGAAAATTGAACCTTCATAACGATTTTAAATTCTACCAGGACAATGACCCCAAGCACACTGCTCTGAACGTTAGACTCTGGCTGCTATATAACTGTCCTGAAATAATAAAAACACCACCACAATCTCCAGACTTAAATCCCATAGAGAATATTTGGCAAGAATTGGAATCAAGAATTCGCAAACACACCATTTCTTCAAAACAACAACTAAAATCGGTGCTTCAAGAAGAATGGGGTAAAATCACTCCAGAAATCACAAAAAAATTAGTCGAATCCATCCCAAAAAGATTGAATCATGTTTTAAAAGTAAAAGGAAATTCAACAAAATATTAAAACCTTTTAAAAAGTAAAATTTTTGGATAAATATTTGATGGAAAAGTAAGTGTCCCATCACTTATGTGAGCCATTTTTTGCTCCGTTCTGAACAATTGTATTTTTACTAAATTAATATTTTAATATTTTGACAAAATATATGTTATGTAATAATTGTTACTAACTTTAAATATGAAACACACACAAAAAATTTTTGCACATGTTTGTTTATTTATTTTATTGCAGTTTCTTTTTATAAAGCACAAGTGTCCCATCACTTTTGTGAGACACTGTAATTCGATGGCAATAGCATACTAAAATCTCCCCAAAATAGGCTTATTTGGAAACTTTTAAACCTGAAAACTTTTATTGTGTAATCCTTCATAATCGTGCCCACTGCCACTTCACTAAATAGCAATCTTGATTTGGCGCTATAAAGTATTTTTTGTGATAACTTTTTATGATCTCAGTTACCAATAATTGTGCTATTTCAGGCTGTATGGATTCGTTTTACTACGCTAATTTCTTTAGATTAACTACCTCGTTGTATGAGATATTACATTATATTTTTAAAATAATACTAATTTTCAACCACGAAAAATCCGCATCTCTTCCAGAAAATTAATAATATCTCATATAAAAATGTTTCGGCTATCATTCTATAGTAGTTAAAAGGTAACTTGTACCAAAATAAATTCTCATTTATTTCAATAAAATATAAAATCACCCAATAATATTTTATTTTGCGAATAAAATATTGTAGCAAAATCGTCTGAGTTACTTGAATTTTATCATTTTGATATTCTTTAAACATGGTTGCTAGGTTACGGTTAAATTGAAAAGGAAAATAAAAATGAATGCATTTTAATATTTGCAAAAAATGATAAAATAAAAGTATTATATTATTAGAACAGATGTATAAAATTGCACCAAAAATTATACACCTAATTTAAAAAATCTGACGAATGTATAAACAAAATTTCAAATTAATTTGAATAATTTAACACCTGACTTGATAAATTTTAGCCTTCATAACTTACCGTTTAAATACATTAATCAAATGCGACATTTTATTTTCAACGACTGAAAAATTTCAAAATCGTCTGAAATCCCATAGGAAAGCATTATGATCAAAAAAGAAATGTTCTATATTTTCCGAACGAATGAACCAAATGTAACTAAAAACTACACAGCTAATTCCGGGTATCTCACCAATATACCTACCAAAAATCAAACTAATCGGATCATTTTTACGGCAGTTATCGAGGAACAGACAGACAGACAAACAGACAGACAGACAGAGAAACAGACAGACAGACAGACAGACAGAAACCAAAAACTTTTCGGGTCTCCACAGTGAGCCTCAACTGACGTTTCGGCAATAATTAACATTCAGCAGCATAATAATAGTAACTGTTGTCAATATTTTAGTCACCAATTTACTAACAAGTTTAAAATTGTATAAACTGATTACTATGCAAATGGCATTATGAGTTCATTAGCAAAGTATACACATAATCAAGTTAACCATGCTCATTATTTATTGAATAACATGATGAATACAAGGTAAAAAAAAAACTTCATAATAACATCATAAAAATTAGAAATGTGTTTTGTAAGAACTTTATTTTTGTTCTTCATGCACAAAAAAAAAAAAAAATGTGCTACCACTTTGAAGGCAGGAGCATTATTTTTATGGTACTAAGAAGTTTTCTTATTTTTATTACATCACACTAGTTAGTTCAATATTTTAATGGAAACATGATGAATAACTTTTCAAGTTGACCAGAAAACTTCCATAATTTCAGTGGTAGAACAATTTATGAATGCACAGAGAAAAATGAAATATATACAGAAAAGAATAGAGTTCCAGAAAATGTATGTTTATCCAGATTGAAGGCAATTAAAATAACAGAAAAAATAATATAGGAACAGAAAAATAGAAAAAGTGCAAAAATTACTATTTTAATCATAGCACCAAATTCCATTCTATAGCTACTTTGGCCACATTATTGAAAATAGAATATAAAAAAGCTTTACATTTAATTATTTTTTACACTTTAAGCAGTGATGTGTTAAAATTGGAGAAAGGATGCATAAAAATATTGTGATGTGTTCTTTTAATCTTCTTCCTAAAAGTAATAGATTTTAGTAACTAATCATAAGAAAAACATATTTTGCAGTAATATGCTGAACTTGAAAACCCACTAGACAAAAAAAAAAAAAAAAAAAAAAAAAAAAGAAAAAGAAAGAAAGACCCTGGGACCAAGGATAAGGATAAAAAAAGTCTAACAATATTACTGCTTTAAGGTAGACAATTTTGATATAATCCACCCATAAATTTTTGAATTATTCAATTGATATTTCACATTCATTGAAAGAAAAGTCATTCAATGAATATGCAATATTTACTAGTTGATTTAGAAGAAACTGAACTGCTGTTGCAATACCACATTAAATAAATGAAAGAGAAAAAGGACACACTTACCATCTGTTTCCGCTGGATCACTTTTGGGAGTTAAGAAAGCCAAGAATAGATTAAGTTGATAAATACCTAAAGCATATGCAATTATATACCAGCCCTGAAACAGTAACAATAATCATTAGTCAATAATATATTATGTGTACAATTTTTAAAAGATATACATACACGTAGAAAATAGTATTATGCACAGGATGTAATTATTTGAAAGTCTATAATAGTCAATTAGAAATGGAAAATAACATTAATGTAATCACAGAATTTTGAGTTTATATCTTAACTTAATAGGCTTTTTCCAGATTAGTAAAAAAAATATTTTATGAATTTTAAACTTTATCCTTTCACTGAATACATTCAAACAAAAAGATAAGATTGTAATGAATTATGATGATAATTTATGTTATTTTTTTTTTAAATAATGACTTTGAAAATAAAATCATATTAATTTCATAAAAGCATCTCTCAAATCAAACATTTTCCTTTCATTTGAAAAGGTAAACTTAAGTAAACTGTGCTACAATTAGAAATTTTTTTTTCACCCATTCATGCATAAAACTTTCCTTTTTTAAATGTAATTTTCAAATAACTAGCATAAATGTTATTAATGTTGATCTATAAGCATAAAGCATCTGTAGGTACAAATACTTAATTAAAACATCAATTTAATAACATTTTGAGATATATTACTTTAATAGACAAATATAAAAATTTCTTTTTAACTGTTTATAAGCTGAATTAGAAAATATGAAATTTTTAGATACACATGAATTGAAATTACTTGGTCAATAGGATTTAAAGTACAGCAGATTCTTGAGAATTAAGTAATTTGAAACTCGATCAAATAATTACAGTAAAATAAAGTTAGAATCTCAAACAAAACTGAAGTTTGATCAACATAAATACAATTATCTGAATGCAGAAAAAACTAATATTGATCTGTTAGGCATTATGTCATAAAAGCTACATATCTACCAAATTTCGAATTTAAAAAAAAAAAAAAAAAAAAAAAAAAAGGGGGGGGGAGATATTTTTTAGCAAGATTTTCTGAGTTAACATACTAAAAAAAATATAGATAAACACAAAATTCACAAAGAGAGAGAGTGTCAAAGTAGAGATCTTTTTAAAGGGATATCTAAATTTCTAAAATAATAATTATAAACCAGAAGGACCGTGCGAAGCTTTCGCACTGCAATCTTTAAGATTATTTCTTGGTACGTTTTAGCACTAATTTTTAATTAACTGATTTTTTTTTTTCAAATCAAAAATCGCGTTTTGACGAAATGTGGGTGTACTATCTCAGAAACTTGTTCCAAAACTTTTCGAATGATACATCATTCATCTTTGTGTTTTGTATGTGCATAGAAAAAAGGATGTTGACAACAGAAATAATATGTATGATGATTGTTTGTGTATAAGAAAATGGAAATAGATTGCCAGAAAAATTTTTGCCAAAATTTCTTCTCTCGCCAAGGTCATTTCTCTAGGTTGCCAAGACCGCTATACTGAAAAAAAAAACGAATTATAAAAAAATTAAAACACTGAATCAGACCAAGACTCCCTTATCATAATATCTATAAGTACTATGATAAGGGGGCCTTGAATCAGACGTTTAGGGAAATCATAAACCGTGTCCCAAAAGTTTAGACAACCAATAAAATTTGCATTAACATAAAAAGTAATAAGGTACAATTAAAATTCGTGAGATAGGTAATACATAAAAGCAGTTTTGCTGATATACACATATAAATAATGATCAAAGGTTTGAAATTATAAAATATACATTAAATTATATAACAATGTGCTGTCCCAAAAATATAGACACCTGTAATTTTTTTGGTTTTACATTTTTAAAAGTAACTAAAAACTTACTTTTAATATTTAATTGTATTGCCACGACACTTTATTACATCAAATACGCGTTGTTGCATAGAATTAACTGAGCATTGCATTACAGAAGGAGGTATTTCATACCACGCTTTGTTAATTGCAATTTTTAAGTCATTTTCATATATTTTACGAGATAAGATCCCCCATATGTTCTCCATGGGATTCAAATCTGGACTAAGTGCTGGCCAGTCTAATAGTGTGATATTGTTTTGCTTAAACCATATTTTCGATGATGTGGAGGTATGGATGGATACCCCATCTTGTTGGAAAACACGGTCCGGTCCTGCTAGCAAATCCATAATTGGCAGTAAATTGGTACGTAAAATAGCCTGATAATCCTCTGATTTCATTTCTCTGTGCATAAATCCTAGAAATGTTTGGCCGTTGAAAGAAAACCAACCCCAGATCATTACGGATCCTTTGCATTGTTGTCTGCTGAAATAGTTCTTGGGTTCTTTTCTTAAGTCATGCCAGTAAAATTTATGACCATCAGGGCCGTCTAAATTCCATTTCTTTTCATCACTGAAGATGACAAAAATCTATTTTTCACCGTATAACGTATGTTTTCTAACCCACTTTAGACGTGCATCTTTATGTCGCTGCTTTAAGCAAGGTTTTGCTTTCATTCTCCTGTAAACAATATTTGTTCAAGCTTTAATTCTTCTGTGTACAGTATTTCTTGAAATACTGGAAATTTATGCAATTTCACGTACAGATAAATTATCAACTGAAGCCATTTTTAATAACATTCTATCATCACGTAACATACAGTGTCTCACAAAAGTGATGGGACACTTGTGCTTTATAAAAAGAAACTGCAATAAAATAAATAAACAAACATGTGCAAAAATTTTTTGGGTGTGTTTCATATTTAAAGTTAGTAACAATTATTACATAACATACATTTTGTCAAAATATTAAAATATTAATTTAGTAAAAATACAATTGTTCAGAACGGAGCAAAAAATGGCTCACATAAGTGATGGGACACTTACTTTTCCATCAAATATTTATCCAAAAATTTTACTTTTTAAAAGGTTTTAATATTTTGTTGGATTTCCTTTTACTTTTAAAACATGATTTAATCTTTTTGGGATGGATTCGACTATTTTTTTTGTGATTTCTGGAGTGATTTTACCCCATTCTTCTTGAAGCACCGATTTTAGTTGTTGTTTTGAAGAAATGGTGTGTTTGCGAATTCTTGATTCCAATTCTTGCCAAATATTCTCTATGGGATTTAAGTCTGGAGATTGTGGTGGTGTTTTTATTATTTCAGGACAGTTATATAGCAGCCAGAGTCTAACGTTCAGAGCAGTGTGCTTGGGGTCATTGTCCTGGTAGAATTTAAAATCGTTATGAAGGTTCAATTTTCGTGCTGAAGATTTCAAATTTTGCTTTAAAATATCAATATACTTGTACTGATCCATTATACTGTCAATAAAAACAAGATTACCAACTCCAGCGGACGACATACACCCCCATACCATAACTCCTCCTCCACCATGTTTTACCGTTGGTACCAAGTTCTGTTTGCGAAGTTCTTCCCTGGGTTTTCTCCACACCAAGATTCTACCGTCAGAACCAAATATATTAAATTTACTCTCATCAGCAAATATAACTTTATTCCAGTAATCAGAATTCTTATTTATGTTGGATTTTGCGAAAGCTAGTCTGAGTTTTCTATTCTTTTCACTTACAAAGAATTTTTTCCTGGCTACTCTACCGTGATATCCAGCAGATCGAATTACCCTTCTAATAGTTTCAGGATTAACAATTATTCCATATAATGCTTGTAAATCAGCAGCAACTTTTGAAGCACTAATTCTTGGATTTTTTTTAATATTTCGAACGATAATTCGCTTTATTCCATTGGATAGCTTTGATGGTCAGCCAGGTCTTCTTTTATCCTGAATCATATGATTCTTTTTATATCGTTTAATGATATTGAAAACTGTTGAACGACTCAAGTTAACTGTTTCAGCAGTTTTTCTAATAGATTTTCCACGTTCAATATGCAAATTAATAACTAATTTTCGAATTTCAGGCGAAGTTTCTTTTCGTTTAGCATTCATGACTACACAGAGCTAAAAAACACAAAAATTCCAAAACAAACTGGAGAGAAATACTGCAGACGATTTTATAAATTATTGCCAATTGCTTTTAAGTAAAAATAAAACCCCAAAAAATATTTTTATTGCTTATTTCAGACGATTTTTGTTGCATATATAATGGTGTCCCATCACTTATGTGAGCTATTTTTTGCTCCGTTCTAAACATTTGTATTTTTATTAAATTAATATTTTAATATTTTGACAAAATGTATGTTATGTAATAATCTTTACTAAATTTAAGTATGAAACACACCCACAAAAAAAATGTGTACATGTTTTTTTAATTTATTTGATTAGTTTCCTTTTGTAAAGCACAAGTGTCCCATCACTTATGTGAGACACTGTAGTTTTCTTTCATCTTCCGACTCGCTTTTTGGTATTCCATGTTCCACCTGATCTCAAAACTCTATAAATACTGCTCAAGGATCTCTTTATTCGTCTCGATATTTGTACAGGATTTTGTCCTTGTATTTCAAATGTAAAATCTTAATAATTTCATCTTTAGAAATTTCTTTAGAAAGTGGCCTTTTTATCAGAATAGGCAGGAAATGTCTTTTCCGAATCACAAACAAAACTATACATTGAACTCATTTGATTCCACAAAATTTCAATAAATTATTATGCTAAAAATACAGCAGACGATATTTCAATTAAAGGGGTAAATTATTCTGCATTTATAGAAGCAGACGAAAAAAAAAATTTTATTTTGTGAACAAAAATGCAAAAGAAAACATGTAATGCTGTATTGTGTCTATACTTTTGGGACAGCACATTGTTATATAAGTTAATGTATATTTTATAATTTCAAACCTTTGATCATAATTTATATGTGTATATCAGCAAAACTGCTTTTATTTATTACCTATCTCACGAATTTTAATTGCACCTTATTACTTTTTATGTTGATGCAAATTTTATTGATTGTCTAAACTTTTGAGACACGGTGTATGAAAGCATTTCCTCAGATTTTACAAAACTGTTCCAGAAATGTCTTAAATATATAAATCAATATTTGGTACCTATGGAACCTTTGCAAGCCTATGGGAACTTAAACATGGGATGTTCAAACTTTGTGGTTCAGCAGCGATTTAAGTGAAGCTAAGACTTCGCTGGCGTATTAACAACTTAATGAAATATTAAAAAATAAATACTTACAATTTTTGTGAATCCTAATGAACTGTACAGCTAAGTGGAACATAATCCTTAAATTACATAATCTACTGGTGCTCAGGTACAGTACGCCATGATTAAAAAAGAAAACAAATAAACAATAGGTGACGCACACGTAAAAATTAAATAAAAACCTGATTAAAAGCTCGATATTTTTTTCAAAAAGTATGCGCAATAAATAAATTAACAATCATATTTTAATTGCATTATAGGATAACGTCATCTGATAATGCAGTATTTTATTTTTGTGGCAACACTGATTTGAGGAAAACCTTTTAGTCTAAGAGCTAGCAACGTTTTCGTCACATGATTTTAGCATGGCTCATTTTTCTATATATTCTTCGTCTTTATTGTGTAGTACGAATGCGGCCGGTCTGGCTGGTGGAAGTGGTTGCGTTTACCTGTGGGGGGAGGGGCAATGCAGGTAAAAAAGTGACAAAATTACGTCATTTTAGCATGGATTTTGTTTATAAAACTTGAATCTGCTAACTATTTGTGATATTAAGTTATTAGTTTGGCACCGTTTTAACGTTGCCAACACCGTGCCAGACCCTCATTTATAGGCAAAATGAGGTGTCAAATTCACGTCATTTTAGCATAGCTGAAATTTTAGCATGTTATACTTTGGCTATCAGATAAGCCATAATTAATTTGCCAGACCGAAATTCGGTTGCTAAATTACTGCCAGACGCCGATTTAAATCTGGCAGAGAAAGCACCTATTATGAGAGTTTGCAGCTTTTGTAGTGCTTTGGCTACTTTCAATACACAATAAAGCCGTAATTGTTGCCAAAGCAACGATCTTTGCTTTAGATAAAAGTATCTCTCTCTCTCTCTATATATATATATATATGAATAGCCGCCCGTCCCGACTTCGCGTGGGTGCACAATGTGTCGACTACAATGCAGGGTAGGTGGTTAGGT
Source organism: Maratus michaelseni (assembly GCA_963931845.1). Classification (NCBI taxonomy): domain Eukaryota; kingdom Metazoa; phylum Arthropoda; class Arachnida; order Araneae; family Salticidae; genus Maratus; species Maratus michaelseni. The sequence goes on from OZ007590.1 coordinate 191,213,519, forward strand.
AATTAAACATTATTCTAAATAATATTCTAAAATAATTCTAAATAGGATAGAAGTGGAGGTGAGAAAAAACTGCAGTACTTACAAATTTTAAACTTTAAATAAAAGCTTGTAAAAATGTGATAAGTAATGTTTTTCTATTTATGTACATAATGACAATAATAAATTAATTTTAATATAGCAGAACCACCAGGCTTCACCCGAGTTAACCTTGGCCTACCAGGTAACATAAGTAAAAATTCAATATTCTAAAAATACGCCGATCACAATAACGCATTCGCGTCCATAAACCGTCAAAATGACATTCAGAAAAAACATATGTTATTTTGACGCAATCATGCTAAATCCCTCAGCTTTATAATTGATTAAATGAATTTCTTTTAAAAAATGTCTTACGCAAAATATCTAATAAAAAATCAGCAGTAGTTGTCTTATTCGTCTAATCTTCCATAATCGAGTTCATATCCTTTGTTTAACCCCCTTAGTGGGTGAATTTCTAAAATTGCTTTAAACACGTGTTTAACTATTATTCTTTAGTAGAATTATTATCCTAAATTTCATGCTCCTACCAGAAACTGCTGCTGAGATACGGTGAAATGACCTAAAACGTTTGACAATCCATTTAACCCCCCTTAGTAGGTGAATTTCTAAAATCGCTGAAATACGTGTTTAACTATTTTTTTAGTAGATTTGTTATCTTGAATTTTGTGCTCCTATCTAAAACTGCTGCTGAGATATGGTGAAATGACCTAAAACGTTCGAACCTGCATTTAACCCCCTTAGTGAATTAACTTTTTTTAATATTCTCTCTTAACTTTTAAATAATTTAGTAAATATTTTCTCTTAATTATCTGAATAAACTTATATAACCTTATTTGACGGTCTGGCTGGCAGAAGATGTTGTGTTTACTTGTGAGAGTAAGGGCAATGCAGGGGAAAAAATTACAACATTAAATTTTGATAACATGAGTTTTGTTTATAACATTTGTTTCTGCAAACTATTTCTGATATTAAGCCATTAATACCAGACGGTTTCAACGTTTTTAAGACCGTGCCAGACTCTGATTTATAAGTAAAAAATAAATCATCTACACTTCAAACACGTCATCTACACACAGTTCAAATTTAAATATGTTATTCTTTGGGTATCACACAAACCATAATTAATTAGCCAGACACCAATTCCGTTGGTAAATTAATGCTAACATCTAGAAAGAAGTAAGCAAGCAATAAAATTAAGTATGAAAATACGTCGTAGTTGATAATAATAAATAATTAAAAATAATATAATAATAGGCATAAATTAGCAATAACAGGTCAGCGAACTGTAGCGAACAGGTAAACGAAAGAAAAAGTGAATACATTCCATTTTGAGTTTTCAAAAAATATATTATAATGAAAAGTAAGTGCTATACATAAGTGCTATATATAATAATGAAAAATAAGTGCTATATATAATAATAAAAATAAGTGCTGAATATAATGAAAAATAAGTGCTAAAAAGTACATTAACTTAAAATATTATTTCAAAATTATTTCGCCTTGTGCATTTTCAAGGTCTTCATCTTCGTCACTGCTGTCATCATTATAAGAATTATTATCATCTTTATCATCATTAACATTGCCTATTTCTTTCTAACCACTATAAGTTTATTTAGAAAATTAAGAGAAAAAAATATATGTTGTATAGTTTAAAATTAACAGCGAATATTAATAAAGATTAATTATAATATTACTTAAAAATTAAGACAGAATTTAAATAAATGGTTGACAATTTACGGTGGAGTTTCAGTTTTGCTCTTTTGGCGATTTTATACATCTCTATACTTATAAAAGAGCATGTCCTCATGACTCAGAATCAACGCCGAGTCTCAACCGCTGCTCCTAGGACTACGAAATTTGGAAGATATGTACCCACTAAGAAAGTATTTTTGAAAATTCAGCCCTACGGCGGTTAAATGGGAGGTTCGAATGATTTAGGTCATTTCTCCATATCTCTGCAGCAGTTTTACGTAGGAGTATGACATTCAGGATAACAAATCTACTAAAAAAATAGTTAAACATTTATTTCATGGATTTTAGAAATTCAATCACTAAGGGAATTCGGGGGTGGTTGAGAGTTTAGGTCATTTCCCCGCCATATCTGAAAAGCAGTTTTAGATAGGAGTGTGAAATTCAGCATACCAATTCTACTAAAAAAGGAGTTAAACATATATTTCAGCGATTTTGGAACAAGCTATTTTAGAACAAGCGATTTTAGAGCCAGCGACTTTAGAGCCAACATCGACTATGAACTCGGTTATGAAAGACTAAACGAATAAGACATCTATTGCTAATTTTTTATTAGATATTTTGCGTGGCATTTTTCAAATCATAAATATATGTACTTTTATAGAAAGCAACAATCGTTGCTTTGGCGACAATCACGGCTTGGCTGTGTATTGATAGTAACCCACACGAAGTCGGGCTATTCATATGTATATGTATATTTTAATTACTGCATTGCATTAATTTGATTGAAAAACAGTAGTAATACTATTAATTATCAACATTATAAATTTTGAGATATTTTGAATTGTTTATGAATTATTTAATTAGATATTTAAATTAATCTATAAATATAAAATATATTTACAATGTAGTATAAATTAAACATTAATTATTTAAAAACAAGTCTAATATATATTTAAGTAGTAGTAAAAATAAAACATTAATTATTTAATAAATGTCTATAATATCAGTGGATTAACACAGCTGGCAGCAAAAATAATTTGAATTAAAATAATATCTCTTTTACATAATATATTCTTGTTAAGAATATCTGAAATGCTGTGCAAGTTGAATTAATTCTGTGTAGATTTATTCATATAGTAGTATTATATTTTATTTGAATTTTAAGTAAAACTACAAGTTAGTATTGTTTTTTAAAGTTTATTTATATAAATAAATCTAATGAAGTGAGTATGTAACTAATAAAGTGGATATTTAACTAAATATTAATTATGAACTATTATAATACCAATAGATGGCGACACTTTACCTTTCAGGTAGTTGTAGATAATATTGTTAATATTATATTTAATTTAACTATAGAGGGAGCTATTGATTGTATATTAATTTTACTTTCAGGAATTAAAATTGGATGGAGTAATATATATTCACGAATATAAATTTGTTATAAGTGTATTAAAACCAGAATTATTTTGAGTGTTTTTGAATCATTTTGTGATTGGGTGTCATTTATGGGGTTGTGTTTTAAAAATAGTGTGCTCTCAACTTGTCTTACAAATCATTTCTCTCAACTCGACTTAGTTAACATGTATGATGCATTGCCATGTGGATGTGAATATTATGTAGACGTTGTGACATTTTAAGGATTCTGTATAATTATTGTGAGTAAAATATTTTATCTACACTTTACGCGTTCATATTTCCAATTTTATTATTTCAAAACTGTTATCTCGTGGTAATTTAGTGAGGTGTTAATTACAGTTTTTTGGATAATCGATGTGAGTGAAATATATTGTATTTTCTTAATGGTTTTTTATTTCCTATTTAAATATTTCCAAATTTTAATATTTCCAATTGTTGTCTGGTAATAATTCAGTGTACCTGGATGATTCTACTGATCTTAGCATTATGCAAGTAGAATTATGAAACACTGAATTATTATTTAAAACACATGTGGGTGCATCCAGGCTGATGAGTACATGTGCATGTGTTTTTCCATGTCCAATTCATATTTAATTCTCATGTGGTCCAATTTTCCATTGTGTATGGTTCATATTTAATTTGTTAATCCATTTGTGTTTACTTAATTGCAACTCCAATTTATAATTTTTTTTTTCCCCTTTCTCTCTATTTCTTTTTTCAATATTCTTTTGGTATGAGTAAAATTTGGCCAATTACCATTGAAGCATCAGCTATGGTAATATTATGTTTGCACATGTTAATTATTAGCTATGTGGTATTCTGTATACACAGTATCATTGATTATCTCTTTGGAGATTTAAGTAGAATAGAACTTGATATGTTTTTTGAAATTCATAGATATTATAATTATTTAACATTCTATAAAATTATGCTGCATTGCGCAAATTGGTATGGAATGGTTTTTACATATTCTTTTCAATATTCTTTTCAACAATTAGCTAGTTAAAATATTGATTTTTATATGATACCATAATTTAGCCTAATTGGCTCACAAATCACTTTGATTAACTTCTGTTTGAAATACATAGTTATTATAGCTGCATTGCGCTTTTAATGGTGTATTTAATAATAATTTAATAATAATAATATTTTAGTATTACTATTATTTCTTGGTATCATTTGTTTATCTATTGAATTTTCAAGGGCATCTTTATAAAATCTTATTCAGGTTCTAATGAATTTTTTTTTTTTTTTTTTTTTTTTTTTTTACCAACATTAATTTTGTACTGACTTATGACTGCTAGGGGTTTTTATATTGTTGTCTTTTGATGTTAGTTTGCTTAATGGGACTTTATGTATATATGTAAATAGTTTTATTATATAGCTTTATTATATTTAATCAAGTATTAAACAGTCAATCTTAATATTTTTTTTATTTTTTTTTTTTTATTTTTTTTTTTTATGGATATTCAAGTAATATTAAGATTGATTCATACAATTTTTTTTTAAATATGTTATAGATATATTTAATATGTATTTCTTGCAATTTTTATTGCTATCAAACAAATATGGCAGTTATTAGTAAAATGTTAGATACTGGCAATTTAGGCCTTGGTGGATCCAGGACTAATGCTCGGTACAGGAAGATTATTAGGGATCTTCCTGGATCGTTATCAGATAACCTATTCTATTGTCCCAAGCCTGTACTATGTTTTCGAGAGTGTGAATCTAAGCGTTGTCTTACATGTCCATTAGCTGATAAGTCACAGATTTCAAATAATAACAATCTTAATTTGGTAAAATTTTGCAAAGCATACAATGTAATCTATTCATTGAAATGCAATTCGTGTAACATGGAATATATTGGACAGTCTTGTCAAAAATTACATAAGCGGCTAAATTTACATCGTTCTCATATTGATAAATATAAAAATTCTAAATTTCAAACAACTCATAATATTGAATATACTCATTTCAAAAATCATGATTTTAAAAATATTACTATTAAAATACTTAAAATACAAAAAAATTTTACTGAACGACTTTTTCTAGAATCTAAATATATAAGACATTTTAATACTACATATCCTTATGGATTAAATCAATTAGTATACAAAAAATCACATCCTGTATTTTCAGATTTAACTAAATATGAAAATTATAAAAATCTTTATTCCGGATTAAATTTTTCAAACTTAAAAAAAACTTCTAGATCTGGTAGAGGTAAACATAATAACAAAAAATTCACTGATGATATTGTGATTCAACAGGAGCTTGATAATCTTGAGGCACAATTTTGTAATGATTATTGTTGGCTTGCTATAAGAAAACATGTTTTTAGTATAAAAAAGAAATATATAAACCAATATTTCAAGGTATTTAAAAAGAATCAATATTCTCCACATTTTTGTGATATCTTTTATGATATTCTACATTATAGAGCAAATCTATTAAATACAAGTCTTTCTAATAAACCTAAATATAAAACTAATAATACACAATTAATTATAAATTTTTCCAATCATGTATTTAATAATATAAATTTACACAATATAATAAACAACATTAATAATAATTTTCCAATAAAAAATTTTACCATTCACAAGACATATAAATATAATCGCACACTTGGACGTAAAATTTTTAATTACAATTCTTTTGCAAAAAATTTGGTCTCTTCAAAGAATTACCCATGTTATTGTAATGACCCAAAATATCAAAAGTATATAAATACAACACATGGTCATATCATTACTGGTGATCTTAATATTGTAGAACAACCTATTTTACAAAACTTAATGCATAATGGCACAAAATTTCGTCTTCCATATAAGTGTAATATCAAATCCATAATATTGCAGTTTATTCAAGATATTGATTTGTTTATATATAAAATTGCTGTTGATTACAATAAACCAATCGAATATTTCAGTGAATGGAGATTTTCTGTAATTGATAAATTAAAAAATGAAATTATAAAAAATTATCATCATATTACACATGCAGCTTTTAAAAACATAAATAAACATATATCAGATTTACAAAACAAATTTATAATTACTTATGTAGATAAATCTCCAAATAATTATGCTATCATTTGTAAAGAATACTATAAAGTGTTAATTCACAATGCAATCAACACAAGTAATATTTTTAATAAAACTAAATTAAATATTGAAATAAATAACAGAAAATTATTAAATTATCACAAATTACTAAAAATCAAATGTAATAATTTTAATTATCCTTATCTTGTTATAATTCCAAAATTTCATAAAAATCCTATTAAATTTCGCACTGTTACCATCGGTTGTAACACATATAATAAAAATGCAAGCAATTTACTACTTAATATTTTAAAGCAGATATATGATATAACGCTAAAACATAATAACCAACATTGCCTAAAAAATAGTTTTCAACTCATTAATAAAATACATAATATCAATCCGGTAAAATTCATAAAAACATTGGATTTTAATGATTTATTTAATAACATTGATATAAAAGACTTACATAAAACAATGTGTATATTATTTAAAGAATTTAAATCTCAATTAAAATTAAAAGAACATATTTCAGTAAATTTTTTTAAAACTTTACTAAATTTTACATTGCATAATAATTACATTATATATGACAATATTATCTATAAACAATGCCAGGGAATTCCGCAGGGCGGAACCGCATCTAGTATTCTCTCTGACCTTTACTTATATTATTATGAAAGAAATATAAGTCCGAACAATGATTATGTATTTTATCGCTATATTGATGACATTATCATATTTTATTTCAATGAAAAAAATTGCACATCACCACTCAATTTTTATCCTACTCAGCTTAAATTAAGCGAAAATGATTTAATTAATAATAATATAAACTTTCTTGACTTAAAAATTAATATTACTAATAATTATAAATTAATTTTTGATATTTATGATAAGAGATTTGATTTCCCATTTAAAGTAAATATTTTTACCAATTATGCTTCATGTTTACATAAATCTGTTTATAAAAATATAATTATCAATTATCTACATCGTATAAAATACTTATGCTCAGATATAAATAAAAACAAAAATATTAGATATATTCGAGATCAAGCAAAAATATATGGATATCCTATTTTTATGATAAATTCAATCATCAACTCTTTTAAATAACATTTATTATATAATTTAAATATAAACATGGTACGTAATAAATTATTGTTTTAGAGTGCGATAACATATAACAAAAGATATAGAAAATAATAATTATAACATACATTATTACAATTATAACATATTAGGAAATTTAATATTTAATATTTGTTTGAACATTATATACACTTTATGTAGAAAATTACAAATATAACATACATAATTACAGTTATAACATATTAGGAAATTTAATATTTGATTGAACATTATTTATACTTTGTATAGTTGTGATTGTGCGTTGCCGATCACCTCTGTTTAAGGTATTATTGATGTGCAGTTTTCATAAATTTATAAATTAACTTATACAATAACAAATTAAATTATACAATGATAACATTGGTGATTATAACTCATATATATATATCTATTTGCAATATATATAAAAATAAATATATATAGTTTTTATTTTTGTCTATGAATAATTAAAATTAACAAGTATTTTAATTACTGCATTGCATTAATTTGATTGAAAAACAGTAGTAATACTATTAATTATCAACATTATAAATTTTGAGATATTTTGAATTGTTTATGAATTATTTAATTAGATATTTAAATTAATCTATAAATATAAAATATATTTACAATGTAGTATAAATTAAACATTAATTATTTAAAAACAAGTCTAATATATATTTAAGTAGTAGTAAAAATAAAACATTAATTATTTAATAAATGTCTATAATATCAGTGGATTAACACAGCTGGCAGCAAAAATAATTTGAATTAAAATAATATCTCTTTTACATAATATATTCTTGTTAAGAATATCTGAAATGCTGTGCAAGTTGAATTAATTCTGTGTAGATTTATTCATATAGTAGTATTATATTTTATTTGAATTTTAAGTAAAACTACAAGTTAGTATTGTTTTTTAAAGTTTATTTATATAAATAAATCTAATGAAGTGAGTATGTAACTAATAAAGTGGATATTTAACTAAATATTAATTATGAACTATTATAATACCAATAGATGGCGACACTTTACCTTTCAGGTAGTTGTAGATAATATTGTTAATATTATATTTAATTTAACTATAGAGGGAGCTATTGATTGTATATTAATTTTACTTTCAGGAATTAAAATTGGATGGAGTAATATATATTCACGGATATAAATTTGTTATAAGTGTATTAAAACCAGAATTATTTTGAGTGTTTTTGAATCATTTTGTGATTGGGTGTCATTTATGGGGTTGTGTTTTAAAAATAGTGTGCTCTCAACTTGTCTTACAAATCATTTCTCTCAACTCGACTTAGTTAACATGTATGATGCATTGCCATGTGGATGTGAATATTATGTAGACGTTGTGACATTTTAAGGATTCTGTATAATTATTGTGAGTAAAATATTTTATCTACACTTTACGCGTTCATATTTCCAATTTTATTATTTCAAAACTGTTATCTCGTGGTAATTTAGTGAGGTGTTAATTACAGTTTTTTGGATAATCGATGTGAGTGAAATATATTGTATTTTCTTAATGGTTTTTTATTTCCTATTTAAATATTTCCAAATTTTAATATTTCCAATTGTTGTCTGGTAATAATTCAGTGTACCTGGATGATTCTACTGATCTTAGCATTATGCCAGTAGAATTATGAAACACTGAATTATTATTTAAAACACATGTGGGTGCATCCAGGCTGATGAGTACATGTGCATGTGTTTTTCCATGTCCAATTCATATTTAATTCTCATGTGGTCCAATTTTCCATTGTGTATGGTTCATATTTAATTTGTTAATCCATTTGTGTTTACTTAATTGCAACTCCAATTTATAATTTTTTTTTTCCCCTTTCTCTCTATTTCTTTTTTCAATATTCTTTTGGTATGAGTAAAATTTGGCCAATTACCATTGAAGCATCAGCTATGGTAATATTATGTTTGCACATGTTAATTATTAGCTATGTGGTATTCTGTATACACAGTATCATTGATTATCTCTTTGGAGATTTAAGTAGAATAGAACTTGATATGTTTTTTGAAATTCATAGATATTATAATTATATATATATATATATATATATATATATATATATATATATATATATATATACAGAGAGAGAGAGAGAGAGATATATATACTTTTATCTAAAGCAAGGATCGTTGCTTTGGCAACAATTACGGCTTTACTGTGTATTGAAAGTAGACAAAGCACTACAAAAGCTGCAAACTCTCATAATAGGCGCTTTCTCTACCAGATTTAAATCGGCGTCTGGCAGTAATTTAGCAACCGAATTTCGGTCTGGCAAATTAATTATGGCTTATCTGATAGCCAAAGTATAACATACTAAAATTTCAGCTATGCTAAAATGGCGTGAATTTGGCACCTCATTTTGCCTATAAATGAGGGTCTGGCACGGTGTTGGCAACGTTAAAACGGTGCCAGACTAATAACTTAATATCACAAATAGTTAGCAGATTCAAGTTTTATAAACAAAATTCATGCTAAAATGACGTAATTTTGTCACTTTTTTACCTGCATTGTCCCTCCCCCCACAGGTAAACGCAACCACTTTCACCAACCAGACCGGCCGCATTCGTACTACACAATAAAGACGGAGAATATATAGAACAAGTTGGAAATTGTACGTTAAACGTTACAAACGAGGTGCGTTCGTACGCACGTTTTAGAATAAAATTCATGATATCCCGTGCGTAGAACGGGTTAAACAGCTAGTTAAGTATATATTTTATGACACTGTTCATACAAATATCTTAACTAGTTATATAAATATTCAGATATATATGTATCAGCTAGTTATATAAATATTCAGATCTTGATGATTTTTAATTCTGTGAAATGAATTATATCGTCTGCAGATTAATTTCTGTCATAAAATAAGTATCTCGGTCGCTTGACGATTAAACTTCGGAAGCTCCTATAACAAAAAAGCACCGATTAAAAAAAAAAATTTCAAATTTCTTAATAAATATTTTTATTAATATCTCCTAAAGTTTTGATTCGATTTTAATAAAATTTGAAGTGTCTCGACAAAATTCTGCAAAGATAATATATTTTAAATTGCAAACCATTTGGTTGGGTAGTTTTTGCGTTGTTATATGCGGACAGACAGACAGACGGACAGACAGACAGACAGACAGACGGACGGACAGACGGACGGACCAAACGACGACTATAGGTGCTACGTATTTATATAATTACGAACGCACCTAAAAATGAGCCTTGCTAAAATCACGTGTTTTCTGACGTTGCTAGCTCTTAGACTATTTCATTTCAATTATGAAAACAATGTCGATTTATTTTTTAATTAGCAATTTTCAATCAAAAAACATTTTTTTTTTAAAATGTAAGTGTACTTACTATGTTAGCAGCCTGTTCAAAATCCTTTCATATGGCATCTCATTCGTCATTCTGCGTTTTGTATTTTCTTAGAAAAAGGGATGTTGACAACAGAAATAATATATACGATAACCGCCGATTATCCAAACCTGTTGGGACCAACACTAGTTCAGATAATTGGACAGGCAATTTTAAAAATGTTCCTGGCTATGCCAAAATGGTTAAAATGTATTTTTTTAAGTATATATATTTTTTCTTTTTAAATAATGGAACAAATGTATGTTTTAAAAATATAGTAGTGCATAGGTTGATTAAAAAAATTCTTTTGTGTGTACACAATTTTCCTTCACATTCTAACCAGGCTTAAGACTGGTGCTGTTAGTGCTGGCAATTTTTTTTTTTTTTTTTTTTTTTTTTGTTTGTTATATCATTTTCTGGATTGCAAAAAGCTTCGGATTGTTTTTTGCTCTACAGATTCTATTCTTTTCAATGCTGCCATATAACAAATTCTTCTAAATAAGAACACCATTCTCCTGTCGTTCCAACCATTTCATAGCTGTTTCCAGCCATTCAAATGCTTCATTACGTGATGGGCCTGGATCATTTTCATAACATTCGCTTTCATTTGCCTCGATTTCTTTTTCATCTTGAATAGCTGATACAATCTCATCATCATTTAAAATCTGATATCCAGGATCGTCTTCATCGCTATTTAACCACTTGTTAATTTCATTTTCTTTGTAGTAACTTAGGATTCTTCATTTTCGATTTGAATAGCTGTACTGAAAAAATTTCAGACTAAAAACTAGTCAGATGAGCCAATCCAGAAATTTTCATCTATCTCATACGTGTTAATTCCTCAAAAAGCATAATTTTTTTTTATTATGCATTTTAGAATTAAAAAAATGCAACATAGCAGCTCCACCTGTTATATAATTTATACTAAAACCTAATTAGCAGCACCACCAGAGTCAGATAATATAGACGAACACGCAAACGCCGTTTGCAGAAAATTTTCAAAGTTTGCAGAGAGTTTTGATGGTTTTTTGTTTTACAAATTTCTTTATATATATAAATTATCAAGACCCCAGGCAGAGAATCGGTGTGACGCACATCGCAGACTCTTTAAAAGGTCTGCAGACTATTTTTCAACTGGAGAAAAAAAAGTTTGCTAGAAATTATCTGCCATGTACCATGGTACAGTATTTTTTGGAAGAAGTGCCGTAGTATACGAGTTAACTTAAAAATATTGTAAGTGCGACGCTTATGCCGGAACGGCGGTACGATGAGGGCCGGTAGCAGAAACAGTGCAGCACCGGAGCAGGTGCTGCAGATTATTTTAGGCTTTGCAGATTAATTTAACAGATTAAAAATAAATTTTGTGTTAAAAAATAAATGTTAATAAGACTCGGGAGGGGCGAGACGTTTTTTTGCAGAAAATTTTTAAGAAATTATTTGAGTTCGCAGACAGTTTTACATTTTATCTAAGTCTGAGCACCACGTGTTATAGGATTTACACTAAAACCTAATCAGCAGCAAATTATACCAGTCTAACAGAATCTGAAGTTTGATGAAAATCCGTACACTAGTTCTTGAGATATCATGAAAAATGCGGCATAGCTGTGCCACCTTTTAGGCGATTTACAGCAAAACTAATCAGCACCAATTTATATCAAAATATAACTGAATCTAAAGTTTTATTAAATTCTGTGCATTAGTTGTGGAAATATGACTAACACTAAAATCCAGAACATGAAAAATTATGAAGGAATGCAAGAAAAATAAAAGCAAAAATTTTACTATTTTGGCATTAATTCTGTTCTCACGGCTTCATATAAAAGGGAAAAAATTTTATATTTTCAGCATTATTAATTGTACAATTTTGGGTCCTGCAAACTAAAAAACAAAACAAATATTGAAATCTAAGAAGAAAACAAAAGGGAAATTTTACTATTTCGGATCCCGCTGACTTGGAAAAGAAAATAAAAAAAAGTTGCAATTTTGAAGTTATTGTGTGTTCTCCAGACGTGAAAAATTCTGATGTAAGGGAAGAAAAATAAAGAGGAAAATTTTACTATTTCGTAAATAATTCAGGTTCTGCAAATTCGAAAGAAAAAGGAAAAATTTTATATTTTCGGCTTTTTGGGCCTTGCACACTCGAAAATAAAAAGAAGCAAGATTATGGAAATTTCACGATTTCATCATTATTTTGGGTATTGTAGAGACTCAAGAAAAAAAAATTCACTTTTTTTTTTTTGAGGAGGGGGGGGGGGGGGGGTTGTTCTGTGGATTTAAAAAAAAAAAAAAAAAAAAGGAGAAAATTTATGATTTTGGCATCACTCCTGGTCCCACAGACCCAAAGAATCTGAAAGAAGTAAGAAATAAAAAAGGAAAAGGTTTCTATTAGAATGATATTTCAGGTTCTGTGAACTCAAAAAATACCAGAAATTTCCAATTTTTACATTGCCTCGGGTTTTGCAAACCTAAAAAAAACGAGAGAAAGGGCTATATACTTAAATGTAAAATATCAGCTAGAGTTTTCAATTAAAAACTGTTTTCCTATATATTGTACACTGGACTGTATATTGGGCCTCTTTAATTTGGTTTGCCTGGTATATATAATTCAAAAATAAAAATAATAATTGAGTTTATAAATTTAAAATTACATAGAATTGGTTTAATTTCACTTCAAACTGTCCAATAAAAAACAAGCTGGAGTCAGACTGCTTTTTAGCGATTCTGACTCATATTCTTTAGCCCAAAACCGGGCCTGACTCTGACTCCACAGCCCTGGATAGAACGGAACTATTGGGAAAATCGTGAAAAGTGGAGCACAGCAGTACCACCTGTTGGTCAATTTACATAAACGAATCAGCACTAATTTATACCAAGATATAACTGAATCTAAAGTTTTATTAAATTCCATGCATTAGTTCTTGAGATATGACTATCGCTAAAATAGTGCAAATACTGAAAAAGGCAGCATAGCAGCCTTGGGAGATTGGAGATTTTACAGTAAACCCTAATAAGCAACAACATATGTCAACGTCTGACTGAATCTGAAATTGAACTCTGAAGTGCTACTTTGTAACTGATCTATAGATTTGTATATATACTGTACATGTATAGCATGCTGAAATTTAGTTCAGTTAGGAAACACATAACACAGTTGAAAATTTCCCTTCATTAATTTCTGTCAATAAATGGAAATGTACTCAACTTTTTTGTGTGGCCCTGTATATGATCTATCGAATTTCTACACGCCAAGTAATATGCATTTCCAGCAATTATCGCTCCCAGATAGTACTGTAACCAAATTCTTTTGTGGGTCTCTGTAAATGAACGATTAAATGCTATGCACATCACACTGTACAGTAAGCATCTTCTAGTGCATCTCAGTGATATATATCAATTTCAATATGTTTGAAATATTCCATGTCAAATCACCCAGAATTTTCTAAAAATGACACCCACCATCACCAATTTTGATAAAATTTGGTGTATTTGTAGAACTTTTAATGCTGATTCCAAAAATATCAATCATATTGAAATTGATTAAACGGTTTAAGATTTATGAGCTTTTAAATATCTTCCAAGATGGCCGATTTGCTGCCGTTTTGAATAGCGCATGTGACAACATAAAAGTCTATTACTCCTTATAGGTTTAACCTAGAACGTTAAATTTTTTTTGTTTTGTTCAGAATAAAGTAAATTTTCATTAAAACATATTTATGTGCCGTTTATTCCATTAAATTGCTTTCAAAAAATTATTTTTTGGAATTTTTTTAATTAAAAAAAGATGTAACTTCAACAGCTGATTTCCCCCCTTCAATTTTCATCTAATTGCATACACAGACAACTCAAAGTGTGTTTTGAAACTTGATAAAAAAATTTTAATGGGCAGTTCACAGGCATTTTGTTTAAAGAAGAATTTCAATTTTACTCACTTTCCAAAAAATAACGGAAAACACAAGATGTTTTATATTTCTTTTATTATCAGAAATATCATATATCTTTACGTATAAAAGTTTGATAAGGTTTTATTTATCTTAAATAAAGATAATATTTTTTGTAAATGTAGCTAAAAAGAAGTGGAATCCCATGGAAATAAACAGGAATGCTAATAATGAATTCCTGCAAGACGTAGAAATATGGTCATATCAAATTGAAATCTGTTGCAAAACTTCAGTAAATTATAAATAAAAATAAAATGATGAAAATAATTCTACAAAGTCACATATTATAGCAAAGCCATATTTGTACATTATACCAAATATGATAAAATTACAACTCTTAAATACAAAATATTGTCAAGTAAAAATTATCGCAGTATTTTAAAATTAAACAAAATAACCTTTACCACATACATACACAGTAAAAATACACTATTAAAATATTTAAAGTAAAGATATTTAATTAAAAAAATTAACTTTATTTGTAATATTGATGAAAAATCACAAAATTGTTTTAGTTAAAATTTGTTCATGTTATCTTCCAATTTTATTTCCCTCTCATTTTATGTTTTGCAAACTTGGTGTTTATTAAAGCACTGAATATATCAGTAAGTTTATATGTTCTACTAGTTTTGATATTGATGTCAACTGCACAAAGGATATGATGGAAACCGTCATTTTCTGGCCAATTTTACGAAGGTGATGAGCCATTGTGGATGCATGAATTTAACAGTTACATCTCCTTCTATTTTGTGGACTTCAGAAACTAATCTTATATACCAATTCGATTCATATATACAACATGCTACATAACTGTCAAGAGATTGAATATTCAAAGTCTCTAACATTTCTATCAAAATATTAACAAACAAACTTTTTCAACAGTACTTATTCTTTTTCCACTTTATTAATAAATTTCCTGTAGATTCGAAATACTGCATACTATGTGTTCCAGGAATTGTTGTAGCAAGTTACATCCGTTGAGACATATTGCTACGCAGTTTCAACATGTCACTTTTTGTGATAATAAAAAATGTTATACCTTCAATGTTTTGTCTGCAATATTTGTATATTATAGTCACATTTGTTTGACCATGCAGCAGTCTTTGCAGACTTGCTTTTGTCACAAGTCTTTTAACAGTCTCTCCCACCGCATCGTAATCAGATTTTTCGTGACTTGTAGCAAAAAAGATTCATTTTGCTTTTATTCCACCAAAATCATATTCATGGTAACATAGGTTAAAAAATGTTTTGCAATTTTATACTGGGCAGCACAGCTGCCAGTAAAATATTCTACATTTGTAACAAAGGGATACTTGTTATTCAGGATAATTACAGAAATTGTGAAAAGTTCCCTAATTTTTCTCTGATTTCCCCGAGTACCTTTATCAAATTTCCTTGATTTCCATTATTAATAATACACATATGATATTTTTAATATATGCCACTTCCTCGTATAACATAATTATTCAGCTTACCAACATCATTTGGGAGAAAAAACAAGAGAAAACATAAAAATTGCACAATATTCATAAAGTACAGGTTCACAGTTTCATAAATTCAGACTCAAAATGTAGTCCAACAACTTCATATAGTTGCCAATGAGCGTATGACGACCAGAAAATTTCCTGAATTTCTGAAGAATGTTCAATTTTAAGACATATCCATATCTGACAGATAGCTAATTGGATTAAGCTGACCATCTGTTCAGCTTATGTTAATCTATCATAAAATTTTCAAAAATGGGTAAATTGCCTTCAACATAAGCGCTATCCACAGAAAATGAGGACATCTGATCACCTTAACCACTTCAATGGCCACCTCGAGATAGGTTGAAGGAAATATTTTCTCATCTCTTTGCCCGTTGAAGTGGTTAATTTGCGTTAAATACTAAAAACTCATATCACGTGCATCTTTTAAAAACTATATAAAAATTTTACTTTTCATCGTGTATTATTATTGGCTTAGCTATCATCTGTTTGTCCATGAATCAGTCCCATAAAGAAACACAAATTTTCGCATACAGACAAATTTCCCTGATTTTCAAGTACCTTTACGAAATTCCCTGACTTTTACAGATTAATAAATCTCCCTGATTTCCAGAATCTGTAGCCACCCTGTTATTTAAATACTGCATGATTAATTTTTGAATCTGATAAACCATTGGTATATCACGGTTCATATCATCTAAAACCACATAAAGGCTTTTGCTTTTTAAGCTACTTCCATTTTCCTTTACATAGAGTACAAGTGTGTAAAGTACAGCATCGATGCATCCAATGGTAACCTTGTGCTTCATCTTGCAGTACAAAAAAAAAGTTCTCACTAAAATCCATTTGTATGACAACCTCATGAATAATAAGTTAGTTTTTTTTTTTTTTCAACTAAGCACTTTGGGGCCATACAAGATGTATTGTAATATGTCTATGTTTGGAACTTGAATAGGTATGCATGGGATAAAAGCTTTTCAATCTTTTTAAGAATAAGATTGATGAAATCACCCAGAGTAAACTTTTAAATGTATGTGATGTTAAATCTACTTTGTTAGTTCATACCCACTGTTTAGATTCAATTGTATCTTCAGAATCAAAGTCCAGAAATTCTAACTTTAAAAAATCTTCAAGAACATTTTTCTTGGGACATTTGCTGCATACACGTAACATACAATATCAAATATTAGAAGTGCAAACCAATTTCTGGATCAAATTTTGATATCTTTCTTCAATCAGCAACTGAACATTTTGTGTAATTTTAAAGTACTATAATTTTTATTTGCTGTATTTTTTTATTTAAGAGTTGTAAATTTATCATATTTGGCATAATATACAAGTATGATTTAGCTATAAAATGTGACTATTTGTAGAATTTTTTCCATCATTTCTTTTTTATTTATAACTTACTGAAACTTTGCAACAGATTTCAATTTAGCATGAAAATATTTCTATGTCCTGCAGGAATTCATTATTACCATTCCTGTTTATTTTCATGAGATTCCACTTCTTTTTAGCTACATTTATAAATAATATTACCTTTATGTAAGATAAATAAAACCTTATCAAACTTTTAGATGTAAAGATGTAGGATATTTCTGATAATGAAAGAAATATCAAACATCTTGTGTTTTCCGTTATTTTTGGAAAGTCAGTAAAATTGAAATTCTTCTTTAAACAAAATGCCTGTGAACTGCCCATTAAAAAATTTTTTATCAAGCTTCAAAACACACTTTGAGCTGTCTGTGTATGCAATTAGATGAAAATTGAAGGGGGGGGGGGACAATGGGGTAAATCAGCTGTTGAAGTTACACCTTTTTTTAATTAAAAAATTCAAAAAATAAATTTTTTAAAAGCAATTTAATGGAATAAACTGCCCAGAAATATGTTTTAATAAAAGTTTACTTTATTCTGAACAAAAAAAAAAAAAAAATTAACGTTCTCCGCGTCCCAAAAGTTTAGACAATCAATAAAATTTGCATTAACATAAAAAGTAATAAGGTACAATTAAAATTCGTGAAATAGGTAATAAATAAAAGCAGTTTTGCTGATATACACATATAAATTATGATCAAAGGTTTGAAATTATAAAATATACATTAAATTATATAACAATGTGTTGTCCCAAAAGTATAGACACCTGTAATTGTTTTGGTTTTACATTTATAAAAGTAATTTAAAACTTACTTTTAATATTTAATTTTACACATTTATATTGCTTTCCATTTTCATATATTTTACGAGATAAGATCCCCATATGTTCTCCATGGGATTCAAATCTGGACTAAGTGCTGGCAAGTCTAATAGTGTGATAATGTTTTGCCTAGACTATGTTTTCGATGATGTGGAGGTATGGATGGATGCTCCATCTTGTTGGAAAACACAGTCCGGTCCTGCTAGCAAATCCATAATTGGCAGTAAATTGGTACGTGAAATATCTTGATAATCCTCTGATTTTATTTTTCTGTCCATAAATCCTAGAAATGTTTGGCAGAAAACCCTCCCCAGGTCATTACGGATCTCCCGCCTTGTTGCCTGCTGAAACAGTTCTTGGGTTCTTTTCTTAGGTCATGCTAGTAAAGTTTATGACCATCAGGGCCGTCTAAATTCCATTTCTTTTCATTACTGAAGATGACAGAAATCCATTTTTCACCGTATGACATATGCTTTCAAGCCTTGAGACATGCATCTGTATGTCTCTGCTATTAACTGTCTACGCTACCCTACGCTACCATTAACTATCAGTTTTTCTTTCATTCTCCTGTAAATAATATTTGTCGAAGCTTCAAATTTTCTGTGTACAGTACTTTTTGAAATTTTAGAAATTGATGCAATTTCACGCATAGATAAATTATCAACTGAAGCCATTTTTAATAACATTCTATCATCACGTAACATTGTTTCTTTGGTCTTCCGAGTCGCCTTCTAGTATTCCATGCTCCACCTTATCTCAAAATTCTATAAATACTGCTCAAGGATATCTTTATTCGTCTCGATAATGGTACAGGATTTTGTCCTTGCGCTTTTAAATGTAAAATCTTAATTTCATCTTTAGAAATTTCTTTAGAACGTGGCATTTTTATCAGAATACGCAGGAAATGTCTTTTCCGAATCACAAACAAAACAATACATTGAACTCATTTGATTCCACAAAATTTCAATAAATTATTCTGCTAAAAATACAGCAGACGATATTTCAATTAAAACGAAAATAAAAATATTATATTTTGGGAACAAAAATGTAAAAGAAAACATGTAATGCTGTATTGTGTCTATACTTTTGGGACAGCACATTATTATATAATTTAATGTATATTTTATAAATTCAAACCTTTGATCATAATTTATATGTGTATATCAGAAAAACTTGTTTTATTTGTTACCTATCTCACTAATTTTAATTGTACCTTATTACTTTTTATGTTAATGCAAATTTTATTGATTGTCTAAACTTTTGGGACGTGGTGTAGGTTAAACCTAGGAGTTATAGACTTTTATGTCGTCACATGCGCTATTCAAAATGGCGACAAATCGGCCATCTTGGGAGATATTTAAAAGCTCATAACTCTTAAACCGTTTGATCAATTTCAATATGATTGATATTTTTGGAATCAGCATGAAAAGTTCTACAAATACACGAAATTTTATCAAAATTGGTAATGGTGGGTGCCATGCTCTGGGTGATTTGACATGGAATGACCCTACTATTATTAGCACTAGTTACAGCATAACCAGACAAACTGAAGTCATAAACACTTTTCAAGTTTGTTGGAAAGTGTTAGAGATTTTTGTTGCTCATTATAATTTTTCATTCATGATGTAACAAAATTCTTTTATGCATCCTTGTAAACAAACTATGTTATTTACTCCATACTCATACTCAATAGAAAGCATGTTGTAGTCCACTTCAATAATGCTTATCAATTGCATTATGTCTGGCATATCATTAGAACATTAATTAGCACATTATTAAAATGCACTGTAAGCGAGTTTTCCCCATAGATTGTAATGGAATGGAATTCTTTTGTGTGTTCCTGTAAACAAACTATAACAGCTACATATTTCATCTTCAATAGGTAACATGTTGTGATAATCTTCAATAACATATATCAATGTTGTGAAATCCAGATATATATGCGAGAGTTAGACAGATGAATTGAATTCATTAACACTTTTTAACTATGTTGGAAAATAAACATATTTGAATGTAAGGTAGAAAGAGAGACAATGTCAAAATAAGGAAGTCTCTTTTTAAATAGTCAGATGTGCCAATCCCAAAACTTTCTTCTTATTCATATTGTCCTTTCATTGCAGTGTTAATATTTCAAAAGACATTTTTCTTTTTAAATTATGCCTTTTAGAATCCAAAATGCAACATAGCAGCATCACTTGCTGTATAATTTAGAAGAAAACCTAATCAGCACCAACTTATGTGAAGGTCTAACAAAACATGAAGCTTGATAAAATTCCGTGCATTAATTTTTGAGATATAACTATCGCTAAAACGGTTGTAAATAATGAAAAATTCAGCATAGCAGTGCCACCTGTTGGGCTATTTACACCAAAACCTAATCAGCAACAACTTATGTCAACGCCTAACTGAATCTGAAGTTTGATGAAAATCCATGCATTAGTTCTTCAGATAGAGCTATTGTGGAATTTGTGAAAAATGCAGCATAGCAGCGTCACCTGTTAGGTGATTTACACCAAAAATGAAACAACACCAATTTATATCAAGGTCTCACTGAATCTAAAGTTTTATTAAATTCCGTGCATTAGTTCTTGAGATATGGCTATCGTTAAAATCCTGTAAATCCTGAAAAATGCAGCATAGCAGCACCACTGTCGGGCGATTTACACCAAAAACGAATCAGCAACAACTTATGTGATGGTCTAACTCAGCGGTTCCCAACCTGGGTACGTGAAAATTACATCGGTAATGGCGGATAACGCAAAAACTAACTTAAAAGGAAAACAGAAAAATAAATCTCTAAATTTTTCGTTTACAAAGAGACACCTGTGTAAAAGTAAAATGGAATATTCGTATAAAAGGAAGGAAAATGCCTAAACTTAGTAAATGGTTGATCATTTGTTGTCTTTATCTCTTTTCACTTCTAATAAAATCTTGTGATTTCGCATGTGTCCTTCCTTTTCTTTTTTTCCAGTAATTCTAGAAATATCTAAGACAGAACATGAATCGTATCGGGGCTTCAGGTTTCGACAATTTCATTTGAAATCTATTTGAAAGCAGGTATGTCAACTGGACAGTACTAGAATTACCTTACTTGCATTACTTGCACTCCTTAACGTGCACTGTTTTGTGACAGGGCCGAAACTAGGATTTTTTACACGGGGCAAGCATGAATTTTGGCGCATCCCTCCACTACTTTCTAAAATAATTTTATAAACAGAAGTTTTCCATTCATTGCTTTTATGTTTTATTTTAAATATGAAAAAATTGCTAGAAATTATATAAATCTTAATATTTTTTAGTTTGACCTATTGCAACAATTTCGTTTATACATATATACATAACGCAAGTCTTGTCATCACGATAAAATCCGAATTACTGAACCAATTCTAACCTTGATTAGAACAGTAAAATGATCAGCCAGTATATTGTATGAATTCGTTAATCAAGTATGTTAGCTTTTATAGTTCATTTAGAAGGACACATAAAAGCAAAAAAATTCAAAATTTGTCATTACGAAAGCATCCAAAATACTGAACCAATTCAAACATATTTGAGACACTCTATAGATTTCGTAAGTATCTTGGATGAATTCGTTAATCAAGTATTGTTTAGCGCCCAACGTGGTCACTTAATGGAAAAACAGCCGTATTCAAAGCTAAGAGTATATAATCCAAAATACTTTACTTTGGGTTGTCCGATTGCAGGTCATTTTTGTTCAAATTTCGCTCTTTCTTTTTTTTGGTATCGAAAAACATATGGAATTCTTTTTTGGCTTCTCTTTTCACACAGGTGCCCGGATCATATGCCCCCTTTGCTTCCCTCTAGTTTCGTCACTGCTTTTTGAGTGTTTAATTTGAAGTCTTTAGCTAATATTTAGTGTTTTAACCCTTTATCTACCGAATTATGAATTCATGATAATTGTATCTTCTAAAATCTAAAGCATGTTTCGTGAATTGTTGAAACTACATTAGAAGATTTCCATAATCATTTTATAAATTTTAGAGGGATTTTAGAAGGATTGAAGGATTTAGGAGGATTAATTAAATTTGAATTTATAGTGATTTTGTGCAATATTTATAACGTCATTCAAATATTTTATTTTAAATATTTTTCTTAGTATTTTGTAGAATTAAAAAATGTACAAATATAATGTTCTTTCAATAGAAATATTTCCGAATTGAAAATCCCTCCCCCTCCCCCCCAACGCCAAGAAAGCTGAAAAGATGCAAAGGCAAAAGAAATCATCCTTTTAAAAATATTTTTGTTTTGTGTATCCAATAACGCTTTTGGGACAAGATAAATTAATGCATCTAAAACTGATTCTAAACTGTATTACTACTAATCGATGCATTAAATGAATTTTATAACAAGTTATTTTACTGGTACTTATAAGTACCGTCAGTAAATAAAGGGTTAAGTGACTTTATGTTGATATTGTGATTCAAAATGGATAAGTGATTGAAAAGTGGGATTTTGAAGAGAACTGAATTTAATATTGGTAACTAGCATAAGAACATTACTAATGAACAATGGCAAAATTGTTTGGGACGGGTTTATCTAAGAAGGGGTACGCATAAATGAAATGTCTAAGCAAGGGGTACGTGAGAGAAAAAAGGTTGGGAACCGCTGGCTAACTGAATTGAAAGTTTTACAAAAATCTGTGCATTAGTTCTTGAGATAGAGCGTCAATAAAATTTTTGACACATACAGACAGACATTTTCTAAAAACAGTCAAATCGTGTTCAGGGCCTTCTAAAACTTATAAATCTGTCGAAAACTGCAAGTTGAAAATTTTCATGAATCCAATACTTTCTCCTTGTAAAGATAGAAGAAAGTAATAAGGGAGAATCGGCAGGTATGCATCTAGAGATGATGTTAACTTTTATTGTTATTGGCAGCGATATCAAGAATTGTTGAGATTGTGGGCTTATAGTAAACCTTATGAAGAAGCTATACCTTAAAATTACAGTTGGGAAAGGGCATTAACCTGCTTATTGCCAATATGAAGGCCAACAATTTATAAAAATTTTACAGTTTTAGCAAAAGCTATCATACAAATATCATACATATAATTTTAGCACCATCATACAAACACTTTTGAAGAAAAGAAAAACATATTAGCCGACAACAATGAGTAAGGAGCTTAACTTTAATTACTAAACTAAACATAGAAAACAATTTTAAATTTTGAAAAAGTACATTGCAGCTTTTATTGTTTTAAGCATCTTTTTAGATGCACTGTGTTAAAATAATATGCCAGGTAAAATAACAAGATATCAGATTTAAAATATTATACAAGTAATATTGAAAGATTTAAAATGGATCAATTAATTTTAAATTACTTATTATTATTAATTTTTTTTAATTTTTTAATTTTTTTTTTTTTTTTTTTTTTTTTTGGGGGGGGGGAAGAATGTTAACTTCAAAATTAAATAAACTAGTAAATCTGCAGATGAGGGGACTCAATGTTAGTTCTCCAAGTCACATTTTATTCTGAAAACATTTTATTTAATATTTAAAATCCACAGTTTCATTTCTTTAATATTAAAGTCTGTTCTGGATCAAGAGAGATTGAGAGTAAATAAAAGCATGTGTGATTTGGTGACATAAAAAGGTCTTCAGTATAGTATAATCAGCAAATGATCATTACTTTACTTAAAATTTTGTTTACTTTTACTTCTAATTTTTGTTTGTTGTATAGTTCAAAATGGAAAAAAGAAAGAATTTGCTAAAAGAAGTCAATCTTTTCAATAAATATCTGTCAAACTTTTTTATTTCATTATAAGTTTTCCTAAATAAGCATTTCTGAGAAGAAAGCACAATACAGGAACTCCTTGATACAAAATATCAGGCTTTTTTTCAGACCGGCCAGATTTTATTAAAAAAAAGACTGGTCTCTCTTTTTTTAAATATATTTTTTAACAATAAATATATATAATTATATAATTAAATAATATATACTATATTAAAAAAAAAAGCCAGTCTTTAGTGGCTTTTTTTTAAATTGCAAATATCTTGCTATTTAATTTCTATATTTACATTTGCATTTATTCACATATATATATGTTAACATATGCATATACATGAGAGTGTACATATATATGAAATATAAAATCATTACATTGTCAGATGAAAAGAGTGACTTGTAGTTTGAATACAAACATGCAATGCTAATGTGTGTGTTATACATTAAAATAATAGAGATTTATTACTCAATGATATATATGGCTTTTTTGTTATATTACACAACTGTCACTATTACAGCTTCTGAATCTATTGAAAGAGTTTTTTCTTTTTATGGTTTTGTTTGGAACGAGATGAAAAATACTTTGGGTGTGTTGAAAAAAAAGAAAAAAAAGTACTAATACCTAAAAAGTGAGCCAAATGATGTATATTGAATGGTAACCTTAGTCTATGTAGCTATAGTGTGATTATGTTTTTCAAATACTTATCTTAAGAAAAAAAAATTGTATTAGTTCAAAGTTGTACAGAACAGGGACAAATCTTTTAATTTGCATTCTTAAATTCCCACATTTCCTTTTATCTTAGTGTTTGTGATTTGTAAAGATGAATTTTACTTATAAGATTATCTTACTATGATATTTAAAAAGCTATTTATAAATTAATGATATTTCAATTGGTTTTGAAAAAATAAAAGCTGGCTTTTTAAAAGTGGTTTAAACCAGAAAAAAGTCTGGCTCTTTCTGGCCTGCTAAAGGCCCAGCAGCCTTGTGTTAAATAGCAATTCTTTTGTTTTGTTCCAGTCCCCCTTTATTTTGAACAGGGTATAGTATTTCTGGAAATAAGATTTTAAATAGTTCCAGGAGATTTAGGAACTGTGATGAGAAATATTACATGCACTGATACTCCAAAATAATGTTTATTTTTGTGAAGATATTTCATTATATGAATACCTTATATTTCAAGGGAACTCAGCTCATTAAATAAATAAATATACAGTAGACTCCCTCAAATCCACCACCCTAAAATCCGAACATTGTTTCCGATGTAAATAATGAAACTTATAATTAAGATGTAGGTGTAAAATTCATTATATATATATATATATGTATCATTCTGTACACATTTTAATATGTAATTATGGTTAATATAATTCAACTCATGTTTTCTCATGAAGTATAAATTTATTTCTGAAAAAAATTCAAGATAGTGCTGATATCAGTGGCGATCATGATATTCTTACCAAATAATTTATTTATCAATCAAGCTTTTGGTTATTAAGTATGGCTAAACATGAAATAAAACTTTGTGATTTCACATCAAACTCATGTGAATTATTAGTGAAAATTTATAAGGTGAGTTTCACTGAATAAATCAAGAAAAAATTGTTATCATCATTATGCATATTTAGTTATGCATTATTAATTATTTACTTGACTTTTAATATTTTAAATGTTTTTTAAATTTTCTTAATTTTTATTATTTTACTTAGTTATTTTACTTTATTGTAAGCATTCATTATAATTTCGAGTGCATTATTAAATTCAAATTTCTGTTTAAAAAATGTAAACAAACAGTGACCAGAAATCTGCAAAATTCTAAAATCTGCACAACCTCTGGTTTTAAGTTATGTGGATTTAAGGGAGTCTACTGTATATATATATATTTAAAAAATATATACAAAATCTTGTCAATATTTGTTAAGAAAAGAAATAAAATGGCAGATGCCATTTTTGTTGGATTAAAATGTTTAAAAATTATACACAAAATCATAAAAAATTTCTAAACTAAGTACAGTGGTAAAGTACCAGTGGAATGAACAATTATTGAAAATCATTTTGACACAGCTGTACTGCAATATGACAGTTTTATGAAGGAAAATGTGTGTTTTCTTGTATTTTAAATATGACATTTTCAAAGATAGAAATATTCCACCTTTTGGCGATTGGGACTCTTTGTGGGATATGGGAGAAAACGATTAAGAGACTTTTGGCTCTGACCTCAAAATAAAATTGAGGTGGAATTTTAATAAAAATCGTGATTTTGTTTTCCAGAGATCACTTGACAAAATTCAAGATTTTTTCCAGAATTAATTTATGAAATTCGTGATTTTTTTTTCCATAATTGTTTGATGAAATTAGAGATTTATTTTGCTCAATCGTTTTACAAATTTTATGATTCTTTTTGCGCGATGGATTGATTTGAGATTTTTTTTTTGACTGACAGGGCTGTGGAATAAAAGTCAGGTACGTTTTGGGGCAAAGAGTTGGAGTTGACAGAAAAACAGGCCAACTCAAACTCCAGCTTGTTTTTTGGACAGTTTGAAATTAAATTAAACCAATTCTATTTAATTTTAAATTTTAAACTCATTTTTTGGACTATTTATACTAGGCAAACCAAGTTAAAGAGGCCCAATGTACTGTCCAGTGTACACAATATATGAAAACTTTTTAATTGAAAACTCTAGTTGATATTTTACATTTAGTATAGTCCTTTCTCAGTTTTTTGGAGTTTGCAGAACCTGAGGTAATGTGAAAATTGGAAATTTCTGCTACTTTTTGAGTCTAGAGAATCCGAAATATTGTAATAGAAACTCCCCCCCCCCCCACACACACCTTTTTTTCTTGTTTCCTTGGGTCTGTGGGACCAAGAGTAACGCCAAAATTGCAAATTTTCTCCCCCTTTTTGTCGTGTGCACGGACATCCTAGATGTGTTGGAAAGTGTTTCATAATCTATGCTTGACACATGGTTTTTGGTTCTTGTTATTCATTTAATTAAATTTTTATGTTCTATCTTACTTCTATAGGGAAGGGAATAAATGACCAGAGCTTGAACTTGCAAGAACTTTGTTGTAACAAGCAAAAGCACTGGTCCCTTCATCCTTGTCATAACGGAGATTGACTGCAACAAACATAAGAAAACAGTTGTGTTTTAGAGAGAAAATTCTGAAGTAACATTCTTACCTGTAATAAAAAGACACGGGCCAAAAAACTCAGAATTAGGACACCTGAACCAATCCAACGTCCCACAGTATATGGAGTCCAAACATCTAAAATGTGTTGGTATATCTATAAAAGGAAAACAAATGTGTCATTATTAGTTATTTTTAAGTAACAAAAAAAATTGATTGAAAATATAGTAAAATATATTAAAAACTACACAAAATCGATTTTAGGCCTTAGGTATTTATATATTAGATAGAAATTTTATTATTCAGAAGCGATTTAAATTGCATATAGCATAATAAATTATTTTATTTTATAATTTTAATGTTTTTAATAATTTGTACTGTTTTTGTTCAATTAAAATTTATTAAACAGAACTGGAATGTAACTAATCTAACTTGACTCAAAATATAAAAATCCTTATGCAATACAAGGTTCAAGATACTTTAGTAGACATAAAATTGTAAAATGGTGTCAATTTTATTTCAGTCTGATTTTGTTTTTTTATTCAAAAGTACAAATAAAATTTATATTATACATTTGTATAATTGTTTAAAGAAAAAATTTCATTTCATAGCCATCTTAATGAGATTCGAAGTGTTTTGTTATCCACCCAGGTTCCGTTTTTGTGAAATTGCGCGCAGCTTATTACATTTGTGAAAAATCTAATCATAATTTTGTGAATTTGAAAATATCTTCATAATCAGGTTCTTGTTTATACATTTTTAAGAAGATATATGTATGTAAAATATACAGGATGACTTTTAATTAACCTACAACTTTAAACTGAAATAACTCTCGAGTCGTTGCAGATGGCACTACAAACATTTTTTTACTGAAAAGAAAGTGGAAAAGGAATTTAATGACTAAGGTTTTCAAAGTGAGACCCTTCAGAGGTGATACAATAGCGCAACTTAGTCACAAAGTTGTCAGTAAATGAATCGAGAGTTTCTTTTTTTATGCTTGAAAAAGGAGTCAGTTGTTGAACTTTTGAGGCTAATAAGGTCTGTCGGCTTCTTCTTGTAAAGATAGAAATAGGATGGATTCATATCTGGTGAATAAGGTGGCCAATTTTCTTATCAGATCTCTTAGGATTGTTCTAGAAGTCTTAGGTCGGTTTTTGAATGTTGAAGACCACTTCCGTAGAAATAATGTTGCATTTTCAGCACATAAATACCAATAAATACCAATTCTTAACAATAAAAATACAGTGTTCAGTTGAATATGACGCTTTGTGAGACATTTTCAAAATTGCATGGAACTGACACTAAACAAATACCTTTTATGCCCTCTCTCACTGTACGCTTTCGTGCCGCCATCTAGTGAGGTTATTTCAGTTTAAAGTTGTAGGTTAATTAAAAGTCTCCCTGTAGACATTTCCTTTATATATCTAAAAGTGACAGTCAGATTTTACTTTTAAATGATTAAATTTGTGAAAGGTACAGTTTGGAGAGCGAAACGTTTTGTGAAAAGATCTATTTTTATGACAAAGATTTTTGTGAAGGGTTCTGTTTTAAGGTGAAAAATTTTGTGAAAGTTCCTGTTTTGAAATGAAAAATTTTGTGAAGGGTCCTGTTTTGAAATGAAAAATTTTGTGAAGGGTTCTGTTTGGAAATGAAAAAAATTGTGAAGGATCCTTTAAGGGACCCAATTTCTTCCTAAACAAATCCCTGACCCCCCTCATATATATGACAATTTGACATCTAATATCTACCATACTGAATTTTTCCATAGGCCATACAAAAATAGCCAATGAATGGTATGAATCATAGCAAAATGGTTAGCAGCCCTAATCAAACAAGAACTGCATTTAACAAATATTAATATCAGATTCTGCATTGATTTGGTTGCTTTATTGTTTTAATTGTCTTTTTCTTTTATGTATCTATTTATATACACACAAGTGAGGAAAATGCTATGTAAGTGGTAAAATTACATGTCTCTCATTCATCTTGAACCTATCTTGAAAAATTAATGTTCAGTTTATTGAGTAAAAAAAAAATGCTTTGATGAAATATTAAATGCAATTGCATGACTATGACAACAAAAAATTCGATACAAGTAAAAATGTTTTCTTTGAAAGAAGAAATGTATAGGTATGTAAAATGTCTATATCAGATTTTATTTTCTCCAGAAATAAAAGTTGCCGATAACTTAATGCAGTTTGAATAATGAGCAGCTGTGGGGAATTTTCAGAAATTCTTACTAGCCAAGTATTTATTTTAACAGCCAGCAAGTTGCAATGTACAGTTGAAAATTGTAATGACAAAATTCATGTGACTGCAAAAATAGTCAATTAATATTACTACAATGTAATTTTCAATTTTTTTTTTTTTAATTACGAAATGTATACAACAAAGGAAAGTTTAGTATAGGATAAAACTTAGTACCATGTTTACATTACGGTAATTTGGAAAGTTTCAAAATATAGCAAACTAGTTAAAAAATGAAGTTTTTGGCATATCTTCTATAGCCTGCAGTTTTTTAAAGACTGCCTAAAAACTCACTCGCCCTGTCAGAAAATACACTCCCCAGTGGTGAGTAAAATGATTCATTTTCCCAATCTTGATAATGAGGGAACGGAATCTTGATAACAAGAAAGGGAACTTTTATGTTAGATGGGCACCAGTTATATATATACATATGTATATACAGGGTGTCTGGAAAGTCTAGAAATAGTCAAATAACTCGAGAAATATACATCGGATTGAAAAATGAAAAATATGTGTTTAATATTTTTGAAAAATCTATTTAGGGTTACTTTGAAATTTTAAATTATAACCCCCCCCCCCCTTTTTTTTTTAATTGCAGATTTAGATTCTACAGGAAAAAATACATAAGTTTTGTATTTAACATTTTCTTTGGAAAATCGTAGATGGCACTGTAATCGAGTAAAATACAGTAAGAATCATTTACATTGAAAAGTCTGGAAACAGTCGAATAACTCGAGAAATACACATCTGATTGAAAAACAGAAAATTACGTGTTGAATATTTTAGAAAAATGACAACTTTGATATCCCTAAATAGATTTTTCTAAAATATTGAACACATAATTTTCCATTTTTCAATCTGACATAATACTTGTATAGGACTCGTACGAGAGAAATCCAGACAAGCGACGTTATAACATTGTTTTAAATCCTGAATCCTGATGAAGGCTGGGTACGTAGCCAAAAGTACTAGATGTTATGAGTGAGATCCAGAAAAGCAACATTATAACACAGTTTTAAATCCTGAATCCTTATGAAGGCTGGGTACGTAGCCAAAAGTACTAGATGTTTTTAATGTCATTTTTTAACATCTATTAAAGTATTTTTTCATCTTTTAGGTAATTGATAACATTATTTGTGTATTTCTATACTATCATTTAAGATTTCAAAGTTCCCCCTCTTTCCCCCCAGGGGCCAGAGTTGGGAGGGGGAGCCACTTTGATATCCCTACATAGATTTTTCAAAAATATTGAACATGTAATTTTCTATTTTTCAATCGATGTATATTTCTCAAGTTATTCGATCGTTTGCAGACTTTTTAATGGAAACGATAAACGATTCTCACTGCATTTTACTCGATTACAGTACCATTAAAGATTTTATGAAGAAAATGTTTCAAGTATATTTTACTGTAGAATCTGAATATACAATAAAAAAAGAGGAGGGGGGCGGCGTTATCATTTAAGATTTCAAAGTTGCTTTCTTTCCCCCCAGGGGGAAGAGTTTAGGGGGCAACTTTGATATCCCTAAATAGATTTTTCAAAAATATTGAACATATATTTTCTGTTTTTCAATCCGATGTATATTTCTCTAGTTATTCGACTGTTTCCAGGCTTATTGGACACCCTGTATATATTTGTAATTTGTATACATATGTATATATATCACTGGCACCCAGCAAACATAAAAGTACCCAAGAAAGTACCAATATTTCATTGTGTCTGTCATATATCCTATAACACTTTGATGAACCACAGGATTCCATCTAATGACATCTCATATGTCTAAACTATGCAATTTAACAAAGGTTCTAGGGATATAATATACAATAATGATTAATATTAGGCAACTGAATATTATTTATTTTTTTGCAGTTGAAATAAAATCAATTTTAATGTATTTGTTACTTTTAGTAAACACAAACATTTCATTGAATGCAAGTAATTATACCAAAACATTTAAAACTTTGAGTTTCCCTTTAACAGAACTGAAATTACATACATTGTTTTAAATTTTTGATACAACAAAATGATAGATTCAATATGCAAACAATTTTTTAAATGTGAAACATTTTTTCTATTTAGAAAATTCCAATCTAGTGCAGTGATGTAGTCGTAAAAAAACCCAGAGAGTTATATGCTATAGACTATAGAGTATATTCTAGATTAGCGAGTATAGCTTTAACTTGAGTGACAGAGGGAATACAGCGCTTATTTAAAAAAAAAAAAGCAGAGGGTATATGACATATACCGCTATATAACATATTCCGCTATATACTGTCAATGAAATCCATGGTCTAGTGATTTTTAATTTGCAGAAGGTATCAGATACAAATAAATATCTACATACAAAGACACATAAACAGATAACCCTTCTCATCATGCTTTAGTTAGGTAAAAGAAAAATCAATACACAGTTTAAAAAATTAAAAGCTGTAGCTATGAAATAAATATATTTTCCTAGAAATAAAAGATAAGATTGACTTTGAAATAATCGGTCAAGTGTGAGTTTGACTCGCATACAAAGTGTTCCAAACAATAAATTTATTAATTACTAACTGCAATATTTACAAAAAAAAAAAAAAAAAAAAAAAAAAACTTTGCTAAAAGAAAAGCGATTGTTGTCTATATTTGATGCAATAGTAAACAATTTTAAGGCAATTTAAAAAAAAAAAAAAAAAAAAAAAAGCTCAACAACACAAAACTTTGATTTTTAAACATAAAAGCATCATACTTGCAGGCATGATTATTGAAGTGATTTATAATTGAAACTTTTTTCATTATAATGAATTACCTATTGAGTTATAAGCGGAGAAAGTAGGAATGATTAAAAAATGGATCTTACTTAATTTGAAGAAGACAATCTCATTAGGCTGGAATAATCCTACTGGCATGAATTAAAAATCCTCTTTTATTTTTATATTAAAAAGAAGAGGAGATCTTGAAATTTAGGATTATGACAAGCTTATGTACGATGACATCACTCGATTTTTAGAATAATTGAAATACCTTAAAATGGTATTACTTAAACTCTCACTTCCGTGCCGACAAAAACGTTCTACAAAACCATTTTCGACAACAACATATTTTCTCACACAGCTTGGAAAGATACAGTTACAAAAAAAAAAAAATCTTTCTCACACAGCTTAGAAATTTACATTTACAAAAACAAAACATCTTTCTCACACAGCTTAGAAAGATACATTTATGAAAACATCTCCTGTTAGTAGGAATTCAATTGGATTCGCGACAATCTCCCAAATTGAGTTTTCAACAGGAAAACTCAACAATAGGCACAACACAATTCAAAATAACACAAAATATGTGTAATATTATACTTACATTACATGGCCAAAGCATAAATATTCTTAACACTGATTTTCAAAGACAAATTATACAATTTCCTGCAAAAATTCAAACAAAAATTAAACATATTATTACAATTTCAAATTAACACTAGGAAATGGGATATACAAAAAATAAGGGGAAAAAAGTTTATAATGTTCAATGTTCAATGTTCAAAAAATAGTCTTATGACTATTTTGGAACAGTCACTGTTCTGCCACTTCTCGTTCGTAATACTGGCTCTAAAGATTGTTCTTTTGGAATCTCTAGATTGTACAGTGTTTGGGTAAGTATCGTCTGCAGCTAGCCAAATTTGCATGTTCCTTGGTTTCATGTGCTCCGAATTTATGTAAGTTTCTTTTTCTTACTTTCCGCGTTTGGCAACACTCAGGGTTCTGTTTTGCTTCTTGTTTTTAGAATGAAAATATCACAGAGTAAGGAGTTTTAAACAGAGAATCAACTCTCATACACTGCAATGGTAACTTCTTTAACATGGGATTACACATAGACAGTGGCGCTAGCTGCGGATGACTCGAAAACTACAGCCGTAACAGAAGCGAGGTTGCTAATAGAGCTATATATCACTTTCTTGGCGACAAGTGAGGGAAGAAAAAGGAAAAAAAAAATGCTTCTTGTTTTGGTTGGTTGATTTTAAGACGGTCGATTATCTATCTACGCGAATGAAAACAGATTTATTATTTTTAACATGTTCTGAAACAATCGGAATTCAACTCTATTTTAAAATAAGTGCTGTGGTAAAACAAAATTTTTTTTTTTCCAAGTTTGAAAAAAAAATTTGATTTTTTAAACAAATTAATTTTTTTAATATTTTTTATTAAATTATTCTTTGAAGATCAAATAGGTCATTATAATTATTCAAAATGCTACGAAGATATACGTGTATTGTTTATAAGAACAAGAGTGAAAAGTTATTTTTTATTCCTAAGGATCGGTAAGTTGTGATTTATTTTCATGTTTTATTTTTGTTCTTTTTTAGGTCATAAAATGCTTTCCTATGGGGATGCAGACGATTTTTCAAATTTCATTTTTATTTGAAATGAAAAGGGAATATTTGCGTAATGGATTTAGATGTAAAATTATGAATGCTAAATTTTCGATATGGATTTCCAATAGTTTTAAAATTTTGCTTATAAATTTAATAGAATTTAGAAATTAATTGTTTAAAATATTTGAAAATGTTTTTGCATCTGTTTGGGAGATATAAACATCTTACTTTCATATTTTTTACAATTTTTAAAATCATTTATTTTTACTTACCACTTTAATTTAAGGATTCTAATTTCTGGAACATTCGAAGAATTTTATATGTTTATAAACATGCATGCAATTGAAAAAATAATAATTGCGGATTGTACGAAGTTAAAATGAGATTTAAAAAAAATGATCTGCAGATTTACTAGTATAGGAAAAAACTTAGTACCATGTTTACATTGCGATAGAAAATGTATATGAATAAAATTTTATATAGAGAATTTTTTTTAACATGAATGAAATTTATGGTATGGCAGTTATTTTAACGATAACATAAAGTCAAAATTTGTTAAAAATCTGCCAACACTGAATATATATAAAATATTTCATACATAATAGAATTTGAAAAATAAAAACAAAAATAACACATAGAAATAAACCACAACTTGCCGATTCTTAGGAATAAAAAATAACTTTGACGTCTTGTTCTTGCAAACAATACACTCCTCTCTTCGTAGCATTTTGAAGAATTATAATAATTATAATCAACTATTTGATCTTCAAAGAATAATTTTAATAATAAGTATTAAACAAGATTCGAAAATCAATTAGCGAATGCCGAAAATTTGCACATGCGCAAATGACAACATCAAAAGACGCCAAGTAGAATAGGGTTACACTTAAACGGAAATCACGAAGATAAAAATCGCCAAAGCGATGATTTAGTTCTTAAGTCATCCGCCGCAGTCGCTCTTTTCAGGCGAAGTTGGGTCTCTGTCCTTACTCTGTGGAAAATATGATGTTATAGAATAAGCCGTGTGATGGCTCGCTTATATTTGTGAGTGAATAAATCCGCTTTTATACAGTCCATTAGTTTTAGTTAAGTGTTTTTAGTTAAGAACCAGCAGTGTGTGTGTATAGTTAAAAAACGCAACAATATTCTTGGTATAAGTCTAGCCGGAGCGCTAGTGAAAAAAAAAAGTGAGAATCGAACATTTTTCTGAACTGTCGTGATGCCGTTTATGACGAAAGATTACCTCAGCTTGTGAGGTAAGTTAACTTTGAACATTATATTTCGTGTGTAAAAATAATTTGCTATTTAAAACTGTAGAATTGTGATGAGAATATAGTTTAGATTTAAACTAAATTTCGTATTAACATATTTTAGAACTGGTTTTGGGTTTGATTTAAGTAAAAATGAGTGAACTAACAACTTTTAAAACGAAAAGAACTGCTCTACGGAGAAGTGTAACGAATTATATTAAGAAAATTGAAAGTATAATCGCAGATGCTGAGATTAATTTAACAGAGTTAGAAGAAAATATTGAACTGTTAAAATAGAAAGAAACGGAACTAAAAAAACTTGATAGGGAAATTGAAAGTTTAAATACAGAATCTAAACAATTAGAGTGTGAGATAGATACCGCACAGGAAATTTCAGATAAAATTGATTTGTGGAAATTTAAAGGTGAAAAAGTATTGAAAATCGAAAATGCGAAGTTAAATAAGAGTGAAAATAAATCTGATAGTGTAATTTCCGAAAACATTTTTGAGAATATTAAATTACCTAGGTTATCATTACCTACTTTTGGAGGCAATATCACTGAATGCATAGCATTTAAAGATCTTTTCAGTGCATGCGTAAACAGTAATACGACTATATCTAATGCTCAAAAATTGCAGTATTTGAAGGCTTCATTAAAAGGTGAAGCGTATCGCGTCATTCAGTCTATTCAAATTTCGGATTCTAATTTTGAAATTGCATGGAATCTACTAGACGAAATATATTCAAATAAGAGAGAACAAATTTTTGCATATATTAAACGATTTCTAAGTTTACCAGCAATTCAAACAGAATCAGCTGTTGCTATTTTAAATCTAGTTGATAACATTATTGAAATTATTTGCTCGTTAGAAGTATTGAACCAAACCATTGACAAATTTGGGGATATATTAATGACTTATTTAATTTTGCAAAAATTGGATCCTTCTACAAAATTGTGGTGGGAACGTCAGCTTAAAAGCAATGAAATTCCGAAACTTAAGAACTTAATTGAATTTCTTAAGAATTATGCAAGAACTCTTCAAAATAGCAAGTTAGTGGTAAATAAGGTACCTAAATCTGTATTTCCAAATAAGAGTAATGCTTTTGTAGCTACTTTGAGTTGTGGTTACTGTAAAGAAGAACATAGTTTAGCTAAATGCTCGAAATTTCTTAATTTGCCTGTTCAACAACGAGCAGATTTCGTAAAACATAATCATTATTGCTTCAATTGCCTATCTAATATGCATTTTCTCAATAAATGTAAGAGTCTAAATACGTGTCATCATTGCTTTAAGAAACATCATAGTATTTTGCACATGGTAAACAATTCAAGAAATAAGACTCAGACGAATAGTATGTCCCCACACGCACAAGAATTTATCCCTAAAAAAGTTGAGTCAGCGAGTGATAATGTTTCGTCTACAGTCTGTGCCTCTCATTGTGAATCAAACGCAAAGAGTAATCAAAAGAGTCATATTTTGTTGTGTACCGCATTAATAAAAGTTCAAAATTCTAAACAAGAATTTGTAAAATGCAGATGTTTATGTGATACAGGCTCTCAGAAGTAATTTATTTCTAGAGAATGTGTAAACAAATTAGGATTAAAGGTAAAAGATAGTTCTATTTCTGTGTCATGTTTGGAAACATTTAATACTGTGAGTAATGGGGAAGTCGATTTATTATTCACTTCTCACTTCAAAAGTGATCTTAGAGTATCAACATCAGCATTCGTAATTTATAAAGTGACAGATAATATTCCCTATGTGTCTTTACCTTCAGTCATTTGCGATAATTTCAGTGATTTAATGTTAGCTGA
The DNA here is from genome assembly GCA_963931845.1 of Maratus michaelseni. Taxonomy (NCBI): domain Eukaryota; kingdom Metazoa; phylum Arthropoda; class Arachnida; order Araneae; family Salticidae; genus Maratus; species Maratus michaelseni. Next base: position 191,250,357 of record OZ007590.1, read on the forward strand.
TCCATTGTTTTACAAGTAAAAAAAAAATTGACATTTTATTTGGTGTAAATGTATTTATGCATTTAATGACTGGGGGAATTGTCAAACGTGAACCTAACCTTCCATTTGCCTTAAATTCGAGACTTGGGTGGATAATTTCGGGTACTACAAATTTTGAAACGCTGGCTACTGAACCAGTACATGTAAATCATTTAAGTACAAAAACTGACGAGTTAGTAAATTCATTCTGGGAATTAGAAAAAATTCCAAATGTGCAACCTTTAACAGTTGAAGAAAAACATTGTGAAAAACATTTTGAGAGTTCTCATTTTAGAGAAAAATCAGGCCGCTATTCAGTCGCATTACCATTCAAACAGGATCGAGATATTTTAGGTGATTCACGCCAAATGGCGCACAGAAGATTTCTTTATCTTGAGAAAATACTAATATCCATGCCAGAAATTTACAACCAATATGTTCAATTAATGAAAGAATATTTATCTCTGGGCCACATGGACTTCGTTTCGAATACAGATCGTGTATTAGAAACTAAACATTATTACATCCCACACCACTTCGTCTTAAACGATTCTAATTTAACTACCAAATTAAGAGTAGTTTTTGATGCGAGTGCTAAAACAACAACAGGTGTTTCTTTAAACGACACTCTAATGATAGGTCCCAAAATACAAGATGATTTAATTTGCATTTTATTAAGGTTTAGATTTCTTAATATTGCCATAACAGCTGATATAAGAATGATGCATAGGCAGGTAAAAATTCATGACAAAGATAGGGATTTTCAGAGAATATTATGGAGAGATAGTCCAGATAAACAAATACAAGTCTTTCGCTTAAATACTGTCACGTATGGAACTGCTGCTGCTCCATATCTTGCAACTAAAGCTTTGAGTCAGTTAGCAATTGATGAGGGTCTTAATTTCCCAAAAGCAAAGTCTATAGTTTTAAGAGATTTTTATGTCGACGATGTTTTTACTGGTGTTGAAATAGTCAGGAAGGTACTGAATTGATATCTGATTTGCAAAAAATGCTAAAAAAAGGTGGGTTTGAGCTACATAAATGGTCCACAAATGAACCATCACTATTGAAAAATGCTGGGTTATCAAACACAATTAACGATAATATACATAGTGTAGTGGGCAATAAGGCCACAAAAGTTTTAGGAGTGGAATGGCATCCTGATAATGATATGTTCAAATGTAGTTTCAGTGATATAAATTATCAAGGTGTCCCTACTAAAAGAATTATTCTGTCATTTGTCTCAACGCTGTTTGATCCATTGAGGTGGATTGCACCTTTTGTGATACTAACTAAAATGATCCTTCAAGAACTGTGGAAATTACAATTATCATGGGATGATCCAGTACCAGAAAATATTGACCAAAAGTGGAAAATTTTGTGCCAAGAAGTCAAACTCTTAAATTCCATATATATACCTAGAAAAGTAATTTTGCCCAATTATTCTCGATGTGAACTTCACGGATTTTGTGATGCGTCAGAAAAGGGTTATTCAGCAGTTATTTACGTTAAAACTTGTGATAGCTCTAACATTGATGTGAAACTTTTATTAGCTAAAACTCGCGTAGCACCACAAAAACCTGTCACGATTCCAAGACTAGAATTATGTTCTGCAGTATTACTGGCACACTTAATACAGGCAGTCAGAGCTGCATTACATATAAAACCTGATTCTGTGCGCGCATGGAGTGATTCACAAATTGCATTGTCATGGCTAAGATCAAATCCTAAAAGATGGCAAGTCTTTGTAGCCAACAGAGTATCTGAAATCCAATCCATTTTACCAGCTGAGAATTGGAACCATGTGGACGGAAAAGAAAATCCTGCTGATTGTGCATCACGTGGGTTACTTCCTGCAGAACTACTGTCCCATGACTTGTGGTGGAACGACCCACTATGGTTAAGATGTAGTGAGGTTCCAATGCATGAACCTATTCCCATAAATGAAGAAGAATTACCAGAAGCACCTAAAACCTTATCATTTGTAGCTTCTGAAACTGTAAAAGAGCTTGATGTTATATCAAAAATATCTTCGTTTTCCAAATTGCAACGCATATTTGAGATTATTGAGATTCATCTCCAATTCAAAGGTAACACGTGTAGAAAGAAATACATCCTTTTTATCAAGCAGTGAAATTCAAGCCGCAACACGCTGCATTATTCGGATAGTTCAACAAGTGAACTTCAGTAAGGAAATTCAGTATTTAGAAGCTGGAAAAGAGCTACCTGCAAATAGCAGTCTCATGTGCTTGTGTCCAATTTTAGATGATAACAAAATGTTAAGAGTAGGAGGAAAATTGAAAAATGCACAGCTGTCGGAGAATGAAAAGCACCCAATCTTATTACCAGCAAAGCACCATGTGACTAAGATCATAATTAAACATTATCATGAAAAATACTTACATGCAGGTCCAGAACTTCTTCTTTCTTTAATTAGACAGCAATTTTAGATCATTACTGCTAGGTCTGTTATTCGGAAAATGGTAAGAGCTTGTGTTACGTGTTGCAGATATAAAGCTCAAACTGCAAAACAAATAATGGCTGATCTTCCAGCATCCAGAGTAACACAATCACGACCATTTAATCGAGTTGGAACAGATTTTTCAGGACCATTCATGATTAAATATCGTGCAGGACGCGGAGTAAAATCATTTAAATCATATGTGTGTGTATTTGTCTGCTTCGTCATCAAGGCAGTCCATCTTGAAGTCGTCGAAGATCTTTCAACAAAGGCATTCTTAAGTGCATTAAAACGATTTATTGCAAGAAGAGGGAAACCTTTTGAGATTTTTAGTGATTGTGGAACCAACATTATAGGTGCAGAAAAAGAAATTAACAAATATCTGTTGCAGTGCAAGCAGAATGAAGAAATTCGCAAATTTTTGTCGTCAGAGGAAATAACTTGGACATTTAATCCGCCTTCTGCTCCACACTTTGGTGGACTGTGGGAATCTGCAGTAAAATCCATGAAATCGCATCTGAAGAAAACCGTCGGTGACACTGTATTAACCTATCCTGAATTCCAAACCTTGGTTACACAAGTTGAAGCTTGTCTCAACTCTAGGCCACTGGGTCCCATATCATCTGACCCAACAGACTTAACTGATCTAACGCCAGGTCGCTTCCTAGTTGGAACTTCTCTAACTGCCATACCCGAACAAGATCTAAGTCACAGTTCCTTGAGTCACCTTGATAGATGGCATGTGAGACAGTTCATCTTACAGCAATTTTGGAAAAGATGGAGCCGGGAATATTTGGCTCAACTTCAGCAAAGACCTAAATGGCAGAAAAGTCAGCGAAATTTAGACGTCCATGACTTAGTCCTCATAAAAGATGACAATCTTCCCCCACTTAAATGGAAATTAGGGAGAATACTAACTGTTCATCCAGGTTCAGATAATAAGGTCATAGTTGTAACGATGAAGACTAGTAGTGGTGTAATCAATCGTCCAGTAGTGAAACTGTGTCCTCTTCCTATAGAAACTAAAAACTGTGAACTGAAAACTGTTTAATATTTTTCTTTTTTTTTTGCATTAATTTGTTTGTGTTATTAATTGTTTTTGTCATTATAGTAAGAAATTGTATGCAACTAACCGCTTGCTGAAATCCCACGGGATTTCAACGGGGGCCAGAATGTTTGTGTAAGTATCGTCTGCAGCTAGACAAAGCTGCATGTTCCTTGGTTTCATGTGCTCCGAATTTATGTAAGTTTCTTTTTCTTACTTTCCGCGTTAGGCAACACTCAGGGTTCTGTTTTGCTTCTTGTTTTTAGAATGAAAATATGATGTTATATAATAAGCCGTGTGATGGCTCGCTTATATTTGTGTGTGAATAAATCCGCTTTTATACAGTCCATTAGTTTTAGTTAAGTACCAGCAGTTTGTATGTATAGTTAAAAAACGCAATAACATACAGTTTTTGTATTGGTCTTAAAAGTTCACCATTTTCAGTTTTTACCCGAGCAACTCTCGGGTGACCATCTTTTCCAGAAATTAGTTCTTGCACACGAGCTAAAGTCCAATACGTACGTTTCTTATCAGACTCTACGAGAACGAGATCACCAACGGTCAGTTGCTTGACATTCTTTTGCAGGTAATTTTGTTGGCATAACTGCCCTAAATACTCAATACGGAATCGTCTTCTAAGATGTTCTCGAACTTGTTGTCTATACTTTGCTCTTCTGTTTAATTCTTGTGCGTCAATTGCATCAAAATCTATCACATCTGAAGATCTTATTTCTTGAAGAAACATTGATGGTGTTAAAGGTGCTAGATCATCCACATCTTCTGAGACATACGTAAGTGGTCTAGCATTTACAACTTGTTCGCAGTCACAAAGAATTGTGATAAGCTCTTCATAGGATAATGAGGCTCTACCTAGTACTTTCCTCAAGATGCGTTTCTCCATTTGTATCAACCGCTCCCACCAACCACCCCACCAGGCAGCAGTAGGCGGATTGAATTTCCAACGAATCTTTTGTACAGCTGCTGCAGCTGAGATCTGTTCCCAATCGATGTCTGAAAAAGCTCTATCTGCACCGACAAAATTTTTACCATTATCAGAATAAACGGTCGTCGGTCTTCCTCTTCTCGCTATAAAGCGCCTAAAAGATTGGAGGAAGGTATCTGTTGCTAATGACGTCACTAATTCTAAATGTATGGCCCTGTACACTGCACAAGTGTACAACACAATCCATACCTTTTTTCCATTTTTCAAATATAAGGGCCCAGCTAAATCTACTCCAGTTATTTGGAATACTGCCGCATCTTGAATTCTTTCTGATGGCAATGCAATAGGTTCTGACTCTGTCTTTTGTGCACTAAATATTTTGCAACGCACACATTTCTGAACTACTGCTCGAATTGTTTTCCTGGCTTTCAGGATCCAGTAGTCTTCTCGTATAGATGTCATCAAAAGAGCCACTCCTGCATGTAATAACTCTTGGTGTTTCCAGGAGATCAACACGGTGGACTACAGGATGGTCAGACGGCAAAAGAATTGGGTACTTAAAATTGACAGTATCTTCTCGATAGATGACTTGTGTTTTTACTCTGATGATACCATCTTCATCTAGGATTGGTCTTAGGCTACGAATTTTCTCATTATTCTTTTCATCAAAGCTGTCTTTCTGGATCAAAATCATTAATTTTCTTTCAGCTTGTTCTATTTCAAAACATGTAAGTTCAGATACTTCTTTTGAATTCGGTTTTCTTGAATTACTTATGAATCTTAGAATCCATGCAATCAATCTTATTATTTTCTTGTATGATGAAAATCGTCGATAATACCAATCATTAGGTTTCGTGTTCTTGTTTAATGCTGAAATGACACTTTTCCGTTTCTCAGCATTAATAACTTCTTCATCTGGTGATTCGATATTTTGAGGCCAAGTAAATTCTGGCTCAGCCAGCCAGCTGGTCCCTCCCACCATTTTAGCTGCAAGAACTGTTCAATGGAACAACCGCTGGATGGCAGATCAGCCGGATTAAATTTTCCTGAAATATGTCGCCACTGATTTTTCTGTGATAAAGACCTGATTTCTTCTACACGATTCCAGACAAATGTTCCCCATCTATCATCTCGCTTTATCCAGCTTAAAGCTGTGGTTGAATCACACCAATAACAGATCTTCAAATTTGTAATTCTTAAATCAGCAATGACACGACTACCCAACCTGGCTCCAATGCAGCATGATAAAAGCTCTAACCGCGGTATAGTTAGGTTCTTAAGAGGAGCTACTCTTGCGCGTGCTTGTATAAAACTCACCAAAATTTCATTTTCCTTCTTTACTCTCAGAAAAATACAAGTAGCATATGCGTGTTTACTGCGATGTGAAGACTTACATCATTTTCAAAGTTATATAGATTCATCCAGCGCTCAAGTTTGATATCAGAAATTAATTTTATTCCCTGCACCCACTTCAAAAATTGTTTAGCTAAATTCTCTGAAATTAATTCATCCCACTTTAATTTCAACTTCCAGCATTCTTGTAGAATAAGTTTAGGGAGCAAAGTCACGGGTGAGGCAAATCCCAGAAGATCAAAAACCTTCTGAGCCAATGAAAGTAGAGCTCGTTTTGTAGGAATAATTTGCTCTTCCTCAATAGGGCCGATTTTGCAAGATAGGGTATCGTTTTCTAGATCCCAGTTTAAGCCTAGTACTGGTGTTATGTTAACTGTTGAAGTTTCAGACATAATTTGAATTGGATAATTTGACAGCCATCCCCTTAAATTGAATTTCGCGGAGGACAGTAACATTCTCGATTCAATTATGAATTTGTTTAACTCTTCAGTTGTGTTGAAACTACAAACACAATTATCTACATACAAAGATTCATTCAAAGTCTCTGCTGTAGAAACAAAATTGTCAGGTGTACTTTCCAGATGGTGTTTCAGAGTAGCCGCTAGTAAAAAAGGGCTGCAATTGATTCCGAAAACCACACGTTTATGTCTGTAAATTATATTATCCTTCCATAAAAACCGTAGATAGTCTCTATCACGTTCTGTAATACCTATCTGCAGGAATGCCTTTTCTATATCAGATACTGCACCAACAGGAAATTTCCCAAAACGATGCAATATTGAAGGAATCATTTCAATCATATTTAATCCTTTATCCAGACAATAATTTAATGAAGGAAAACCTTTCACATGAGCCGAAGCATCAAAAACCGGCCTTACTTTAGTAGTTTCACTCGATTCTTTAAATACAGGCCTGTGTGGCAAATAATGTATTTTGGATTTTTTATTATCGACCACCCTTTCAATTATTCCTGCATTTAACCATGTATCAAATACTTCATTATAAACTTCAGTTTTATTCAAATTTGATAACCTTTTCTTCGTTGCAGCAAGCCGTTTTTCGGCCAATTCTCTATTACTACGTAAGCGGGCATTATCTAGTACCCAAGGCAATGCTACTTCATACCTCCCATCTGAATCTATTCTTATGTTTCTTTTAAAATGTTGCATAGTTTCTTCATGAATTTCATTTTTAGTTTTAGATTCAACCAGATCAGTTATACCAAGAATATCTAGCTTCCATAAATTAGCAACGAAACTTTCGTTCCAAAGAGACGAAATAACCATAAGAGAATCATTTGTTTCAGATTTAATACCTGGAATTTTCCCCATGAGAGTCCACCCCAAATGGGTCTTTACAACAACCGGACCATTTTTTAAAATTTTAATATTTCCGGTCAGTAATTTTCCCGCCACATCGGAACCAATTAACAATTTCATTTCATTTTCGGTTTTACATACATTATTTTCAACATCCGAAATATTGATACCATATTTATTTAATTCTTTTAACCAAGGTCCATTTGGCACCTTTTTTATATTAGAACAAATAACAGGAACATCTAAAACATGCATATCACATTTATAACTATTATCAATACTACTTAAATGAATTCTATATTTGTTGTGGTTTGTCTCACTTGTTTCAACACCACCAAATAATTTATGAATTAATTTAACTTCATCAATACTTTTATAATTCAAATACTTAATTACATCTTCTGATAAATATGAACGCTCAGAGCCCGTATCTATGACTCCCCGTACAATTTTTTCTTTACCATCGTGCTTTACACGTACATGCAAAGTTTGTAATAACACTGTTGGGTCGGAACCTTGAGTAGTCAAAACAGTATCACTACTCCCTGACTCATGTTTACGACTTTCTAACGCCGTATTACTCTCTTCATTACAAACATTTTGACACATTACAGCAAAATGCCTTTTACCACAATTTAAACATTTAATCTTCGATTTACAGTGACGTGAAATATGATTTTTCTTAAGACAGACAAAACAAGCTCCCTTTTTCAAAATTATACTTCGTTTATCTTCAAAAGAAAGCGAATTAGCTTTAAAACATTTTTCTGATAAGTGACACTTGTCACAAAATATACATGCTTCATCATATTTCTTAATTAAATGTTTATCTTTAGATTTATCACCCACAAATAAATCAGTAGCAGTTGGCATAGAATTATATTCAACATTTTTAAATCTAGTAAAATTCTTAGATTTATCAAAACCAAAACTAGTACGTGCCAATAAAATACGTTCTTCAGACAGCACTTCATTTTTTAAGAAATTAAGTATAGAATTTAATTCACTCTTACCTTGACCAGACTTTTCACGATCTCGTTCCCGAATTCGGAGAACATCATGAGGTAAACACGATTCCACCAACGGGAATAAAATGCTCGCGTATTTATCCTCTGTGACCCCAAGAGATTCCAACGATCTAAGTTTGATTTCTAGGTTGTCATATAACGATGACAAATTGCACTCTCTTCTCGATGTATTATTATTGCATAATACCAACTGCAGCAGATCGCGAACATAAATTTGTATCAAGGAATCTTCTCTTCCGAATCTTTCTTTTAGATGTTGAATTACTTTAGGATAATTTTCAGCCGATATAGGATAACTGTTCACAATTTGAGACGCTTTCGATTTCGGAGTAATTGCTTGCATCAGACATACGAACTTCGAGTGATCGTCTAACACAGTGTCTTCGTGAATTTTCTGGAAGGTATTCCAAAACGTTAGCCACGATCTTGAATCTCCATCAAACGGCTGCAAGCTTATTTCAGGTAATCTAAGTGTGCGGGATCCCATTCTTTCGATTTCTATCGAATTAGGTAAAGGATGTTGGTGTTCGACGGCAGGCTTAACGAAAAAATGTCTTACATTTTTCTTCACTGTTATTAATTTTTCATGGTATTCTTCGCATGTTTCGAATTCTTTTACATAATCTTTTTCCGCAGACCCATTCGACAACATAAAATTTAATATTTCGTCATCTGTGGAACGTAATCTAGATGTTTTGTCTACTAGTTGATCTAATAGCTCTTCTATTAGATTAACATCTGGGCTTGACTGGTTAAGAGCTTCGTTTAAAGCATTTAAAGTCTTCGTAAATGCGCTTCTAAGCGGCGTTCTTTTTATTTTTAACGCATCCATACTTGAACAGTTTTCCACTTAAAAAATATTATTTCCTATGTCCCTGTTCGGGCGCCAATTTATCGCAAATTACATACATAGCGATTTTCGAAACATTAAAACTACCCGTTTTAATACTTTCGTCATTTTAAAGCAAAGGAAAATAATACTTTAATACGTGAAAAACAGTCCTCTTAAAAAACATAATGAATATCTTTATTCTCTCCCTTCCGTGCCGACAAAAACCTTCTACAAAACCATTTTCGACAACAACATATTTTCTCACACAGCTTGGAAAGATACAGTTACAAAAACAAAAAACATCTTTCTCACACAGCTTAGAAATTTGCATCTACAAAAACAAAACATCTTTCTCACACAGCTTAGAAAGATACATTTATGAAAACATCTCCTGTTAGTAGGAATTCAATTGGATTCGCGACACCATAAAAAGTTTAACTTCATTCACGGTAAATTTGAAGCAGGCACTGGAACCCGGATTTCAAACCTTAACAACAATGTATATACACACACACAGGGCTTAACAAATGCGGTCGCCAGGTTGCCACTGGCGCAATCTTTTTCTATCTGGCGACCAACTTTTAAAATCTGACTTTTTATTTATTTTTTGCTTTTTTTTTTTTTTTTTCAAAAATTGACCTAAGAAATGATCACAGAAAGTTTTCCTTTCACCTCCACCTTTATTCGAGCGTGGCAAGCAGCGATTTTCCTCTTCTATCGTACTTTTAGTTGAAGAGCCAAGTTTAAAAGGCATTTATTTCCCATCTCATGCACAGAAAATGTCTTTTTTCCGTTATAGTCAGCTAGCATGCCACGTGATTAGAATGTGGGAAGAGAGGGTGGGGGAGATTTCAATAAAATAGTAAGACATCGTGATAATCTTGTAGCCTCTGTGACGGCATCTAAAATTGGATACAATAGCTAAAAAATGTTTAAGGTTTTTGTTTGTTTGTTTGTTTGTTTGTTTCAAATCTGATTTTTGTATTTCAGAATTAAAACTGATTAATATATCACACTCATTTAAAAGAATAATGTCTAAGTTAAGTGATTTTAAGTAATTCATTTGAAATAAATCTATAAAACTGAATTAAAATTTTAAGAATAACTAATTTTAAGGAAATTAAATAATATGTGTTTTTTAAATATTTCCCCCTCACATAAAATGCATGATGCTTTTACTATCTACACACATTGCACAATAAGTAGGCGCCACCCTGGTTTGGAGACGTCTATATGATGTAAAAGATTGGGGGTACTACTTCTTTGCAGAGACTGGTTGCTTTTAAAAAAGAAAAAAATTTAAATATATATTATGTGTTCTTTTTTTGTTTGGTAACAATTTATTTCGCTAATGAAAGCTTTTGAGCTGCCTGGTCCCATGGAACTCTAGAACCTTTTTGCATTTAAATTTTCATTTTGTTTTTATATTATAGTACTGCTGGAAAAGTAGATAGGGTAAATATTTTTACTGGTGAGTAGAAATTTTTGCTGGCTACCAGATTTTATCAAATTTGTAAAGCTCTGTATACACATCATACTAAGACCACCATCATACAAGACTGTATTCTAAACCATCATGCTAGATTCTGATTGAATTTTTAGTTGCAATCAGGCCCTGACTATCGCACGGGCACCCGGGGCACATGCCCTGGGCACGAAAGGCACATGCCCTGGGCACGAAAATTCTGAGGGGCACGAAATTTTTCATAATTTTACCTAAATTTCCATTTTAAAAGAATCATAATTGTGCCCACGTTTTTATTTCGTTTAGGACATTTGTTTGCACTCAGTATCAGTTTGGTTGTATCATTTAATATCAATAACATCATTAATAAGTAGACTTCTTATCGTTATTTTCTAGTAATGGATATACTGTATTTATCAAGTCGTTCAATTTTATCATATTGCGATTTATTCAAAAAGTGATACAATTGAAAAAATGTGATATTTGAAATATTAATACGAGGGACAAAAATACATCTCAATCTATGGTTAAAAGCACATTTCAATAAATAATAGAAAAAAATGTTTTATTTTTATTCCTGGAACCGTTTTTGAATTTTCCAGAAAATTTAATTTTTTGAGTTGACACTTTTCGAATAAGTATGTAATATGTAAACAAACTAGTATCAGTAAATCAATCAATGTAAGGGGGCACGAAAAATTGATAGTGCCCTGGGCACAGAAACTTGCTAGTCGGGCCCTGGGTCCTGGAGGGGTCTCGGCTGTTTGGGAGACTTATATCTTTTCTTTATTGTTTTTGATAAGAAAGAGTATGTTCTTAAGCCCCAGTCGTCGAGCAAATGTTTTTATCGTGATGGTCAGGAGATGGTAGCCTTCAATATAAATTAATAGGCCTGTGAGGTGTGTCACGGTCTCTCTTTTCTAATGCTACTGAGAGTTGCAGGTGAAGCGGTAGTATTGAATTCTACTGAATATTGGTGTTAAGCAGAAGGCTATAGAAAGTGTGGCCGCTGGAAGTGTTATGGAAAAGGAGTAGTGAATCTCCCTCGGATCAGCGATGAAATTGTTCACGGGTCGACGGACTGTGTCTATGAGTCTACAAACCTGAATTGTAAATTCTCTAGGAGGTGCCTGCCAATAGTATCAGATTCCTATTGTATATTTGTAAGTAATATAACTTCCTAAGTCTGTTTCATCTTGCTTTTATTATTGATGTATATTAGTATGTAATGGCTTTATAATTGAACGACCATTATATGGTGATATGGTGATAATTTTAAAAATATGATGTCTAATTTAAAAGTAACCAATGAGTAGTTTCAATTTAAAGGATCATCCGTTATAATGTGTTATTATGATTATTTTGATAACTTAGTTGCTTTATAATTTTAAATGTTCAAATAAAGAAAATTTTGTTTATTCTCAAAGATGGTATGTTTTTCTTTGTACTATCTTTAAATAATTAATATTTTATATTCATAGTAAACCTACAAGAAAAGCTTAACCTTTCTGTGTGTGAGAATGAAATTATGAATATTCCAACTTTACTAAATTAAGACTTTTTGAATTTTTTTAATTTAAATTTCATAGCCCTTGTTTTAATGAACATTAATTAAGGTTCACTCAAAGTTATTCGATTGTATTTTTGATCATGTTTTAGTGATGGATAAATTAATAAGTTATGAAGCAGTAATATTAAATTTAAATTCATAATTGATTAACTTAAACCTTAATTCTCCTTTCTTTGGAATATTGTCATCTAAAATAAACATCAAAATGTTTATTTTAAAAAAGTAAAAAAAAAAAAAAAAAAAAAAAAAAAAATTAACCGGTTTCCTTTTTTTTATGCCACTATACGATCATACGCTTAACCAATCTGATTCTGTTCAAAATCTCCATAACTCTTTTAGTTTTAAGAACTCCATCACATCTGTATTTTATTAAATTTTCTCTTTCCCCTTTTTGTCCTCATATTAGAGGAATTTCAGGTTTCTCTTTAGTTTTCCAAATTTTTGTGATGTTTATATTCCGTTGATTTTATGTATATGGAGATTTGAGCTTGATCGGGTTGGAGTGGAGTTGGATGTTCTTAATGTATTACAGTGTACTATTTGATTTATAAATCTGTTGCCCCTTACTACATTTAATTTTATTTTAAAATGAAGACTTCAAAATTATCATGTTATAGTAACTTATACGGATTTTTAAGTTTTAATATTTTCATAAATTTAGTTTAAATTGCTCCTCCTTTCAGGGCAACAGATTTCAGTGGAGTTAATCAAGGTAAACTTGTTTTTAAATTATTTAATGAAGGGTGAGTTGTAAGTGATTCTTTTAAATTTTAAATTTAAGTAAGTTATTTTTGAAAGAACATCCAAAACCCCACAAGAAATGGAGCCTTAACAATTCGGTCTCTGGGTTATTATTGTTTACTTGTATGTATTTATATATCAAAGAGCAACTGGGTGTTTTTTCAATTTAAATTTTATTTATATGTTGAAGTGTAACAAGAGGTTTAGGCTCTCTCTCTGTGCTATGTTACAATTCCCAGTCAAAAATGTTTTGTATGAATAACTTTATCTTATTTACTAAAATCATAATCCTATACTTAAGTTTTATGTATTTATAAGGGTTTTTTTCCCCTCTCTTTTTTCATTTTTAAGTTGCCCCCCCCCCCATTTTTCCTTTTTTGTTGTTGTTTGTTTGTCATTTTTTAACCCTAACCATGGCAGATAAACATTCGGAAGCAATTGCCACTATTCAGCGGAAAAATGCATTAGTGGATAATTTATCAAATATTCCCCCATTCAATGGAGAGGCAAGCTCAGTCTGCTTCTCAGATTTTTCTGAGAAATTTGAGAGTTTTTCCAAATTATTCGACTGGACTGAGGAGGAAAATAAATTTGTTTTACTCGCCAGACTTTCAGGAGCTGCATCTAGGCGGATAAAAATTCACAAAGCGAAAACATCTGATGAATTATTGAAAATATTAAAAGAGAGTTACACTTCACAGACCACACCAGATGTTGCACTCAGTCATTTTTTAAATTTTAAACAGCCACCCAGTATGAGTGTACAGGAGTTCTACGATAAGGCGTATGATATGTCACTAAAAGCCCTTGTAATAGAAGGTATTCAGGGTGAAGTAGTCGATAAAAGCCGAACGGCTCTACTTCATTCCATGCTTTTGAGCAATCTTACACCAGAAGTGCGAAAGGGAGTAATTGCGAGAAACCCGCAATCCCCAGAAGAAATTCTCAAAATTGCACTTCTGGAAAAAAAAGCTTATAGAAGCATTAACCCTTTCTATAACCACCGCGAGGAGATTCTCAATCCAAATTTGCCCCAAAACCTACCCTGTGCTGCAGTTTTTCAGCAAGATAGCTCACAAAAGAAGGAGATAGACCAACTAAAGTCACAAATTGATGTATTAGCAGCAAAAATAGATAGTTTAGTTGATCTTAGAGCTAGGGATGTACAGGAGAAAATCCAGGAAGTAAGACCCGTAACCTGTTATAAGTGTTTCGTGCAGGGCCACTATGCCAGAGATTGTCCCCAAAGTTTCTTCGACTATAGATTTAGAAGGGGAGGTGGTCAAAATTTCAGGAGCCGTGGACAAAATTATAGAAATAGAGGTGAAAATCCTAGAGGCAACCATAATCAGCGAGGTGGATACAGAGGAAGAAGAGGTGGTTATTACCAAAACAATAGGAATACAGCTGCGAACAGAAATGAGGAGCAGGCGGTCAATAACACCCCAATAGCAAACAATGAAAATACACCTTTAAACTATTAGTGGCCGGATCAGATGTGGTCAAGTCGATCCCCAACAGGCCCCTGGACCCCCCCAACTGTGTATAGTGTTTTTTATCCCCAATCATATACCTTACCGACTGCAAGAATTTACATAAATAAAGTTTTCCAAAATGCATTATGTGACACGGATTCAGCAATCAACCTCCTGAGTGGTACTGATTATAGCTATTTAGAGAATTTTGAGACGGAGAATTGTAATATCCCCATTATGACTGTCACCGGTGAGAAAGTTCACCTATATAAGAAGGTATTTTTAAATTTTATTTGTGATAATGTTCAATGTCAAGCTGAATTTTATGTAGTCGAGGGAAAATTAGCAGAGGAATTCAATATGATTTTGGGGATGCCCTTTTTGAAAGAGTACCGGGCAAGTATAAACTGTGAAACTAATGCTGTCGCTCTTAAAGTGCCAGTAGCAGGCCAAAGTAAACAAAGCTTAGAAACCCCAAGTAATACTTCTTCAGGGTCTAATACTTGTCTTGCTACTAACTCTGTAAATATTTCAAATTCTGTACATAGTGTTAATTATGATTATAATTGTGTAAATAATGATATTGTTGAAAATAATTCTGTAAATATAAAATGTGTCAACAAAGTAGAGGAGAACACAAAAAGTGGTAATGCCAATAGCTCTCCTGAAAATTTTACATGTATTAAAGTTCACGATTCAGTTAGTGTTGAAAATGGGAATTATAGTAGTGAAAATATGGTAGTTCAGGACCCGCAGTTGAGTAATATGGGAAGAGATGTAGAGATAGTCATTCAAACTGAGTCAGATAAGGAAGTCAAAAGTGTTGCGCAGAACTTTTGCATGCAAACAATATCAGGCGGTAGCTCTGAGGATAATAATACTACAAATTCATTAAGTATTCAACATGTCGATAATCTATCAGCAGCGTGTCAGGCGTCCCAAGTTAATGTTACTGAAAATACTACTGAAATGAATAAGATTGATGAAAATGAAGATTTGGTAAGTATAGATGATAAGGTACCTGAAGTCGATGAGGAGAGCAGTGAGGATAGCAGTAGTGATAGAACCAGTAAAAATAAAAGTATAAGTTTCGCTGTATTATGTAGCAAAATTTCAATTCCCCCGCAGTCAAAAATGTTAGCCCAAGTTAAAAGTTACAAGGAAAATTTTATTAAGGAAAATGATATTGTTATGTTAGAACCTTTGGCGAAAAATTTAAATCAAGGTCTCCTTACCTCCAGAGCCATTTGCACTAAAGAACATGGCCTGTTTATTTCATTTGCAAATTTTTCAGACAACAGTATTCATTTAAATAAAGGAACCTTTGTTGCCAAAATTCAAAAATGTGTAGACAAGTCAAATGTACCCGTAATTTAAAATAAGTTAACTTGTAATGTAAATGTGGTCCCTCCAATTGGTGACTTTGATCACGCTGATCTCACTTGGAGCTCTGAAATTAATTTAGATCATTTAGAACCCCCATTAAAATTTAAAATGCAAAACTTTTTAGACCAAAACAAAGATGTATTTGCAGCATCGGTCTTAGATTTACCCGGCTGTGATACTATCCCGCATGAAATAAACTTAACTTCAAATAAACCAGTTAAAGGCAAAGCTTATAGAGTCCCCTACAAACTACGTCAAGAAATGGAAGACCAGCTTAATACTTTGTTACAGGCAGATATAATTTCCCCTTCCATGTCGGAATTTGCTTCTCCGGTTATTCTGGTTCGGAGATCAGACGGTTCCTATCGACTTGCTGTTGATTACAGAAGATTAAATAAAAATCTTGTTAAAGATGCTTATCCAATTCCTAACATTACCGACTCTGTTGATGCTTTAAGTGGGGCTAAATTTTTTTCAACGTTAGATTTAACTAGTGGTTTTTTTCAGCAGGTTATTCGCCCAGAGGATAGTCATAAAACTGCTATAATCACCCACAAGGGACTTTTTGAGTGGACCCGTAACTGTTTTGGGCTCTCAAATTCGGGTAACAGTTTCCAGAGACTTATGAATGCTATTTTCGGTGATTTAGGCAATCTTGGAATTCTAGTTTATATAGATGATATTTTAATCGCCTCCTGTGATGTTAATTCTCATTTTGAGAAGCTTAGCATGGTCTTTGATAGGTTAAGACTGCATAAACTCAAACTTAAGCCCAGTAAATGCACTTTCCTTTCAAATAAAATACAATATCTAGGTTTTGAGATTTGTAGTGGCCAAGTGTCTCCTATTAATAAGAATATTGCAGTAATAGGAAATTTCAAACCTCCAACTACCCGAAAGGCTGTTAGGTCCTTTATTGGAACTCTATCTTTCTATAGGAGATTTATACCAGATTTTACTAAGAGGGCTAAAAATTTAATCAATTTAACTAAAGAGACAGGAAAATTTTCGTGGAATGAAGATGCACAGAAAGAATTTGTAGACCTTAAATTAGCTCTTATTTCAAAACCATGTCTTGCACTTCCGGATTTTGAGAAAGACTTCCATTTATATAGTGATGCCAGTGGCGAAGCGTTAGGGGCAGTGTTATCACAATTAGATGAAAATAACATGCTCCATCCTGTCGCCTTCGCCAGCAGAAAATTGAAAGATGCTGAGACCCGTTATTCCACCACTGAAAGGGAATTATTAGCTTTAGTTTGGGCTACTGCCCACTTTAAATGTTACATTGCAAATACCCATTTTTTCATCTATACAGACCATGCGCCTTTAACCTTTATGTTAAAGATTCACGACCCTACCTCACGCATGGCTAAATGGATCTGCACTCTCTCAGACTTTAATTTTACAATCAAGTTTGTTAAAGGTAAGTGTAACAGTGTCGCAGATTTCCTTTCTAGGTATGTCAACAATGATAACACCAATGATACTGTTAATTGTAATTTTTGTATACAAGTCGAAAAGGAAGTTACTTTTATGCCTCCTTCCAATCTACTTGAAAAAATTGGTGAATTGCAAAAATCAGACAAGAAATGCTGCGAGATTGCAAGAAAACTAGACCAAGGTGTAGAAATTGCTCCTAAATACATGAAATTTTTTTAGAGATGACATTTTAGTTTGTGAGGATACGAGGGAGTCAGCTATTTTGAACAAATGTGTAAAGTTAGTCGTGCCAAAAGAACTGGTCACTCAAGTTTTCGCACTAACGCATGAGTCCCTAGCGGCTTGTCATCAAGCCTTTCAAAAGACCATTGATCGCATTCGTGAGCACTTTTATTGGCCAGGAATGTCGTCAGATGTCAAGCATCTAGTGGAGTCATGTATTAGTTGCCAGCAGAAGAGAGCTTATAAAGCAAACCAGCTCGCCCCTCTGCAACGTATGCCGACCCCCCAGTTTCCCATGAATAAAGTGCATTTAGATCTCATTGGACCCTTACCGCAAACTTTTTCGGGAAATAAGTAATGGGAAATAGTCGCATATATAGATGCATTTACTAACTGGCCAGAAGCATATGCGGTTAGTTCAACCACTTCAGATGTCATTGCGGACACTTTAGCTGATTTCATTTCACGCTACGGAGCACCCTGTTTTATTACGACGGATAACGCGAAGAATCTAATTTCAGATGCGATAGAGCACGTATACAAAATGTTTGGTATTAAACATATTAAGACCTCCTCTTATCACCCGGCTGGCAACTCTCAAGGGGAGAGACAGAATCGTACTCTTAAAAATGCACTTTGTCACATAGTCAATCAAAATCAATCTGACTGGGACACAAAACTCAAATTTGCACTACTAGCTATGCGTTCAGCTGTCCATTCATCAACTAAACTTAGCCCAGCTGCAGTTATGTATGGTAGAAATATGAATCTACCATATAATCTCTTTTCCCAACCACCTTCTTTTAATTATAATGATGCACCATCTTTTTGCGAGCTCTTAATCCCAGCTCTTCAAAAAGTATATACTGAAGTGCATAATAATTTAATTAAGGTTTCTGAGCAGCAGGAAAAATACCGTGAAAAAACAGCTGTAGATAAAAATTTTAAAATAGGAGATCTTGTGTGGTTTTTTACACCCACAGTCACCCCTGATAATACAAAAAAATTAAGCAAGCAAAATAATGGTCCTTTTACTATAATTCAGAAGCTAAATGACGTTAATTTTAAACTAGCGCTAGTTGCTAATCCCAAAAATTGTCAGGTTGTTCATGTTGATAGGTTGTCAAAAACAGGCTCCCCATCTGGTCCAGTGAACCAAAACAAACAATTGGCCTGGGATCGACTGAAAACGTGACCATTGATTCAGCACGCCAATCGTGCGATTCTCCCCCTGTACGCAGGTGTAAGCGTAATAGATTCATTCCCTGGGCACCATATGATAATAAACGAGCACCAGCAGTAGTGACTGTCAACAGAAACGAAACTCCGAGAGCGCCGGAAATGGAGGATGCAGACAGCGACACGACTGAAATCATAACCCCCGCTCCCCCACCTCCCGTTTCTCCGGAGGTAGTTACGACAGAAAGCAACGAAGTGTATACTCTAGCAGCGGCCGAAAATAACGAGAGAGATGTTTCAGCCACGACAGAAAGCAGTTCAGCTGCTGCGCACAGCGATTCACGCAGATCTCGTTCATCGATTCGTCCAGCTGCTAAATCGAATAGGGTTAGTCGATCAATATCGATTTCTAGAACCGACTATTCGCTACGGAATAGGAGAGATCGTCCCAGTTACAAATACTGACAACCTTTTTCGTTATTCAGGCATTTTTATTCAATTTTACCTTGTTTATTTGTATTTATTTATAGTTTAGTTAATGTGTATGTATACTTAATTATTTTTTTTGGCATTTTTAAAACGGAACTTAGTTTTTCTAGCGTATTAAAGGTTTGTTTTGGTTGTGTTTTGATACTTTCATATATGCATTTTTAACCCTTTTTATGTTTATACTTGCAATTTTCATCTGCTTTATGATAGATTGTGTGGTATATACCCTTCCTCACCCCGTTTTTATAGATTTTGGGTATATTTTTGCAAAAACAAATGTAATTTTCGTTACTTTAAAATTTTGCTAGGATGTTATGTTGGGTATGCCCTTTTGCCGAGGTAGTTCTGTTTTTTCATTTTTTTTAATGCATCCGTGTTTTGTATATAACCTTTTAAGTGTGCGTTTACTTTAATTACTGAATTTTGAACTTAAACTTGAAGGTTTGTGGACCTTATTTTTTTCTTGTACATACTATCTCATGTACACACCTGGATGTTGTTGTGTATGGCTTATATTACTAGAATTAAGCATTTTCTTAATTTTACTTCCTATTTTTGTGGAATGTATGTTTTCCTTCCTGGTGATATATTTCACCATCCCTGTTTTCTTTAATTTTTTTTTTGTGGAATGTTTTACCTAGTGTTTTAAAAGCAGTTTCGGGCTTTTGCTATAAGTAGCACAGAGGCAGAGATACTCTTTCCCTTGCACAATACTTGTAAGTGCATTTGTAAAATCTACACAGTGTCCCGAATCATTGAACTTTTTTCGAAAACAAACATAGCTTCACGTACAAATGTGTACGTAATTCTCTAACATGGTCTATGATACCATAATGTGTGTCTTACTCATAATTTACCATATGTATAACCTTCTAGTACAGTATATGTATATATTTTTTTTTTTGTGTTTCACCAGTTGCTCTTGTGTATTTTTGTATGGTAGAATTAATGAGTGTTTTAGAAAATTCATTGCATTTGCAGTGTTATAACTATAATATTACTAGTAGTTATTTACATTAATATATAGTGTTGTAATATACTGTGATGCCAGTTATTGAATTTATATATATATGCAGTGTAAAGAAACTTAATCAGTGGGCACTTCTCTCTTTTTCGGCTAATTTTTATTCTCAAAATTCAATTTATGTATTGTTTACAGTTCTGTTACCAGAAATTTCAGGTGGGATGCAGTTGTGCGTAATAATGACAGTAGTAGGGAAGTGAGGTTTCACAGTCCAAGTGGAACATGTGTTCTTTTACAGGTGCAGAAGGTATCTTTTTCATTTTAGTGGTAAAATCAGCCTTGTGATCCCTCCTCTGGTAATACTCTTTTATGGTCATGTTTGAGGTAATATTTTAGGCAATGGTTGCTACGGATGTGCGACCTCTGGTCGTATATGTCCGGACTATGCTATCGGAGTGGTGTTTCAGCGGTGAATTATCTGGATCCCGTCCCGGATCGTGGTATGATTTGTGTATGTGGGTCAGTTTTTCAGTGTTGAGGCCCCAGCATACCATGTGGTACCCAGCTGCCTTTCAAAAAAAAATATTGTTTTTCAAAAAAAAAAAATTTTAATTAGCCGAGGGGAGCATTCTTGTTATGGTTGGTTTTAAGCAATTTCTTTTTATCTACATTAAACTCCTTCATTCCCTTTTACATTTATTTAACAGCACTCTTTTTATGTTTTAATAAATAAATAAATAAATAAAAGTAATCATAATAATAATAATAATAATAACAGTTTTTTTTCTCTTATTTCTTTTTCGTTTAAGCAAAGTAATTTCGACTTTTATTTATTCTAGCTTAGCTTCCTTTTTCAAAATAAATAAATAAATAAATAAATAGCAAGATGGTGTACTTTTCAGATAAAGAACACACATATAGAATTGTGTAGTCAGTTTCGCATTTTCCCATGCTAGGAGTCAGAAAATTGGTGCCAAGGAATCTAGCCTTTTGTAAAAGAAAGCGAGGCCACCCATAAGAGATTACGTTATCTGGCAAAGGGACTACAGATGCAATTAAGCATTGTATTTTACAACCCGAAATAAAGGCATTACTGGTCCCGGTTGTCTGTGTGACGCGGATGAAAACATGCATTCATGTGAACCGTTTAACAGCCCGCAGAGAGAGGGAAGCAAGTTTTTTTTTCCCACGAAACGGCGGGCAGGATGAGGAGAGACGGACTGTCTCTGCAGGGTCAGTCCATTTCTTATTGTTTTCACCTCCGAAAACCCCTTGACAGATTGCTTTTGGTTGGGTCCGTTTTGTAAGCGGCGTGGGAGAGAGTAAATGTTTTACTCAGTTGTTGTTTTGGATCTTGAACGACATGGACGATGAAAAACTTGGAATAGTGTACGAATACCCGTGTTTTATGACGGCACTTAGAGTGAAGCATGTTACTTATTGCTGTGACTTCAAATTTTTAGTAGATGATTACTTGAGTGACTTGCTGCTTTTGATCGTAACGTTGTTGGTCGAAAAAGAAAGGGAATGAGAGTGGTTGTCGGTGACGAAGCGTTGATGTATAAAAAGTGATTGTTTTCTTGTGCAGAGTGGTGAGGTCCCGGAGGGGTCTCGGCTGTTTGGGAGACTTAAATCTTTTCTTTACTGTTTTTGATAAGAAAGAGTATGTTCTTAAGCCCCAGTCGTCGAGCAAATACTTTTATCGTGATGGTCAGGAGATGGTAGCATTCAATATACATTAATAGGCCTGTGAGGTGTGTCACGGTCTCTCTTTTCTAATGCTACTGAGAGTTGCAGGTGAAGCGGTAGTATTGAATTCTACTGAATAATGGTGTTACGCAGAAGGCTATAGAAAGTGTGGCCGCTGGAAGTGTTATGGAAAAGGAGTAGTGAATCTCCCTCGGATCAGCGATGAAATTGTTCACGGGTTGACGGACTGTGTCTATGAGTCTACAAACCTGAATTGTAAATTCTCTAGGAGGTGCCAGCCAATAGTATCAGATTCCTATTGTATATTTGTAAGTAATATAACTTCCTAAGTCTGTTTCATCTTGCTTTTATTATTGATGTATATTAGTATGTAATGGCTTTATAATTGAACGACCATTATATGGTGATAATTTTAAAAATATGATGTCTAATTTAAAAGTAACCAATGAGTAGTTTCAATTTAATGGATCATCCGTTATAATGTGTTATTATGATTATTTTGATAACTTAGTTGCTTTATAATTTTAAATGTTCAAATAATGAAAATTTTGTTTATTCTCAAAGATGGTATGTTTTTCTTTGTACTATCTTTAAATAATTAATATTTTATATTCATAGTAAACCTATAAGAAAAGCTTAACCTTTCTGTGTGTGAGAATGAAATTATGAATATTCCAACTTTACTAAATTAAGATTTTTTGAATTTTTTGAATTTAAATTTCATAGCCCTTGTTTTAATGAACATTAATTAAGGTTCACTCAAAGTTATTCAATTGTATTTTTGATCATGTTTTAGTGATGGATAAATTAATAAGTTATGAAGCAGTAATATTAAAATTCATAATTGATTAACTTAAACCTTGATTCTCCTTTCTTTGGAATATTGTCATCTAAAATAAACATCAAAATGTTTATTTTAAAAAAGTAAAAAAAAAAAAAAAATTAACCGGTTTCCTTTTTTTTATGCCACTATCACTATACGATCATACCGTGTACCAATCTGATTCTGTTCAAAATCTCCATAACTCTTTTAATTTTAAGAACTCCATCACATCTGTATTTTATTAAATTTTCTCTTTCCCCTTTTTGTCCTCATATTAGAGGAATTTCAGGTTTCTCTTTAGTTTTCCAAATTTTTGTGATGTTTATATTCCGTTGATTTTATGTATATGGAGATTTGAGCTTGATCGGGTTGGAGTGGAGTTGGATGTTCTTAATGTATTACAGTGTACTATTTGATTTAGAAATCTGTTGCCCCTTACTACATTTAGTTTTATTTTAAAATGAAGACTTCAAAATTATCATGTTATAGTAACTTATACAGATTTTTAAGTTTTAATATTTTCATAAATTTAGTTTAAATTGCTCCTCCTTTCAGGGCAACAGATTTCAGTGGAGTTAATCAAGGTAGACTTGTTTTTAAATTATTTAATGAAGGGTGAGTTGTAAGTGATTCTTTTAAATTTTAAATTTAAGTAAGTTATTTTTGAAAGAACATCCAAAACCCCACAGGAAGTACTAGGTGGAATAGTCAGTTGACTTACCTAGAAACTTTTGAACAAAATCATAATTCATATATAAATGTATCAAATGACCATTTACAAGAAATCGACTAAAATATCATTGCTCGCACATGTGATTTTAATATTTTGCAACAAGTAAAAGATCTCATTAAGCAATTAAAACCAGTCTCAAAAGCTTTAAGTATCTTGCAGGCTGATTCAACAACAATAGCAGATGCTTGCCATTTATGGTGCAATTTGCTGAAAGATGATAATTTGAAACCCTATTTTGTAAAAGTTAAAAAAAGGTTTGAAAAAGCAATTTTGCCCTGGCATCTTCTTGCCTATTTGTTACACCCAAAATATAATGGTGAGCACCTTAGTTACGAACAAAAAGAACAGGTCAGAGAATGGCTACAAAAAATAAATCCATCTTTCCTATCATATGCCGTGAACTTTGAACTAAAATAAAAACCTTTCCAAAGTACATTGTTTTCAGAACAAGTAATTATGACAATTGATGCCAACAAGTGGTGGAGAAGTGTCGCAAAGTCATGTAAAATTTCCAAAGAATTTTGTGGGTTAATAGCGCATCTGCAAGCATGCCCAGCCAAGTAGTGCTGCAATCGAGAGAATATTTTCCAACTTCTCTTTTGTCCACTCAAAAATTCGAAATAGGTTGACATTAAGTAATGTTTCCAAACTTGTTTTTTGTTATGGAATGCTGAAAAAAGAAGAACTATTTTGTAATTATGATGATGATGGTGATGAAAGTGCCACTAAATGTTGAATGTGTAATTTTTTATGTTATTATTAAAATATTTAATTTTTTAAAAGAAATTTAAGATTTCACTTATTTGAACACAATATATTAATACATGTACTTACTACTATTGCTTATATTTTGCATCTCTGAATTATTGCATTATGCTGATTGATATGTTGATACATCTTATTTTAAAACTAGAAGTGTTTATAATTTCTGTAGATTTTGCAATATTGTTAATTTATTGCAGCATAAAAATCAGACTAACAATGGTTTTTTTTTCAATTAAAGAATTTTTTTATGATGAAATTAATAATTTCTCAGTAATTAAGATGAGTATATTAAGTTATCATCATAATGCATTGTACTACTATTCTGTGATTGTTAATTTAAGATAAGTAAAATAAATGAAACGTGCATTTATATGTAAAAAATCAGTTTTTGCCATTTTTGCTGGCAAAAACTGGCAAAAACATATTTTTGCCAGGACGGTTTTTACCGCGGTTTTTTCCACCCACGGCAAAAACTTGCCAACCCTGGAATCGACACATGTTTTTAATCTACGTCGAGTGATATTTTCGTAACTGGGTAATCTAGGGTGGCCCTGTATCCATGGAAGACTAACTTCATATCTACCCTCGTCATCTACTCTTATATTACTAAGAAAATGTTCTTCAGTGGCTAATTCTATCTCTTCTCTACCCTTTTTCTCCCCCGGATCTCGAATTCCTAAAGTGTCAAGGTGCCATAACTCGGAAATTTTTGCCTCTTTGACATGCAGCGAGAAAACTAAATTGTTCATATTTTTATTTTCATAACCTTCAGTTTTCCCGAGAATTGTCCAACCTAAACGAGTTCCCAAGCAAACTAATCCGCCCTGTAATTGTTTTAAATTTCCGGTAAATAATTTTCCGGCGACATCTGCACCAATTAACACGTGAATTTCATCAGGAGAAAATTCGTATAGTAAATCATTAACTTTAGTGACTCTATCAGTCAATAAAATTCCGTACCGTTTTATTTCATTAATAAAGGATCCTTCCGGTATAGGCGAAATTTCAGAGCAAATCTTTTGTTGGTCTAATACCTCAAGTTTACATCGAAAACTATCATCCATATTTCCCAAATTAATTAAACATGTATCGTGTAGTTCTTCACATTGTCGACCCCAAAATAAACTATGCACTATTCTTTCTTTACTCATACTATTATATCCTAACATGTTAGCAGCAAATTTTGATATATACGACCGTTGCGATCCCGTGTCATATAAAATTGTAACATTTCGTACGATATCCCCATTGTATATGCGTACAACCAATGTTTGGAGCAAAACCCTTTTTCTAGAAGTTGTATTCGCAAGCATACAATCTTTATTAGGAGTAGAATCCTCTTTAGAATTATCGCCTAAGTTAATTTTATTCTTTTCTATGTACATGAATTGGTGGTGATTTTTCCCACAATGAGAACAATTAGTTTTAATTTTACAGCTTTAGCCAAGTGGTTTGCATTAAAGCATCGAAAGCAAGCTCATTTTTTTAATAAAACATCTTTTCTCTTCGCGAGTGTCATTTTCATACCGCTCTACAATTTTGACTACGGTGTTTATTTTCGCAAAAGACACACTGTTCTTCCAATTTTTTATCATCTGCATTATACAGTTCGGCCGCCGTAGGAAGGGAAAAATTTTTATCCTTACGATCGAATCTAAGTTCTCTGTTTACTGAGACATCTTTATCGAAAGAAAACCCACTCTTAGCCAATTTGACCTTTTGCTCCATTTCAACTTCAATTTGTAAAAAATTCATTAAAGTAACTAATTTATTAATTCCATGATCTTTATCTTTATCATTAACAGATAAAGTGCCAAGATGTCTTTCCCATAATTTAAGAATATCTGAAGGCAATGCTGATTCGACCAATGGATATAAAATCGAAGAATTATTTTCGCTCGATACGCCTAGCATTTTTAATGACCGAAGGTAGGTTTCTATTTTATCATACAACTTAACAAGGGACAGTCTCTGGCCTTGCCCCAAGGAATTATTAATAACTAATCCTAGTACTTCGCGTATGCATACTTCGATTAAAATATCTGTTCAACCGAACCGTGCCTCCAATGATTAAATCGCCTCTGGATAGCTATCGGCTGTAGGGGAAAAAGATTCAACAATTTCTCTAGCCCTAGATCCCTTTTGGGTAGCTTGGATAAGATACTGGATTTTATCTTCGTTCACAATTTCGGAATCTTCGTGGATTTTTTCAAATTGGCCCCAAAAAGATAACCAGTTTTTTATTTCACCATTAAAGGGCTTAAGTTCTAATTTTGGTAATTTAAACTTTCTTCTAGTGGTCATACCATCTAATGATAGAGAGGTATCTTGACTGCTCTCTTTTTCCAATTTTTGTATGTATCTAGATAATTTATTTTTATTTTCCCAATAATTTATATTGTATTTATCTATTTGCTCATATTCAGCATCAAACGCGTCTTGTTGGCAATTTTTGTCTTCAGATGAAAGATCCAAAATTGGTTTGTCCAGTGAAGAGAGTTCATCGTGGTTAGCTTCTAATCTATCTAAAAAAGACGACAGACTATCTAAATCATTACATTTAGCCTGCAAAGTATCTTCTATTTCTTTCATTAACTTCGTAAAATTGGACCGCACTGGCGTCCTTGATTTCTTTAATTTGTCCATATTTACTGTTGAAATTTTCTAATTAACTATTTAAATCTCTTTTAATTAAATTTCGAATCTCTAATTCCAATCAACTACGGAGCAACCGGTCCCGGCAGGGATGCCACAATTATGTGACAACTCCGACTGCCTATATTACTAATTCAATCAAGAGTTGCAACATGTAAATAATCAATTTTAATCTAATTGATTTCTAAATAAATTTGGTAAGATATAAATTTTCTTACCTCTAAAATTCCAATCGGGACATCGGAGCTCCGCATCTTCATGATTCATTATATTTGAGTAAGCGAAACATTTATTTGGCATGAGAACACCCTTGACTCAAAATGAAATGCACGATATTAGTATACATCACAATTTAATGACACTTCACACGACGAACACAACATTTCAGATATTTATAGCTTTTTAGATGAGCGACACGCTCTCAAAAATCATAATCACAAACCAAAAACTAAACTAAACTTAAAGTTCAAATAAAAATGTTCTTGACAGTTACAAAAGAAAAAAAAAGACAATGCTGCGCGCATGCGTCAGTCTCCTTTTCTGCAAATCAGAGCACATGCCTACCTCTACACTGCGTAGATGTTTTTGATGTTTCAAAACTTTGAGTAAAAAAGGTGTTGGATGATGCAAAGGATATTCCAAATTACAACAGCATTTTTAAAATCATGATTTTTTATCTGTAAAGAATTGTCAACTTTTTCCAAACTAAAAAGAGAAAATAAAATGTCGATTCTGAGTGTATGTGAGGCTGAAATGGAATAAAAACCACCGAACCAATCAAGCATTCTGGCAAAATTTTTTAGTGTCAAACGAAAACATTCTCTGAAAATTCAAAAATCACTGTGCGAATTTCGCATAAACTTTATTGAAAAGAAGACAAAATTTACTATATTGGGCTAAAAGATTGGAACCGGATTCCCATTACTAATGTGGAAAAATCGCAGCAAAACGTGGAAAAACACTAAAAATCGCATAAAAAAATTAATTTAAAAAAATCTATTCAAAAATTCCAAAATCTGGCTTCGAGGTGCAAAACTACATGCATAGAGGTAACTTCTTACCAAATTTTGTAGCTCTCCGTGCAGCGGTCTCTTCAGAACACAACCGAGAAACATACACACACACACACACACACACACACACACACACACACACACACACACACACACACACACACGTCATGTTAACAGTTTTTAGCTTACAGGCTATCAAAGTCTGAGGGTGGCGTCAGACCCGCCGCCGGTTCTGTATGTACGCGTGTACGTAACGCGATAACTCTTGATGGAACTAACCGTTTTGCTTCAAATTTTGTTTATAGGTTCATTGTGATAAGGCGCGTTCCTGATTAGTTTTGGGGGGTTCATTGGGTAAGTATAAGGGGGAAAGGGGGAAAGGGGGGCTAACCTCCCTTAATTAGATAAATGGGTTTTTTATGCAGAATTATCTGATTTTCTTTAAATTTTGTATATAAGTTCATTGTGATATGGCGCTTTCCTGACTAGTATTGGGGTTTCATTGGTTAAGTGTAAAGGGAGGCTAATCCCGCCCTTAATTTACATGAATGGGTTTTTCATGCAGAATCATCCCATTTTCCTCAGATTTTGTAGATAGGGTCATTGTGATAAGGTGCTTTCCTGATTAGTTTTGGGGGTTCATTGATTAAGTATAAAGGGGATAACGATGTCTAATCGCCCCTTAATTTAGATAAATGGGTTTTTCATGCAGAATGATCCAATTTGCTTCAAATTTTGTATGTAGGTTCATTGTAATAAGGCGCTTCCTTGATTAGTTTTTGGGGTTCATTAGTTATATGGGGGTACGGGGGATGATCCCCCCGTTAATATATTGTCATTTTCTTTATTTTTCAAGGGTTTATTTCAAATTCCTATAAATAAGAGTATAATATACAATTAGTGTGAAAATAGCCTGTGAACTCAATGCCCTCAGTTTAACTGGACAGTTTTCTCTTTATTTATTAGCTCACAAGCGACCAAAGCCTGAGAGCTAATGTACCCACAGGTTCTGTATGTACGTAAGTATGCATGTACATAACGCGATAATCCTTGATAGAAATATCCGATTTGCTTCAAATTTTGTATGTAGGTTCATTGTGATACAGCGCTTTCCTGATTAGGTTTGGGAGTTCGTTGGTTAAGTATAAAGGGGGAGGGAATGAGGACTAATCCGTCCCCCTTAATTTATATAAATGGATTTTTCATGTAGAATTATCCGATTTGCTGCTAATTTGGTATACCTGTTTATTCTGATAAGGCGCTTCCCTGATTAGATTTGTTAAGTGTAAAGTGTGGGAATGAGGAAGATAATCCCCCGCCAACAGCCTTCAAATAAAGATTCAGTAAAAGAATTAATGTAGTTTAGAAGAAAAGATAAAAAGAGAGTTAAAAAATCATAACTTTTAAGCTGTATAAAAAAGTAGATTTTTTAAAATATTTCTTTGTAATTTATTAAGTCTCTTCTCAAATCGAACACATCAAATGACACATTTATGAATTAAATTTTCTTCGGGAATGCATAAAATTGACAGGTGTTCTTATTCAGAAACTATGTAATCGAATAGCGTTTTCCTTTCTCTGATAAATGCAAAAAATCTTTCAGAAAATACTATCAGAATTGGCGTTTTGAATTAAATTTCCGGACGTGATAGAACGGTAAAAGAGAAAAACCTATCGTCACAAGAAAGGAATACTTATATCTCGGTAAGTTATTTATTTATCAAAAAATGGAAACGGTACTCGATTCCAAATCGCCTGTCAATTTTATGCCTTTACAGTTAAAAATAAGTCAAAAAATGTTTCGGCGAGTTTCATGTTGTTGTGCTGGGAATTTGAGAATTACTTAAGGTATATTTTCACTGAATTCGTTAACAGCAACTTATTATTTCTATTACTAGTTTGATAAAACAGGCTGCTTGGGCGCAATTAAGTCCAGTTCCAACCCGGCTTGACTGTATATAAAAGAATTTAAGCCTGATCTCGGCTCGGCCCGAGTCTGCTAAAACAATAAAACTTGGACTCAGACACGATGTAAACATCCGATGCCGATCTCTACGCTTGACATGTTATATTACTCTATTGATGATGTTGCCAAACTAGCTTCACTTCATGAAGCAGATTTATACTTATTCTCGCGAACGTCATCATCACATTTTACCGGCTTCGTTTAAATTTTTATATCGGGTCGGTTAAACGTAAAATTAATTTTTAAATTGGTAGTGATAGTGATAGTGATGAACTGATTTTCATTCAAAGACGAAAAAAAGAGTGTTAAACGTATATCTTTAGAATATTCGGATTCTGGCGATGTATGAAAACAACTGAAGTTTCAACAAGTAAAACTGTACAAGTCATCACGGATCACGGGTCCGAGGCCCATACCCAGCCCGCTGGCCTATTAAATTTTTTTGTTGGCCCGTTTATTTTGTCAATCGGCCCGGCACTGCCTATCAAAAATCTTCTAATTCTGCCGGCCCGTCCTGTTTTAAAGTTTACTTTCATTTTGCCGGGTACGGGCCAAGCCCGGGCCCGTGCAGACCTCTAAAATGCATTACCCCCCCCCCCCCCCACCCCCAAAGCGAAATCCTGGGTGCGCCACTGAGACTTAGTACATATTTAATAGAGGCTTAATGTATATTTATTTTATGCAAAACGATACAGATACTATTATCACATGGCAAAGCAAGATGCGCAAAAGAACAAAATTTGCTTCCTAAAGCATTTTTCAACAGTTACGAAAAATGCTTTTACTGACAAGAAAATGAACACTTATGAAGCGGTGAGTATTGAGTATGACCTCCTCCGACATTGACGCACATTTTGCATCATTTGTGCATGCTGTTCACTAAGCAGTTGAGGAGAGATTGGGGAATTCGTTTCACAAGCCATTTTCAGATCCTTCACTGTTCGACGATAGTTCTATATCTTTGAGCAATATGTCTACTGAGTGCATATCCCAGGCGTGCTGTATGGGATTAATGTCCGTCGAATAAGCTAGGCGCTCAATATCGTCTCTTGCTAGTGTGAGGGACACTTCAGCTTTCTTATGAAACAGGCATCGTTATCCATGAACAGAAATTCTGGAATTACTGCACCACGGGAAAGATGGATATAACCCTGGAGAAGACCTGTGCAATACCACTGCGATGTCAGTGTCCTTTTTTTCAAATATATGAAGCCGAATTCTGCCATTATGCCTGATACCCGCTCACACAATCACTCCTCGGCCATAGTTATCAGTTTCCTGGACATTCTGGTGATGGTAATAAATTCCTCTCTCTTTCTACACTAGCTGGTGCCCAGAATCACTGCTTATGATGAGGCGGGATGCATTAGAGAACATAATTCTGGACCACGCTTTGTAACCCCAACGAATATGTTCTTTACACCGAAGTAAAATTTTCCTACGATGGTGCGCCCATAGTGAAATGCACGTAACAAGCTTCTGTGCATCTAAGCCAACATATTTAATAACCGAAAAATGATTCTTTCAAATAATCAAGTACTAGTAGCGTAGGCAAGGTTTGGGGTTATCTGACCTGGAGGTGTTATGCTTCTACCTCGGCCTCCAGAATGCCTTTCCGTAGCACTTTCACATCCAGCTTTTAATACAGCCAAGTGACCTTGTCATACAACATCCTCTGTCTTTATTTTTCTGTAATTGCGCGGCCTAATGAAACGCAATTTGGCAAAAATTCGTTGTTCCTTAGCAAGCAGTGTATTTTTTATGACTGTTCATTGTGTTTATTATTAATAGCTTGGCTAATTATCAAAAAATTTAAAATATGATCCGCAGGTGCATTAGCACCTGCCTTGGACTATCCCCATCCAAATTTTCAGACTTCTACATACGGTAGATTTTCCTAGTCATTTTCCACCAAAGTTCTGTCGAAATATGGATCTGTGACATTTTTATAGCTTAAACACAGACCGGGCTACTTTTAAGCGATGTCGTTTTTCTTGAAGGAAACAAATTTCTTTATTTGCAGATTTGTACTCATTGTTATGAGTGAAAGATGACAGTCATTATTTAAAAAAGAGTTCGTGATGCGAGTTGTAAAGACCAGACATAATCCAAAGCAAACTTTCTCAATAGTCGAAAGAACAAGAAGTTCTCTTCAAAAACATTATTTATTAAAGGATTCACATGCTTATCGGGAGGACTCTCCGTCACACGAAAAAGCTAATTCACTCCAACAGATAGAAGTAATGGAAACACTTCATCACAACTCCATAACATAAGTTTTCCATAACACTATAATGTTGGTCAATATCCTCATAAACAGACAACGTAAAATAACGAAAAATTATCTCTTTCAGTGATCCATCAGATTTTATCGATCAAGGTGCAAAAACACAAAGCCACGGAATTCTGCACTGCGGCAGCCCTTTTGGTTTAATCAACGCACTTGCCGGGACTCTTTAATGACGTATGGAAAAATTTGATGAAATTTGACATCGAAATCGGCATGAAAAATCCCGGAATACGTTCTTTTGAAAGTTAAAACGAGGACTGTAACGAAAATAGAATATTCTAAAATGGAATGGATTTTTCTACGGAAAAGCTAAGATACCAGACGTAGAAACAATTGTTATTTGCGCTACGGAAAGGAAGAAAAGTATTTTAAGGTGTACATGAATAACTTAAACGGAAAAAATATAGAAATTAAAATATGGTTATATTATACCTGTTATATTACTTAAATAAAAATTCCATGAGACTTGGAGACCCTAATGTCTACAAGCTGAAGAATGCATTCTCCCAGATTACAATATTGCCAGACATCAGAGATTAGCGACTATTTAATAACTTTACTTGCTAAATGTACTCTAGAATATATTTTCTTAAATTTAAATGACTAAAGAGTCTTCCGCCAATAATAATACAATAAATACTTAAATAGTGGCTAAAATAAATAATAATAACAAATAATAATACACATTAATATTAAATAATGACACAACAATAATTTTCATACGAAGAATGAGTCCTTTTTTTATTAACACTTTCCAACCTAGTTGAAAAGTGTTTATGACTTCGGTTTGTCTGCCGTCTGTCCGTGCTCTAACTCCCATAAATATGCTCGGATTTCCCTGCAATTTTTATATGTTATTGTCGTTATCTATAGCATGTTTCATATTTCAACTGAAGTTTGTATCACTTATAGTTTTTTTACAGGGACACTCAAAAGAATTCCGTTACATTACGGTCTATGGGGAAAAATCATTTGCGGTTTATTTTAATGATGTTACACAATTTCAAACACATTGTAATTTATATATATATCACTAAGGTGCATTACAAGAAGCTTAATATGGAATAGGGTGTGCATAGCACTTATAGTTACTTTACAGGGACAGTCAAAAGAATTCCGTTACATTACGTCTATGGAGAAAATTCCTTTGCGCTTTGATTAAATAATGTTTCACTATTTTAAACGCATTGGAATTTATATATATCTCTAAGGTGCATTACAAGAGGCTTACTTACAGAATATTGTGTATATAGCAGTCATCGTTCATTTACAGGGACACACAAAAGAATTCTTTACTGTCTGTTAACAATAATTCCTGGAAGTGCGTTTTAAGTTGCTGAACGCGATTTTAAATTTAACTCACTTTTCGTCTATTACTTGGTGTGTATAAACTCTGTAGATCATATACAGGGCAGCACAAAATTTCGCGAACACATTTCCGTTTATTGACAAACTCCAGAAGGAGAATTTTAAACTGTGCTATGCGTTTCCTAACTAAACTAAAATTTAGCATTCTATGTTAGTATATATACAAATCTATAGATCATATACAGGTCTGAATAAGAGTATTCGGATATTTTTTCGAATATTGTATATGTTAGAAATTCCTGAAATTATGTTTTTAAATATGTTATGCGTTTTCCAAATTGTTTACTTAGATGTTATCTTTCAGCTTATTAAACGGTAATGATTTGTAAAATTATTTTGGAAGCGTTGGAAAGTGTTACATAATCTATGCTTGATGCATGATTTTTCGTTCTTGTTTTTATATATTCCACTTTATACTCCAACAATTACTCTTAATCATACTTACTTTTTAACTTCGACATCTGTCAATATTTCTCAAATCTCATCTTCATATATCAATACTTTGAACTTTGAACTTTGAAGGGTGGTGGGCTTTGAGACCTATAGCTACAAGGCTGTCGTCTCGAATGATCCATATACATTTATTTTATTCACAGAAACATATACATGACTTCAACAATTGCATAAATCTTGACGAGAAAGTACAAGGAAATTTACAACACCAAGAGTTACATCCGGCAGCTCCACAAAGTGCGTACAATGGAGCTGGCGGGAGTCGAACACCGCCGGCCTTGCTTCCTACGCTTTGAAGCAATTAGCGGAGTGGTGCCTTAACCACTCGGCCACGGAGGCCCCTTCATATATCAATAATTCATAACTACCCTTCATAGATCAACATTAAATAAATACTCTCAATTCATATCAATTTTTTTTAATTCTTAATAAATCTACACAAATAAAAGAAACATCTGTGTGTATGTTCGCGCGCGCGCGTTGGCGATGACTTGGGAAATTTGCTGCAACGTAGAGGTCTGAAAATTTGGATGATGATAGATGAAGGCAGAACCGACTGCACCTGAAGTTCAGATTTTTCTTTTTTTGGATAATTAGCCAAGCTATTAATTAAAAATCTTAATGAACATCACAAAATAGCACGCTGTCGCAATTGTCTGGCCCAAAACCGCATTTCCAAATTTCTTCAAACAGAAATTACGGAAGCAAGGAAAAACTTTTCGTTTCTCTCACATTTTGAAACTGCCGCATCCGCTTTTCACGTCGAAATACAAAAAAATACCCATCTATTCTGGGTACGTTCCCAGTGCTAACGGTGTTATCCTTCTATATAAGTAGATGGGAAATGACAGTTCTACCTCAGCAGCGGTGGAGCTGTGGAGCAGAATTTGTCTCCCCCTACCCCATGCCCCCCCAACACCCCCCTACCCCATGCCCCCTCCCCCCCCCCAATTTTTTTTTAATTTAAAAATTTTTAAAATTGTTTTATAGTACGAGCTATCGGCGATGGTAGAGTATGACCACTATCCCCCTACTTATATTAATCTTTTTCCAATTGGTGAAACTTTTTATTTCATTTTCATTTTTCACGTGGAAATCTTTCAATAGAAAATTAATTATTGTAGAAATAATTTTATTGTGGATTTTTAATTGTTGACAACTGCTATAACGAAAAATGTTTAAATTTAATAGGAAAAGGCTGTTAGATTTTTGTTTTTTTTCTCTATATATTAAAATAATACT
This sequence comes from Maratus michaelseni, assembly GCA_963931845.1. Taxonomy (NCBI): domain Eukaryota; kingdom Metazoa; phylum Arthropoda; class Arachnida; order Araneae; family Salticidae; genus Maratus; species Maratus michaelseni. The sequence continues at coordinate 191,285,308 of OZ007590.1, forward strand.
GTAACGCAGAAAACCCCCTTCCCGAAAATTAGACTCTTCCGGCAAAATGCGCCACGCATCACGTGATCTAGAAATGTTTTCGTTCAGTGCAGTTGTCATGTGAGTTTTGTGAAGGAAGTATGTTTTTTATAAGTGTGGTTATGTATAGAACGTGATGTGTTTTGTTCTCCGGAAATGTGAAAGTAAAATCTTATATATACGTGTCATGTAAAGTTTTTTGTGATGTGTGTGTTTTGCGTCAAGAAATAATAAAATCTATGAAAATACCAGCAATCTTTTACTTCTGGTGTTATTAAAGAAATATTCTTTCAGCCCCGAGATACGAAAAGTATAATTATTCTACAGTGAGTGCTAGAAAAATTGGTTCCCCAACTCGGGCACGAATCCGCAGTAAAAAATGCAAAGTGCTATGTTTTTACAACTATAAATCCGCAGTGATTTAGTTTTAAAATAAAGAAGGAAGCTTTCAGAGCTTCTTCTGATTTCATAAGCTACAATCAAGAAATGGCGCGAAGGATCGTCGCCATTGCATCGTATGATATGTGTTATTCGTTTCATAGTTCTAAAAAGTGTTTTGTGTACGCCCAAGAAAATTGTGCATTATATGTGTTTACAGAATTCTACAAATTGTATAACTCATGTGTGACTTGGTAAAAAAACGGATCCGTAATTTTTTTTAAATAGATACAAAGAATGCATTCTTATTCTGATCATCATTTGAATTATTCTTAAGTTTGATTGATCTTAATATTATTCTTATTCTTATCATCGTTGGGATATTCTTAACTTAAGTTTGATTGATCTTAATATTATTCTCATTCTTATCATTATTTGAGTTATTCTTAACTTTATTTTAATTATTCATAACATTATTTTGGTGCATTATTTTGTTATGTTTTATTTTGTTCTTACATTATTTCCCCTTCCCCCCTCCCCTACTTTTGATTTCATTCTTGACTGCTTATCGTGAAAGTGTTGAAATAAATTTTTATTGATTCAAAAAAAAAAAAAAAAGGTTAAACTGATATCAGTTTCAAGTAAAGTTATTATATTATCAGTTTCAGGTAAAATTAATATAAAGTATTCGTAATTTTATCGCATTGTGTTCTTTTATTATTACTTTTAAAAGAATTGATTACTTTTTGTTTTTCTTTTATTATTGATTTTAAAATAATTGAGTACAGTTTCGATATAAATGTTTGTTCTTATTTAATATTGAACGTAAGTATTTAATTCTGAGTTCTTGATTTATTGAGAAAAGAAGCATTATTGTGAAATTTAAAACTGAATGAGTAAGTTATGCAAGTTTTGTTGTTTTGATTTTTTTTTTAAGGTAGAAAGTTTTTTTAAATTGTACTGAACAAAACCGATATTAAGCTGCCTTAGTAATTTAAAAATAATATTGGTTGAGAATTTAATTATTCCGTTATGTGTTCTGATTTCGTTTAGAATATTATTTAAGGAACAATTTAATTATTCAGTTATGTGTTTTGATTTCATTTAGAATATTATTTAAGTGACAATTATTCAGTTATGTGTTTTGTTTTCATTTAGAATATTACTTAAGTGACAACTATTCAGTTGCAGTTTATTTCATTTGAAATATTGTTTTGAATGTGTCGCGTTATGAAATCCAGTTTATTTTTAATGTTTGTTCTGTTTTATAGTAATAGTTTATATTATGGTTAAAGCTCACTGTTTTGTTTTATTAAAAGTTTATATGATTTGTAACGGCAAAACTCACGTTTGGGGTACGGTTTAAACTAAATTTTTGGCATTTATAGGGTTTTCGGCTGGTTGTTTTGCTAAAATTTAAAATGTCTGAACTTAATAGAGCTCGCAAAGAGGATTTGTTCCAGGTTGCGTTAGAAATGAAATTAGATGTGCAAACCACTATGACCGTTGTCACATTGCGGGAAAAAACCAAATCCCCCCCCCCCTCGTTCGATGTTGATTTTGTGAATTCATTAGTCAGGAATCAAATTGCAACTCGGGAAGAAGAATAACGTAGGCGGGAATTAGAGGATAAACAAAAAGAAGCAGAGTTAGCACAGCGTAAACTGGAATTAGAAGAGAAGCGTTAGGGCAGAAGAGCTGCAATTAGAAGAGAAGCGTAGGGCAGAAGAGATGGAGTTTAAAAAGCTTGAGATGAATTTTGAGCTTGAGAAGCTTAAGCTACAGGTTCAGAGCCAAAGTACTTCCGGTGGAGTGGTAGGTGGTAATGCGACAGGGATACTATCTCACGCGGAAAGTAAGATAGATGTCCAAAGGTTGTTGCCTACATTCAGGACAGAAACAGATGATGTAACATTGTTTTTGGTTCTCCTGGAACGCCAGTTAAAGCTCTCTAAGGTACCTGAGCATCTATGGGTATCGTATTTACTCAGTGTTGTCCCATCTTCTATTTCTACGCTTATCGCTCGTGAATCGGAAGAAAACGCTTCGAATTTTTCGCATGTTAAAGATTTACTTCTAAAACGGTTTAAAATTAGTGCCGAAAAGTTCAGACAGTTGTTCTTTGCTCATCGCAAGGTAAAAGAAATCTCTTGGCGAGATTATTACTTCGAACTTCGAGATTATTTTGAAAACTGGCTTAAAGAGTTAACTGTAATGTCTTTTGAAGCACTCCAGGATCTGATCATAGCTGATCAAATGAAAAGGCGCGTGCCTGTTGAATGCAAACAGCATATGTTAGATGACTGGGAAAATTTAAATTCGCCAGTCGACCTCGCCGAAAAACTAGATGCCTATGAAATTATACGAAGTACGTTCCCAAAAAGAGATCCGGTTGTACCCCAAGTGAAAAAAGAGTTTTCTCGTCGAGATAATAATTGGAAGCAGAGTAAGCCTCCAAACGAAGACAGATCTCATAAGTTTGGTAATCGACGCTTAGAATCTGATATTGTTTGCTATGGATGTGGTAAAGTGGGATTTATAAAGAAGAAATGCCCAGATTGTACCTCTTCGGTTAAAAAAGAAAATGTGCAAGCACATCGTCTTAAGTTGTATAGTTTAAACACTTCAACAGTTTCAGCTCCAAATGTGCCTATCACGATCTGCAATAAGAAAGTGTTAGTCTGTGCAGATACGGGAGCAAATCGTTCCATTGCGGGAGAACGTATGTATGAGCTATTTTTAAAAACTGGTGTTGCACTGAAACCCCACCCTCATGATGTCACGTTGGCTGACGGAATTACAGTAGCCAGAGAAACTTTGTCTGCTACAGTTCCAGTAGAGATTGAAGGTCAAGTCTTCAAAACGGAGTTCATTGTATTACCAAATGCTAAGGGTAATAGAACGCTTTTAGGCATGAATTTTTTGCACAATGCTAACATGGTGTTAGATACTGCCAACAAAACGTGGTATTTCAGTAATAAACCTCAGAAAAAGTTTCATTTTGTAGATGAATACGTTGAAGAAAATAATTCATCAGCTGGTGCGGTCGAAGTCAGTCCATACGCCTTACGTGAAGATGAAGGAAAAAATTTAACTTCTGACGAAAGAGAAAAACTGAATGGTCTTCTAAAAAGGTATGAAAAATTCTTTCAACCAGGGTGAGAGACAACCCCGTATGTAGAGCATCGTATCAATATAGGTGATAGTGCTCCTATTGCTGTGCCACTTTATCGGATGACTCCTGCTAAGAAAGAAATAGATAATCTTCTAGCTCAGGGAATCATAGAAGAATGTGAATCACCTTATGCTTCACCGGTGGTTCTCATACCAAAGCCGGATGGTAGTATGAGGTTATGCATTGATTACAGAAAATTAAATGCAGTTACAGTGGCAGATAAATATCCATTACCTCGAATGGACGACCTTTTACATGAAGCCAAGCATACTTCTTATATGTCAACTTTAGATCTTCGTTCAGGATATCACCAAGTCCGAGTCTACCCACCAGATCAAGATAAAACTGCATTTGTCTGTCCTTTCGGTACTTTTCGTTTTTTAAAAATGCCTTTTGGATTCAAGAACGCTCCTGCTACGTTTCAGAGAATGATAGATCAATTTAGAAGTGGTCTTAAGGATGTCCTTGCTTTGTCATACCTAGACGACATCATCGTTTTATCAGGCACCTTTGAGAAACATCTCTCAGATCTTACGGCTGTGTTCGAGAGACTGATAGAACTTAAATTAGATGCCAAGCGCGAAGAATGTCATTTCTCTTGCGAAAAGGTTAAGTACCTAGGGCACTGGATAACACCAAATGGTCTAGAAGTAGATCCAGACAAAGTATCTGCAATTAAAGCGATACCTCCTCCTAAAAATGTGAAAGAGATCCAGTCTTTCTTACAGACCTATTCTTGGTACAGAAGATTTATACCAAATTTTGCTGATATCTCAAGGCCTCTTAGTAATCTAACGAAAAAGAAAGTTATTTGGAAATGGGGAAACGAAGAGCAAACAGCCTTTGAAACTCTAAAACAATGTCTCATAACACCTCCTGTGCTTAAGCAAGCTGATGGGACCAAACCATTTATTCTGCGTACTGACGCTAGTAACTATGCTCTTGGCGCTGTTCTTCTACAAGGTGATGACAAGACCTCTGAACATCCCATAGAATACGCTAGCCGTCTTCTTACAAGTGCTGAAAGAAATTATTCCACTACGGAACGCGAGGCATTAGCTGTATTCTGGGCCTTAGGAAAATTTCGTGGCTATGTGGAAGGTCAAGAAGTAGTTGTAGCTACGGACCACCAACCTTTAAAATGGCTTCTGAGCCTTAAGTCACCATCGGGGAGATTAGCCCGTTGGGCACTACAAGTACAATCGTTCTTATTAAAAATAGAATATGAACCTGGAAAATCTAATGTTGTGGCTGACATGCTATCACGTCCTGTCTGTAGTCATCAGTCTGCTTTCTGTGAGACATGCAACTTTGTCAGCATAGACATGCCAACAAGAAGCCGAAAGGATATCAGAGAAGCTCAGCTGCAAGATGAAAATCTTAAAAAGATTATAGATTGTTTTGAAGACGAACAGAAAAGTGAAGACTTCGCCAATTGGACTGATAGAGGATTCCTGATGAATCAAGGTGTGCTTTACCGGTATGCTCCTGAATCAGACGCCGAGGAAGCGCAACTGGTCATTCCAGTACAAGAAAGACAAAACATTTTGAAACTTCATCATGACGACCCCTCAGCTGGACATTATGGTGAAGCAGGTACTTATCAGAGAATTGCTAAGAGATATTATTGGACAGGCATGAGATCCTACATTTCTGAATACGTGAAGAAGTGTCCAGAATGCGCTCGTTATAAATCAACAAATCAGAAACCAGCTGGTTTATTGCGAACACCTGCTTATGCTCAACGGTTTGAGGCACTCAGCATTGATCTTTTTGGACCATTGTCTCGTAGTAAAGATGGACACCGATGGATTTTTATAGTAGAAGATTGTGCCACTAAATGGGTAGAACTGTTTGCCTTAACAACTGCCACTGCCCAAGAATGTGCGACTACGCTGATTGAAGAGATTTTCCTTCGTTACGGTATCCCAAGAAGACTCTTAAGTGATAACGGCCCTCAGTTCGTGAGCGCTGTTCTACAACAAGTTTGTTACATTCTTGAAATTGATCAATCATTGACACCTTTGTACCACTCTCAGGCCAACCCAGTCGAACGGAAAAATAGAGACTTGAAACCTCGAATAGCAATCCTTGTTGGGGATGAACACGATTCCTGGATTGATAAACTTCCTTTTATTAGATTTGCTATGAACTCTGCCAAATCTGATACAACAGGCCAAACTGCCGCCTATCTGCATTTTGGTCGAGAACTAAGAACAATCGATGATGTGGTGAACGATTTTAGAGCAGTTGTTGAAAATGACAACTTTGTTCCTGAAATAACTCCATATCTTAAACGTCTTGCAGATGTCTCAAAGAGAGTAAAAGAGCGAGTTGAAATAAAACAAGATCAGCGTAAGAAATATTATGATAAAAATCGCAGAAGAGTTTATTTTACACCTGGTGAAAAAGTATGGGTTACCTTACACCCTGTGAGCAAGGCAAGTAACCAGAAAACAGCCAAATTTATGCCTAAGAGAGATGGGCCATATGTAGTTTTGACTCAAAAATCACTGGTGACATATGACATTGCCAGTCTAGACAATCCTACTCAGCGAATTGGATCTTATCATGTTTCAGCCTTGACACCATTCCAAGAAACTGAAACTACTCCAGTTGCACCTCTGAGAAAAAGAGGGAGACCCAGAAAATATCCTGTTTCCTCTCCGAGACGTATGTCGGAAACAGAGGGGGAGGATGTAATGCGGAAAACCCCTTCCCGAAAATTAGACTCTTCCGGCAAAATGCGCCACGCATCACGTGATCTAGAAATTTTTTCGTTCAGTGCAGTTGTCATGTGAGTTTTGTGAAGGAAGTATGTTTTTTTTAAGTGTGGTTATGTATAGAACGTGATGTGTTTTGTTCTCCGGAAATGTGAAAGTAAAATCTTATATATACGTGTCATGAAAAGTTTTTTGTGATGTGTGTGTTTTGCGTCAAGAAATAATAATATCTATCCAGCAATCTTTTACTTCTGGTGTTATTAAAGAAATATTCTTTCAGCCCCGAGATACGAAAAGTATAATTATTCTACAGTGAGTGCTACAATACGGTTTTTTTCAAATTTTATGATATTGAGCTTCATAGTAGATATTCAGCTATAAGTACAAAAAATTTCATGCTTGTAAGTTATATAGTTACTGAGAACCGGCTCTATAACAGACAGACAACGAAGCGGGAGTAATAGGGTTTCGTGAGATGAACTAAACCCTAAAAAAGAAGAATAATTAAAAGTTAGTACATAGCAGGAAATTTGTATTGTCACTCATAAAAAAAAAAATATATGTATCTTTTTATTCGAATGCAATGTTATCAGGAGTATCCTGCATGTTTTATAAAAAATGAAAATGAGTCTTCTTATGCAGTCGGTATTCACGTCAATGGTTGGCGACAACCGTAATCGATTTTGACAACAATGTGATACGTTTAATAGAAAATGTCTCTTAAACGTCGGATAGCTTTTTATTTTCTTTTTTTTTTTTTTCAAAATCCTTTCGACCAATATGAAATCGATCAGTACCTCCTCTATTATTACTTATTTCAAATAATCATGTACTTGAAATATGTAGTAAACTTATCATTTGCATTTTCATCATCTGACTGTGGATTTTTTTTTTTCTAAATTGCTTCAAAAATTGTGTATTATACATACATTTTTCTACAAATGTCTTGCCCGTGGAAATCGCGGGATAAACGGCCGGAAAATTAATCACAAAACTGCTGATAATTTAATAAAATAAATTACATATTAGCACCAGACATTAAAATTATACAGAATTAACGCCTGCTGCGCATGTTGTAATGAGAAGACACTGTAACACTGGATGTTGAGAACAGAGAAGATTGTTGTAAAATCCGACATTGTTGACTCTTATGTGCAGGGAGAATTATAATTTATACTTATTATAAAGGGCTGGGCTATTATATTTTCAGGATCTTTAACAGAGATAAGGATATTAGAGAGTACTTTTGCTAATATAAAAGGATTAATGTTTTTGGGTTTAAGGGTGTACTTGGTTCAGAAGAGTACTATGTCACCAACCTGGAATATACGCAGTTTGACAAATTTATGCTGTCGTTGATGACGCAAATCCAAAACCCTTCCTGGAATGCTAAATGAACGAGCTTCAGTTCTCAGTTTGCTTGCGTCGTGATCGCTTTTATGCAAGTCCAGAGATTACGTGAATTTTCATGCAGAAAGAAAAAGAAAATATTTATTTTCTACCGCTTAAAATTGCGATCGCGTGGCACAGGATGTACTTTAAAAAATAAGGATATCTACGGATAACGGTACCTTCGTCATTCTGATGGTACCTTTTATTACCTATATTTAATATTTAATATATATATATATATATATATATATATTTTTTTTTTAAGGCCTTCTTCATATATTTTCTTCCTTCCAATATCTTTTAAAAATCTTGCCCGAAACTATGCTATATACGAGAAACTGGGATTTTGCAATATTATTTATATAAATGGCGTAAAAAGTATGAGAAATTGTTACGATTACATGGGATTTTAAAATGTTCGATTTATTCGATATTTCGTTTTAAAAAGGGTTAGTGCCCACGTGACACATTTTATCTATTAGATGTCGATTTAATATCCAACTACATCCATAACACCCAGAACGTTTTTTAGATGTGCATAGCATTCAACAAACATATGTCTATCAGACGTTTTCCATTTAGATATCTATATTAGACATTTATGACCTGCAAATAGACGTATTATACTATCTATATAGACTATCACTCTTTCGACGCCTAATGGAAATTCTCTTTTCGACGTCTAATGAAAATGCTATTTTCGACGTCAAATGAAAATGCTCTTTTAGACATTTAATGGATTTTTAAACAGTACCTATTATGCATTTTTTATAGAAAAAACACTTCTACTTCAATACCGAGACTTTGGCCATCCCATCACTGTCTTATCTCTTGGATGGATGTTGTAGCACGCTATTGTCACCGGCCGCCATTTCCTTCTAGATTTGGTATTAATTTTTTTTCTACTTTGAATTTTTTACTTAAGACTAGCTTAAAAGATAATATATTAATTTCTTCGTTCATGCATTTATTTTCCTTTATACTTTCTATTTTAATAGCTCACAGTCACAAGTTAATAAATAGAATTTATGTAAGAGTCACGTATTGTTTTGTTTATTTCACTCATCCAAGCTGCTGTCATGAGAGAACTGCAAGCGATTTTATAATTTAAAAATGCACATCTATTTTATTATTATTTTTTTTTTATAAAAATTATAAAATTGTCGATTAACTCCGTTGACAAAAAAATCTGAAATATCATTGAAATCTCATTTATATATGCTTTTTACGACTAAGATATTTGAAATAGTTTCTTTTTATCTACCCTATATATATCTACCCTATATATATAAAATCCTAATGAAACGAATTTGTGAAACGATTTTATGAAACGAATTTATGAAACGATTTTATGAAACGACTGATTAAACGACTGATTATGTTTCAGGGCTATTTTTAATAAAATATTAAACGCTTGATGATGGAAATTAATACCAATTATCCATAAAAATCCGCGGGAGTCAAAACTGGTAATAGAATTTTGAAATTGGAATTAGTTTTCGAGATATTAATTTTTTTCTAATTTTAATGACATTTCTGTAATGATGGCAACTAATTACTCAGTTTTTTTGTGACAAAAAAGGGAAAAAAATTGAAAAGGATCCCGATAGGGATTATTGATTTTTTTTTATTCGTCATTTTCAAATTGAAATTGAATTTATCTTTTATTTCAATCGATAATAAAGACAAGATTGTGATTAAATTATGTTTTTCAGGAAAACTTGAAAAAAAAAAATCACATTTCTATCGTCAGGATTCAATCGTCAATCATCATTCCGCCAAGCTTTTTAAAAAAGCGTCAAGACCCTATAATAGAAAAGCACCAAAAGTTCATTGGGTTTGTTTTCATATCTTTTGGCAACAAATCTATGTATATTAGCGAATCTATCCCTTTTAGAAGCTCGAATTACGCCAAACCTAAAAGCAAAGCATCCTATACTGGAAAAGTACCCGATTTTCTTATGGGCAATATTCAAGTGGCATAACATGGTGTAAAATTATCTCGGATAGCAAATTTGTTTAAATATCTCATCAATTGATGCCGAATAAATGCAGGCATGCATGCACAAAATATTTAATTAATTTTGTATGATAAATAATTATTAGAAAATTCGTATATACATATTAATTAAAATAAATAATTTACATATTTAAAATAACATGAAAATATGTATGATCGTGCTCTAAAATAAAGAGAAAATTAAAACCTGTTACTGAAAATGTCTATAACATAGTACTTTTCAATACCGTGGTTCTTAATGTTATTCACAAGCAGATGCAATTTTTCTCATCCTTAAATGCAAAGGAAGAATAGAATACAGATCATTGTTATAAAAGTCCGAGAGGTAGCCACAATTTAAACCTAACCATTTTATACAAGCTGGTTTTCAAGTTGTAATTGATTTTACTCATCAATCCCGAAAACAGTCGTCAGTTGTCGCAACAGCCGTGTGTGAGGCCATGATAATAAAAAAATGCACCATCAACACGTTAAAAGCATGGCAACCCGTTTACAGATTTACCAATATTTTTAAAATAAAGCACGCTGTCAGGTTTTTAGAGGCCTCGAAGTTGGAGCAGAGGTTGGCGAGCGTAGATCGCAGGGGGTAGGCCCCCTAGTAAAATCCTAATGAAACAAATTTGTGTAACGATTTTAGGAAACGAGTTTGTGTATCGATTTTATGAAACGATTATTGTATGAATTTATATATATGAATCGAATTTATTAAAGGTTTAAATTCGCGGTTTGTAGCTGTTTTTTTTTTTTTTTTTTTTTTTTTTTTTTTTTTTTTTTTTTTACAAATTGTAATAACTTAAAAAGTAAGTCATATTTGTTTGCAGTTAACATATGTATTTAACTAATATTTTTATAAATATTTAAAAAAAATTAGGGCTGCTTATTACTTTTGATTAAGGCTTTATTTCCGATGAAATACCGTAATTTTCTTACATGGCTTAAATATATCTATAAGAAGTACCGAATGTCGAAAAAACAGATCTATTCTTGTAATTTTTATAGAAGAGTATCAGATGTACCTGGATATCTTCAATACATGTCTTAAGTACATCTATAAGACGTACTGCATGTCGAAAAGAGATCTATGCTTGGAGGTGTTATAGACGTGCATAACACTATCTGGATGTCTTCTACGTTTTATGGAAGTCGGCGAGTTATAGTTGTGTCGGTTGTCTTGTGTACGTACACAGTTTGTAGACGTCTAGAAGATGGGGATGTGCCGTATAGGTGTATAACATTTGTTTTTCAAATTTCGAATTATTATTAATATTATTAATAATATTATTACTATAGGAAAGTTCAGGAAATACTTCATTACATATAAACGGACACTTTTACTAGATTAGAACAAGCACAGATGATGAAACAAAATATAGAACTGGATAAAAACACATATTCTGCTAGTCGTCGTTGACATGAACATAAACAAACCATTTCGTTGTACGATGTTTGATTCAATTCTATTAGCACAGCACATACTTATTCATCTTTTATTGAAATGAAAAGTTTTGAACCACAACCAAATAGACGGCAAACTCCCTGGACAGGCATTAAGGGGGGGGGGGGGGTAGGACAGTCTGGTAAATTTGTGAAAGGACTTCCACATTTTTTTTTTAAATAATAAATATTATTATTTTTTAAACCTAAGACATCGTTGGAACCAAAAAAGTACCAGGAATAAGTGGGTATTTTCTGTTTGTTTGTATTTCGATTTGGAAAGCGGGTGCGGAATTTAAAATCTGCAGAAAAACGAAAAACATGAAATCGGCATTCAGAAAAAAAAATTTTTGAAGAGGTAAATATTAATACATTTTTAAAAACAATCACATCGTTAGAAAGGCGAAAGTACTTGGAATAATTGGATATTTTGTGTTTTTTTTTTTTTTTCTTTTTTCGATTAGGATAGCGGATGCGAACTTATAAATATGGAGAAAACATAAAATCGAACTTCGGAATTTTTTTTTCTTACGGTAAATATTAATATTTTTACACAAACTAGGGGGGCTCGCCCCCCCCCCCCCTTGTTCGCTACGCTCACCAACCCCCCACGTAATCGTGCCTTAGCCAACCCCAGACGTAATCGTTTCGCGTTTCCATTCTGGATCGCCTCGCGATCCCTTATTTTCTATGCATTCAATTTTTATATTTCACTTCGTAATTGTTGTTGTAATTTAAATGAAACCTAAATTTATTATAAAAATCAGCTTCATCCATCACCAAACAAATCCAGCCTATCACCTCAATTATTTGTGAAATAAAAAGATAACAAAAAATTAAATAAAAAAAATTTATTTCCAAAAAAAGTTTCAAATATTTTTCTCTGTGATTAAATTTCAATATCTTGAATAGTACTGGATTTGTACAATACTTTGTTGTAAACAATGTTCTCCAAGTTCTGATCATTTTTAATGAAAATCATCATATTTTTAGCTGATACACATCTTGACAATGCATCATACAACTTTTATTGCATTCCTACAATACTTCCTTGTAAACAATGTTCTCCAACTTCTGACCATCCTTAATGAAAATCTTGATATTGTTAGCAGATACACATCATGACAATGCAACATACATCTGGCCATGTACAAAAATTGGGCGTTCAATGTAAACCCCAACTCTTTGAAATGTCTCTCCCTGTGATTTGTTAATTGTCAATGCGTAAGCAAGTATAACAGAAAACTGTCTGCGGTATAACACAAATGGCAACTGGGCATGACCTCCTGTTGTATCTTGTTGAATTCTTGGAATATTGACTACAGTCCCACTTTGATCACCAGTAATAATTTTTGCTGTTAAAACCCTACAACGAATACGTAGAACAAGCAAACGTGTTCCATTACATAACCCATCGGCTACTGATAGATTTCTAATCAGCATGACTATGCATCCCACTTTCAATTTTAATCTGTGAGCTGGCATACCAGAAGGCGTAACTGAATATAAGTATTCATTAGGATATCTGAGTGTCGCTTCTTCTTCTCGAGTGTCAGTTCTGTCGATTCCAGTCAAACTTGCTTTGTCAATGCTGTAGCAGGTTAATTCATTTCCAGGTATCTTGTCCAAAATCTTCTCATTAACTTCATTCTGTTAACTTCATCATTTTGAGGTGACAATACAATTCTCGATAGAAGACCAGTAGCAAAATCTGTGACATCTTCAAAGAACCATTGTACCAAGTTGGAACAAAATAGAGCTAATTTTGACCGCCAAGCTTGCGCGAAACTTGGCGACAGACCCGGGTCCCTTCCCCTTGGTAACCCCACTAATAGTGCCCATCCTATCTAAATTCTCTACTTTCATGTTAATTCCCCCTAAGAAAAATCAGAAAGCTCTGACCAATCAGATACGTTTCGCGGTATCTACGCAGATTTTCATTGGTCCATTTCCAAACCATTACTTTTTTATATATATAAGTAGATGGGAAATGACAGTTCTACCTCAGCAGCGGTGGAGCTGTGGAGCAGAATTTGTCTCCCCCTACCTCCCCCCTACCCCATGCCCCCCCAACACCCTCCCTACCCCATTCTCCTCCCCCCCCAACACCCCCCCCAATTTTTTTTAAGTTTAAAAATTTTAAAAATTGTCTTATAGTAAGAGCTATCGGCGATGGTAGAGTATGACCACTATCCCCCTACCTCTCCCCCCCAATTTTTATTTTTATTTTTTTTTTATTTTAGGGGAGAGAATGTTTAAAGTGGTGTCGCAATCTATCGGAAGGTTTAATAGTTATGAAATTCAAAAATGATTGTTTCTGAAATTTAAGTTATAGCATGCACTAAATTAAATGTCTTAACAAACTTTTCGCAAAGGAATTTGTAAATGAATTTTGTTATAGCATAGCACGTAATAAAATATTTTAAATTATCTCACCAAACTGCTTACAATGGAAATATCTAGTTATAGCACTTATAAATAATTTTAAAATGTGTTACCATAGTGCTCGCAAAGGACTATGAAATAGAAATTTAAGTTCTAGCATAACGCTAAATAAATAATTTTAAAGTTTCTTAGCAAACTGCTTACAATGAAAATATTCAGTTAAAGCATAGCACTTAATAAAATATTTTAAAGTTTCTTACCAAACTGCTTACAATGGAAATATTTAGTTATAGTGTAGCACTTAATAAAATTTTAAAGTGACACATGTAAATAATTATAGTTATAAACCGACATATAGGCAGATAGGCAGGCACACAGACAAGCAGGCAGGCAGGTAGGCAGACAGACAGACACACAGTGAACTATTTGTTGCGTACACACACAAGCATGCATATACGAAGTGAACTAATTGTAATAAAATACATGACGTGCATACTTCTTAAAACATATTTTTATTCACAGAATGTAAGAATTTAAGAAAATATTAAATTTCGACTACAACTTTCACTTTGAAATAGCGTAACCCCTTTTTAAAAAATCATTAGCTTTTAACATACATTTAAATGAAGCGGGGTTCGAACCTCGAACCTGACAAAATGATCTCATGATGTGTTGATTTGCAGTAGGTTTAAACGAACACACCATGAGACCATGTTTGTTAGACGCGATTTAAGATATATTAGAAAAGGTGTCACATGATTAAACATATTGAATTATTACTATACAGGACTAAAGATATTATACATTTTGAAAAATAATTTAAGCTTTACGATAAACTTTAATGTTTAAATTTACAAACACATTGGAATGTATTTATAACATATAAAATAACCTTGTGAAAGGTTGGTTGGTTTGTTGGTTTTATAAACTTATAAAGCAAAGCCTTTCTTATCAATTTGCATACAAGAGAGATTTTGTAACATAAATTATACTGTATAATAAAGAAAATTTTAACTTTTTAAGTGGGGTTTAACGATACTGTATTAAAATTTTTAATTTTATGCATTAAAAAGGAAAGTTTAATTTACCATTATGTTTATGGTCGGATTCGAACTGTCAACCTTTTGGCTAGCTTTCCAAAGCGCTCACAGTTACGCTACGAAGGCTCCGTACAATTAATATAAATAATGAAACCTAACACAATGTTACTTTTTTTCCCTAAGATTTTCAAATTAATAAAACAGGATATGACAACATTTGTAGAATAACATCCTGTTTTCCAACGATAAGAATAGCAATATAAGAAACTTGTTCACCATAATGAATTTACTGTTTAAAGTTTTGACTTAGACGATTGTTCTTCTATTTACCTAAAACCTTGCTGTTTATTTGCTTGATCACCTATCTGTTTACCCTGCTTTTTGGTTACTTCAAAACCTGAAAATGACTACTTCGCTTAACACATCTTATTATGAAATTTCAGAAATCAGCGAATTTAGTAGAATATTTAAGTATTTTGATGTTTTTAGGGACCTAGGTGAGGATACGATTGTCGAAGTGCAAATGAATAAAGACTGTGAGTTAAACGTTCACATTCAAAAATATAAAGAATTTGAGAATAGAGGTAAACTGTTCCCTACAAATGAAGGAATTACAATATCGTGCGCAATCTTTGATAAATTTGAAACGAGAATGGCTAAATTTAATTTTAACTCTGCAGAAGAAGAAACATTTGTATGTAACAACGACTTACTAAGGATTTATGTGGATAAGGAATCATGTATACTGCAAAAACTATTGAAACCTGATTATTTACTACTTACAAAAGAACAATTTCTTAAACTAGAGGAAAACTGCATGCAAATTAGCGAATGTCTTATTCAAACTTTTTTAACAAAGCTTTTACCTGATTATGTCTTAAAAAACTTAAAAAAATGTAAATGCTCTCACTTTACTGAGAAAGAGGCGATGGACTATTTTTTAGAATGCTTCGATCATGAATTAGAGAGTTCAGTATATCGCACGTTTGACTGTTATTTATGTTCAATCGGACAACCAGTTGAAATGGATCACGAATGTATGAGTTATAATTTAAGAAAACAATTTAACTGGTGTGCAGACAGTGCTTTGTTAAATTTCAACATTAAGGAATTTGTGAAAAACCTGTTAGAGAAATGTACATGCAATTATACTTATTTATTTTTTGAATCTATGAATGTAGACTTTTATAATAAGCATTTGAACAATGTATTTATAAATTAACATAATTATTTAATAAATATTTGTTTAGTTTTTTATTATGTGTCTGTTTTTATTTTTGTATAAGGAATAAATAAGTATAGTTTTTGGTAAGTTTTACAATTTTTCTTCAGAAAATGTAGAAACTTGTTTTATTTTTCTACAAAAATTAAGAAATTGAGATATTTTCATTAAACATGTGTACCATTATTATAACACAACTTGCATATTGTACGTAAAATACTACCCTTTACTTGAAATATTATTTAAGATTTTAAACCAAAAGTAAGCGAATATTATAACGATTATCGACTTATGTTTGAAAATAGATCTGTTGTAAACAGGAAAATACTTATTTGCGGATAACATTCCTATGTTTTCTTACTGATAACGTACTTCTTTTGTGTAGTTTAAGGTATAAAATTATTTCACTAAATTGAATATTATGATTTTATTTCTCGTGATATATAACTTTTTTAGAAATCATTGAATATTATATGTAACAAGCAATATTCATTAAATGAACAATTTGAATCTTTAACCTATAACGTCATGTTTACTTTTAAACTTGCTGTAAACTGAAACCGTCACTCTTTAATAACCTATGTTAGTAACTGTTTGGATATAATATAATCAGTTTACTGTTGACTTTCGTTGTGACTGAACCTTTTGCTGTTTGTTATTTAAAAAATGGCTTGTGAATTAGATGGGATTAAACGGTCGTGTGAAGAAATGGCTTCTTCAACAAAGTTTCAACGTTTAGATAAACCTATGGAAAATTCTGAGTTTTATAAAAATGAATTTTTACCAAAATCTAATATGCAGGGGAACTATGAAACACTATCCCCTAACATGAACTTGTATGCTGCAGAACCTAATAATGTTAAGGATTCTACAACCCCAATAGTTACTAACTGTAATGATGACGAAACGTCTTTCACCGACACCTGCTGTGAGTCTACCTCAACTATAGGCTTTTTGGATACAGTGTTTAAGGACCTAGATTTTAAAAGTTTGGAAACATACCTTACCTCACCGCCTACAAGTGGTTTAATTTCTTCAAATGAGCAATTACAAAAGCCATCAACTAGCATTACACATATTAGTGATCAATTATATAACATATCCCCTCCTATCGCATGTGTGAATGACATTTCCAAAACAAAACATGGTAAATCTCGCATTTTTGTCATGTTTCGGATTAAACTTGCTGATTTTATATTTTTAACTTTAAAACGACATTATAAACAGTTTTATGTACATATTGAAGAAATCAAACACAATGAAGAAATTTCATCAACAAATAGAATTTTTATGAATATTTCAACATGGTATGAATTCCAATATAAAATTTTCGGATTTAATTTAAAATATAAAAGTTCATCATTTATTGCTAACAATACAGTATTAGTGTTAAATTATAATAATTCTATTATGCAAATTAAAAATTTAAAGAATTATTCGCATTGTGTTTTAAACGATTTTCAATTAGAAAATTTAAAAGAAAAAGCTACTGATTTTAATAGCAAACTTATTAAACACTTGTATACAGTTCATCTACCACAGTTAATTAAGCAAAAATGTACACTTGTTAATTTACCCTCTGAAATCGAGCGTGTTTTACTAACGAAACTTATCTCTTCTATTGAGGATAATGTACTGACAATATTAAACCAAATTTATGAATGTGTAGGATGTATATTTAGACACCAATCCCAAAGTCTACATACATGTTTCACCTTTAATAAACGTGAATGATTTAATCACTTAGGGGATATGATTTTAATGCTTGTAAATTTTGATTATGTTATTTCAAGGTTTTTAAACGGAGTTGAATGTATCAGTGAAAACTTTTTACGTAACATTAATGTGGAATTTATTCGAAATGTATTATTTAAGTCCTGAAAATAAAATATTTTGCTTTAAATCTGTGTGTGTTTATTTAAACAAAATGTGTGTGTTTATTAATATTGTTTAACTTACATATTATTTAAGTATACTTATAGATTTCGTATATAAATATACTATGTATTTAAAAGTTATATTATATATAACTTAAAAATTTTGTAAACATGATATATTAATGAAGAAATATTATTTTCCGCTTGTTTAAGAAAATTAAATTATTTCTAAAAGCTATAGGCAGTTGAATAAACAATGCTTACACTAAAACTAAATAAAACCCCTTAGCAAGATTTTAAATATATTACATCATCTTATTCTCGATCGTATTACAAAATAAAAGACTTTTAAACAATAATTTAGAAAATTTACCATACGTTTGTAATATATATGGGTATAAAAGTTATTTAAATTGTAAAATAAAGAATACAAGACATTATAACTTGCCTGTGCTATGGTACAAGTGAAAATGTCTAATATGTTGTGTCTCTTATCTTCATGATCACGTGACTTTTAAGGAAACCACGTGGTGTGAGCATAACATCCTGTTCCAATGATAGTGCCGAGCACAATGTCTCAAGTAAGTAAATAAGATGGACATGCTATGTTTGTAAGTATAAATGAATCTATTTCTTTAATGTAAAGCTAATTGTAATTAATTATCAGAATATAGGGTTTCTAATGACAAAGTGTGATAATTTCTATTACTTAACTAAAGTTCTGCATGTATATAGGCACATACATTTATATACATATATATATATGTATACATAGACACAATTTATTAAAATTAAGTTTTTTCAAACATTTATAAAATAATTTTGTTAACTTTTCAATTTTGTTAACTTATTATAATTAAAAAAAAAGATTTAAATTATTTTGTTTATTTATAATCTTCTTAAATATTTAAATTACTTTGTAAAAATTAAAAAACTTTTACAATAATATAACATGTTTAAATTATTTTTATAAGTACATGTAGTTACATAACAACTATATAGTATGTTACCATTATATATTATTAACATACAAGACGAATCAACATTGATAAATTATGAAATACTTTTATTAAGTTTAAAATTGAAAATTTATAAAACTTTTTTAACTTAATTTTTTTAATTGAAAAATAATTTTGCTATCTTGTAAAATTTTAAAAACTTTTATAATAGTTCAAACAATTTATTTACTAATATGTGTAGTATGTTACTAACATTTAGTATACATACTATGTTATTATGTTTCTGTTATAAACATATTAGAGAAATTATTAATCTTAAATTGCAAGTTAAACAATATTAATAAACACACACATTTTGTTTAAATAAACACACACAGATTTAAAGCAAAATATTTTATTTTCAGGACTTAAATAATACATTTCGAATAAATTCCACATTAATGTTACGTAAAAAGTTTTCGCTTATACATTCAACACCGTTTGAAAAACTCGAAATAACATAATCAAAATTTACAAGCATTAAAATCATATCCCCTAAGTGATTAAATCTTTCACGTTTATTAAAGGTCAAACATGTATGAAGACTTTGGGATTGGTGTCCAAATATACATCCTACACATTCATAAATTTGATTTAATATCGTCAGTACATTATCCTCAATAGAAGAGATAAGTTTCGTTAGTAAAACTGACTCGATTTCAGAGGGTAAATTAACAAGTGTACATTTTTGCTTAATTAACTGTGGTAGATGAACTGTATACAAGTGTTTAATAAGTTTGCTATTAAAATCAATAGCTTTTTCTTTTAAATTTTCTAATTGAAAATCGTTTGAAACACAATGCGAATAATTCTTTAAATTTTTAATTTGCATAATAGAATTATTATAATTTAACACTAATACTGTATTGTTAGCAATAAACGATGAACTTTTATATTTTAAATTAAATCCGAAAATTTTATATTGGAATTCATACCATGTTGAAATATTCATAAAAATTCTATTTGTTGATGAAATTTCTTCATTGTGTTTGATTTCTTCAATATGTACATAAAACTGTTTATAATGTCGTTTTAAAGTTAAAAATATAAAATCAGCAAGTTTAATCCGAAACATGACAAAAATGCGAGATTTACCATGTTTTGTTTTGGAAATGTCATTCACACATGCGATAGGAGGGGATATGTTATATAATTGATCACTAATATGTGTAATGCTAGTTGATGGTTTTTGTAATTGCTCATTTGAAGAAATTAAACCACTTGTAGGCGGTGAGGTAAGGTATGTTTCCAAACTTTTAAAATCTAGGTCCTTAAACACTGTATCCAAAAAGCCTATAGTTGAGGTAGACTCACAGCAAGTGTCGGGGAAAGACGTTTCGTCATCATTACAGTTAGTAAATATTGGGGTTGTAGAATCCTTAACATTATTAGGTTCTGCAGCATACAAGTCCATGTTAGGGGATAGTGTTTCATAGTTCCCCTACATATTAGATTTTGGTAAAAATTCATTTTTATAAAAATCAGAATTTTCCATAGGTTTATCTAAACGTTGAAACTTTGTTGAAGAAGCTATTTCTTCACACGACCGTTTAATCCCATCTAATTCACAAGCCATTTTTTAAATAACAAACAGTAAAAGGTTCAGTCACAACGAAAGTCAACAGTAAACTGATTATATTATATCCAAACAGTTACTAACATAGGTTATTAAAGAGTGACGGTTACAGTTTACAGCAAGTTTAAAAGTAAACATGACGTTATAGGTTAAAGATTCAAATTGTTCATTTAATGAATATTGCTTGTTACATATAATATTCAATGATTTCTAAAAGCGGGTATGGCAACGCAAGTTAGTTATTAAATGTATAAATAGTTAATCGCGTACGATAAAAAGTATAATCAGGCGTATGTAATTAATAAAAATTAATTATCGATACGTATATTTAGTAAAATAAGTTTGTTTAATTACACAAATGTATAATTAGTTAAATCGATTTATTGTAAAAAAGTAATAATATAGATTATACAAAATTAAATGTTTAGTAGCATATGTGAAACAATAATATATTTAAAAAATCTGAAATATATTTGTATTAAATTTTTACTTCTTGTAAAATTCAATTTTAATAAATTTATTT
Organism: Maratus michaelseni; assembly: GCA_963931845.1. Taxonomy (NCBI): domain Eukaryota; kingdom Metazoa; phylum Arthropoda; class Arachnida; order Araneae; family Salticidae; genus Maratus; species Maratus michaelseni. Next base: position 191,306,069 of record OZ007590.1, read on the forward strand.
TTTTACATAGTGTATAAATTTACAAGTCCAATAACTCACATAATAGGGATATAATATAATCATATTGAAAAATAAAACACAAAAGCTTTTTCACTTATCTATTATTTATTTAATTATTTAAACACATACATTAGTATATACAAGAATATGTATAGTTCAAATAAATTGGTAAAGTCAATATTTCAAAAAGGAAGAGTTTCATTTTTTATAGCATTTTGTAAAGTGTCTATAGGTAGTAATAAATTCTGTAAATGGTTTAAAAGTTCAGTACGCTGTTCAGATATATGTTCTTTGGGCGAGAGATGAATTTTTCTATGCTTCACTAAGTCAAATCTATGATTAAATATTTCAGAACAATCGACACATTTATAGTGTCTGGTAAACGGTTCAATATTCCTTTGCTTTTGCTGAGGGGTGTTATGAATCATAGTATGATTTATTAAAAAATTTTCCCGTAAAAACTTTTTATCACATTGATTACATTTATGCACAACTCCTTGTTTAGAATGTACTAAAGTTATGCTTTTGTAAGTCACTTTTCTGCACAAAAGATTTCGAACACATTTTACAATTAAAAGGTTTCTTTTCTAAATGAAATTTCATGTGTCTAACTAATACATTTTTTCGCGAAAAAGTCTTACTGCATTTCTCACACTTATATGTGGCAGATGACTTTGGATGAATTAGCATATCATCCCGTAAAGCACTCTTTGTAACAATTTACAATCTGTTTGTAGTAAACAGATTATCACACTTAGGGTTTTTTTTTCCTAATTGTCAGTTCATATGTCTTAATAACATATATTTTCTAGTAAATACTTTTTTACACGTATCACATGTAAAAGGAAACTTTTGATCGACTTGATCAGATGAAGAGGCCATTGGTTCCTTATTCAAAACAGGTTTCATTAAAATAGCAGAGTCGATTTGCTCGTTAAACTCTGATGTCAAGGCTTTTCTTATCTTGGTTGGTTCGTCTATTACTACGTCTTGCATTGTACTTATTAAATCTAAATAAATTAAAATCGCAGATCACTTAAACGGAGAAAAATTATAACGTCTTAACAATGCAGAAACAGTATGTATATTATTTCAAATAAAACTTTTCATGAATATTTATTTAATTGTAGAGGGCGCGCATGAATAATAATAATTAAAAATAGCGTCACGTGTTATATATCTTATACAGAAATTAGCCTGTTAGTTAAACATAAGTAATTAAGTAAAGTATCTTTTATTATACAGTGGCATATTTCATAAGGTAAGTATAAATTTGTTTCTCATATTTTATGTAAAAGTATACAAGTAATGTTTTATTTTGTATTCATCGTGGCTTAAAATGCAAATTTAATGAGTAAAAACATCCGTTCATTGCATGGTATTGCTAATTAAGTTATATATCACGAGAAATAAAATCATAATATTCAATTTAGTGAAATAATTTTTATACCTTAAACTACACAAAAGAAGTACGTTATCAGTAAGAAAACATAGGAATGTTATCCGCAAATAAGTATTTCCTGTTTACAACAGATCTATTTTCAAACATAAGTCGATAATCGTTATAATATTCGCTTACTTTTGGTTTAAAATCTTAAATAATATTTCAAGTAAAGGGTAGTATTTTACATACAATATGCAAGTTGTGTTATAATAATGGTACACATGTTTAATGAAAATGTCTCAAATTCTTAATTTTTGTAGAAAAATAAAACAAGTTTCTACATTTTCTGAAGAAAAATTGTAAAACTTACCGAAAACTATTCTTATTTATTCCTTATACAAAAATAAAAACAGACACATAATAAAAAACTAAACAAATATTTATTAAATAATTATGTTAATTTATAAATACATTGTTCAAATGCTTATTATAAAAGTCTACATTCATAGATTCAAAAAATAAATAAGTATAATTGCATGTACATTTCTCTAACAGGTTTTTCACAAATTCCTTAATGTTGAAATTTAACAAAGCACTGTCTGCACACCAGTTAAATTGTTTTCTTAAATTATAACTCATACATTCGTGATCCATTTCAACTGGTTGTCCGATTGAACATAAATAACAATAGATTAATTTTAGCACAATTATACAAATTGGAAAAGAAAATCATACGAGTTGTAAGGTTAACTGGATGAATTATGCCCTCCAGATTCGACCGGGATGGCTCAGTTGGTAGAGCGTGGCGGCTTAAGCCAAGATATCCCAGGTTCGAATCCTGGCCCGGACATTTTTCGTCCAGTTGGAAAATTACAACTCATAAATAACAGTCAAACGTGCGATATACTGAACTCTCTAATTCAAGATCGAAGCATTCTAAAAAATAGTCCATCGCCTCTTTCTCAGTAAAGTGAGAGCATTTACATTTTTTAAAGTTTTTTAAAACATAAGCAGGTAAAAGCTTTGTTAAAAAGTTTGAATAAGACATTCGCTAATTTGAATGCAGTTTTCCTCTAGTTTAAGAAATTGTTCTTTGTAAGTAGTAAATAATCAGGTTTCAATAGTTTTTGCAGTATACATGATTCCTTATCCACATAAATCATTAGTAAGTCGTTGTTACATACAAATGTTTCTTCTTCTGCAGAGTTAAAATTAAATTTAGCCATTCTCGTTTCAAATTTATCAAAGGTTGCGCACGATATTGTAATTCCTTCATTTGTAGGGAACAGTTTACCTCTATTCTCAAATTCTTTATATTTTTGAATGTGAACGTTTAACTCACAGTCCTTATTCATTTGCACTTCGACAATCGTATCCTCACCTAGGTCCCAATGGTAAGGTGTAAAAACATCAAAATACTTAAATATTCTACTAAATTCGCTGATTTCTGAAATTTCATAATAAGATGTGTTAAGCGAAGTAGTCATTTTCAGGTTTTGAAGTATCCAAAAAGCAGGGTAAACAGATAGGTGATCAAGCAAATAAACAGCAAGGTTTTAGGTAAATAGAAGAACAATCGTCTAAGTCAAAACTTTAAACAGTAAATTCATTATGGTGAACAAGTTTCTTATATTGCTATTCTTATCGTTGGAAAACAGGATGTTATTCTACAAATGTTGTCATATCCTGTTTTATTAATTTGAAAATCTTAGGAAAAAAAAAAGTAACATTGTGTTAGGTTTCATTATTTATATTAATTGTACGGAGCCTTCGTAGCGTAACTGGGAGCGCATTGGAAAGCCAGCCAAAAGGTTGACAGTTCAAATCCGACCATAAACATAATGGTAAGTTAAACTTTCCTTTTTAATGCATAAAATTAAAAATTTTAATACAGTATCGTTAAACCCCACTTAAAAAGTTAAAATTTTCTTAATTATACAGTATAATTTATGTTACAAAATCTCTCTTGTATGCAAATTGATAAGAAAGGCTTTGCTTTACAAGTTTATAAAACCAACAAACCAACCAACCTTTTACAATGTTATTTTATATGTTATAAATACATTCCAATGTGTTTGTAAATTTAAACATTAAAGTTTATCGTAAAGCTTAAATTATTTTTCAAAATTTATAATATCATTAGTACTGTATAGTAATAATTCAATATGTTTAATCATGTGACACCTTTTCTTATATATCTTAAATCACGTCTAAGAAACATGGTCTCATGGTGTGTTCGTTTAAACCTACTGCAAATCAACACATCATGAGATCATTTTGTCAGGTTCGAGGTTCGAACCCCGCTTCATTTAAATGTATGTTAAAAGCTAATGATTTTTTAAAAAGGGACTACGCTATTTCAAAGTGAAAGTTGTAGTCGAAATTTAATATTTTCTTAAATTCTTACATTCTGTGAATAAAAATATGTTTTAAGAAGTATGCACGTCATGTATTTTATTACAATTAGTTCACTTCGTATATGCATGCTTGTGTGTGTACGCAACAAATAGTTCACTGTGTGTCTGTCTGTCTGCCTACCTGCCTGCCTGCTTGTCTGTGTGCCTGCCTATCTGCCTATATGTCGGTTTATAACTATAATTATTTACATGTGTCACTTTAAAATTTTATTAAGTGCTACGCTATAACTAAATATTTCCATTGTAAGCAGTTTGCTAAGAAACTTTAAAATTATTTATTTAGCGTTATGCTAGAACTTAAATTTCTATTTCATATTCCTTTGCGAGCACTATGGTAACACATTTTAAAATTATTTATTAAGTGCTATAACTAGATACAATGGAAACATTGTAAGCAGTTTTGTGAGATACTTTAAAATATTTTATTACGTGCTATGCTATAACAAAATTCTTTTACAAATTCCTTTGCGAAAAGTTTGCTAAGACATTTAATTTAGTGCATGCTATAACTTAAATTTCAGAAACAATCATTTTTGAATTTCATAACTATTAAACCTTACGATAGATGGCGACACCACTTTAAACATTCTCTCCCCTAAAATAAAAAAAAAATAAAAATAAAAATTGGGGGGGGGGGAGGTAGGGGGATAGTGGTCATACTCTACCATCGCCGATAGCTCTTACTATAAGACAATTTTTAAAATTTTTAAACTTAAAAAAAATTGGGGGGTGTTGGGGGGTAGGAGCATGGGGTAGGGAGGGTGTTGGGGGTGCATGGGGTAGGGGGGGAGGTAGGGGGAGACAAATTCTGCTCCACAGCTCCACCGCTGCTGAGGTAGAACTGTCATTTCCCATCTACTTATATATAAAAAAGTAATGGTTTGGAAATGGACCAATGAAAATCTGCGTAGATACCGCGAAACGTATCTGATTGGTCAGAGCTTTCTGATTTTTCTTAGGGGGAATTAACATGAAAGTAGAGAATTTAGATAGGATGGGCACTATTAGTAGGGTTACCAAGGGGAAGGGACCCGGGTCTGTCGCCAAGTTTCGCGCAAGCTTGGCGGTCAAAATTAGCTCTATTTTGTTCCAACTTGGTACAATGGTTCTTTGAAGATGTCACAGATTTTTTTTGGACAAGATACCTGGAAATGAATTAACCTGCTACAGCATTGACAAAGCAAGTTTGACTGGAATCGACAGAACTGACACTCGAGAAGAAGAAGCAACACTCAGATATCCTAATGAATACTTATATTCAGTTACGCCTTCTGGTATGCCAGCTCACAGATTAAAATTGAAAGTGGGATGCATAGTCATGCTGATTAGAAATCTATCAGAAGCCGATGGGTTATGTCAGCGCTTCCCAAACTTTTTTCTTTTACGTACCCCTTGCTTAGGCTTTTCATTTTGGAGTACCCCCTATTTATCTGTAACACCTACCACGACCACCCTCTCTTCCCCCACACATTGGTAAAATATTCAACTCCCGTGAATGAAAATCCATATTTCAAGAATTAATCATTATAATATTTTCTATGCATTAAGAGAGCATTGATATTTTAGTTTTATTTAAAGTTTTAGGTATTTCATTTATCAGAACAAGCCTATTAATAGCTAAACTCAGTTTCTCTTGCAATCCTAAATAACCAGATTGTTTCGAAGAACTTTTAATTCCCGAATCATCAGGTTGAATTTCAATCACAGAAACAGTACTCTTAAAAATTCCGGATTTCAACGAGTTATACATTTTAAACATAAAACCAAAGCATTCAAATAATAAGTAAACACTTATTAAAGGGAAAGAAGCTTTCCAATTAATATTCATTAATGATACAACACCGCCTACTCGAAAACGAACATAAGGTCTTGCTTTTCAACACTTTTAAAATAAAACATTTAAAGCTAACTGCTTTGGCGTCATTTAGGAGTTTTGCAATTAGTATTAAAAAGGAACAATAAGAAAAACAGGTCAGAAAAGAACATTGTATAATGATCAATGGAAGTTTTCGCGAAGATTGGGGCTAATTACATTGAATTATCAATGAACTATTAAGTCTATTAGGCCTTTACCCTCATTTTGAGTGTAACATACTGGAGTTACACATGAAACTACCTTTGTAATCAAAAACTATCAACTGTCTTTATGTGTTTTCAGTTAAACCATTTTTGTGATTTCCGCCATTACCGATATTATTTTAAGTACCCCCAGCAGGCCAGCCACGTACCCCCAGGGGTACGCGTACCCCAGGTTGGGAACCGCTGGGTTATGTAATGGAACACGTTTGCTTGTTCTACGTATTCGTTGTAGGGTTTTAACAGCAAAAATTATTACTGGTGATCAAAGTGGAACTGTAGTCAATATTCCAAGAATTCAACAAGATACAACAGGAGGTCATGCCCAGTTGCCATTTGTGTTATACCGCAGACAGTTTTCTGTTAGACTTGCTTACGCATTGACAATTAACAAATCACAGGGAGAGACATTTCAAAGAGTTGGGGTTTACATTGAACGCCCAATTTTTGCACATGGCCAGATGTATGTTGCATTGTCAAGATGTGTATCTGCTAACAATATCAATATTTTCATTAAGGATGGTCAGAAGTTGGAGAACATTGTTTACAAGGAAGTATTGTAGGAATGCAATAAAAGTTGTATGATGCATTGTCAAGATGTGTATCAGCTAAAAATATGAAGATTTTCATTAAAAATGATCAGAACTTGGAGAACATTGTTTACAACAAAGTATTGTACAAATCCAGTACTATTCAAGATATTGAAATTTAATCATAAAGAAAAATATTTGAAACTTATTTTGGAAATAAATTTTTTTTATTTAATTTTTTTTTATCTTTTTATTTCACAAATAATTGAGGTGATAGGCTGGATTTGTTTGGTGATGGATGAAGCTGATTTTTATAATAAATTTAGGTTTCATTTAAATTACAACAACAATTAAGAAGTGAAATATAAAAATTGAATGCATAGAAAATAAGGGATCGCGAGGCGATCCAGAATGGAAACGCGAAGCGATTACGTCTGGGGTTGGCTAAGGCGCGATTACGCTGGGGGTTGGTGAGCGTAGCGAACAGGGCGGGGGGGCGAGCCCCCCTAGTTTGTGTAAAAATATTAATATTTACCGTAAGAAAAAAAAATTCCGAAGTTCGATTTTTTGTTTTCTCCATATTTATAAGTTCGCATCCGCTATCCTAATCGAAAAAAGAAAAAAAAACACAAAATATCCAATTATTCCAAGTACTTTCGCCTTTCTAACGATGTGATTGTTTTTAAAAATGTATTAATATTTACCTCTTCAAAAAAATTAATTTCTGAAGATTTCATGTTTTTCGTTTTTCTGCAGATTTTAAATTCCGCACCCGCTTTCCAAATCGAAATACAAACAAACAGAAAATACCCACTTATTCCTGGTACTTTTTTGGTTCCAACGATGTCTTAGGTTTAAAAAATAATAATATTTATTATTTTAAAAAAATGTGGAAGTCCTTTCACAAATTTACCAGACTGTCCTACCCCCCCCCCCCCCTTAATGCCTGTCCAGGGAGTTTGCCGTCTATGTGGTTGTGGTTCAAAACTTTTCATTTCAATAAAAGATGAGTAAGTATGTGATGTGCTAATAGAATTGAATCAAACATCGTACAACGAAATGGTTTGTTTATGTTCATCTCAACGACGACTAGCAGAATATGTGTTTTTATCCAGTTCTATATTTTGTTTCATCATCTGTGCTTGTTCTAATCTAGTAAAAGTGTCCGTTTATATGTAATGAAGTATTTCCTGAACTTTCCTATAGTAATAATATTATTAATAATACTAATAATAATTCGAAATTTGAAAAACAAATGTTATACACCTATACGGCACATCCCCATCTTCTAGACGTCTACAAACTGTGTACGTACACAAGACAACCGACACAACTATAACTCGCCGACTTCCATAAGACGTAGAAGACATCCAGATAGTGTTATGCACGTCTATAACACCTCCAAGCATAGATCTCTTTTCGACATGCGGTACGTCTTATAGATGTACTTAAGACATGTATTGAAGATATCCAGGTACATCTGATACACTTCTATAAAAATTACAAGAATAGATCTGTTTTTTCGACATTCGGTACTTCTTATAGATATATTTAAGCCATGTAAGAAAATTACGGTATTTCATCGGAAATAAAGCCTTAATCAAAAGTAATAAGCAGCCCTAATTTTTTTTTAATATTTATAAAAATATTAGTTAAATACATATGTTAACTGCAAACAAATATGACTTACTTTTTAAGTTATTACAATTTGTAAGAAAAAAAAACAAAACAAAAAAAACAGCTACAAACCGCGAATTTAAACCTTTAATAAATTCGATTCATATATATAAATTCATACAATAATCGTTTCATAAATTCGTTACACAAACTCGTTTCCTAAAATCGTTACACAAATTTGTTTCATTAGGATTTCATATATATAGGGTAGATAAAAAGAAACAATTTCAAATATCTTAGTTGTAAAAAGCATATATAAATGAGATTTCAATGATATTTCGGATTTTTTTGTCAACGGAATTAATCGACAATTTTATAGTTTTTATAAAAAAAAATAATAATAAAATAGATGTGCATTTCTAAATTATAAAATCGCTTGCAGTTCTCTCATGACAGCAGCTTGGATGAGTGAAATAAACAAAACAATACGTGACTCTTACAAATTCTATTTATTAACTTGTGACTGTGAGCTATTAAAATAGAAAGTATAAAGGTAAATAAATGCATGAATGAAGAAATTAATATATTATCTTTTAAGCTAGCCTTAAGTAGTAAAAAAATTAAGACCAAATCTAGAAGGAAATGGCGGCCGGTGACAATAGCGTGCTACAACATCCATCCAAGAGATAAGACAGTGACGGGATGGCCAAAGTCTCGGTATTGAAGTAGAAGTGTTTTTTCTATAAAAAATGCATAATAGGTACTGTTTAAAAATCCATTAAATGTCTAAAAGAGCATTTTCATTTGACGTCGAAAATAGCATTTTCATTAGACGTCGGAAAGAGAATTTCCATTAGGCGTCGAAAGAGTGATAGTCTATATAGATAGTATAATACGTCTATTTGCAGGTCATAAATGTCTAATATAGATATCTAAATGGAAAACGTCTGATAGACATATGTTTGTTGAATGCTATGCACTTCTAAAAAACATTCTGGGTGTTATGGATGTAGTTGGATATTAAATCGACATCTAATAGATAAAATGTGTCACGTGGGCACTAACCCTTTTTAAAACGAAATATCGAATAAATCGAACATTTTAAAATCCATTGTAATCGTAACAATTTCTCATACTTTTTACGCCATTTATATAAATAATATTGCAAAATCCCAATTTCTCGTATATAGCATAGTTTCGGGCAAGATTTTAAAAAGATATTGGAAAGAAGAAAATATATGAAGAAGGCCTTAAAAAATATATATATATTTTTTTTTTAAATATCAAATATAGGTAATAAAAGGTACCATCAGAATGACGAAGGTACCGTTATCCGTAGATATCCTTATTTTTTAAAGTACATCCATTGCCACGCGATCGCAATTTTAAGCGGTAGAAAATAAATATTTTCTTTCTCTTTCTGCATGAAAATTCACGTAATCCCTGGACTTGCATAAAAGCGATCACGACGCAAGCAAACTGAGAACAACTGAAGCTCGTTCATTTAGCATTCCAGGAAGAGTTTTGGATTTGCGTCATATACGACAGCATAAATTTGTCAAACTGCGTATATTCCAGGTTGGTGACATAGTACTCTTCTGAACCAAGTACACCCTTAAACCCAAAAACATTAATCCTTTTATATTAGCAAAAGTACTCTCTAATATCCTTATCTCTGTTAAAGATCCTGAAAATGAAATAGCCCAGCCCTTTATAATAAGTATAAATTATAATTCTCCCTGCACATAAGAGTCAACAATGTCGGATTTTACAACAATCTTCTCTGTTCTCAACATCCAGTGTTACAGTGTCTTCTCATTACAACATGCGCAGCAGGCGTTAATTCTGTATAATTTTAATGTCTGGTGCTAATATGTAATTTATTTTATTAAATTATCAGCAGTTTTGAGATTAATCTTCCGGCCGTTTATCCCGCGATTTCCACGGGCAAGACATTTGTAGAAAAATGTATGTATAATACACAATTTTTGAAGCAATTTAAAAAAAAAAAAATCCACAGTCAGATGATGAAAATGCAAATGATAAGTTTACTACATATTTCAAGTACATGATTATTTGAAATAAGTAATAATAGAGGAGATACTGATCGATTTCATATTGGTCGAAAGGATTTTGAAAAAAAAAAAAAAGAAAAAAAAAAGCTATCCGACGTTTAAGAGACATTTTCTATTAAACGTATCACATTGTTGTCAAAATCGTTTACGGTTGTCGCCAACCATTGACGTGAATACCGACTGCATAAGAAGACTCATTTTCATTTTTTATAAAACATGCAGGATACTCCTGATAACATCGCATTCAAATAAAAAGATATTGTTATTAATTTTGTATATATCTGTAAATATTCCATTTGTTTAAATTTATTTTATTTTAATATTGTGAAAATTGCAGTATTGTTAATGTATTTCCTATTGAGCATCATGTAACTCAATGCTAAATGCCTCAGGTGGTTTGCAAGGAAAACAACCTTACAGCATCGGTTTTATAATGAAGTCTATGGAAAAATCGCCAAGGAATGGGTTTATCGCCAAGTTGGCGATGGTTTTGGCGACTTATTTTTGTCGCCAAATTTGGCGATATATCGCCAAATGTCGCCAAGTTGGCGACGGATTTGGCGACTTTTTGTGCAACCCCCCCCCCTTATACCTGTACATTGGGATCCTTTCTCGCTTAGGTTCTCTATCGAAAGTTAAAGCACTTTCTGGTAATTTCTAGCATCTGAAGGCTCTGGAATAATCTGGAAAGATCTCTGAAACCTATATAAGGACCTCCATCAGTTCAGTTCAGTTAGTTGTCTGTCAACTGCGATTGAATTCATACGAGAGGCTTTGCATTGAGAACTGTGTTTCTCGGATTGATTTTGTCGTTGATACGTCGTATTGAACGCATTGTTTCTGTGTGAAATTTTGCTGTGCTTTTATTGGATTTGAAGATTACTGAATATCTTGTAATTTTCAAAAGATATTGGTGTTCGTATTGCACTGTTTATAGTGAATAAAGCCTTTTGATTGTTCTTATATATTGGCATCAGTCCTTTCGAACCCCGAGCTCACAACAATATATATATATTTTTTTTATGAGTGACAATACAAATTTCCTGCTATGTACTAACTTTTATTTATTATTCTTTTTTAGGGTTTAGTTCATCTCACGAAACCCTATTACTCCCGCTTCGTTGTCTGTCTGTTACAGAGCCGGTTCTCAGTAACTATATAACTTACAAGCATGAAATTTTTTGTACTTATAGCTGAATATCTACTATGAAGCTCAATATCATAAAATTTGAAAAAAACTATTATTTTAATCTATAGAGATAAAAAACAAAAATCTAACAGCCTTTTCCTATTAAATTTAAACATTTTTCGTTATAGCAGTTGTCAACAATTAAAATCCACAATAAAATTATTTCTACAATAATTAATTTTCTATTGAAAGATTTCCACGTGAAAAATGAAAATGAAATAAAAAGTTTCACCAATTGAAAAAAGATTAATACGATGTCATATTGGTAATAAAACGGAAAATTTCAAACACTTCTCAATAATACAAGGAGTATGAATATACTATGTAAGAACAGAAAGCAGGTTAATATGATGTCATTAGAAAGTTAAAAAGAAAATTAATCTGACGTCATATTGGAAATTTAACGGACTTTTTCAAATGTTTGAGAATAATACAAAGAGAGTATCGATATGAGTATGACGTCAGCAAGTGATTATAACGTCATATGAGTTTGAGGAACGTATTGAATCATGATAAAAACCCGATTATGGAAATATTGGCATATTTTAACATTTTGAGGTCTCTACAACACGATACAACATGTTTAATTTTGAAATTGATTTTTTTTTTTTTTTTTTTTTTTTAGTATCGCATTTAGTCTACATAACAGATATTATTATGACAGAGTATAATAGCTTCGCTCGCTATCGGATCGGTTCAGATATTCGAAAAAACGAGAAAAATAGACCGGTAAATTTTTCCCTTTTAAAAAACATGCCTTTTTATTTTAATTTATTTTATTTTTTGTAAATGAAATTGATTTGGATTTATTAAAGAAAGGAATATTAAACGAAACACTTTGTGCGATTTTCGATCACAATTACCCACTTCTTTTAATTTTCAAAAATATTTTTTACTAGCTGATCTTCCCGACGTTGCTTGGTCCCGTCAAAAAATAGTACGAAAGGTGAAAGCACTCTAAAAATCGTGCACGAATTCAGAATAAACTTTATTGAAAATAGAACAAAATTTACTATATAGGGCTAGAAGATTGAAACCGAATTCCTTTTAATAATGTAGAAAAATCGCAGGAAATCGCGAGAAAACACCAAAAGTCACGATTTTTTTTTTCAAAATTTCGCAGGGGACAAAGTTTACTATATTAGGTTAAAAGATTAAAATAGGATTTCTTTTATGAATGTGGAAAAACCTCCGCAAAGCACGAAAAAACTCTAAAAATTCGCGAAAAATTTTTAAATCACTGCATGAAAACCGAATAAACGTTACTGAAAAGAGGACAAAATTTATAATATACTTTGCTAAGAGATTAAAACCGGATCCGCGTTTTACTAATGTAGAAAAATCGCCCGGAAAAAAAAAACGCTAAAATTTCATTAAAAAAAAAGCTAAAGATACAAAACTTCCAGATGAAAAAATTTACTACAGTTGACTAAAACACTGTAACCAGAATTCTTTCACGAACGCAAAAACTGACGCGAAACGCGAAAAAACGCTAAAAATCGCATTAAAAATCGCGGAAGACTAAATGTGCTATATTAGGCTTAAAAGAACTTTGACACAGAATTCCAGTTGAGTGAACTAATTCCCGTTGAAATCGGTCCCATAGAACCCGAGAAAAGAATGCGACGTTACTGTTCGAAAATCGTGGTAACTGTAGTCATGTAGGAAAACATACTTTGAAATAAAGGGGTGAGTTGAATGAACCAATTCCCGTTGATATCGGGCCCATAGAATCCGAGAAAAGAATGCGAAGTTACTTTTAAAAAAAGGTGGGAATTTAAGAAAACATACTTTTAAATGTAAATAGAGGTGGAGTTGATTGAACCAACTGCCGTTGAAATCCAGCCCATAGAACAAGAGAAAAAATGCGACGTTACTGTTCGAAAATGGTGGTAACTGAAGTCTATCTTTAAGAAAACTTTTAAATGTAAATAAAGGGGGAGTTGAATCTAAAATGGTCGTCAGATGTCTCCCCTTTCGATCCTCAAATTCAAATCTAATATCTTAATAAGTTATCTTAATTTTCACTCATTTGTAAAAATTCGCAATTATTTCCTTTCATTTTCGCGAAGTAAATGGACGGATAGGCCGGGAAACATCTCTTTGTAGTTCAGTTTTTAATGAAAGCCGACACCCTGTCTGGCTCTTTCTCAGATTTTTTGAATTGACGCTGTCAGATTTTTGCAAAAGTTAAGAAAAATTATCGGCCGATTTTTACAAAAATTGCTTATTCGGATGCAGAAAAGTTTTCTGCGTATATAAGGCGAGTGTCAAATATATATCTCAAATAGTTTTCTTAATTTTAGCTAATTTGTGAAAATTCTCAAATTCATTAATTTCCGTTTGCGGATAGGTGTGCGTTTCTTTTGCCACTTTGAGAAAAAGATCGCCTTTTTTAATTAATATCTCGGCTAATTGCGGTCCGATTTCTTCAAAAATTGAAACTCCGGATTTCCGGAATTTTTCCGCGTCGATTGGTATCCTTCATTGCGCGTAGCCTTTCCCTGCGAAACGTGAAAAAATACATACAAAATTAAATTTAAAAAAATCTAATAAAAAAATCCAAAATCAGGTTTCGAGGTGCAAAACTACATGCATTAGCATTGCATACTTTCCTACCAAATTTTGTAGCTCTGTGTGCAGCGATCTCTTCGGAACAAGTCGACAGACACACACACAGAGACAGGCAGACACAAGCACAAACTTCTTTCCTTATTATATTATATGTGTAGTTGAATGAATGCTTTTGTATTCCGAATCGCAAATGTACATCTTCTGGGGGAAAAATGACGCCATGATTAAAAAAAACAAGTTGGAAATTGTACGTCAAACGTTACAAACGAGGTGCGTTCGTACGCACGTTTTAGAATTAAATTCATGATATCCCATGCGTAGAACGGGCTAAACAGCTAGTTAAGTATATATTTTATGACACTGTTCATACAAATATCTTAACTAGTTATATAAATATTCAGATATATATGTATCAGCTAGTTATATAAATATTCAGATCTTGATGATTTTTAATTCTGTGAAATGAATTATATCGTCTGCAGATTAATTTCTGTAATAAAATAAGTATCTCGGTCGCTTGACGATTTAACATCCATCGGAAGCTCCTCTAACAAAAAAGCACCGATTTAAAAAAAAAAATCAAATTTCTTAATAAATATTTTTATTAATATCTCCTAAAGTTTTGATTCGATTTTAATAAAATTTGAAATGTCTCGACAAAATTCTGCAAAGATAATATATTTTAAATTGCAAACCATTTGGTTGGGTAGTTTTTGCGTTGTTATATGCGGACGGACAGACAGACGGACGGACAGACAGACAGACGGACGGACAGACGGACGGACCAAACGACGACTATAGGTGCTACGTATTTATATAATTACGAACGCACCTAAAAAATGTGTATTTTCATTTATTAAACTGAAATGTGTTATTACTATTACGTTAATATATCATTTTCAATGGCTTCAACTCTGCGACTGTGCTGAGATTATAAGCCTTTGATATAAATATATTCTCCAGAAGTTTTTGATATTCTGGGAATATTGAATTTTATTTTTCTATGTATATTGGGAAAAAACAAATATTTCAAATAATGTGCAGATACGTGATACAATGCATCTAAAGGCATTCAAAAGTCATAATAGTTGCTTCCGGTGAAAGATTGTTAGCGAGTTCAAGTCGAAATGCAAACTCATCACTGTAAAAAAAAATTCCTGAAAAAAACGGAAATTGTACTGGCAATCGAGACGCCAGTACTATTTCCGTATTTTAACGGAAAAAAAATCCGTAAATTCCAGGAAATTTTCCGTGATTTCTGAAATATCCGTTTTTAAATTTCCATTTTTTAACAGATATCTCCCGTATTTTTTAGATATTTTTATATCGTTAAAATAAATTTTATAGGACCAAAAAATATATATATATTTCTCAGGGAACATCTTATAACACTTTTTATTTTTTTTTTCTTTCATTTCTGTGCAAGCTTTCAGTAAATAACCAACACTTGCCACGAAGGGGTTCGAACGCGGAAACTTCTGTTGTAGTAAACTGGCGTACTGTACCATTACGCTAGTACCGGACACTTCGTTCCTTTAAATGTTGTTATTTATTTTACATGCTTTTAATGATGCAAAAACTTAAAGGTTTTATAGTTAGATGGATTTTTTCAATATTTTATTTTAATAATTTTTAATATCCTGCTTTATTATTTGATGCTTTATAACAGATAAATTTTAACTTTTTATGTATTATATGCGTAAAACATTGTATTAAGACTAATGATTTCTTCTTTTTCAATAGTACATATACTTTTTAAAATAATTTGTCTGTTGATCTATTTATCAATTCTAAAAACAATAATTATCTTAAGTAGACGTATTTATTACATGCTATTAAAGTAAATTTTCTTGATCTCTTATTTTAAAAACTTATGTGAATAAACAATTTTACAATAAATTAAATTATTATATTTAATCTTTACTGAGAGCTTTTGTGTACGATTCTGTTAAACTGAATAATTTTAAAAAATCAAAACAAAAAAATAGATTTTTAGAGAAAATTTTGAAATTAATGACCTTAGGATAGGTAAGATTAAATTTGGACTTGATAATTTAGTTTAAATTAAATTAGTTTAATTTATAAAATTATAAACTAACGAAATAAATTATAAACTTTATAAAATTATAAACTTCATTTTTATAAAAGTAAACAAAAAGTTATTAATTATTTTTTATAAATTTAAAGAAAAAAATATGAATTTCGTAAAATTATAATTTATAAAATAATAAATTTTAGGTTAATTCACAAATTTATAAGACAAATCAGCTTAGTTTAACACCTACATACCGATAATTTGCAAAAATATTATTTTATGAAACCTTAAAAATATTTAAAAATAATAATAATAGATTTTTAGCGAAAATTTTGAAATTAATGACCTTGGGATAGGTATGTTTAAATTTGGATTTATTAATTTAGTCTAAATTAATTTAGTTTAATTTATAAAATTATAAACTAACTAAATATATCATAAACTTTATAAAATTATAAACTAACTAAATGTATTATAAACTTTATAAAATTATAAACTTCATTTTTATAAAAGTAAAGGAAAAATCATTAATTATTTTTATAAATTTAAAGAAAACAATATAAACTTTCTAAAATTATAATTTATAAAATAATAAATTTTAGGTAAATTCACAAATTTATAAGACAAATCAGTTTTGTTTAATACCAATAATTTGCAAAGATATTATTTTACGAAACCTTTAATAACCTAATATTACCTCACGTTAATAAAATTGAAATAAAATTTTAAAACGTCAGTGAAAAAATTCATAATTTCAAGCACTATAAAGATTTAAAACAAACAAATTTATGTAATTTATATAAATAAAGTAAATTTCTAAAGATTTCACTAAAAAATAAAAAACATCATTATTATTTTCACAAAAAATTACCGTCCAGACACGGGACCAGTTAGAATGAGCTCCAGGATTGGCCCGAGTCTAATGACAGAAAATAGGCCCACGGGTACGACCGGTCCTAGAAGACCCTGGACCCTAGTAAATACAACAATCTTAATTCGCATTTCAAACAAGACGATACCTGTATACAAACCTCTGAACGTTATTTCCGGAAATGGGGAAATACGGACATTGTACTGTTTTGAAAAAAATCCATCTAATTTACGGAAAACTTTCTGCATATCTACGGATTTGAAATCTCCACTAATCTGAACTAATGTCATTTACGGAAATTGTACTGTTGTTTTGGAAAAATGAAACTTCTCCGTAAAATTTTACGGAAAATCTTTTGTATTTTCACGGATTTTTTTTTAGAGTGATTATCGTGTTAATTTTGAATTCCGATAAGATGCTGACGACGACTATAAGATATTTGATCTACAGACCACCCAACTGGAACATTTGGGTAAAAGAGTGTGGGTACGTGAAAGATTCTACACGTTTATCAGTATTACGCAAATTGTTGATTTTTTTGTAACGCTGATGCACAACTATTGGTTATCAAGGAAGATTTGTTTAGCTTTGAGTATAAGGACAGAGCATACTTCGTTGGTCATACAAACCACTACTTAGAATCTACTCTACTTATACTTACCGTGGATACAGACGATGTATTTTCTGTAATCAGCAATTTCTTGCATTGTAAAGAAAAGTTTGAAAAGGATTTATTCCGTCGGCAGTTGCACGCCGTTTTATTTCTTCTTCAACTTTTCGCATCATCTTTAATGATTGTGCATAATTATTTTGCGACCTAATAATATGTTCTAGCAATTCCATTAAGTTCAGGTTGATTCCATGATTGAGAACAAAAAAATATATACTTGTTAAATATATACTTGTTATAAAAGATGTATAATTGTTATCTCGACAACATACAGAAATTAGATGTTTACAGTATAATAGATATAGAAAAAACTCTAAAATCAAATTGTCAGCATAAGTTTCAGAGAATAGAAATTATATTTTCATGTAAAAATTATTATTATTATTATTATTTTCATTCAAATACAGCAGGGCTGTCCAACCTTTCAGTAAGCGCGGGCGCATTTCATCTAGTGTCAAACATTGAAGGGGGTCATTGAAAGTAGCGGCAAGGTTGGCAGTTAGGCTTCCCTTTTTATTCAGAAATTCCGAATTCATACCGGAAATTCCGAAAGAATATTTTATATATATTTTTTTTAGAATCCTAAACTGCGTATCAATAAATAAAGTAAAAATTACTATTCGGAATTTCTAGTATGAAATCGGATTTTTCTGAATAAAAAAAGAGGCGATACAGGTAAATCTGGTAGAGAGTAACGATATGCGGCCATCTTATAAGATGCATAAACACTTCACAATGTGAGTCATAAGACCCCTTACTATGAAGAGCTCGACGACAAAAATAATTGCAGAAAAATACATAAATCATAATACATTTAAAATGATATTTTCCTGAGAGAGAGGCCTATCAAAGTATTTTGTAGAGAAAGAAGCCGAATATCTAACGCCGCACAGTGGGGCGTTTTGAGGATCTAGGTGGACAAAATTATTGCGTTGAAGTTTAATTAGGTTTTTGCTGGGTTTTCGAATCTATCAATAATAAAATAATCAAACAATGATAAATATTTGGCTTATTTAATAATTTATATTATTATTATTATTATTATTATTATTATTATTATTATTTATATTATTATTATTTATTTATGTTATAACTTTGTATTGTCCTTGAAACTACACATGTATTCAAAGTTTCAGCTCAATCGGATAATTAAAAGTGGTTTAAAATTGACTTGCAAGATTTGAATTAAACACGCAAACACACACTTCAAGTTAATATAACTTAATGATTCGCAAATTTTCGCAGGAGCTTTCTTAAGTTTCCAATACTTTAGGAATGGTACTTTGATTTTAAAAAATGCTTGTTTCTTAATAATGCTTAATACTGTATTAAAATTCAAAATGAAGTTTGAAAACAAGATGGCGCTTATTTTCAAACAACAATAGGTTAAATCTTGTGACAAATATGTGACATATGTCCAGTAAACTCCTGCTTTCAAATAAAACAGAAAAGTCACGACTTGCTTTCGAACTTACAGAAAAATAATGCAACTGTTGAAACTCCCTCAAACCAACTGCCTTCTTTACGGTCGTAGTTTATCCACACATCAGATTTTTTCCACAAAACTCGTACAGATCTCGACAGAAGAGACGTTCGGCTACCAGTATACGCGGTCTTGTTAAATTCCGAGATAATCGGAAAAATGAATTTTGTCCACCTAGATCATCAAGACGCCCCACTGTGCGCGGCCTATAATAAAAAATCCCGTGGAATATTAATGATTTAAAAGATTCAAATGATTGATTTTAATGAAGCAAAATGGATTTTTATTTAGAAAATGCCTAGTAACAGGAATCATTCGAAAGGGCGCCATGACGCCCGCGGGCGTTGTGTTGGACAGCCTGAAATATAGTATTAACATTGAAAAAACTACCGAACGAGACTCGGTCTCCCAAGTACTTAATATTTAAAATTAAATAATATATCTTAAAATATAATTAAGGGTATAGTGTAATTAAAAAATAATAATAATTACATTTCCTATTGCACATTTTAACACTGTATAAACAATGGTAGCTCCGTTAAAAAAAAAAAAAAAAAAAAAAAAAAAAAAAAAAAAAAAAAGCATTAAATGTCTTAATTGGGATAATCATGTTGTAAAGAAATCGGTTATGATAAAATATATATAACGAATCATTTTTACGTTCCTTTGAATTTTCTTAAAAGTGGTTTTCAGTGTATATTTTTCGAACGGATAAACCAAATTCCATTAAACCAATATAACTAATTTCGAATAGCTATAAAAATTAATCACAAAATTTCAAATCAGCGGGATTATTTTTGCGTCTTGTATTGAAAAAAGAAAGTCTTAATTTAGCATAAAAGTAAATTATGCTATTTTCTTTTTTAGTGAATTGTAAAATTAACTACCGTTTGAAATCTCATAAATCTGATGGCAACTAGGAAATCCGACAACTAAGAATCGGGATCTGTTGATTACGAATGCCCGATTACGTGATTTGCGGGATTGAGGAATTTTCTACAGATTTATTACAAAAGCAGATTTCTTAAAATGCCAGAGGAAAAGTTCTCAAGTTTTCAGTCAGCTATTCTACACAATTGTGGTGGAAGAATTGTGGGATTCAGATGCTTTGTTTACATCTGCAGTTTGATATTAGATACTTACTTACGAAATGAAAAACTCATCTTTAGCTATTCGGGCGGGTTCTTTCTCAGTAATAGACCGATTTAAAACTGGTAGTTCATCTTTAATTGTTTGGAAAGAATAAGTATTGAGCACTACAATATATTATTTAAAAAGATATGCATCACTGACTTCAAATATCTTTAATGTTAATCCCATAACATATGCTGGATTTGAAATTAGAATCCTCAATTTTTCTGATCACTATATCGTAGTCTTTGATTATTATGTCATTGCGGTGCACGACGAGTCGCAAATCAAGCACAATTCCAACTGTCAATCGTCTTGGGTATACTGTAATTTGATGGAGTCTTCTAAAAAATTATAACCCCCTGACCGCTCTATTTCTTTTTTCAAAATCCTTTCGACCAATATGTAATCGAACAGTATCTTCTCTATTATTACTTATTTCAAATCATCATGTATTTGAAATATGTAGTAAATTTATAATTTTCATTTTCATCCTTTGACTGTGGAATTTTTAAAACAAAATTGCTTCAAAAATTGTGTATTATTTAATTTTTTCTACAAATGTCTTGCCCGTGGAAATAGCGCGATAAGTGGTCAGATGGTTAAAGGAAACCGGACATTTTCAACATATTCAAATTTTGTAGCTACTTGGACGTTTTTAATAGAAACCATAGTTGAAATCATGTTTCATTTTTTAAGAACCTTACACTAGTCATGCGAAGACACTCGAGTGCTAATGTTAAACCTACGAAAGAGTTCTTTATAAATTTCTCACTTGAATTAAATATTTTTAAAATATTTTTTTTTTTTGCCTAGAATACCTGAGGTTATTGTTTGACGCTGTATGTTTGTGCTTTTTTGATTTTGGTTGCTGTTTTGGGTAGATTTCGTAAGAAATACTACCTATTACATTCTTTTTTTGTTGAGTTTGCTATCCTTTTGCCAAGGTAGCATCCACCGTTGTCGCGACAGCTGACGGCCGTTTTCCTGATTGATTAAGCAAGACCAATTACACATTGGAAAATCAGCTTGTATAAAATGGTTAAGTGAAAATGTTAAATTTATAACGTCTAGAAGAAAATTTTTCTTTTACACACAGAAAAAAGTTTTGTTGAATCAACAAAAATTTGTTTGCCCCAACGAAACTTTTTGTTTAAATATGGGTCAATGGAAATTTCGTTTGAATCAACAAAAAAAATATTGTTGATTTTTTTTGCAATTCCAAAAAAAAAAATTTGTATCGTCAGCAAAAAAATGTTTTGTTAATTCAAGTAAAATGGTTCAATTTTACTTGAATTAACAAAATTATTTTTGTTACAGAGATATATGCTATGTATTATTTTAACAATCTATTTTCTTTTTTCAACAAACTATATTTTGTTTGTTTAATCAATAAAATATGTTATATTACGAACTTGTTTTGTTTATACTACAAAAACATTTGTTAAATGAACCAATCTACATATGCAATTTTAACTATTTTTCAATTCATTTTCACCAGTGAATTACGCTTGTAAACCTTGAACAATAACAAGCGAATTTTATCGGGCTTTTTTTCAAGCGCAAACCGAGAGAATGAAAATTGCCCATGCCGGGAGTGGATCCCGGGTCCTCAGAACAGCAGCCTGACGCTTTACCACTGCGCTACCAGGAACGATATCTGAGTTCGGCATTTCTCACTCTTATATATGTCGGAACGGCTGCAATCGCAGCACAAGATGGAATGTCATAAGGAGCACGCAAATTTCTGCGGCAAACATGAGACGACAGTACAAAGCACAGCATACGGCAACACATAGTTAATTTTTTATTCATTTTCAGCAGTGAATTACGCCTGTAAAGAGCAGGATAAAAATTTCCTTGTTATTATTCAAAGATTACAGGCGTATTTGACTGCTGAAAATGAGATAGAGCTATTGCAGAAATCACGAAAAATGCAACATAGCAGCGCCACCTGTTGCGCGATTTAAAGTAAAAAGTAATCAGCAACAATTTATATCAGAAAGTAACAGAATAAAAGGTTTTATTAAATTCCGTGCATTAGTTCTTGAGATAAAAACAGCGAAATCGCGTTCAGGACAACCGGAAATCGAAAATTTTCATGAATCCAATTCTTTCTTCTTGCAAAGATAGAAGACGGTAATAAATGGGACAGGGGGATTTTTAAAACTACCTTTGTCCGTCCCAGTGAAAAAAAAGTTTTAATTACCCCAAAATTATGTTAATCATGTAATTAAATAGCTATAAGTCAAATAAATCAAGTTACGTAAGAGAGATATGGCTACTACACAAGAATTTAAATTTTTCAAAAATAACAAAATTTTGCTGGAATTACAAAAATATTGTAAAATTAAAAGAAACAAATTTTGTTAGTTCAAGTAAAATTGGTGAAATTTTGTTAAAATTTTGTACGAGTGTTAACAATATTTTTTTTGTCCAAGCAACAAAACCAATTTTTTTACTTGAACTAAAAATTTGACTAAAACAACCAAAATGTACTCAACAAAACGGGTTTTGTTGTTTTAATCAATTCCTTTTTCTGGGTGTAGATGCTATAAGAAAATCGTTTGAAATATATATCGTTTTAAATCTGACGTAAATTCCACCATAAATTAAATGTATTAAATGTTTTTCGCACGTAATAATTCAATTATTTTAAAACTTCCGTCTTTTTCAATATTTCACATGTAAAAATATACTTTTCAATTGAAAAGTGTTTGGAAATATTATTATTTGGGCTTTTTTTTTTTTTTTTTTAAATCTGACAACAGTAGGTAAAAAACGGCTTTTTCAAAACAAGAAGTAAATCTCAATTCAGTTGATGAAACTTTAAATGAAAAAAATTGAAAAAAAAAACTCTCAGAAAATTAGACAAATTAAAAAAATATTAGACACTGCACACACAATCTAGTCACATATATGCTTGCAAATGATGGTTAAATTGCTATGCATAGATTTTGGTCTTATTAAACTTGTGTAACTGAATTATCTAGATCGTTTTCAACAGTAAATAGCGCTTAAAATAGTTCTTTGATTTTAAAACTGCATGCTTTAGCGTGTTTATCATACATTTCTGTATAAAACTACTAGTTTTCATGTATTTATATGAAATAGTTTTTGCAGTATACGCCTAGAAAGTGAAAAGGCCACTATTACAACAACAGCATTAGTTTTTTTTTTCTTCTTTTTTTTTTCTTTTTCTTTTCTTTTTTTTCTTTTTCTTTTATTTTTTTTTTATTTTTTTAACAATGGGGATACTTTTATGGCAAATCAGCCTGGATTTTGATACTTGATGGAGTTGATGAAAATTCATGGGGATACCTAATTTTCAAAAGAATATCCAGAATAATTTTTTCAGATGAAAAACTATGTATTTCAGTATGAACTATAAAAGACCATTTTTAGGGTTGTGTAGTTAAAAAGTACAAACGGAATCATTATAAGACCACTCATGTGTCCGTCTGTCACAGCCGTTTTTCTCGAAAGCTACGGAACGTGGAAAATTCAAACTTGGCAGAGATATAAAGGCTATTGACCCACATATTTATAGATTGTTAACCATTCACAAATATTTTAAGGAAAAAAGTTAGGGTGATAATAAAGTTGCTTGATTTTTTTTTTCATCATCCAAGGATTGTCGATAGTGATTTTAGAAAAAAAAATATCGGTAATTAGCCGAGATATTAATTAAAAACCTGTCTAGAAAAACTCGACACGGATCAATGCTGCTTTGCAACTTTACGACCTCCTTTCGATGCGCGCTTGGCACAATGCCAAATTTATACTTTGTATAAGATCTTTGTTTTAGGTAAGGAGACTCATAGTGATAAATAGTCGGCGTTTTTCATTCCAATTGAATTTAATTATTGAAGACAATTACTGTACGGAATCCTTTGTGCGCGAGTAAATCTCGTACTTGATCGATTATTGTTCATAGAATGGATATCAGAGATATTGGTTGTCGACTATTTTGTCTTAATTGAAAAATGGCATTTGTTTTCTTTCATTTCGAGTTCGGGTTAGAGTCCTGCGAGGACCCGAAAATTCTATTTCAAATCAACCCGAAATCTGACCCCAACCCGACACACTTCAAGCCGAGCCGAAATGGAAGAGAATTAATCCATATTTTAATACAATTAGGGAAAAATAATCTAGAATTATTACTCTAATATCAATTTTATCTTGGGAAAAATGATGTTGAAATGATGATGATGTTTGTGATGTTGAAAAATGAACATATACTTATTAATGAATATAGATGAATATATACTCATTGAATTACTCAATAAACTCAATGAATATATACTCATTGAATTATTCAATAAACTCAATGAATATATACTCATTGAATTATTCAATAAACTTAATGAATATATACTCATTGAATTACTCAATAAACTCAATGAATATATACTCATTGAATTACTCAATAAACTCAATGAATATATACTCATTGGATTACTCAATAAAGTGAATGAGTATAGTTTTTTATATAGTTATATTGTTTTTTTATCTACAAAATATTTTAGGACTTTTTTTAAAAAAAACTGGTCAACCCGAACCCGACCCGCAAGAATCAAATCACAAACCGAAACCGATCCAAACTCAAAACAATTAAAATCAACCCGACCCACCAAAACAACAACAAAAATTAGTGTTAACCTGACCCGAGTGTTGGGCCGGATTTGGGTAAAAATCGAGTTATCCAACCCGATGCAGGACTCTAGTTCGGGTTTACATATTTTAGATTGGGTCAGTTTCGGGTTGATTTCGAATGGAATTTTTAGATTCGTGTTGAGTACAATCAGACCCATGCAATCAGACTCTCTTAGGTGTATATATGCGGTCTTGCCGTAATGTGGCCTTGCCGCTTTTTTTAATTAGCAAAAGTCCAAGGAATAAAATAAGCTGTTTTCCAAGAAATAATATCTGTATAGATGACTCCAGTGGCTATACTTTTAAAAGAAGCCCAATCTTCAATTCGCTTCATCCGTATTCTGCAGCTCCAGAAAACCTGAATTTATGATGTAAGCTATTATGGAAATTTGTATATGTGAATCCAATATAATGCACCTTAGTCGAAAAGGCATACCTTTAAAAAAAAATGAAAAGATAATAAACATTCAGAAGAGAATGGGGAGTGCGAAGAATACAATTCCAGGCATTTCGCTGCCGATTTGGATTAACCCCGCAAGACACTCCAGATATTAAGTGTGTATGATTCAATTTAACTCCTTTTAAATTGATAACATTTCCTTTAATTAAAGCTTGCAAACAAATAAGCTGTGAAAATGCAGACACCCCTTCATCCGATCCGAGAGTTGCTACTTGCGAAAGGGGGGTAGGGATTCCAATGCGCACCACAGGAAGGATTAACCGGTGCGGCTGGGGCCGAGTTGTTTTGAGCTGCTGCTGCTCTCTTTCTGCGCTGTAATTAACAGGGCGAAAACACTGTTCTTAATTAGGTTATTAACTGCGTTCCCAGTTTCTCTTCCCAAACTAGCATTCGGTAATTAAACAACGTGGGAGAGGCGCGCCGTCGCCCTCCACCTCTCTGCCTTTCTCATCCTGCCAGATTAGAGCAATACCCCCTGGTTCCCTCCTCACCTTCGTTTCGTTCTTTTCTCCAGAACCCCCCCCCCCCAAACCCCCCTTGCACCTTCGGTCTTCGTCGATCAATTCTGAATACACTGGGACCCTGAAAACTTAGTTTTCTCGACAGAAGAACTCAAACTCAATTTTCGTTTTTCTCCGCCCCGATTCTTATTTTGTGGTTGTGAAAGCTTGGAAAACACTTGATTTTCGAGTAAATGTCCTAGATTCAGACATGAATGGCTGGCCATTCATTGCAAATTACATCACTCGAATCAATTCGCTTCTAAAGTGGTTTTACAAACATCAAACAGTAGTAGTGAAGATTGCAACAAAGTAGAACTGTTGTATGTTATAAATTCGAGATTGGGAGAAACAAATAGATACACAGCAAATATAGTCTATTTTCAAATTAGTAAGCATATTTACAAATCCCAAAACTTAGCGTATTTATAGATGGTTCTAATCCACACTGACAAAATAAGAGGCATGATAGCATGTATCAAAATAAACAAACTTTACTTTGTCCCCGGGACTGTGATACACTTTTTTAGCCAAAAATACAGGGTATCATTCCCGAAGTCGAACCCGGTTTCCAATAATTGTCTGAGTGAAACGAAGACTCAGACACAGCATAATATTACTTTGCTATTAATATTGAAACCTTTCGTTAAGCATAACTCAAAAAATATTTCACGGATTTCGTTCTAAATTTCAGAGCAGGTGGCTATGAGGGTGGCAACAAAAACTTCCTAGTATTAAGAATAAATTTCGCACCATTGGAAAATTATATTAAAAAATAGATTTTTTTTTTTTTAAAGCACAATTAAAGTACATACCTCACGAAAATTTAGTGCGTACGACATTTTCACAGGTGGGAAATTTTCCTATAAACCAGCCGTACTCAACCTTTTTTTCTCACGGGCCGCAAACATGTATTTGCGACGTTAGGCGGGCTGCAACACACTTGTATAATAATGTAAAAAAAGTGTAATTAAAATAATAAGATAACAAAAGTAGCATAACAAAGCTATATAATAAAGTTAATATAATTAGTAGGATTGAAGGTTTGTCGCGGAAGAAATGTTACCTAAAAAATTTAACACCACTATTTCGAACAATATACTTCGTAGTAGATTTCTATTCATAATGATGTAGAAATATGCCGCGAAGATTTTTGTTTAGAATTAGTGATATAAAACTTTTTGCTGCGGCAAACGTTTAACCCTAGTGTCCCTAATAGGCATTATTAGCTATATGATAAGTATAAACGTAATAATATAACAATGCAGCATTTCCAAGTTTCTGAAAGAATAATCAGGTGATTTCCTTCAACAAAATGGTCATTATCTCAATGCAAAATCTTTTTTAGAAATATATAGTGCAAAGTTAATTAATTTGAAATAATGTTTGTTCAGTGTTGAATATTAAGAAATATATATACCACTATAGCACAAATAGAACTACATATAAAAAGAACTTTTGACTAACGAAGTGACCTTTAACATGTTTTAAGATAGTTTTAAATTAGTGATTATAAATAAATGATAGAGCAGATTTTGTCTTGTCATGAAAATATATAAAAGAACAGTGAAGGTCTTAAAAATATTTATGCACATCTCATTGATTTTATAAATAGAGATCAATGATTATGTGTCGTGGGCCGCATATTAAAGGTCGCCGAGCCACATGCGGCCAGCGGGCTGCAGGTTGAGTATGGCTGCTATAGACAACCGGATTAGAGCACATGGAGCATCAAGAGGAAACAAATCATGCATGCACTATTATTAGGTACAATAAAATATATTTCAATTTAATAAAAATGGAAAAAAAAAATCTGGAATTTTTTTCTATTTGAAACAAAAAACCCGTAACAACTTACAAGGAAGGTCTTCATAAGCGCATACTCAGAAAAATAAAAAAAATTACAGAATATGCTTATGAGGATATATACGTTTGTAAAAAAATTGCTGCGGAACCTCGATATAACGTCCGTAAAAAAATATGAAAATTTCATGTTTTTGGGGATTCATCGCTGGTTGGGGACACAATGAAAAAAAAAAAAAAAAGGGCTTTTATGATAAATACTCTTTTAAGAAAAACTTTTTTCTATTCTTCATACTGAACTAGTTAAAGTAAGTTTAACTGAAATAAATACATTTTTTTAACTACGGTTTTGCCATATATATTTGTATGTATATATAAAAAAAATTAACGATCGTATTCATTGGTTTAGAACAAAATTTAAATTGATTAAAATCCTTCAAACTCAAAATTAATGTCCGATTCTGAGCATTGTCAATTTAACTTCGATATTGTTAGTATCGGAGACAACACGAGAAAATGATTGTTGACTTGGAAACAACAACTTATTCACTATCGAAATGCATTATGAGAGGGTTCTTAATCGGGCAGTTACTGTTAAAATACATTTAAAACGTATCCAGCGGCGAAACCATGTAAAATTAAATAACTTCAGCAATACGCAACTTGTTTATATATTATATAAGCTTATAGAAAAAAAATAAACTATTTAATCGTTTAAGTTTAAATTCATAAAAAACTACGCATTTAAACAATAATTTAAAGAATTATCAACAATTCGACAGTCTTACAGATTTCAGTCATATTCCTATAGAACAGATGATTAATATATCGGGCCCGGGCAACTCCGGGCGGGTTAGCTAGTCATAATAATAAAAGCTGATTAATTTTTTTTTTCGAAAATATTTGACTATAATGCATGTTTGGGATTATTCAGAAGCAGAATCTGATTACAGCATGGGCAAAGTGCGCCGTGACCTGCCCCCTCCCATTTATTTAGGGGCCCCAAATTTGGCATGCAATGTTTGTAAAGCTGATATTTTAAATCTATTTCGGCATTGTACTGTCGAAATAGATTTAAAATATCAGCTTTATTAAAACTGCATTAAATCTATTTCGACAGTACAATGTCGAAATAGTTTTAAAATATCAGCTTTACAAACATCGTATACCAAATTTGGGAACCTAAAATCATGGATGGCGGCAGGGTCTCGTCCCTTTTTGCCCGTGCTTTAATCAGATTCTGCTTCTGGAACAAACCCAGACCTGCTTTATAGTCAAATATTTTCCCATTTATTGAGGATTCAGTGTGGTCAAACATGGCTGCGTTTAATGGTTTTTAAAAAAGGGTGGTCAGAAATGGCTGCCTATTGTCAACAAATGGTAGGTCAAAAATGGCCGCGTTTCAGACGTTTCAAATGTCTGCAATTCAGACGTAAACAAGTGTCTTAAATTTTTAAGACACTTTAAAGTGTCTCTTTTTTGAACCATCCTTTTCAGACACTTAAGTGTCTGAATTTCAACCATTTCAGTTTACAGTGTAAAATACGCCATTGGCTTCAAACCCGATTACGGAACTTTCCTCCAAAACTTCAATTATTAATGATACTTTTATGTTAGCCGGGCGATAATCTCGCCAAAAGAAGTGTTTTTCTTCGAATATGTAACGTAGAAATATTGCTTTGATGTTGAAATAAAATGTTTTGGCTTCTATTATTATCTCTTATTATTATTTTTATTTATTTATTTATTTGTTTTTTAAATTAACTGACTCAAAGGTATGTTTTTTAAATGCATTTATTAGATTATTTTAAATGTATGTATTTTAAATGTAAAGAACGAATTGCGAAAGATGGCGATAGGAACAATACGTGGTGATTTATCACTTGCGCCTGGGTAACATAAAAAGGCCTTATTAGCATGTCTCTCATACTCCTAACACTACTTCACTGTTATCCGGTCCTTGGCATTTTGACGCAATGCAGGTTTAAGAAAGTGATATTTATTGCCAATTGATATAAGCAACTTGAAAATAAAATTGATGAATGCTGGTTTATGCATGTATTTAAAAAATTTGCATCTGATTACACGCATTAGATAAAAAATTATTTCTGTTTGTATATAATAATGTGCTTGTGGGGGGCAAAATGATGATAACCATCATTGCTTCAACATAGGCTATATTTTATGTCAGTACAACAACCTCTAATGGGGTGCAGGGAGCAAAAAACATTCTAAAATTGTGATTCATTGATACTGCTGTGGCTAGAAATTTGACTTGGTGTGACGGTTAAGATGTAAATACTCTTATGAACGGTTTCTAAAAAGGTCGAAATATAAAAGCGAGAAATAGGCAGAAAATTGGTACAGATGTCGCACACGCACCGAGCTCTGTTTTTGGCGTCAAAATAGAGATTTTTTTTCCTGGCGTAGCGAGCCAGGA
This sequence comes from Maratus michaelseni, assembly GCA_963931845.1. Lineage (NCBI taxonomy): Eukaryota > Metazoa > Arthropoda > Arachnida > Araneae > Salticidae > Maratus > Maratus michaelseni. The sequence goes on from OZ007590.1 coordinate 191,335,980, forward strand.
CTCTATGCCACTGCCTGCGGCACCGTATATCAGGCGTGCCTACGAAAACGAAACTCCAACGTGTGTCTCCGCTACCTCTATGGCACCATATAGCAGTACAACATCGTGTGTATTAATTGAAGTAATCGAAACCCTTCTGTATTAATAGCTGAGCTAGTTAATACAATTCTTGACATTGTGCGTGTCATAATAAAATAATTTGTGTGTGTTTACAATAAAAATTATGTGTATTTTATCATAAAATAAATGGGTGTGTTTTATAATAAAATAATTTGTAAGTGTGTTTACAATAAAACGTATGTGTGTTTTATAATAACATAAATGTGTGTGTTTCATAACATAATGTGTGTGTTTCTTGACCTTCAACACAGAGATCCCATTTTGCGGTTTTGATATTTCTTTTGCATCATTTTCAGAAAAAGATGGCATTTTGAAAGCGATATTTAATAAGTTTTAATTAATATTTCGGTTAATTTTCAAAATATTAAGATTCTGATTGTCAGGTGCCCCGAGACAGGTTTTGAACTATCCTTGCCTAAATTTTAAGACTTCTAGGTGCGCAAGATTTTCCTAGTCATCGCCGACAGACAGTCACACAGAGTGAAACTTTCTTTTATTAACTAGCTGACCCTTCTGGCGTTGCCCGGGCCCGTGATAATAAATTAAAACAAACCTCAAGTTTGTATGATTTTATATTTTTAACCCGAATTTGTATGAAAATAATTTTTTTAAAGTGTAGCGCAAGCGCCTGAAAATCATTTATTTCCATCTTACCCGGCACATTCTGATCTAAACGAATCTTCGACACGTGTCTCCGCTGCTTGCGGCACCGTATAGCAGGCGTGCGAGCTGCAAAATCTTTTAGCTCCACCTACCGCCGCCATGGGCACACTCTGTTCTAAACAAACCACCTTCCGAACGAAACTCCGATACGTGTCCCCGCTACCTCAGACACTGTATAGCAGGCGTGCTGCGCACGAGATATAAAATCATTTAGTTCCACCTTCCATCGCCAGAGTTCTATACGAGCATCCGACACGGGTATCCGTTGCATCAAATGAGTTGAATGAACCAATACCCTTCGAAATCGGGCCCATAGAACCCTAGAAAAAAATTCTCCCCCTGGTGGTGGAAAAAATACTAAAATCCGTAACACAATCGAAAATCAAGTTGAATGAGCCAAATCTCGTTGTGATCGAGCCCACAGAACCTGAGATAAGAATGCGCCCCCTGGCGGTGGAAGGACGAACTAAAATATGTAATGCGAACAAAAACCAAGTCGAATGAGCCAAATCCCGTTGTGATCGGATACGAAGAACTCGAGATAGGATTGATCTTCTTAGTAGTGGAAAGTGGAACTAAAATCTGTAAGGATATAGAAAATCAAGTTGAATGAGCGATGAGCCAAACCCGTTGTGATCGGACCCATAGAATCCGAGAAAATAAATCACCCCCCCCCCCCCTCACGAGATAATTATTCTGAAATAGCAATAATCAAGGGCTGAAGAGGTGAAAATTAAAGCATAAAATAAAAATTTACCGTTTGATTTTTTTGAGTTTTCGAATTTCTTAAATAAAATGTGATTTTGGGTATAATACCAATTTTAGAATGTCTTTCTTATATAGTTTTAAAAATTTAAACACAATAAAATTTGTGAGTGGGGTTTTTAATTATTCAAAGCATTGTTTATTTTTTTTAATCCTTTATTTATGGAAAGTAAGTGAAATAATATATATATATTTTGATAAAATAAAAACTTACCGGCCGATTTTTTCGATTTTTAGAAATTTGTAATCAGCATATGAGTTTGCGTATATCTATACCAATTTTCACCTTTTATCTTATATATTTTTGATAATTTTTTACAGCCCGAAAACTTTATAGTACTCCATTTAATTTTGTGGTTTGTTTCATTTTGAGTATGAAAATGATAGCCTTCAAAATAAGAGCAGGTGTCTTTGCAAGATAAAATAATCGGCATTAATTAATATCTGGAGAAGTTACTGGTGGATTTTTTTTTTTAAATTTAGGTTTTTCAGAATCGGAATTTTTTTTTTTATCTAGATCTGCAAATTTTCGTGTCGATAGACCTAATACATTTTGTTATTTCGACGTGTTTAAAAAAAGCGTAGTTAAAAGTTATTATGGTAGCACAGGGATCGGAAGGAGCGCGCTACAAGTAGCGAAACTTACTGTAGTCGCTACTTTTTACAATAGTTTGTAGTGTAGCGAGTAGCGCGATACAAAAAATCTGTAGTTTGTAGCGAGAACCGACGCTACTTTTAACGCTACTTCAGGATATAAAAAAAAAGGCCATTCTACAAATCACGTGGTCGAAACTCGCTTCTTTTGTGCAGAATTTATCCTGCTCAAAATTTTCCGAATCGCAGTGGCAAATCTCAGCTGCAATGTATAGCAACGTATCGCATGAAGTCATTCCATTGACATTTGCTGCTGAAATCAAGTACTAACCCACCAAAGGAATTAATTTTCTTGCTGGCAACATTTGTCTATTTACTTGTTAAGATGTCTTCATGTTTTAACGCCGGATTTCTTATTATTCGGAATTGCTCCATTTGCAGATTTATTTACTGTTTGCATTTAGGGTTGCATTTAGGGTCTGTCGGCTGTTTTTCTGTAATTTTCTAGATCAGGGGTTCTCAAACTATGGTACGCGTACCAGTACTGGTACGTGAAGCTCTGCTTACTGGTACGCAGAAGTCCGTTACTGGTACGTGAAATAATGCGGCATATTATTATGGAATCGAAAACGTCTTGTCTTTATTAACTTGGAAATGTTTTTTAAAAATTTCGAACGCGATTTAGGATTTGTAAACGCTTTTTCTATTTTTTTTTTTTTTGTTACCAGAAATATTTGTTATAAAAGACTTGCTGAAATTCTAACACAACGCTTATAATACAATCAGTTTTCCAGAATTAAAAACACAATTATAAGATTTATATAGATCAAAGTTGAATTTTGTAATAAAGACCTATTTTTAAAATTAATAAATGAATGAAGTATTTTTAATTAGCGGAAGAACTATTTTTAAACGTGCTTTATGAATTGAATTATCTGAAGGTCTGAATGCTTGCAAGTAGGAGGTGCTTGTGTGAGTAGGAGGAATTAAAACAAAATTACATTCCAAGTGTAATTTACAACCCATTGTTCTCTTTGCACTAGCAGAGCTTCTAGGTGTTGAAATAAAAGTCTTATTTCAAACATAATCCATAAATTGATTCATTGTGTTGATTGAAATATTTTTCTTCTCTTGTGCAAAAAGTGTTATAGATTCCTCCTATTTCGTGAAAATAATATATTTAAAATAGTCAAGAGAGTAAGATTACTAAATCAAACAAAAACTGTAGTTATATGCAATGCGGATTTGAGGTAAAGATTGTACATATGGATTGAGGTGGTATATAATTAAATGTATGAAGAAACTTTCACGTGTTTGCCTACTGAGCGACATTATTGTCGCATTTAAAGGTATGCAGATTATTAATACGGTTGTATTCAGCCCATGTTAAATGCGCTAACTAAGCTTGAGATATAAAATTCGCAGGGCCGGATTAATGCAGAGGCCGACTAGACCGTAGCCTAGGGCCCACCACTAATGAAGCCCTCCAAAATAAATAAAATTGTTTGCAAAAAGTTTATTAAAAATGCAGTTTTTTGCAATTATTTCCCCAACGCCAAAAAAGATTTTGATTAACTTGGTAACCATATCACAATATCTAAGTATAACCATCGAATATTCCCCAAAAATATTGATAGCTATTATCTTGGTTTGAGACTGGCTCTGAAAAGGTACTGGGTCTTGGGCTCCACATGACCTTAATCGGGCTCTGGAAATTAGTTTCTCATTTGAGACACCCTGCCACTGTATCTCACGAGAGAGGAAAGGAGTAAACTTATTCAGCTCTCATCTCCTGTGATGGATTACTAGAGTCCACATTCAAAAGGATGAATGTAGCAGAATTTTCGCTGACGAGAATATCAGAGTACCGTCTTATATTGTCAAAATCTGTTTGTGTTTAGGACAACATATCTCTGTGAATGTTCTTTTCCGCCCTTTGTTATATGAAAAACAAATATAGGAATAAACTAAACATCTAATCCGACTTATGACTAAAACTTCTTAATATTGAGCCAGACATGAGGAAGTTGTGCTTGATGAAACAAGCCCACCCTTTTCTTTGGCCTACTATAAAAGTATATGAATCAGTGTGCGCCAATATGTTGTTAAGTAGTGTGGATTTTTTACTATACCAATATACTGTATTTTGATATTGTATTCATTATTAAAATTTAATGATGATACTACTTTTTACTTGAATGTTTATTATAAAGCAGTTAATTTAGTAATGTAATAATTCATTTTTAAATGCATCAAAATCTGCTATGAAGGAAATACAAAAGACCCGAGAGATGTTTCGTTTTAGACAGGTCGTTCTATTTTAGCTTTACGTTTGTTACCTGGTGGTACGCGGAAGTATGAACTTCGATTTAGTGGTACGTCGGTCTAAAAGTTTGAGAACCCCTGTTCTAGATTATAATATCTCTCTTAATTTTGCTACGAAATTTGTTAAGTGTGTATAAACTAACGTTTTCGAGACGAACACAAAACATTTTTTTGTATAGTATCTTTCTTAATTTTTTAATGCCCTCGGTTATGTCGTATTTATTTAATTGTATCTAGGCAGACGCGATATAACTAGGGGTCACTTTATTATTTAATCCGTGTCTTCAATTTCTAGTGTAAAGTGAACACTTTGACAAAATTTGAAAGTAGCGAAGTAGTGACTATTTTTGAAAAGAAGTTTGTAGTCGCTACTTTTTAAAACAAGTAGTTGCAGTTGTAGTTAACTACATTTTCGACAAAGTAGTTGTAGTTGTAGTTCGTTACAATAAAATGGTAGTTTTTCCGACCCCTGTGGTAGCCCTGCCTTTTTCGTGTAAACCTAAAATCTTTCTTAACCCTCGCAACACAGACTCCATTTTGCGGTTTTGATATTTCTTTTGCACCATTTTCAGAAAAAGATGGCATTTTGGAAGCAATGTTTAATGAGTTTTAAATTAATATTTCGGCTAATTTTCAATTAAAATTCTGATTCTCAGGTGCACTACGACAGATTTTAGACTATCCTCACCTAAATTTTCAGACTTCTAGGTGCCTTAGATTTTCCTAGCTATCGCCGACACACAGACGCACAGAGTGAAACTTTCTTTTATTAATTTAGATATAGATACACTGTTTCATCTACCTATAATCTATCTATAATAATAAGGAAAGAAGTTTACCTGTGTGTGTGTCTGTCTGTCGGCTGTGTTCTGAAGAGGTCGCTCCACGTCGAGCTGCAAAATTTGGAAGCAGGGTACCTCTATACAGGATTAATCTAAACTCTTGGGCAAAATTTTAAGGAGTGATAGTACACATCAAGACAAACAATATTAAATAGGAAACTAAGGGTCCCAAACGTCTTCCGAAGGAGATAGGCGCCATTAAAGTTTAGGGTCCAAAATTTCAAATGATTATAAAAAACGGAAACATTGGTCGATTGGTTTGCGGTTTTCGCTAAAACTATTCTTTATGCCAGTATTTTCTTAAAAATAAATTTTAAAGATAAAGTTTTAAAAAAATGCCGATAGAGGGCGCTTTAAACTTTGGAGTAACGAAAAACTATTTTTTACCGTTATTTTTTGTATATCATTAAATGCTTTCAAAAGCTTAGATTTAAACTTAAATTTTGAGCTCAAAATCTGAATCGTATTGAGTGATTAAGTAGCGCAAACTGAACTGCGTTCATGAGTTGAAATTTGAAACACCTCCTTCCCCCCCCCACTCCTGAACACAGTTCAGTTATTCCCGATCTTGGTGTCGTAGACCAGGCAGAAACAATATGAGTTGTAATTTTCCAACTGGACGAAAAATGTCCGGGCCAGGATTCGAACCTGGGATCTCTTGAAGCTGCCATGCTCTACCAACTGAGCTATCCCGGTTGAATCTGGAAGGCATAATTCATCCAGTTCATGCCGGGATATCTCAGTTGGTAGAGCATGGCAGCTTCAGCCAAGAGATCGCAGGTTCGAATCCGGGCCCGGATATTTTTCGTGCAGTTGGAAAATTACAACTCACATACATATGATTTCTTTACCAATTTGAATAATTGTGTTAAAATTAATCCAGGCAGAAACTACTACCCCCTACACGTAAAATAAATGATAGAGTAATGACAAAATTAAATAGAAAATTTATTCATAACAGAAATGAGCAATTTCTCTGCACAAAATAAAAAGAAACAATTTGATGTATGCATGTAGTGCGTAATATGAATGAAGGTTGACACGTAGAAAATGGTACACGCATGATGTTCGTGAGGAATCACAAAAACTGCTTGAAAGAGTGTCCACCAGCAACGATGCAGTCCTCACGCCGCCGGCGGAGGGAGTTGCGAACATTAGTGAATACCCCGGCATCTCCGGGATATCGCCTGCTACGACGACAATCCTCGCAACCATGTCCTCGTCGGAGTCGACGGTAAAAAATAGTTGTTCATTACTCCAAAGTCTAAAGTGCCCTCTATCGGCATTTTTGAACTTTATCTTTAAAGTTTTATTTTTTAAATAATTTTTTTATTTAATTTTGTCATTCCTCTATCGTTTATTTACGTGTAGGGGGTAGAAGTTTCTACCTGGTCTACGACACCAAGATCGGGAATAACTGAACTGTATTCAGGGAGGGGGGGGGGGGGTCAAATTTCAACTCCTGAACACAGTTCAGTTTGCGCTACTTAACCACTCCCAACGATTCAGATTTTGAGCTCAAAATTTAAGTTTAAGTCTCTAAACTTTTGAAAGCATTTAATCAGATACAAAAAATAACGTTAAAAAATAGATGTCTGTTACTCCAAAGTCTAAAGCGCCCTCTATAGACATTTTTTTAACTTTTTCTTTAAAATTTATTTTTAAGAAAATACTGACATAAAGAAAATTTTTAGCGAAAACCGCAAACGAATCGACCAATTTTTCCGTTTTTTATGATCATTTGAAATTTTGGACCCTAAACTGTAATGGCGCCGATCGCCTTCGGAAGAAGACCCTTAAAGTTTTGCCCAAGAATTTAAATTCACCCTGTATATGCAGTTTTGCACCTCGAACCCCGATTTTGGAATTTTTGATTAGATTTTTTTTTAATTTAATTTTCTACGCGATTTTTAGCGTTTTTGACGTTTCGATGTGATTTTTCCACTATAGTAACAAGAATAAGGTTCAAATCTTTTAGCCCAAATATAGTAAATTTTGTCCTCTTTTCAATAAAGTTAATTCGGAATTCGTACAGTGATTTTTGAATTGTTGGCGATTTTCTTCCTTCGCCACTAAGAAATTTCCCCCACAACACTTGGTTGGTTGCTTGCTTCCATTTCGGCTTCAGTTATGTCCAAAATCGTCATTATATTTTCTGGCTGGGAGATAATTTTGGTTGATAATTATCAACCAAAATTAGGTTGATAATTTTTTAAAGATAAAAAAATCATGATTTTAAATGGAAATGGCGGGTTATTAATTATCCCGATTTGGATTTTTTTATTGGATTTTTTAAAAAAAATTCTATGCATTTTTGTTAACGTTTTTTCCCGTTTTGCGGCGTTTGTTTTTACATTATTAAAATGAATCCAATTGCAGTCTTTTAGCCTAACATAGCAAATTTTGTCCTCTTTTCAATAAAAATTATTCCGAATGCGAACAGCGATTTTTAGAGTTTTTTCATGCACATGACATCATTAATGTATTTGATTTTGTAAAAATGCAACGATAACTTACTGTATTTGTATGTCAAACCAAAATAAAGCGTCAATTTGTTTCTCCTTCAAAAGTTAACGATAAGTATTAATTTTAAAAGTCATTGGTTTAATTTCCCGGGGGGAGGGGGGTCCGGTCGTAATTTAAACATCGCGTTAATGCTCTGATCGAAACTCCACTCTTCCTCCTGCCCCCGAAATCAGAACTTTTTAAATATTGGTCCGATGCAAACGAAATCATTTCTAACATTCTTCCCAGGTCTCCCAGTCTCCCAGGTACTAAATAAACTTCGGTATAATTTTTTCATCCCTTGGTTACCAGCATCTATGAATATTAATCTCAAGGAGGGGGGGGGGGTATTTTCTCAGGTTCTATGGGCCCGATTTCAACGGGAGTTGGTTCCTTCAGCTTAACATGAACTAATTAAGATATAGATAACTAATTAAAATATAGTTTTGATGCCTCCTGGCGGTGGAAATTGGAACTAAAAGATTTTCAGCGCTTGCGCAGCATGCCTGCTATACGGTGCCGTAGGCAGTGGGGGCACGTGCCGGAGTTTTGTTCGGAAAGAGGTTTGTTTAGCACAGAATGTGCCCCCTAGCGTTGGAACTAAAAGGTTTTCTTGAGTGTGCGCCGAAAGTGGCTACTATTATCGAAACCGCAAAAGAAACTTACCGATTTGATAATCACAGACAACGAAATATTCCCATTGTCACTCATCCTCGAATATTAAGAAAACTATTGGAGGTATCGATTCGAAACTCACAGTGTATAAGAGTTTATTTTTCTGATTCGGAAAATGCAAATCTTACGAAAATCGGACGGTAACTTATTTTTGGCCAAAAACTGATCCGCTTTGAAGCGAATGTCCCAGACATTTGAAGAGACCGTGTTGAATTTACATCCGCTTGGTGGTCCTTCTATCTATTTTTTTTTTTCGACGGACGAAAGGATTACCAGAAGAACGGTTTCGTGCAGCGATTTTTAAAGTGTTTTCGCGTTTAGTACTATTTTTGGACGGGACCGGGCAACGTCAGGCTGATCAGATAGTAATAAAATAAAACTAACATGTTGTTTTCGCAGATTACGCCTAACAGGCATTCGAAAACGGCATTTTCTTGCCAAAATGACACAAAAAAAAAATCGTCCCACCCCGGTGTGTCTGCGACATCTTTTCCAGAAAATGATTTAGAAAAGTTCTAAATCACGATTTATTTAGAACTGTTAGGGCTAGAAACTTGAAATTTGACATGACTGTTACTTTAAAGACATAAATACTCGCAATAGAGCATTTTCTAAAAAATTCGAAATGTAAAAGGGTGCAGGAGCAAAAAACGTTCTAAAATTGCCTGCTTTTGCGATGCTGCTGAGGCTAAAAACTTGAAAATTTGCATGAAGTACTTTTAAGATGTAAATGCTCTCTAAGAACGGTTAGTAAAAATAAATAAATAAATAAAATAAAAAATAAAAAGGTGAAATGAGCGGAAAACGTTCTAAAAACATTCTAAATTACGATTTATTTGGAAAAGTTAGTAAGAAACAGTGAATAGATTGCCCGAAAGTACTTGTGAAAGTGTTGCTTCTCTTGGCTTTTCTCTATCTCGTCAAGGCCCCTAACACAGGGAAATGCCAGCTTAATATTGATACGTATATTTTAAGATTCACTAATCTACAGATTTAGGAAAAATCATCTTCTCAATTGTTGTTAGATGATTGTTTATATAGTAACTTATTCGGGGAAAGTTCCGTAATCGGGTTCATATTGGCTTATTTTACCTAGCATGATTTGCTGAGAAAATATACATGGATTTGTAAATTACTTCTAATGGCAGTTTCAACAGCCCAATGGTATGCAGACGAGACATTCAGATCTCATGTCTTACCTGACGCTGAAGCCATTGCATATTCCTTACTTTTAATGCATGCTAATGCATAAAACAGCTCGAAATTGTGGAGAAAATATTTGAAAAGGCAATAATACAGCGTATGTAGTAGTTAGTCTTCTCTCCTCAGCTAAATCCAACCAAGCATGCGTGGGTCACACTCAGACGACGACGCATTCACGCATTGCAGCCAGAGCAATGCTTCTGTTGAAGTTGACTGTTAAGGACTTTGAGATAGCACTTTTTGAAAAGTGGGACAGAATTCCCCAAACTCCTTTCGACAACCTAGTGGCATCCATTGAAAACATATGTGCAACAGTCTTAATTGTTCGAGGGGACCACACACCATATAAAACATTCCTTTGTCAAAAAACACATTTTTAGATATTTATAGGTACTCTAACTGGTGTGGAGCGTCTCATCATGTTCTTGATACCATTTCAAAGAGTTACAATTCTGATATGCGATGTTTTAGCGTCTTATCTTCTGTATTATCTTTTATGTATTTGTAGTTCTAATTTTATACCTATGCATATGGTATATATATGGTTTATATAGGGTTTATATATGGTATTTTGTAATTCTACCATTTAATTTGCTCATTTTCACCATTTGAATTTGTACCAGTAATTAAAGATTGCGTCTCATTTTTATTACTTGTCAAAAGTTATTAACTCTATACTCTCAGCAATATGATTCAGACTAATCCCTTTTTGAGAAGTCCTAGTAACCTTAACAATATTGAAGAGATTGTACGGAAATTTTTAACAAATTTCAGGGCATCATGACAAATGCACCGTTCTGAAATTGCACAGTAATTTCGTCAGTGACACACGGCATTCTAACTGCCACATGCTGAAATACGGAGCACCAAATTTAGCGTCGTTTGGTCGTGGACATTGTTTTGTGATTTCACATTTAATGTAAATCAAGTTAGCCTGTTAAAAAATTCATTTTAATAGCTTCATTTTGTTAAAAGTTTTAATGAAAATCCTGTTTCAGCTTGGAATGGAAACTGCTTAATTTTTTTACTGAATAAATGAATTACAAGCTCGGATTTCATAACGAAAATTGTTATATTGACAAAGCAACCACTCTGACTCTGCTCTTAAGAGCCTACGCTAGTCACGCGAAGAAACGCTCCAGCTAATGTTAAGTCTATGGGAAGGTTATCGCGCGATTTCTCGCTCGCATTTTGATATTTTTAAATGATTTTTTTTTTGCATAGGATAGCTGAGGTCGATCTTTAACGTTGTTAGTTTTTACTTTTTCGATTTTGGTTCCAGTCTTTTTATAAGAGGACATTTTCAATTTTGGAACCGGTTAGAACCGGTTCTGAAAGTGAAATTACCCTTATATAAAAAAACTGGAACCAAAATCGAAAAAGTAAAAACTAACAACGTTAGAGATCGACCTCAGCTATCCTGTGCAAAAAAATTCATTTAAAAATATTAAAATGCGCACGAGAAATCGCGCGATAACCTTCCCATAGACTTAACATTAGCTGGAGCATTTTTTCGCGTGACTGATGTAGGCTCTTAGACGAAAACACCTGCTCGCTAATGTTAATCCTATGAAGGAAATTTTTGAAGATATCACGTTCGCATTTCAATATTTTTAAATGATTTTTTTTTTGCATTCAATAGCTGAGGTCAATCTCTATGCACGCTCCTTTCTACTTTTTCGATTTTTTTGGCAGTTTTTTTTATTGAGGATACTTTTAACTTTCAAAACCGGTTTCGAAAGTGAAAGTATCTTAATAAAAAAAACTTGTAATTTCCCAAATCGAAAAAGTAGAAAGGAGCGTGCATAGAGATTGACCTCAGCTATCGAATGCAAAAAAAAAAAAAAAATCATTTAAAAATAATGAAATGCGAACGAGCTATCTTCAAAAATTTCCTCCATAGGATTAACATTAGCGAGCGGGTGTTTTCGTCTGAGTGAAGTAGCCCCTTAAGTGCGTAGATTATAATCTCGGCGATCACTTTCTTCTTTTATGCTTTCTGCCAACCTGAATATAAATAAAATTACAAACAGAATAACTCTTCCTGCCAAGGTCCCTCTATCAGTTCCCTGGTTCGAGAAGAATTCCACTGAAGTCTACGTGTTGAAACGACCATCGGAAAGAATGGACTTAAATCCCATTCGACACCATTAGGATACTCAGGAAAATGAAGTGCAACCACGTCATCCCATACCAACGCTTTAACTGATTTATGGGAATTTCTTGCAAAATCTACGCCTTGGAAACTTTTCCGCTGACATGTTGAATCCGTATCAAGACCATACAAACAGCAACTCGTCACTAAGCAGGCGTCTATAATTCAGTGGCACTTGAGTGTATTTAAACTTTTGAAAAATATAAAAATATTAATTCCATGAAAAAAAAATTGTTCCCAAAATGAAATACCAAAGCTTTACTATACTCAGATCCTGATTATGGCAGGTGCAGATAGGACAGCAGTCCCGGTTGCGGAGAGCCACTATTTCTAAATAGTAATTTTCGCACAGAATTTTTATCATAAATAAGCCGAAAATATTCATTTGAAAATAGGGACTTTGGTTTTCAAAAATGCTAAGTCGACCCTAGCTTTCCCACAATTCATCAGTCATTTAAATTAATTATTCACTTGAATATGCCCCTTGCGTTTTCAAGAGAAATTAGTGATGGTATCGCTGTCACATATGTGCAAAACAATTTTCATAATTCATTTTACTAGCGATTAAGGCCAATGCCTGGCTGCTTCAACTCTGATAGGATGAAAATCTTCCCTACAGTATTAAAAATTTCAGTTCAAAGTTAAAGCATCCATTGTTGTAATTAGATAAATCCTATATCTATTCTTCTTAACTTTAAAAAAATCAATTGAATAGTTTAACCTCTAAATTGATTTCAACTATCAGGCTTCTTTTATCCGGTCAACATTTCATCCACTCCACTCCACTGCACTTCACTTTTCATCCACATTCATTTGCTATCCTCTTGTGAGCAACTTTTTCGTCCCCGCCCTATTTTATTCTCCAATATCATGATCCTTCCGAAGCAGTAAGATAGTAAAAATACAGTGTGCATCAAAAAATGATAGGTGCATTTGAAAAAATATACACGGAAAAACAGAAAGCGATAGAAATGCACAGTTTTCAGCATTCTACTTGGGTAACCAGTAAATTTTCAGCCACACCGAAATTAAAATTTAGTTACGAAGTTCGCCAACAGATGGCACTGCAGGAGATCTGCGAAAGCTGTAGAGAATCGCACTTCAACAGATCTTCATGCTGTACTTGGTCGGCCTGTTGATAGCGTGTGATGCTCAGAGATTGCAAGTGGTGTGTAGAAATGGTTTATTCGTAAGAACAGCGACATTTCTTGTCTTGGAATCTCACCACCTGGACGCTAGGCTGTAGCAGCTAGATGCTCTGCGAAATCGATTTGGGAAACATTTAGTTCTCTGATGAAACGTATTTTTCCCTAGACGAATTCGTGAATGAGCAGAATTGGCGCATTTGGGAACGGAAAAGCCCCATGTACCCTACCATCATCCCTGCATCCCCAAATCCTTGGTTTGGGTCACCATTTCTCCAAAGGAATGATTGAGCCATTTTTCCGATTCGAAACATTTCTGCATTGCTCTATCTGGACATTGTGCATGAATTTGTGGCGGTACAAAATGCCTTGGTACGAGTACCATCTCGTAATTCATGCAAAACGATGTCCGTCCAGAAAGAACGACTGAATTTTAGGGGAACCTGAAAGGCGAGGTGCTTCAATTTCTGCCAGCGAATGCGGAACTGAAACAGTACATCTCTGCTACATGTAAGACAATTCCGGCTGTAAAATTAGTACTGCTTTCTGCAAATTTTGTTCTCAGACAAAATGTCGTTTCTGCAAATGATGGGTACATTAAAAATATCGTTATTTATTTTTTGCAGACTTTTTCGCAACTTGATCACACAGTTTTTTTTTAAAGTTTTCTCACTTAGAAGCGCCATCTGTTGGCAAACTTCGTAATTAAATTTAAAATTGTATGTGACTGAAAATTTACTGTTTTCCCAAGTAGAATGCAGCAATCGGTGCAGGGATATGGCTTTCCGATTTTCCGTATTTGATTTTTCAAATGCACACATCATTTTTGGGACACCCTCTAGATGCCACACGTTTATTTGATTTGGAAGATTGTATTGAGACAGCCAAATGTATTTTTGACTTTTACCTTTTTGTGTGTTTTCCATTGATATGCCACTAAATACTGTTTATTTTATACGTAAAATGCAATGCTATCAATTTGCTGATAGGTACAGGCAATACATTTTCACCATAACAATAGACATTGATTTTAAATAGCAGTAAAATGTTATCACAATTAGTAAAAAAATAAAATATTTTTAATTAGTAATATTTTTTGTTATTTTAAACATTGTGATTTGAATAGCATCTAGGAATATACATTTAGTATTTTAACTGAAATCTACTTTAGAGACGAAAAAGTAAGGTTATGTAGCATGATTGAATGAAATTTAAGAATTAATTGGCCATTGAACAAATTAAGGTACTCATCATATTATGTAACAGAAACATGTCCGCGAGTATTGCTGATGTCATATCCATGGTTGCATCCATCTAAGCAATCAGTTTAGCTTTTTTAGCAAATTTAATTATTTCTAAACATAGCATAATTTTAATTTTTACACCGTCGAATAGGGGAGAAATGTACTATCAAATTCAATTTGTTTGAAAGCTGTATCTCAAATACTGATTTTTTAAAAAATAATTTTCAAGCATAATTTTCATCAAGATGTATCTCTATCGCATGCAGCTCGATTACGAATATTAAACCGTTTGTACTTAAAACAATATAAATAGTTCAGCGTTTGTTTGGGGCTAATCAAACAAGGCGGCCGTAATGTCAAGCCAAATTAAAAAAAGAGGGAAAAAACTAATCCTGCCAAACAACAAACAGTAAAAAACAATCATCAGACCGCTTTCTGCTTACTTACAGGAGATAACTTCTGCATATTAATTCGACCAAACATGCCAGCGTAAAATATCAGATATCAAAGAAGCCAAGCGTCGCAGAAAAATAAAACAAAAAGTAGAAGAATCTAATGAAGGAATTCTTTAATTTGAGACCAAACGGAACTTCGTAAGTGTATTATAAACATAGATACCCAATTTTACAATTCCCATGAAGTTACTAGAAGCCGCTCGACAGCGTGGTTGGTTGCGGAGGCGTCAGCCACGGTGAGAGCCCGGGTTCGAATCCTGGGTGAGACATATATATGTCATTGTGTGTGTATCTTCAGTGCTGTTAACTTCCCCGTGTCTATCCCGTCCCGAAGAAGAAGATTTATGTAATTTTGTCGAAGTTCTGTATGTATTTCTGTGAATAAAAAATATGGATCATTCAAGAAAACAGCCTTGTATCTTATAGGTCTCAAAGCAACCTCCTTCGAATGTCGTTACTAGAAATGAACTATTTTGTATTCTTCCTCGGTTCAATTTTTAAAACAACGTGGAAACTTAAACAATGGACAGAAAAAAAATAAGAATTGAATTTTTAGAGAGGTAATTACTTAGGCTACGTGTTTTATAGTGTCCAGTTAAAAAAAAAAAAAAAAAAGCCTAATTACCAAAAAATCCCAGACGGCTCGGCCTACGGGCGCAGGTAGATTTCGAAGACGCAGACCGTGGGGTGCCTGTTTGTTGGGAATTGCGGAAGAAAAGACCTTTTTGCCATGATGCGGCATTTTGGAAACACCCACTTCGAAACCTAACTTGTTTCCGGGCGGAGCCGGCAAGGATTGTTTTTGTTTTTAATTTTTTTTTTTTTGCTATAAGGGTTGGTCCTATAAAAAACTTGGCAATATAAAAGTTTTAGATAATATTAAGAGGATTTATAATAAATTCAAGCGGATTTGATATCTTTTGAATTGACGAAGTTATGAATTTTTTTTCTTCTAAACCCCCCCTTTCCTCCCCTCCCTCCCTTGGGGCCATTTTTAATAATATCAAAAATCTGTCATACATAAATTTTCGGCCCTTTTCCTAGAAGTTATAATAACTTTAAACAGATTCGATACGTATCATAATTAAGAAATTATGGGGTTTTTTCTGTTTTCACAAAAAGCTCCCCCATTTCCGCCCCCTTGGTTCGATTTTGCCCATTAACGAACTTGACCGAGATTTTATGCCCCTTGATTTTATGTATCAGTTTGGAAGAGATTTGTGCCGAATTATGGAAGTTATAAAAAAGTCCATATGGAAGTTATAAAAAGTCCATAAAAAAGTGACATAGATAGATAGATATATATAAAGTTTTGAACAGGGGGTGGTTTTGGGTTTTTGTATTCATAATCGGCGTAGATCTGCAAAATTTTTAAAAAAATTCCAACTTAGGGGAGAATGTAATAGGTAGTATTTCTTACGAAATCTACCTAAAAAATTGTTAATTAATTCTAAAATTAATAAAACCGTAAAACGACCGTGTACTATATTCTACAGAATATCAATAAGAAATTCAAATTACAGAAATGGATTAACAACAGAGCACCACGACTAAATGTTACTCAAACAGATCAAGATAACATGGGTTATTTTTCAGTTCCATTTGAATTTATTGTAATGTAATAAATGTGTATATAGTGTTTTCTATAGGATACCGACATGTAATTTAAGTAAAAATGATTAAAATATAGTCCAATGTGAATGGATGTTATTTAAAACATGGAATAATATGGGTTTTCGTTCCTTTTAAGTTTATTGTAGTGCAATAAAAACGTGCAGTTATTACTATAAAATAGCACAATTTATAAAATGATTAAAAACAGACTGGGATTAGATGTTACTTAAATTTTATTTTGATTTTACTTAAATAAAAATACCGCAGTATTATATTAAAGGAATTATTTCTCCATCATTTCCTTTAAATATTTCCTATGAACAATTAAATAAGACATAATAATTCCATTAAACTATGTTTTTTGTAATTCATTTTAGTGTGCTATTTTTGTGCATTTATTTTTAATAAAAAAAGCAAAAAGTTTGAAATAAATCATGTAAATTTAACTAGTTGCTAAGATATTTTTAGAGCCATTCCGTAAATAAGAAATTTAGTAAAAATCACCTTGAAGTTCAATATATAACAGATTGTTTGAAGAAAAAATGTTTAATTAATCGAAGACGAAATACTTCAGACTAAAGTAATTCCGTCAAAGGTTATGTGCAGTGCTGAAACAAGGAAATACCCCCACCCCTTTCCACCATTCCACCCCAACCCCTAATCCAATATACTGCAAATCATCAAATAAAATCGATATCGATACGAATCAATGGGGAATTATGTTTAATGTTAAATAGTGTGCATAGATTAGAGTTTAAAGGCAACATCTACGTATTAAAAATCGAACTGATTTTTAAACTTTTATGAAATATGCATTCATATTAGACATGGGATATTTTCGATTTCGCTTATTTTAAATCTAGGACCTGAATTCATTGCTCTCGGCGATTTTTGTCGCAAAATTTTTTATGACATTATATATATCGTGTGGCCAGAATTTAAACACCCGTACTCTGACCTCCCGTGTACAGTAGCTGGCAAAAGTTTTGAGACGATAAGTTTTTCTGTTCTAACTTTTTCAGTAAGCAAAATTTCTTAATGATATAAATTAGTAATTTGTAGCTTTAGTCATCCTACAATGGTGCGCAGCTAATGATATGTGTGAAAGTTGTTAATTTAAAAAATACCAAACGTGAATTTGAAACGTTTAAAGCAGAACTTTTGAGACGATCTGATAAAATTCAAGTTTTTAATACTTGACATAAAAACATGTGATATTGTCACAACTGTCACAACTAGCTGAGTGGCTAGAGCAGACGACATCCACGCAGAAGATGTAGGTTCGAATTCCGACCCGGGATTTTAAATTACATTTTCGTTATTTCCTGTCTATACGAGCTGTATGCAAATGACTTTATAATTACGATAACTTTACGCAGATATGCAAATTAGTAGCTTTACCTATTCATGTTCCCAGAATGTTCTAGAATATGCGATGTTTCATAAATAAAGCGCAAAACAACCCGGTACCTCAGCCGGGTTGTTGTATGCGAACCTCACTTGCTTAATCCTTAACAATTCCTTAAAAAGCATTAGAATTCTATTTCGTACGTGAAAATCTTAATCTTAGAATATGTACCAGTTTCATCATGAAGACAGAGAAAAATACGCCTTTGGCCATTCGTCTTTTAACTATTAAAGAAGCGGAGGAGGGGGGGGGGTGTCATATTCTGCTATCACCAGCAAGTTGGGAATTCCAAAATCAACTGTTGGTCATATAGTAAAGAAGTGGAAAGATGGAAAAGGTGTGCGCGATCTTTCAAGATTAGGAGCCCCAAGTAAAACGACTTAACGTCAAGACGCGTTGATTCGAAGGAGGTCGGTCGCTGACCCAAAAAAGAAAGCTGCTGATATATGTAAAGAGATGGCCACCGAACATGGACTCACAGTGAGTAAGGACACCATAAAACGCCGTCTGGATGCCGCTGTATTGTGTGCACTGGTCCCTGAAAAAAAAAAAAAAAAAAAAAAAACCTCTCACCCGGGAAAAGAATAGGAAAATCCGATTGAAATTCGCTAAGGTGCACGAAACGTGGACAACCAAAGATTGGAAGAAGGTTCTTTGGAGCGATGAATCTAAATTAAATTTGTTTGGAAGTAATGACCGACGCTATATTCGTCTTCCAAAAGGAACCAGAATGGATCCCGGAACCAACGTCCAACAGTGAAGCACATAAACGGATCAGTAATGGTCTGGAGCGATTTCCATCGTGATGGCGTCGTCCCCCTTGTACACATCGATGGGATTATGGATCAAAATGTTTATAAAAAAATTTTAAAAGATCACATGCTGCCTTATGCTCGCAAAAAGATGCCTCGTTATCTTGTTATCGGATGTTTCAGCAGGATAATGATCCCAAGCACACTTCCAAAATGGTGACAAATTGATTTACAGCTAAGAAAATTAAAGTTTTGGACTGGCCGAGTCAGTCACCTGACCTCAATCAAATTGAACATATTTGGAAACACGTCGGAAGAAAAGTCGGAACACGGAAGCATTCTTCGAGGCAGAACTCCTTCAGGATCTTCAATCGGAATGGGCGAAAATCCCTAAGTCCACCTTATAAGGCCTTGTTAATTCCATGTCCAGACAATGTGTCCTGAAAAACATATCGTCTCAAAACTTTTAGCAGCTACTGTATGTCAAACTATACTCAGTGTAAAAAAGATTTAAAATTTTTTGAACGTACTATTCAAGAGATGAGGGAACGGATTACGTGAAAAAAAAAAATCCAGAAACACCGATAGATAGCGCTGTACAACGAAAATATAAAAAAAGAGAAGTTTCAGAATTGAAGTGGATGCATCATGGCCATGGTAGATTCTATGGAGCAATGCGGCCTATTTCCACCTCAGTAGAACAGTAACTACTGAGGTGGAAATAGGCTACACCCATATGGCTACACCCATAACTGTAGCACTTGAGAAACTAAAAACCCCAGTACCTTCCAAGAGATTCCACTCTACTCACCGACAATTACAGTCTAGTGTGGATTCCTAGCCACATTCATTCTTCGACCTTTCTTTTTCGAACAGACTATTCGCAATGGTCCAATGACATGCATTGGGACGTCCAGCAGGGGCAAAAGGATGTTCGAAACTTTTGTTGCACGCCATTTGCAAGAGCGGCAATGTCTTCACTCAATTACGTTTACGCAAGGTGGAGAGCTATCACACATTGAACTCTGTGTACAGCAGTTTCTTCGGCAGCATTTCACTAAATGGCAGAGTAATCAGTCGTGCGTTCCCGACAACTTGGCCATTTCGTTCTCTGGATCTTAATCCGTGTAATTTTTGGCTGTGCAGATACTTAAAGTATCTTGTTTATTGAGGGTGTCAGGTAAAACTTGGCAGACTTGAAAGAAGGTATCACTCTGCATGCGAGAAGTATCCCAGTCGACCAGTTACGATCCGCAGTTGAACAAGCTGACCACAGATTGCAGATTTTACATCTTAGAAGGAAACCATATTGAGCAGCATTCCCTGCGTCGATAAGGTCTTGAATGTTTGATACGTTCACATAAAAGTTGTTTTTGTGTCTTTTCAATATATGTCCACTTGTACAGCGCCATCTATCGGTAATTTCTAGAACTATATATATATATATATATTTTTTTTTTTGCATAATCGGTTTCCCCATGTCTTGAATAGTATGTGTTCAAACTTTGAAGCTTATACAATGATGAGTTCAATATATAGAGAGGCCGAAATAGGGGTGTTTAAATTCTGGCTACCTTGTATTTATACGTAAAACTATAAATCATTTAGTAATAAAGATTCCTTAAGTAGATAACAAAAGGGACTAAAAGAGAGAGGGAATAATTATAAAAAGTGAAAATTCTAATGACTTTTTTTTAAAGCTATATGTTGTTTAATAAGTATCTATATAAATATTCGATAAACAAAAATTAACTTTCAATTCTAGCTTATTTTAACTTCTTTGTATATAAATATTCCATAAATAAAAATTAACTTTCAATTCTAGCTTATGTTACTTTCTTTGGATGAAAGTCATTTTAAATAAAAATTTTTCCTAATTAACTTATATTGAAATAACGAGTGTATAGGAATATTCTAAAATTTGAAATAGACTCAAAAATTGTCCAAAAATGCTCAATAGTGCATATTTAAATGTAACAAAAATTAGTAGAATGAAAATACATGATGTAAATATTTACTAATAAAATGAATTTCAGAACAAAAAAATAGACAAACAGTCTGAAAATAGTAAAAATGCTTACCTATCATCATTATAAAAAAAAAATTAAAAAAATGTCTCATCCAAACAATCACAACTATAAAATTAAATCTGCAATATTTCATGAAATTACAGGTGTACAATATGATCATTATAAATCCTTAATTCGTACACCCAGAAAAAGGAATTGATTAAAACTACAATACATATTTTGTTCAGTACATTTTGGTTGTTTTAGCAAAATTCAAGTAAAATTGAACCATTTTACTTAAATCAACAAAACATTTTTTGCTGACGATACAAAATTTTTTTTTGGAATTGCAAAAAAATATTTTTTTTGTTGATTCAAACAAAATTTCTATTGACCTATATTTAAACAAAAAATTTTGTTGGGTCAACCAAATTTTTGTTGATTCAACAAAACTTTTTTCTGAGTGTATAGAAAACCCGCGGATAATGCTAGAAAATGACTCTCAAATTTAAAAAGTAGACAAATGGTCTAGAAATATTAAAGATGCTTACCTATTATGTTACAAAACCTTTAATAGATTGATTCATTTGATGGGCAAATTATATCGATGAAATTCTTAGCTATGTAAATTACGCAACAAGATTTATAGATGGTAAATATTTTGAATGATTAATTTAGAAATATACAAAAAAATATTCTCGCACATATGCAAACAGATATGGATAAACATAGCTGAGTAAAATTACATTTTTCATCTTTTATTAATACAGCCCGATACAAACAAAGGTAGTAGCTTTATGGATAATTTATTTCTTTGGCTTTTTAGATGAATTTTTAATAAATACATTTTTTTTGGTGTTTTATATTATCCGTAAATATTATCCGTTAAACTATTTATAAGAATTAGATTATATTACTGCAAAGCTTTTGAATGTGAATTGTTATATAATAATATGTATTATTATAATTGTTATTGTTATATTATATGTGTTGTTTGTGTCTTATATACTTGTTAAAAGCAAAGTTAGATATTAGTTAACTGTGTATCTTTAATATTATTGATTATAATTGTTTAAATTACGGATAAAATTACGGATAAAATTTGTATATTCACAGATATTTAATCTGATCTTCAATTCTTTAAATGCCTGATGCGCTTGATTCTTATATTAGCTGTGGATGTTTGAAATGGCAAAAAAAAAAAAAAAAATCTACAAAATTATGTGGAAAAAATTACCATCGACAAACCAATTAACAGACCAACCACAGATCTTTATTTTATTTCGACTCTATCAGGTTGTTACTTAATTTCTATACATCATAAAAATTAAATAAGATATAAATTGAAGAAGACTGACATTTTGAGAAAATAAATTGATTTTTACTGCTTTTAATTGATTACTTACTCTAAGAAATGAATTACATGTAAACAAAATGTACACATATTACCCCTTAAGCTCATGTGAAGTTTAGTGGGTAGATTATTTAAACCATATAAACTGTTAAAAAAATTATATCAAGAAAAAACTATTTTTAAAAAATAAGTAAAAAAAAATTAAAGTCGAACTTAAAAAAAAGGAAAAGAAAAGGTGGCAGAGTGAAGGTTGTGCCTATAAAAAAAATGATGTGATATCAAATTTCTATGCTTATGTTATGGTAATTTAACATTTCCCATTAACTATGTTACCATACGTAAGTCAAGTGCCTACGTATGATATGTTAATAGTAAACCATCTCTCCTACTCTAAAGAACATCATAACGTGTTTCTGAAACTTGATTTTTTTTTTTTTTAATTAGGCATGATGGGTTTGGCAACCAGTTTAAAAATAAAGAATATATAAATGAAAAGCGTGAAATGTTTCCTTGAATGACAATTTATAACTTCGGATTTTAACTAGGCACTTGGGTGCTTAGAAATTTATGTAAAATAATGGGAAATTAAAAAAATAGTAATTTTCGGAAATACATTATGATATATTTAGTATAGGAGGGAAGGATTTCTATCAACACATCATACGTAGGCACTTGACTTATTTAACAGAAAATGTCATAATTATAAGCTTAAAAATGTTGATACCCCATCATATTTTAGATACAACTTTCATCCTTTTTTCTTTCTTTCTTTCTTTTTATTTTTATTTTCTTTTCTTTTTATTTTCTTTTCTTTTTCTTTTCTTTTTCTTTTTTTTTTAAAGCTTATCTTTTTTTAAAACTTTTAAAAATTGCTTTTTGTAGATATTCCATAACGAAATGAATAATTCATCAGTAAATTAATTAATTAATACAAATAAAACACAAATTTAATAGATATATGTATTCGAAATACGTGCTTAGACTCTGAAATAATCAGGCTAAAAAAGCGGCTGTAGTCGTAAAATATTTTGCAATTTCTTCGGCTATTAACCTCTGGCATTAGCGATAATACGAAATTATCGCCTCCGTATATTTTAAATTATTGTATATCGTAAATTTCAAAAGTTTATTTGAATATATATTATATTTTTCATACAAAAGTGCTTTTTGGTGTTAGTATGGGCAGTCTAAATAAAAAATACATTAAATGTAAAACAAAAAAATATATATTAAAGTTTTTAATAAAGAAGAAATGTTTTTACCTATGTTCGATACACCGAACAGTATGTTCTGTAACCCTGGAAACACTGGTTGGATCCTATGGTATATTTTTATTTTCATGTTATTAAATGAACGGGATTTCAGGTTAATATTTAGAAAAGTAAAATTTTTATTTTAGCTTTTTAAATTACGAAATCACAACATTTTAACTGTATAATGTTTGTATTTTTAATTAATTTTTTTTTAATTTTCAGCAGAGCTGAAATCACGCTGGAAATTAATGAACACAAAGGATGTGAATTATCACTTTACTACACCGCGTACAACCAACAGAGTGAAAAAAATGTCCAGAAAAAATGTGTGTTCATGATTGGCGTACCATCTTGTGCTTCAGAGTTGTAGCCTCGCCATATAATAATGAGAAAATGCTAGACTGGATTTCGTCTGGATAGCTCCAAATGGTAGAGCATTGGTGTGTAATACCAAAGGTTCTGGGTTCAATCACCGGTCTGGACATTTTTTTTCACTCTGTTGGTTGTACGCTGTGTAGTAACGTGATAATTAACATTCTTTGTATTGCATAATGTGTTTTTATGCATATATACAAGACATGAGCTGAGGTGGAAACTACCAGATGCAAAATTTAATAATAATAATAATAATAATAATAATAATAATAATAATAATATTAATAATAATAGCGCCTCAAAAATAATACTTATGAAAAATAAAAATATATGGCATGTTCACCATACAGATTTTATTTGTTAATATTGTCATAAAAAACATATATGAACTTTTGAATTGAAGCGTTCCGACACCCACACTTCTCGAAATCAACCCTTGTATTCACCTGTATAATCTTGACATACACATATATATATATATGTTTTTTGGATAATCGATGTGAGTGAAATATATTGTATTTTCTTAATGGTTTTTTATTTCCTATTTAAATATTTCCAAATTTTAATATTTCCAATTGTTGTCTGGTAATAATTCAGTGTACCTGGATGATTCTACTGATCTTAGCATTATGCCAGTAGAATTATGAAACACTGAATTATTATTTAAAACACATGTGGGTGCATCCAGGCTGATGAGTACATGTGCATGTGTTTTTCCATATCCAATTCATATTTAATTCTCATGTGGTCCAATTTTCCATTGTGTATGGTTCATATTTAATTTGTTAATCCATTTGTGTTTACTTAATTGCAACTCCAATTTATAATTTTTTTTTCCCCTTTCTCTCTATTTCTTTTTTCAATATTCTTTTGGTATGAGTAAAATTTGGCCAATTACCATTGAAGCATCAGCTATGGTAATATTATGTTTGCACATGTTAATTATTAGCTATGTGGTATTCTGTATACACAGTATCATTGATTATCTCTTTGGAGATTTAAGTAGAATAGAACTTGATATGTTTTTTGAAATTCATAGATATTATAATTATATATATATATATATATATATATATATATATATATATATATATATATATATATATATATATATATATATATATATATATATATTATCCAAATTTAAAATTACCGTAAAGGGAAGGGAGAAACTACCATCACCAGTCCTAATATCAAACTTTTATTGAATTAAAAATCACATTTACGAAAATAATTTTTATCTGTAGAAATGACATTTTTATCAGGTTTTTGACATGAATAAAAAAAACCGTATAAAATATAAAAACATTCATGAAAAATGATTCATTAAAATTTATTATTAAAATAGGTGTTGATAAAATATATACAAAAGGTTTTAAAAAAACTTCAAAGACCCTAGATGTTAACAGCATATATAAAGTTCTCCGAACGCTTTCGGCAAAATCAAAGGCATTATCAAGGAGGAAAATTTTTAATGAATCATTTTTCATGAATGTTTTCATATTTTATATAGTAAACTAAAGTGAATTTATAGTTTCGAGTGCACTTTATAAAGTTTATTAGTGAAAAAAACACGGTAAAAACCGTCATGTCAAAGATAAAGAAGAAAAAAAATCTTACGTAGTTCCGAATTTTTCGTATTTCGTAATAATATAACCCGAATTATTTTGTGTACACTTGTAAAAAAATGATAAATTTTACACTCATAATTTTCCATTGGAACATATTACAGGGAACCTCAATAACAAATATAAATTTCATTTCAATCCAAGTGTATGTACGAAAGTTAGAGCGTGGTTAGACCAGAAAAGCAAACCAAATATTTATACATCTTTTACACTACCACACAAAAGAATTCGGATGCATTACCTTCTATGGTCGGTAACTGATAGAAGTGTATTTGCATTTGTGTTATGTATTTTTTTTTTTTTTTTAATCAAAGTAAACTTTCCTACATTGTGGACATATGAGTAAAATATTTTCTTACAAATTCCACACAAAAGTATTTGAACAGATTACGATGTATGAGAATTTATTGCTTCAAATGCTTTTCGGTAATGTTATTTGTTTTTTAACGGAACGAAATTTCATTTTCTGATACAAAATATCTAAAATGTTTTCTTGCACGCATATTATTGTGGCTGCAAAAGTAGTTTTACAGGCACATGTGAAGAAAGTTTCTACGAAAGATTCGCCAAAAAGATTCTACTCCATTTTAAAAGAGCAAATTAACGCACAGGAGGGTCCACAGTATGGCGCAGGAATAGGAAATTAAGTGTAAGGTGAACATAAATTATCAGTATATATATATTTCTTTTTCTCTAAAACTTTAAACGCGATTTTCTGGAAACAACATTTTTCAACATGGGCAGCATGTTAACTTGAACATAACTTCTTAATTATGATACGTATCGAATCCGTTTAAACTTATTATTACTTCTAGGAAAAGGGCCGAAAATTTATGTATGACAGATTTTTTATATCATTAAAATGGCCCCAAGGGGGGGAGGGGGAGGGAGTCTTAGAAGAAAAAAAAATCATAGCTTCGTCAATTCACAAGATATCAAATCCGCTTAAATTTATTATAAATCCTCTTAATATTAGCTAAAACTTTTATTTTGACAAGTTTTTTTATAGGATCAACCCTTATAGCAAAAAAAAAAAATAAATAAATAAATAAAATAAAATAAAATAAAATAAAATAAAAAAAATAAAAAAATAAATAAAAAAAATAAAAAATAAATAAAAATAAAAATAAAATAAAAAATCCTTGCCGGCTCCGCCTGTAAACAAGTTAGATTTCGAAGTGGGTGGTCCCAACTGTGGCATCATGGCAAAAAGATCAAACAGGCGCCCCACGGTCTGCGTCTTCGAAATCTACCTGTGCCTGCAGCCGAGCCGTCAGGGATATATATTTTTTTAATTATTTTCTAATTTTTAAACATAATATATATATATATAATTATAATATCTATGAATTTCAAAATACATATCAAGTTCTAATATCATTCTACTTTAATCTACAAAGAGATAAATAATGATATTGTGTAAACAGAATACCACATATCTAATAATTAACATGTGCAATCATAATTTTACCATAGCATGTGCTTCAATGGTAATTGGCCAAATTTACTCATACCTGAATAATATTTAAAAAAGAAAGAGAGAGAAAGTTAAAAAAAAATTATAGATTGGAGTTGCTATTAATTAAACACAAATGGATTAATAAATCAAATATGAACATTATACAATGGAAAACTGGACCACAAGAGAACAAACAAGAATTGGATATGAAAAAACACATGTAGATGTACTCGTCAGCTTGGTTGCACCCACATGTGTTTTAAAAATAATTCAGTATTTCATAATTCTACTGGCATGATGCTAAGAACAGTAGAATCAACCAAGTATACTGAATTATTACCAGATAACAATTTGAAAAAATAAGATTGGAAATATTTAAATTGGAAATAAAAAACCATTAAGAATATATAATATAATTCACTTACATCGATTATCCTAAAAACATTATAAATCACCTCACTAAATTACCACTAGATATCATTTTTGAAATAATATTGGAAATTAGAACCTTTAAATTGTAGATAAAATATTTTTACTCACAATAATTATCCTGAATGCACAAAATATAGAAACTTCTGCATAATATCCACGTCCACATGGCACGCACATAATTTTGACAATCGAGTTGAGAGAAATGATTTGAAAGACAAGTTGAGAGCACATTTCTTTTTAAACACAACTCCATCGATGACACACCAACACAAAATGATTCAAAAACACACAAAATTATTCTGGTGATAATACACTTATAACAAAATTATATCCGTGAATATATAATTACTCCATCTAATATTAATTCCTGAAAGTAGAATTAATATACAAGCAATAGCTCCCTCTATAGTTAAATTAAAAATAATATTAATAATATTATCATATCTACCTGACACGTAAAGTGTCGCCTATATATATATATTTTTTTTACTTATACATGAAAAAATTTATCACGTTTTAGAACTAGAATGAACAAATTGGAAATTGACGTCAAACGTGACAAATCAGGTGCGTTCGTACTGTTATTATTTCAGTGAAATGAATTATGTCGTCTGTTATTTATGATATGATTAATTTCAGTAATAAAATAAGTACATTTTAAGTTGGCAACATTTTATCTTTTGTTGACATTTTCTGAAAATTCAAGTGGGAAACTTAAGCCTAGCTTTGAAAATTTCAGAAATTGAAATCCATATTTAGACCTTTTTTTTTTCATTTAGTATCTATTTCTCCGGAAACATCTATCCAAAAAACTGTCTGTAGATTACGTGATTGCTGTAATTAAACAATTTTAGTATGCAAATTCGGTTTTTAAATTCAGTAATACGGAAATAATATGACTCCATCTTAAATAGGACGTAAGCACCATGGCAACCTAGAATCATTACGAATCATGGGATATCATTGAATTAATTACGTATGATAGGATTTAATAGAATGAATAACGTGACTATAATTTGGTCATAAGAGGTTATAAAATGTCATATACGTCATATATGACTATAACTTGGTGGTAGAGGTTATAAAATGTCATATATGTCATATATGACTATAACGACATACATGTCAGATAACTTGACGATACATCTCGGTCGTTTGACGATTAATCTTCAGAAGCTGCTATAACAAGGAAGTACCGATTTTTAAAAAAATCAAATTACTTAATAAATATTTTTATTAGTATCTTTTTCAGTTTTGATTCGATTTTCATAAAATTTGAAATGACTCGATAAAATTTTGCAACGATTATATATTAAATTTCAAACCATTTGGTTGGGTAGTTTTTGCGCTGTTATATGTGGACAGACGGACGGACGGATCAGACGATGACCATTAGGTGCTACGTATTTATATAATTACGAACGCACCTAAAAAATGGATACAAACACGCAAGAGTAAAAAGAAAAATATGAGGAAATTGCTTCAGATTTTATTTAGGTGCTGCAATAGTTATGATAAATAAATAATTTTTTTAAAAATTAATTTTAAAGGCTATATTTTGCCCCACTGATGGGTCAAGAAAATTTGTAGATAATTAATGTTTTCAATTACTAGTGTTTTTGACGTTTTCAATTGTTCCTTTTCCATAATAGAGCGAGGTGGTGCTTGTCCCTTGTCCAATATGGACTTAAAAAAAAAAAAAAAAAAAAATCATTTTGACGCATTGGCAGATCTAGATAGTCTTTTTTTTGGAGGGGGGTCGGGGGGGGGGGGGGGGTGCGATATAGAGTTACAAATAAGCGCGACATAATATTGTAAATTATTACCTGTGAAAACGAAACTTGCTTTTAACGGAATCCTGTCTTAAACAAAAATTTGCAAAGTCTCGGTGGAAGGAAAATCATACAATTATACCTGCTAAGACGAAAACTGTCTGAAACGGAATTTTATTCCGGTACTAGCGTTTCGTTGTCACACATTTTAGTGTATGTAAAAAGATATAATGAGTTACTGTTTACAATTGTATTGTTTGCAATACATATTGCATAAATTACATGCATAATTTTTAATGGTTAGTTCATACAGTAAAATCTGTGAATACGGTTTCTGTCTATGACGGAATCTCCGACGTAAGAAATACCATGCATATCTATACTAACTAGAACGGAAATCTGTGCGATTTTTTTTTTCTGGTCGCTAGTGACTCCATTTTAACATGTTTTACTGTACTTTGTAGCTCATTATTCTGTTAAGAAAACTAATACTGTAAAACCTGCTAAGACGGAATCATTAGGGACAAAAAAAATATCTGTTATAGGCAATATCTGTCTTTAGCAGGTATAATTTTTGTGGCGTTTCTTAATGTATTGTTATCCCTTTTTACACCTGCCAGTTTCATGCATTTTCGAACAAAAAAAGAATTAAAAAATGTGTCAATGCATTTTCCAAAAAAAAAAAAAAAAAAAAAAATAATAATAATAAAAAAATTATAATAATAAAATTATAATAATAATAAAAAAATCCTTTTGGATTTGTTTTGGATTTATGAACCAATAACTTATGAATTCTGGAGAAAAAAAAATTGAATTTTTTTTTAATTCAATAATTTTTTGTTAAGGTGGTCTGGGATAAATTTGTATATAAGTATATGTTATTTATAAGTATGTTTCATTATTTTTTTTTTTTAAATCTACATATTCCAATCCTTTTCGAATGTAAATTAAAAAAATAAAATTTAATTTTCAAAAATGAATTTTAGCCGTAATTAAAATTGATGTAAGGTAGATGTGCCAATAATGAACGCCCTTCCAGTAATGGACACCCCCGAATGTTTTTGGATTATAAAAAAATAACCAATAAAATTTTTGATTTTATTTATTTTTTCATAACTCCCCCTTGTATGTTTTATAATCTGGGTTATTGTTGACACTCTTAATCAAACCAATCAGGAAGCAGAAAATAATGTTTCACAGTTCCACGGTTTTTCTGTGAAAAATCTTAATGAACATGTTAAGAGCTCACTTCGTTTAATTAATTTATATCATCCTTATTTTCCTGCAAAAATTGCATACTTTTGTTTGGATAGTAATACAAAACTTTGAATTTCATATATCAATGGCCATTTACAATATGTCATTTATTGTTAAGATTTTAGGACCGGTGTCCAGTACTGGAATGCTTAATTAGTCTCTTTCCAATAATAGACACCCCATGTGGCCACTACTAAAAGTGTAATTTCAGTAGTGCATAAAATCTTTTTATTTAAATGAAAAGCTAATTAATCAAATTTAATTTTTAAATTTTACTTGGTAGAATGTAATAAGCACCTTTTTTTTTTCTTTTGAATAAATGGTTTCATTCCAGAACAGAGATGCAATAACTCAATTTGACTCTGTGCAAAATTTTTATATACATTTTTTACTTACTGCTGATGCTTAAATAGTTGTAACTTAAACCATCAATGGTACGCCTATCCGACGTGGTACCTGGTTAAGAAACACTAGCAGCAATTCCTTTGTTACGGCACTGAATCTGAGCTTATAGTGAGGTTTTACCACAAAACCTGACTATAATACTTTAACTTTTTTATTTATTGTAACATTTATTATTGCTTTATTATTATTGTGTTCATAATTATTATACTGCTGGTTTGTGCATTCATGTATACACACAGACACATACGCACAAACATGTATGTATGTGTCTGTTTTCAGTTCCGTTATCTGTTTAAAAAAAAAAAATGTTTAGAAGTATTACCATTGATTAATGGGTATACTAGCAACCACCCTGAAAATATCATACTATAATGTTGACCATCGGAGGAAAGAACGGCAATATCATTCGTTTATTGATATCTTTTCTTCAACCTTTCGTAAAAACTTTAATAATAATAATTAAAAAAAAAACAAGCAAGAGAAAAGTTTTTTTCATATTTTCATTTTTTTTTTCATAGCAATGAAACATTATAAATAATAAGAGTCAAAAGAAAAGATGTATGCTTAAAACTATTTTTCTGGAGGGGGGTGGGGCGATTGCCTCTGCGGCTGTTTTGACGTAATTACAAGAAAAGTATGATATGTCTTAAATGAAAAACACACGTTATCCAAAATTTTATATATTAGCTTGTATAAAAAAACTTATTCAGTTAAATAAATATATATTTAAATTAAAAAAGTTTCTATAATGAGGCTGTTCTGTAACTTTTATTAACGAAACTTTTTCAACAAGGGAAAATAATAGCTAACTATTTTGTCGCTAAAAATCAACCATCAACAACAAACTGCGCACTACACTAAATCTACTACGTTTCAATGTTTGAAATATGTTTTAGATTTAAAAGTAATTCTATTTAACCTGAATCACGAGAGATGGCAGCACAGTAGCAGAGTCTCATTTTGTGAGTTCCGGGAGACGCCGGAGCCATTTCCTGTATATTGGCTAGGCAAGCGCAATAGAAAAATGAGGGAGGGTCGTCACCGAACATTTGTGTGTGTCTCGTCGATCAGTTCATTACATAGCTATTCATCGTAACGAGACACGCTTCATCGCTGGTGTCAACTGTGATCTCGACGTAGCGTCCTACAACAGACATCACTTACATTCTATAACACATCGCGCGCTTCTTACTTCGATTGGAATTTATCAGTGTTTTTTTCCCCTCTTGCGACCAATCGTCGAACATCATTCTCCCAATAAGCCTAGTTACGAGCTTTCCATTTCCCTGAACAATCGAATTTGAGATGTTTTAACGTTAGTTACAATCGTTTTAATTTGTGGATTGCTATTGTAGTGTGCCATCCAATAGAAGTGGATTTTGGATTGCCTCTATTTAAGGTAAGAATTCTTAAATCGCTTCTCGGTAATGATAAGTTGTTGACACTGTCAAAACTAACTTCTATGCGTGAGGTTGGTTGAAAGAATGATGCCATTGACGCTGTAATATTTATCTTCGTAAAGCCAGTTGTAGTGATCAGTAATGTTTGTGTTCATCACGCACAACCAACCGATCGTTTGTAACACACATGTACATAACAATAACACTAAAACCGGTGTATATCGGCTTGATAGTCAAATTTTCATAATCGGAATCTTAAATTATTTAATTTTATTTTCAACATTATTATTTAATTTGCGTCTATTAATATTGATAACTTTATTAAGCACTGCATTTATACCATATTTTCTCTTAAAATTTTCAGTTTTTCATGACATAGTTTAAATATGCAGATTTCTTTTTAAACTTATTTAATTCTCAAACCATTTATTAGAGATTAATTAAGTTTAAAAAGATGGAAAAGAAATAAAATTGTTATTATTTTCGTAGGATCAGAATTTGTTTCATATACGTAAAAATTTTAAATCTTTTTTTTACATATTAATCTTTATTTAAAGCTTTTATTCCTTTTATTATATTTAGTTTGATCGATAAAGAAGCCAAAATTTTTCTTTCTGAAAATTTCTATGTCTGTAATGTAATATTAGGGTCTGCGTGGTTAAATATTTGAGCACACAATTATATATCTGAGTTGCTGATTATAATTTTCTGTCATTTATTGAAACGCATTGCAATACTGAGTAGTTATTTGCTCATTTATAGTTTGTTGATTTAGTCATATAAAAGTTAAGTGGCAAATATCTGTGTAATGTATTCAATCTAAATTAAAGGATTTTTTTCTTTTTTAACGCAAAACTGAACTGAAATAATATTTTAAATACACATATAGGGTGTTTATAAAAAGGCTGTGATAAATATGGCCGGTTTCATGCATGTGAACTTGTTCATCTTTGTTTTGCGCAGCCAAGAATTGGATAAATTTTATTTATATTTCCAAAATAATTATATAATCAAGTCAAGCACATGTAAATCATCAGAAAACACTAATATTACATAGTTTCTTTGACAGTTTCAGGAGAATGCTGTACCCTGCATGCCCTTTGGTTTAAAAAATAGCACCCCAGTTAAATAAACTGTGCCCTTACTGTCTTTTCTATTTAAACATTTGCTTGCATAGTAAAAACTCGCTCAGTGTTGCCTCTTGAAAAAAGTGTTCTGACTTTTAAATATTAAAAGTGTCTTTTAAATTCATAAGGAATGACTTTAAATTTTTTTAAAAAGTGCCCTTAAGAATCTAAAAAGTGCCTTTACCATTCTTAGAAGTGCCATTTCCCACCAGTATCACCCTGCCCTTTTCAGGGGTCAGTGCAGGCGAAAATTGGGGCCCATTTAGGGCCCTCCTCACAAAATTCCATTTAATAACACAGACCCTTTACAAAATTCATCTTAATAAAACGATCCCTTCACAAAATTCCTCTTATTAAAAGAGCCCCTTTCACAAAATTCCTTTTCATAAAAGCAAACTTCATTATTTATTTTTATTTTGTTAGGACTCAAAATGGGTAATTTGCAAACAAAACAAATTCATCATAAAGGAAAACTTTACTAGAGAGATAAGGACTTGAAAAATATTATTAATAAATGTTTGTTTTGAATTGGAATTAAATGGATTTGATGTTTGTTTACAAAATTTTATTTTCTCAAAATATAATGAATTTTACGAATGTATATATTACAAAATAGAGACCCAAGTAAAAAAATAAACCCTGCACTGAACCTTTCTTTTTAAATCGGAGAAACTGATTTTATATATAATATATTGTTGAAGCAAATTCTTTATCTATATGTATTTCTGATTGACGATCTCAACTTATTCAGATTTAAAGCACAATAATTGTTTAGTTAGTTTAAGAATTTAATTGATCTTTTGTTATGCTGAAAAATTTTCCTATACTTTTATTTGTTTGGTGACATCAGTCTTAATCATCTGAAGGACTATTTTTATTTATTTTTTAATTTGTAATGTTTTGTGAAAATTATTTACTGTTTATTTACCTGTATTTTTATGTATTTTACATATTGCAATTTTTATAGCATTCTATAAATCGTTATGCAATAAATAAATAAATAAATTAATTAAATTAATTAAATAAATAAATAAATAAAAAACTTTGAGTGTTGTTTTTACAAAAATAAAATAAAATAATATAATATAATATAAAAATAATGCATTTTAGGTAAAAATACACATGTTTAATAGAAATATTTGAATCCATTTATTTAAAATTTCAATAATGTAGGTATCCTTCTAGTATAATTAAAATAAAATAAAATTATTTAAGATTTTTTTTAATATTAAAATTAAATTAGTATGAAAGAAAAAAAACATAGCTTGAATTATATAAGAAACTTTATTTAATCAGCGAAAATAATCTTTTTTAAATAGTAAACGTAAAATTTCAATAATGTTAATGTAAAGCATAAGTATTTTACAGTATATTTAAATAAATAACTTAAAAATAAAGTAAATAAAAGCAATTTGTAGCACATTAATTAAAATAAAAGAAAAATAAGAAAGAAAGTGAATATTGTTTGAATTATTATTTAACTTCATTTAATCAGGGGGACAATCTTTATTAAATCGTAAACATCAATTTCAAAAATGTAAAGTAAAAGTGTTTTACAGCGATATTTAAATAAATATATATATATTTGAATTGCCAAAAGTAAACATTGTTTTAATTATCATAGCAAAAAACTCAATCACCACAAGGATGCTTTTCCCTAATTGATAAATGTCTATTATAAAACTTTCACTAGCTAGTATGATAAAAGTAATAAAATGTCTAACAGGATGTTTTGTAAATTATTATTTTTTTAAAGATTCAATAAATGAGAAAATGCAAACTAAATTGAAGCTCCACAAAAATACTACAAAGGCATGAACAAAACTTATTTGAATATTAAAGTAAATACAAATTGCAGAAGTACTTCTTTTACAGGAAAAAAAAAAAAAAAAAAAAACATGCAAATTTTAATGTAACCTTTTTTAAAAATTTTATTCTATTTTAACAAATTTTATTCGAAAAATAGTATTTTTCTTTTCTTTTGTGAATTACTAAGAAATTGACTTCTACAAAGCATGATTTTTTATAATTTTCTATAAAGCCATTATTAAAGAATTTTTTGTGTGTATTATTATTAAAACATTTTCAACTATTTAATCATACGTTAAGCATATTTCTATTTATTTAGTTTGCTTTAAAAATGATGTTATTTGGAATTTATTTATTTTTATTTAATATATTATTTTTAATAGGTAATTCAGCTTTCTTTCTGTAATTTTTTATTATTTAATTTTAAAGATACTGGCAATGTTTATTATTATAATTTATAGATACACAAAAAAGTACATGGGAAATTGATCAAATTGTTTTTTAATCATTAATTAAATCAATAGAAATGTATAAAATCAATTACTATATAAAAAGCAATTGATTTAATACATTTTGTAAAGCTGTCTGAAAATTAGTAAATAGTCTTCAGTATTTCATAAAATAAGAAATAAAAAGTTAGAAATATTTTTTTCTTCAATGCATTATTTTAACATAATTAATTACATATTCTTTTTTTCCCCTCTCTCTCTGCTATCTTCCCTTACACAAAATAAATTCTTGCTACAATTATTCAAATTAAAACTAATGCATAAAAGTGTTATATACAACAGTTTAATAAAGAATTAATTTTTATCGGTTACATTATTCTTAAATTACAGTAATTTTGATAATTTATTTTAATGTGTTTCATCAACTTTCATCATTGTAAGAAAGATGATAACTTATTGATATTTTCAATAATTTATCATAGTTTAAAGTCCCATCAAAACAAATTTATTGTTTTATTGCTTATTGTTTTAAATTATCGTCTTTGTAATATTCATGAATTTAAAATGATATAATAATTTTAAATAATAATATTTTAAAATGTATTATTCATGAATTTATAGTGATATAATAATTTTAAATTTCTTATTTTGTTATAACATTTGTATTTATATTTTGTTTAGTTACTAGTAAGTAAAATAGTAGTTCAAAAGATGAAAAAAAAATGGTTAAAAAAAAAAAAAAAAAAAAAAAAAAAAAACGTACTGTTTTGGCATCTGAGAGGAATTTGAAAATAATCATAAAATATCATTAAATCAGGGTTGGGTTTTTGACATGACATGTCAAAAACCTGTCGAAAAGTGTCAAAAACTGTCAAAAAGTGTCAAGAACTGTCGAAAAGTGTCAAAAACCTTATACACATTTTTTTAAGCAATCATTAGTGATATTTTATATTATATCAAGCTAAAAACTGATTAAATAATAATTTATATATTATATAAATAATTTTTATTTAGTCATACTGTAATTAAGTTGTAATAAAATTTTATATCATTATTCAAAATATTTGTCAGTTGTCATGCTAGGGAAAATAGCAAAATATATTGAAACTACTATTAAATGAATTTTTCAAAGTACTTTTTATATCTTTATTACTATTAAGTATTTGGTTTATTATAAAAAAATTTAGCAATCTAATTTATGCTTAAAAAATAAAATAAAAATAAAGGCTTGTGTAAAGCTAAAGTAGCCACTATTCAATGACTGTTCATAAGTTACCTAGACTTTTAATGATTCTAAATGTTTGTTTTTGTACATAAACTTTAAATATAAACCACAATTGCTAGACAAATGTTCTTTAAGTAATTAAATTAATTATAATATGAAATCTACATAATTAAATGTTCTTTAAATCAATAACTTAAAAGAAGATGGTTTGTTATTTTCAATATTTACACATACATATAATATATCTTCATTTTATTATGTTAGTTTCAGTTTAATGATTTAGAACTATTTCTTTATATTAAATGTATTTTTTATACATTATAAAATAGTAACTTTTTCTTATCCAAAGGTTTGAGTATCTTAGCTGAGATTTATTCCAACGGAGCAAAAAATGCCGGGATCATTACTCGAACTGGGGTACTTTGTCTTACCGTGCCAATACTCTTCCTACTAAGCTATCCCAATGATATCCTGGTTGACATAATTCACTCTTATTGGTTGGACATGGCTGGGAACCGCAGTGCTAATTTTATTCATCTGAGCTATAATTATAGCATTTTTACATGATGAATGCGATACAACGCAGAAACTAACTCCTGTATACCATGTAATTAGGTCATAATGAACAGACCGAGGTTCGAGTCCTGGTCCCGGCATTTTTCGCTCTGTTGGAATAAATCTCAACCATGCTACTCCAACGTTTGAATATGATTTACCTAGTTGAAAAAACATTCCTCTGTTCATTAATACCTTTTTAGAGGGACAAACATTAAAACAATATAAAAATAAGTATATTATTTATATGAAATTTTATACATTAAATTATACAAGTACCAGAATTTCCCCCAGGTTTAAAAAAGGGCAGGGTGGTGCTGGTGAGAAAAGGGTACTTTTTTATTCTTAAGGGCACTTTTTGGATTCTTGAGGGCACTTTTCAGATTTTTAACTGTACTTACTCGCCATACTTTTGGTTTTTAATATTTAAAAGTCAGGGTACACTTTTTAAGACAACATTGAGTGATTTTTTACTATGAAAGCAAATTTTTTAATACAAAAAGGAAAAAAGGAACTTTTTTTTTACTGAGGGGCAAGAAGGGTGCTAATTTTTTTATGAGGGGCAAGAAGGGTGCTATTTTGTAAATCAAAGGGCAGGTAGGGTGCAGCATCCTTCTGAAACTGCCTGGGGAAGCTCTGCAAGTACTATTTAATAGTTTGATTAGTTTAATGTAACAATACTTTTAATTATTATTTTATTATATATTTATAACTTACAATTATTTTCAAAGTAATTTGTTAAACCTAAATCATGTTTTGAGTTTTCAGGTGTCGACAGATTTTTTTTTTTTCCTTGAGGCCCATTTTGTGAAAACTAAAAATTATTTTTGTAAAATTTATTTTGTTATGAAAGATGAAATCCAGCTGCTCAAATTCAAACCAAGCATTTAATGATAACTTCTTTAAGTCATTCTGTTAAAGTTTTCCTTTCTTGTGAACTTGTTTTCTTTGTAAATTATGCATTTTAAAACCTAACAAAATAAAAATAATTAATGGAGAGTATGTTTTTATGGAATGGAATTTTGTAAAGGGCCCATTTTATTAAGAGGAATTTTGTGAAGGGAAATGATTTATTAAATCGATTTTTGTAAATGGGTTCTATATGGGCTTTTTTAATGTCTAAAACTGTCGAAAAGTTTACCCATGTACCTAACACTAAAAATTATGAAAAATTGTAAATTTAATGTTGTTGTAAAAGTAATTTTAATCAGTTTTTGGACTCAATTTTAGGATTTTGACAGTCATTGTCAAAAACTATGTCAAAAAGGGGTTTTTGACATGACGGTTAAAACCATGGTTAAAACCGGATAAAACCGTCACACTGTCAAAAACTTGCCAACCCTGCATTAAATCCAAAACATTTTTAATTTTTTTTAAAGCTTATTTTTTAATTTTTTTGATAAAACGTAAACACCCCCTGAGTATTTAACCTAACTATAGTAAAATCTCCTTTATGATTTTTCCTGAAGCCTGAATAATGTAAAATCGATTTAAATATGCAAGTTAATTCTACAAAATATCTAAACTTCCCTTTGCAATAAAATAATCATACTTATTAATTAATCTTTCATTATCCAACAGAACCTGAAGTATCGTTTTTTTTATGTTATAAAATCCGTAAACACTTTATTAATTGTTTATAACACTTTAGAATGAATAATAAGTACTTTAATTTATTTTTTTACATAAAAACCTTGTCATTTATACATACAAAATAAATAAATTAAATGAATAAATATCTAATTTCCGAACCATTTATCTATGTAACCTTCGTGCTTTGTAAAAATAGTTTGGTAACATACAGATCATTTTAAAGTAAATTAAGACATTTTTTAAAAAATATATATTTGCTGCAAAAATTTGTTTAGAAGAACAAAAAATACTTTTCAATTCCAAACACAGTTTTCTCTGTTTTACAAGCACACACAAAAAGCTTTTTTAAAAATAAACGTCTGCATCTTTTCTTTTAATATAACTCAAATAACATAAATAAAATTTACTGTTTCTGTAGGCTCGTATCTAATTGTAATGTGAAGCATTTAGCATGTATTTATTTATTTATTTTTTCATTTTGAGGGAAGTATCTTTAAATTTATTTGTATACTTTAACTTTCGCTTAGTATATTACTTATTTTTTTAATAGAAATGTCAGTGTATGTCTTTGTAGAATTTATAGTGACCATGTCTTGCCAGGCACTTTATCAAGATATTTTATATATATATATATAATAAAATTAATTACATGAGAAATCTAATCTATTTGTTACTAAAACAGTTAACAAGTTTTGTTCATATTAAAAAAAAACATTCAAAACTCTTTAAAAAATTGATCAGCTATAAACATCTGGAGGCTCATAGTATATATCATCTGTAGACTCATTATCTTTATTCTGCTATCCCATGCTCTTACAGCCTGCGGCACAGCCATAGATAAAACAGTTTCAAAACATTTTAAAATAAGGAAAAACTATTAATTTATAAAGCAAATTTAACAGTGTCATTTCAAATAGCATAAGTGATGCATATAATAGTAATAATGGCCTATTGGTAATAAGGCCATATAATGGTCAAATTAATTTCGGACCACTTTTTGTTTTCAAGTAAGCAGTAGATACATATAGCCCCAATTGGAAATATAAGAGTCATTCTTAGGCACTTGTTTGCCTCCCCCGTCCTTCACTTCAAATGTGGCTTATTTGACCTAAATAACGTAGGTTGTTTCATTTTATTATATTCTAAATCAAAGCAAAACTACATATTCCAAAAGAATAAAATTTCAATGGTGATTTAAATCAAGGATTTAAAAAAAAAATCAGAGTAATTTAAATCCACCTGTTGTAAATCGGTATACCTTGATTAACAATGACTTAATTTAATACAAATTGATACTTCCATAAAATAGTTTATTTATTGATATTACATATAATTTTATATGTATCTATAAAAATATATAAAATAAATGTATGAAATAGATAGGTAAAAACATTAATAAATTTCATTTATCTTGTAAATGAAAGTTTTTCTTCTTTTCTTTTCAGTCTCAGTTAATTGAGGTATCGATTTTATTTTAATATTTTATAAACCCTATACTGTCTGCTAAATATATATCAGAATCAAAAGAAAATGGTACCTTTGTTTACTCTAGTGTTCCTTCTTGACAATTTTTTAAGGGCGCAGCGCCCTGCCCTTTTTAAAATTGGCAAAATGCACCCTGCTTTTTTTTTTTAAAAGGAGCAAAGTGCACTACTAAGTTGTACCCAGAGCTTTCTAGTAAAATTTTCCTCCATTATAGAATTCTCTCATTTCTTTAGGAAAAATACAGGAAATTATTCATTCATTTTGTAGTTTAATTATACTTTTTTATTTTTAATTGATAAAATCATTCAAAATTCATGTTACTTTATTCCTCATACCTAAAAATTACTTATTTCCCTCCTTTTCTTAAAAAATTGTTACTGTAGGAAATAATATATTTTCTCTTGCAATAATGCCCTTCAGTGTTAAAATTTAGCAACAAGTTTGGCCACCAAAATAAATGTTTTTGACAATTGTAATGAACCTAAATATTATATAACATTGATTAGATATGATAAACAATGAAAAACAAATATAATAAAAAAATTCAGACGAAACTTTTCCGTTCATTAATGAAAGGCTGTCACTTTCATAGTCTTATCGACTTTTAATCTGTTACAATAATGAAATAAACTCCAAAATTGTAGCTTTAATTATAAACTCATACAGTTTTCTGAAGAAAAAAAAAGTATTTATCTTTAATATAAAAGGAGCAATTTACTTTTCAGTACTTAGTATCATTCAAAAAACATTCTGTTATTTTCAAAACATCAAATACACTTTAGATAAGTTTTATCATTGCTTAAGGAAATATTCATTATCTTTACTTCTCGGCATGATAAAATATTGTGCTTTCCTCTGCTCTCCTTTGAAATGTTTTGTTTAGAATTTAGAATACCGATACTTATTAATAATCATTATTTTTATGTCTTCTTAGACAAAAATAAACCATTTTTGAATCACAATGAAATTTGTATGTGATGTATTTTCCAAAAGAAAAAAAAAAGAATTTTAAAAACTGGAGCATCCATTCAAAAGTTATGCGTATTAAAAGTTGATCAACCTGGAATGGAATATATGATATGAAGGTGCAATTAATCATATCCAAAATCCCATCATATTCAATCCCATCCCATCATATTCAAAAGAGAACGAACAAGTTATTTTACTAAATCTGACCAAATCTTAAATTTAAAGATGTCATGTAAATAATTAATATATAGAATACTTAACTTGAAATCAAAAGCTAACATATTTAAACCAATAAATGACCGAAACTCCAATTTAGAGACGTCATATAGTTGACACATTTGTCACAGAAAAATTACAAAACATCATAATGAATAAAACCCATTTTGAAATTCCAATATAGTAGGGAACAAAAACATATTTAAAAACATATGGAGCTAGATAAAATTGAAATAAATATTATCTAACTATAAATAGGATATTTTTTAATGGCGTTAACATTTTGACGGAATTATTTATGTATTAATATAATTGATAGTTGAATTACAAATAATGAAAAACTCTTGCAAAATAAATGGTTTTAAGGAATGCAACATTGTTAAAAAAGTATTTAAGAATCCAGGAATATTTATGGCTGTTATTTTCGTACGTTCCGTTTTGTAATTGATCTTTCTTTCCTTTTTTCTCTGATTTATTGATATAATTTTAACGCGTGCTGCTTCACAAAAAGGAAAAAAAAATAATAATATAATTTCTTTTTTCAATTAAATTTTTTTTAAAGCTAAATTTCAGTTAACAAATGTTGTTGTATTATGAAAATATATTATAAAATGACATAGTAAAATGTGATAAAATAAATTGTAAAATATAATAATTATAAACACACACATTTAGAATTAAAAAAAAATTTTTTTTTTTCAAGCTTATCTGAAAAAGTGGCCAAAACCAGTTTTTCCTTGTGAAATTTTCGTTTTGAATTGTTTTGAAAAACCTCATGAATGGAGCTTATAACACAATGTTTATTTTATGGAGAAAAAAAAAAAAGAAAGAAAAGAAAAGAAACTGCATATTTTGAATAATAATATAAAAATGTATAAGAGGTTTTATATAACACGATCTTAGTGTATGATCCTGTTACTTATAACGAACTAGTATAATGCTTTCTGTTTGAATCGTCTTTCCTTTTGTCTGAGAATCGATTTTTTTTTCATGGTTTTACCAAATTTAAAAGGATTGTATATGTAAAATATCGTCTGTATATTTTTAGATACCATTGAATAAATTGTATTTTGTTTCATGGAATACTGGTTTAAAGTACAATTTTTAGAAATATTTATCAATAAAAAATAATGAACAAATTAAATAAATTTAATTTTTAAAATTTATTTAAAAGGTTATTTATTAGAAATATTTATCAATTTAAAAGTAGTAAATAATAAAACAAACAAGTTTTGTTTACTTTTTAAGATTCTTTTTTAAAAAGTGATATATACATATATATATTTTTTATAAAACCCGAAAATTAAATTGCCAGACAAACCCTTTTCTAACATGTGTAAATATAACAGTAGTCTGAGTGATATATCAAAGTTAAATAAGTTTAAAATTTTTTACTAAACATGTTAAATTGGCAGCAATGCTGATTCTATAAAAACTTGGGAAAAAAGTTCTTTTCTTTTCTTTTTGAAGGTTATTAAAAGAAATTTCGTAGAAATTCTTTTTATTATAATCAGGATGTCAATGATTTTAGTCAGATGATTAAAGCCAGTGATTTAAATCAGACGGACTTTTTTTTTTTAAATCATTGATCAAAATCGTGATTTTTCTTAAAATGATGTCAAAACGTATTAAAACCTAAGATGAACATAATTTTCAATGTTTCTAAAGCTATTTTACCTGTGAAATAATGAAACATAATAGTCTAAGTGATATATCAAAGTTAAATAAGTTTAAAATTTTAACTAAACATGTTAAATTGGCAGTAATGCTGATTCTATAAAAACTTGGGAAAAAAGTTATTTTCTTTTCTTTTTGGAGGTTATTAAAAGAAATTTCGTAGAAATTCTTTTTATTATAATCAGGATGTCAATGATTTTAGTCAGATGATTAAAATCATCTTTTTAAAAAACGTCGATGAAAATCGTGATTTTTCGTAAAATGATGTGAAAAAGTATTAAAACCTAAGATGAACATAATTGTCAATGTTTCTAAAGCTATTTTACCTGTGAAATAATGAAACATAATTCCTTAAGCTTGTAAACAATGAAGTGCAATGTTACAAGTTTCCTTGTAAATTTTTATCACGCAAAAAAAAAAAAAAAAAAAGAACAGAAAACATTTTTTTTTATATTTAATTAAATCTATTAATTAATCTATTAATTAATTAATCTTTAATTAAATAACTTCCTTGGAATAATAAAATTATTCATTCTTACAAGTTATCTGTTTCAGAAAATTTTGGGTCCTTAAAAGGACTTTTCACAAAATTTTTCATCTTAAAACAGGACCCTTCACAAAAATTCTCATCTTAAAACAGGATCCTTCCCAAAATATTTCATCCCAAAACCGGACCCTTCACAAAATTCTTTGCTTAAAAAATATATACCTTTCACAAAACTTTTCCACCTCCAAACTGAACCTTTCACAAATTTAATCGTTTAAAAATAAAATCTGACCTATCACGAAACATTTAAACTCATCAAAGAACATATCCACTTAGCTTTTTTAGGCGTACAGGAACCTGAATATAACGATAATTTCAAACTCACAAAATTATGACTAGAATTTTCACATACAAATAAATAAATACATAAATAAATAAACTTTACAATTTCGCAAAAATAGGACCCTGTAAGAAACAACTGGTCAGATTCCTGCTTGCATAAAACAAGCAAAACAAGGATAGTAAATTTCTCTAGATAACATAAAGATCATCTTATTTTCTCATTCTGTTTATATAAATAAATATATAACAACAAATTGGAACTAAAGGAGAATGAAACAATTAATAGGAAAAAAATATATAATTAATATAAAAATGGTAAGCCTAGCAAGAACTACTCCAGTAGAAGTTAAATGATTGTGGTTCTGCTTTTGGACTAGTACATTCCAAATAAAGTTAGGATGGGAAAGCCATCAATTTTTTTTTTTTTTTTTTATTCGAAGTACTAATAGCCAAAAATGCCTGCTGAGTTGGTAATAACATTCACAACACATAAGTAATCATTCTTATGATTACTTATTCTGTGTGTATGTATACATTAACAGATGAAAATAATTTTAATTAATTAATTTTTTAGCATACACACGTATGTGTGTAAGTTTAGACTTATGGGGTTACAGTAATGTTGCAAAATACAAGTGTGCAAGAAGAGCTGCGCCATGATATTTGTTATTTGAACTATTAACTAATGAAATTGCACTTTTTATTATTTCTGTAATTACTTAT
Source organism: Maratus michaelseni (assembly GCA_963931845.1). Classification (NCBI taxonomy): domain Eukaryota; kingdom Metazoa; phylum Arthropoda; class Arachnida; order Araneae; family Salticidae; genus Maratus; species Maratus michaelseni. Next base: position 191,380,446 of record OZ007590.1, read on the forward strand.
TATAATTTTATTAATTAAAGGGTAAAAATATAGCTTACGCTTCTTAATATAATCGAATTAGATGTTTGATTGTTTTGGAAACCTGTAATTCTTGGTAGTAATTCAATACCTTAATGCAGGGAGGGGGGGGGGTCTTAAAAATCCGATTAAAAACCCAATTTTAATAAAACAAATTCGATTAAAAAAAAAATATATATATATATCATTATTTTTTATACCCCAGTTATAAATTATTCATTATTTATAATTTTTTTTTTTCTCGCTTAGAAATTCTTTTTAATAGAAATTTTTCGAAATTTTATTAATATAAAAACTATGAAAAAAAGATTTGTGTTATTTTTTTTTTAAGACTTATAAAAAAATACTTATTTAGAAATCTTTACCAATATAAAAACAATTACCTCTTTTCAGATGAATATTTTTAAAAAGTAATATTTTTATAATTCCTGAAAATTAAACTGTTAAAAAACTGTTTTATAATTAGAAGAGTAAATAATTATATAAGTGAAACAGTTGGGTAAGAGATATATAAAAATGAAATAGATTTACAATTTAAAATGTAAAATATTTAATTGGAAGAAAATATTTAATTCCATAATACATATATATATATATTTCATATATATATATATATATATATATATATATATGAAAAAAGTATATACTTTTTCTTTCTGAAGATTATTGAAAAAAGTACAATCTTAGAAATCTTTATCAATATAAATAATTAAAAATAAATACATATTTTTTTTCCTTTTTAAGATTTTAAGGTTTTCTTCCCCCTTTAATAGAAATCCTGAAAAATAAATTATCGTAAAGAACCCAGTTCTATATTTAAAGAGGAAATAATTGTGTAAATGAAATGTTTGGCTAAAGAGATATCCCAAAAAATAAAATAGGTTTAAATTTTAAAATTAAGTAAAAAATTTATTAAATTGGAGGAAATATTTGTATAAATTCTGAAAATAAAATTATCATATTTAAAAAAGAAAGAACTGTGTAAATGAAATAGATCGCCGAAGAGACAATTATACCAAAAATGAAATAGGTTTAAAATTTGAGATGAAGTAAAAGATGTATTATATTGGACGGAATATTTCCTTCCATGAAATTATGAAAAAAAGCTTCTTTTCCTTTTAAAGGTTATTTTTTAATATGCACTCTCTCAGAAATCTCTAGCAATATATGTAATCTTAAAAATTAAATATAATTTTCATTTTTAAATATTATTTTTGAAAAGGTAATATTTTTACAAAGTTTGTAAAATCATATTTAAAAGTGAAAGAATTGTGTAAGTAAAACAGATGACTGGAGAACTAAAAATTAAACAGTTTTAAATGTTTGAATAAAAAATTGTTTTACTGGAAGACTCATTTAATCCCATTAAAAAAAAAAAAAAAAAAAAAAAAAAAAAAAATTCTTTTCTTTTTTAAAGATTAATAAATAATTAAAAAAAAAATATTTTTTCTCATTTTTCGGATTATTTTTTAGAAATATAACATTTTTATAAACGCTGAAAATAAATTTATCAAAATACCTATATTGTACTTGATTAAAAGGGAAAGAGTAAGGGTAAATAGAGCCGATGACTGAACATATAAATACCGAAAATAATGATACAGATTTCAAAATTAAAATTTTAACTATAAAAATATATATATATTATTGGAGAATGCATTTAATTATTAATTCAATACAAATTATGATTATTTATTTATTTTTTAAGTTTATTGAGAAAAAAAAAGTATTATCTTAAGACTTTTTATAAATATAAATAACTTAATCCCTAAGAGTAAATCTAAATAACTTCTATAAATTTTGCAACCTGTCCGGCACACGGATTTAAAAATACTGTAGTAACGGGGATGTTTTTTCTAGAAATGTCTGGTACTTAATACTTATGCTTTACTATTTTTAAAAGGGTTAAGGTGCATTTTGCCGATTTTAAAGCAGTAGGGCGCTGCGTCATTAAATAACGGTCTGAAGGGAAAACTATCAAGACATAGTCTGGATTTATTATTAATGTTGAAATATTAAATAACATGAAGTTGTAGAGGTTTATTTAGCTGTCATACAGTATATTTTTTTCTATAATTTTTAGAAAAATAAAAATTCAACTTTTCCTTTCTTTTCTTTTTTATTTTCCTTACAGAATTATTCATTATTATTTTGTTTTGAGTGAAAATAAAAACCTTTTTAGTTCGTGTTATTTAATATTTCATTAAGTAGGAAGAAATATATTTCGAGCCCATAACATTTGAGATAATTTTTCAGATATATACGCAAGTTTGGTAATAATTGTTTTGAATAAATAAATAAGCAAAAGAAGGAAAACCATTTGAAGTTTAAAAGTTGTCTTAATGAAACCCCCTAAAATGACGATTCCATTTTGTTTTACATCTAGAAAATTGTCAATCAGTCGCTCACAATTTTGATACTTTTTTCAAAATAAAATAGCCTATCAAATGGCATCAAACTCTTATTATTTTTATTATTATTATTATTATTTTTTTTAGCATTTAAAGTGTACAGTCACTTTAACCCTTACAGGATCATAAGATGTCCAAGACTAAATATGCCAATACAACACAATATTTTAGCTATTGTGGGTGTAAAGTAAGAGAATATCACCAGAAAAACATAGCAGGGTGTATAGGTTTCCTATAATTTCATGGGAAATATTTTTCCCTATGGACCATAAAAGTAAATAAACGAAGAGTTAGGTTTATTATATCGGTATTTTATTTATTGCTTTGTAATACAAAAAACATAATAAAAATTATCAGAAAAGTAAAATAAATAGTTAGTTATGGTATTCTAATTTTCTCAAGTCCAAAACACTTTCAAGATATTATTAGTTCAGCCCGCGAATGTTTTGGTTTTGGCGCAATAAAGTTTGGCAGTTCTTTTTTTTTAATTTGTTCAGAAACACATTTGACGCCTTGGACATACGTTTTATTTTGACATTCAGTAAAAAAAAATATCGATTCAATAATAATTGAGCAATCGATAACGATTTTTGTAGAAGGGAAAAATATTTCCCTTGAGCGTGAAAGGGTTAAATAGAAATTTATAAGCAATAACGCCCAAAACGCGCTTTGCAAAAACGTTCTCTCATTCGTTTTTCTCACTTTTTTTTTTTTTTTAATTTCACCTTTTCTGCCATTTATATAAAAATATATACAGTAATTTTTCTCGTTTCAGAAAAGACAAAAACAAAGAAAACAAGAATGTAAAATCATGCGCCAAGCATAGATTATGAAACACTTTCCAACACATTCAGAATACTGTAACAAAACTTCACCGTTTAATAAACTGAAAAGATGATGCCCAAGTAAACAATTTGGAAAACGCATAACACATTTGAAAACCCAGTCTCAGCAATTACCATTTGTAATCTAAAAAATGTTCGATTTTTTTTTCAGCCCTGTATATAATCTATAGATTTGTATATATGCTACATAATATTCAAAAATTTAGTTCACTTAGGAAAAGTATAACACAGTTGAAAAGTTCCCCTCAGCAATTTCTGTCGATAAGTTGGAATGTAAGCGAATTCTTTTGTGCAGCCCTGTAATATAGAATTTATACATACAAAGTAATATACAAAAAAAATAGTTACATTTAAAAACGCATACCACAATTCAAAAAACACTTCCTGCAAATATTACTCACAAACAGTACTGTAACTAAATTCTTTTGTGTGTCCTTATAAATGAAAGAATAACTGCTATGCACACTTTATTCTATAGTAAGCATCTTGAAGTGCATCTTAGTGATGTAATATAAATTTTAGTATGTTTGAAATAGAGTAACATTTAAATACCCTGCAAACGATTTCCCCCCATAGACCATAATGTAACATAATTCTTTTGAGTGCTCCTGTAAACGAACTATAAATGGTACACACTTCATTTTCAATTTCGAACATGCCATGTTAAACCTCAATAACATATATGAATTACTTGGAAATACAGGTATATTTACGCGATTTAGAGCACGGACAGTCAGACAAACCGAATTCATAAACACTTTTCAACTGTGTTGGTTAGTGTTAAAATATATAGGGTGGTCATAAAGTCTTTTCCTGATTACATTTATTTATTGCAGCAAAACTAATATGATTAGGCATATGCTTGCTTCAATATATTGTAAAGACATTTATCAAGTTTCTAATACAAGTACTTACGTCAGTAAATTTCGATGTGAGCACCCTTGGTAGCTCGAAGAATGTGAAAGAAGTATTCCATTTCTCGCCACGTATTACCCAACATTTGATGGGCTGTCACACTTACGGCAAAAAATAATTGTCGATTTTAGAGTATAATACTGGCATCCCAGCTGCCAGTATTATACCGTAAAATTAACAGCATTAAACAGTAAAATAAGCAGTAATAGCGTGTTACTGCTTATTTTACTGTTTAATACTGTTAATTTTACTGTATAATATTGGCAGCTGGGGTGCCAGTATTATACTGTAAAATCAACAATTATTTTTTGCAGTACAGACAGAGAATCTGTGATCCTGACTTTGAGTGTTTCAATATCATTTACTGGTGTTGCAAACACTCTGTCCTTTATGTACCCCCAAAAGAAAAAAATCTATAGGAGTTGGTCCATCCCGCCCGATCCATCTTCCAGGAAATTTGTCATCAAGGAACTCACGAACGACGGTAGAGACTGGACTAAAAAAAAGATTACGAACATGACTTTTCCATAATAAAAATTTTACAGTATTACATTCAATGGTTATTTCGTAATAATTTTTTGTAAATCAGAGAACGACTTTATGACCACGTTGTACTTTTTAAAACACTATCGTGTAAGTGGATTTGAACTAGAAAATATAAATATTCATACTACCATGTCACAGTATATATGCTCATTTCATTAGACTACTAACTAATATATTTATCAGGGGTCGATACAGGGTTATTTTCTTGGGGCCTATTTTGCAAAAAGTAAAAATTATTTTTGCGAAAATGTAACGAAAGATTAAATCTATTTACTCAAATTCGTACCAAACATTTATTTATAATAACTTCTTCAAGTTCTTCTGCCCTTCTGGTGAACTTGTTTTGTTTGCAAATTACACATTTAAAAATCTAACGAAATAAAAATAATTAAAGAAGAGTATATTTTTATGTAATGGAATTTTGTGAAGGGGGGTATTTTATTAAGAGAATTTCTTGAAGAGGCCCATTTTATTAAAATAAATTTTGTAAAGGTGCATGTTTTCTTAAGAGGAACTTTGTGAAGGAGTCCGTTTTTATTAAATGGATTTTTGTGAAGGCCCCAAGTTTTGCCTGGATCAACACCTGTTTATTATATTTACAGGGAAGCTATTCCATGCAGTTATATGCTGATGAGCGGAAACAATTAAATAATTTTAAACAAAAATATTTGTGCCTCTAAGATTGTATATATATATATATATATATATATAGATATAGATATAGATATATATATAAATATAATATATAATATAATAGATATATATATAAATATATAATTATATATATATAAAAACTATATATATATAAAATATATATATAAACGGGAAACTTTCTGACATTTACGAACTCATTTTACATGTAAAAGCATTACACTTGCAGGAATGACTATTGAAGTGATTTGAAATCGACTATTTTTCATTTTTCGCTAAACGAATTGCATCTTTAGTTTTAAGCGATTGTTGTCTCATAACTAGAGTTCGACCGAATATTCGGTTTCGTTTTCGACTCAAAATCTTAGTTGCGTCGAAAATACCTAATTACTTATATTTTATATCATATGAACATTAGAAATTTTGGTTATAGACAAAGAGCCTATTTGGGGGGTAAAGTTTCCAAACCGCAGCGCCATTTCAAAACTTTCTTAGAGGGGGGGGGGGGGGGGGTAAGGCTTGATAAATGCAATCGTCAAGTCGGCACTGGCGACTAATTTTTTTTTTTTTTTCCTGTCGACCAAGTTATTTAATCTGGTGCTATGCTCCAGCTATTTGGTAAGTTTCAAATCAGATTTTTGTGTTCAGTATTAAAACTGATTAATCTATTCCATTCATTTTAAAGAATAATAACATATAAGTGATTATAAGTATATATATTCATTTGAAGTAAAATTCTCATAAGATGTCGTTTTATATATGTTGCAAAGATACGAAATATTAAAAAATAAACTTAGAAATTATATTCGGGCAAAACATATTTTTGCTTTTCATTTTTAATTTGGCAAAAAATAAGTTCGTCATACAAAATTTTAAAATAATAATAATAATAATAATAATAATAATAATCAGAATTCTTTGGCTGACTTCCATAAGAAAATAAGCAAAAATTGTTTTCCTGCTTCACTATTTCAACGATCCCTCATCATCAGATATAGATTTTGTAGCACTCATCTATCTTGACATTTGAAGCATTCGACAGTAAGCATTTTTCGAACATGCCGGTTAATTCAGCCTTTACGCTATTTCTTTTCTTTCTTTCTTTTTTTTTTTTTTTCTTAGAGTTATATAATATTAATATGTTTTATTAGTAAACTGTTAGTTTATATTATCTTTCTAAAGTATGTGCTATTCTAAACCATGTAAACTAATAACTCTAAACCATGTTTTTTATTATTTTTTCTCCAATGTCATAAAATAACTTGGGGGTGGGGGAGAGATCATTTTTACTGGCGACTAGAATTTTTTGCTGGCTACCAGATTGTATCAAATTTGTAAAGCCCTGGGTGGGGGTAAGCTAAGAAAATATTTATTTTGATCTTGTTGTGCACATCCGGCTACAGTTTTATTCCCACATGTACTTTAAAAATTAATTTAAAGTATTCAATAATATTAAATATGTCTCTCACTTTGAGAATGTTGAAATGGCAAATAAAATTTATAAGTATTAATTTCTGGACTTAAAGTGTTGTTTTAATGCTAAAGTTCCTATTTTAGTCAAATTTGATAAGTTATTTTCGTTGTTGTGCAGATTTTTAGTTTGATTTATGATGATTGATAAATTTTTAACGTCAGATTCCTTGTGGGAGCAATTGTCCCCCTAGCCAGGACCTGATTACTGCAGGGGCATGCGGGGCAGCTGCCCCGGGCCCTCCAGCTGAGGGCCCTCCACCCCATGGGCATAGGTGGAATTTTCGTTCCCCCCCGGGAAATCCCCCCCCGGAAGATTTGAAATTTTATGCTTTTAATGGTTAAAAAGTGCAATTTCCCCCCCGGAACTCTACAATGTCCCCCCCCCCCCGGAGCCACAGAAATCCCTCCCGGAAAAAAAGTGTCTGAATTCAACACTGCCTGCCCCTAGCTTCCTCCAAATGACACTCGTGTTTTCAAAGAGCTGCACTTAAGTATTCACATAAAAAGGGATAAATCCAGAAGATATTAATAATAATGATGAAATACGTTATTTTTAAATGAAATTATTTTTTAATCATTTTATATGTTTTTTAAAAAATAAGTTGTTTATAGCAACTTATTTTTAATTAAATAATTTCAATTAATATATTTAGTTAATTTCATTTTGAATCAAATTATCGTTTAATTAATAATTTTGTACTGTTGTTTCTATGCAAAAAAATATCCAGATAATATGCATATATACCTGTATGTTTGCCTTTTGAGCTATAGAAGCATTATTGATGCAATTTTCCACACCAATTTAGACAGAGGTTTTGCATCTAGCCGGCTACTTTATTTTTACATAGAATGTTTTCTTGAGAGGCCAGAGAAAAAAAAAAACTTTTATGCAGTTTATGTCAATTAATTTAAATGCAAAACATTAAAAACTGAAAATCTGCATATTGCAAAATTAAATATTCATTATTCAATTTGTGCTTCATTTTTTAACTACACTGTTAATTAATTATTGATAAATGCCTATGATTATTGGTTGTTATAAAATAATAAAATATAAAAATTGTTTAATATTTAAGTTTTGTTTTTATTTGATACTTATACACGCACACACACACATATATATGTATGGGTGTTTTTTTTAATGTGTTTCTATATTCGTATAATTAATTATTAATTTTATGCATGTATGTGTTAATTACTTTTAATTTATTTTTAAGACAATTTCGTTTTCGGCCTTAACTAGGAAAATAACCGAATTTCGGTTTTGGATTTGAGTTGTCTTAATTCTACTTTTTAAAAAAATATTTTTTAAAAATCGTAGTGGTAATAAAAAAATAATAACAATGATGAGGATGACTATAAAACGCTATTTTAGTGTAATTTAAAAAATATCAATTAATAGTTTAACATGTTTTACTATTTCACTGATAGCAAAAATCCTGATCAAGTATACAACTGTATTTTTATCATTAGTATATCTTAACAAATAATGTATATTTCCAAAAAAAAGAAAAAAAAAAATTGGAAATTTGCCGAAAAACTTATCAACTTGTGAAAGTATTGTTAATTTCCTTTTAATCGAGCTTGATAGTTAAATAACACTTATAAAAACAATTTATTATTACCTAGATAATTATTTCAAAGAGAGAAATCTGTATCAACCTCTGAGATAAACGAGTTAATGTTTCTATGCTTTATAAACGTGAGGTCTTACGTGATACATCAACTTTGTTTTGGGTTCTTGTGGTTCTATATACTTGTAATTATGTTGATTTCAGAAAAGAGTATGTTTTCGTCCATTTGGACTAAATATATACTTTCTCTCTCTCTCTCTCTTTCGTCCCCTCGCAACCTTCTTGCAGTTTATGAATGGCTGCCCCTGCCAGGTGCACCAAGGTCGGGGTGCGGCAGAACCCGCCAATAGGCTTCGCGCACACATGCACCGACCTTTGTTGTCAAAACCGGACTCAATTGTTGAGAGCAAAAGTTTTCTTCTATTGAACTGATGGCTTCTTTAATACCGTATCTTACTTACTGGGTAACCCATGGAACATCCTATGGGTTAACCCCAACTAAACTATACATAGGGTTAGGAGGCCAAACATGTTCTGTTCAACAAAGGTTCAAAAGACACAACACAAATGGATATAGAAACACACACAGGCAGACTCTTGCGTTAGTCCTTAATAAAACTCACACTACGCTAACAAAGGAGAATAATCAAAATCAAGCGATCGGTGCAGGGTTCTCTCAGGTCCCAATTTTGTGGGGAGGAAAAAAAAAAAAAAAGGAGTTTGTGAAATTTATTATGTTTTTGTGAAAAATAAAATTTGTTAACGAATGATCAAATTCAGTTACTCGAATTCAATTCTAACCAAGCATTTAGTAATATATATATATATATTAGACTTCCTGGTAAAACTTACCTTTCTGGCAAACCTTTTGTATTTGCAAAATATGCTTTCCAAATTCTAACAAAATAAAAATAATTAATGAAGAGTTTGCTTTTATAGAGTGGAATTGTGTGAAAAGGCCTCTTTTAGTAATCCCTTCGCAACGAGCTGCACGTATACGTGCCGTTTAAGATGCTCGAAATCTTTGAATTTGAACACCAGTATTTTAGTACAAAATTTTCGCCTTATCTAATCTCAGATTTTCAGGAATATAAAAAAAGGCAAAAATTACAATATGTAAAAACTGGTACCAAAGAACTAAAAAAAGTCTAAGAAGACGCTCATCTCGAAGGGATTAAGAGGATTTTTGTGAAAGGGCTCTAAAGAGGCCCCAATTTTTGGTTAGCTGAAAAAATATACCAGCCGAACGAATAATATCTACAGTAAAAAATTACAAACAAAATGGGGCAAGAGAAAATTTTATTGTAACTCTGTAAAACAAATATAGAATTTTACACTGTTAAAAAAAAGTACAATAACAGAATTATTCATATGTTAAAATAATTCAAAGGATAGGAAATATTTTTGTTTATTTCTGTCGTTTAAAGAATTGTGGGGGAAAAAATGAATTGCACGATACAAGGGAAGATAACGACATTTTCTTTTTATAAATTTTATCTTGCAGATGCTCAAAAAAAAAAAAAAAAAAAAAAAAAACTTTTGCTCGCGCCGAGTTGTGCTGAGAATGAAGTCGGTGGCGGTGGCTTCTTGTAGCTATCAGTCCGCTAAACAGAAAAATTCGGGTCCGAGGAAGCCGAATTGAACAAAATGTTGAGTCTTGCTCACATTGGTCACATTGCTGACGGTAACGCGAATTTTTGGATCTATGTATCTCCACCCACGGGTGATAATATTTGCATTTTATATGTTACACAATTTCTCAAAAATAATATACAATATTAATATTTATACAATTAGTGTAATATGCATATAAATAGACATGTAATTAGATTAAAAACAGTTCCATTATTATACAGTCGAATCGCGTTAACATGATTACGCTTAGTTGGAAACATTTCTAACATGAATTATTCGTACAATCCCTGTCAAAATTAATTCAAACATTTAATTACTGATAATGTGAACTGTTTATAGCTTGAACAAAATTTTAATTCCCCTTGATATTCATGTTTACTGTATACATTCATTTGTAATATAATTACGAACATAGAAAATCGTTTTTTAAACTAAGGCAACATGCAAGAGTAACGTCCAAAGGTGGAGCTTCCCTGCTTAAAGACGAAAACTAACTGACAGCAATGTGTTAAAATTGTGGTGTGCAATTTTTTTTTTAAATTATTCTGTAAAAATGTAAATATTAATGGCTTAATCTTTCTTCTATGATAGATTAACTGATTTTTTTCTTCTTCATGGTATTGCAATCTTTTATTCTTGTCACCAGCACAATTGTGCATTTTCTGCGTTTATTTATTTTTCTTTTCATACGACACACGTAGTAATTCAATTCAACTAGTAGTCTGTCTTTTTCCAAAGCTAATAACCTTTCTAGTACTTTGGAAGACACTATTGACTATTAGTTATTTTCTGGTATGTCTGTGCCGCTTTGTGTTAGATAGCTATACTTTACCTTCGAAAATGACACGCTTGTGTTTCCTTGCGTGAGGAATGCTGTCATGCAATACGTCATTTATCATTCAAAAACACAGTGGATTCATTTCCGAAACAAATAATTTTTTAATAATATAATTTATTGCCCCATTTCTAATTACTGTGTGGTTGTTATCTCTGAAACAGAAGTGAGCTGTTAGGATTTAGTACATCGAATATGGAAATTTATTAAGCCTAGCGTACTAGAGTCTTTATAATATACAGATGGAATGCATTAAATAGATATTTGCATGTTCATTTCACGTATATCATGCTTTCTAAGTTGGCAGTAAGATAAGAATAGCGATTTTATTTTACTTTTTAAATTTTCTTTTAATATACATTGTCGTATATTCCATATATCTTTATGATGGTGGGTACCATTCACATGTTTTTCTAGGTATCGTCGAAACAAAGAAGAAGAAAAAAATAAAAATAGAAATAACACCGTGTAACTGAAATAGCGCGTGGCTTAAAAATAGCGTAAACATACTAATATATAATGAGAAGCCAAAATGCATAAAAATATAAAATTCTAATAAAATATAAACGAGGTTGTGCGTATCTTTCTTTAGAGTATAAAGATAATTATAAAATAAAATTTGAAATGATTTAATTAAACAAACATGATTTTTAATGAAATATACATACATGAAAATACATATTTATGCATACACACACACACACACACACACACACACATATATATATATATATATATATATATATATATATATATGTATGTATGTATATTGTAAAGCCTCTATGGTCGGTCATCTCTAAAGACCTGTAGTTTAGGTGTGTGCACTGGTGCCTGAACGCACCAAAATGGCATTCCGATACCGCTTTTTTTTTCCTTTCTTTTTTTTGGGGGGGTGGGGGGGGGGAGAGATGTCTTTTCACGTAAGAACTGTTTTAACGTAGCCTGGTCTACATTTTAGTTAAACAATGAGTATTCATTTAAATTGGGCTATTTCAATGAATAAAACATTTTGTACCCCGATGCTGTAAGTTTTATAAGTTTTATAATCTTTCGTTATATAGTTCTATATTAAATGCTATGTTTAGTCGAAATGTTTCAACTATTAAATGTTTTTGTGGAAATTAAAATTGTTTCGTTTGATTCTAGAGTTCACTTTTATTGGTATGTTATTAACAAATTCTGAGCCAGTGAAAATATAAAAATCAATATAATTAGTTAATTATAATATAAAAATTTGATTTTCATAAATATAACAATGGTAAATTATAAAAATCAGATACTATGAAAACGGTTCCTTGTTTTTAAATACCCGTAGTCTGTGTCAGTCCCTGGGTCATATTCAGTCAGAACGAAACGAACTACATTAAATTAAGATTGCAGTGAAATGAAACTTCTGAAGATAGGTCATAGCACTGCAAAAAATAATTGTTGATTTTACAGTATAATACTGGCATCCCAGCTGCCAGTATTATACTGTAAAATCAACAATTATTTTTTGCAGTGAGGTTTTAGTAATAGTATCGTAGGTGGCCGGTCTTTGGAGGTTTCGCTTATATATGTGCGATATGCATGTTTTCGCCTAATTTCACAAATGTTTATGCACTTACTATGCATGTCAATATGTATTATACTAAGAAAACAAATATATGAAACAATTTAATTTCTACCGTAATGTTTTATTGAACACGTATTAGTTGCGCATATTTTCATTGAATATAACTATGTCTTCATTAAATATATGTTTTGGGGTAAATTAATAATAAGGAATCATTAAAAATAAATAAATCCTGTGTATGCAAGAAAAGAAAACTTTAGTGAAAGAAAAAAAAATCTTATTTTACGATGAAGAACTTGAAATTTTCACGTAGTGGGGGATATAAGTGAATCCAAGAGGTTGTTATATGAACGAAACATTTCATCATTACCATGCATAGGATTGCATTAGAGCCCCGTCTTATAAACGTATCCGTTGACTCACTATAATCTAATTTCCCCATAAGTGTTATGAATATCATCAAGTCCGTACAATCTAGTATGGAATAATTCTTTTATAACCATTTTGTATTGTGTCAGTATTATTTATTTGATCACTGTGATTCTCTTAAATCTTAAGCTAATATATATTCAATTTTTGCAATAAGTTTTTATATATATATATATATATATATATATATATATATTAAATGAAAAATAAATAAATAAAATAAAATAAATAAATAAATAAATATTGGAGTTTTTAATTAAAAATGGTTTTTACCTATAATCTATACAATGGGCGATATGTTCTGGTAATCCGGAAAGCCAGGTTGAATAATAATAAAAATTAGCCAAATTAGAAAATTAAATAAGTAAAAGTGATTAAAATTGAACTTAAAATGATTATAAGTAACACCTATGAAGCTTAAAACTTATTTTCGTAGCAGAACAGAAATTAAAAAAAAAAGTGATATTACTGGCAAGAGATTTAAATCAGGTTGATTAAAATCACGATTTCAATCGCTCTGGCTTATTATTGTTATTATTATTTAAATATTGATTTAAACCAATATTGAAATTTTATTCTTTTGAAATGTGTAGTTTAGCCTTGATTTAGAATATAATAAAATTTAAACAACAACATGCATGTTATTTAAATCAAATATAAGCCAAAATAGGAAAGGGGGGGGGGGAAGATAAAAAGCCAAGTGCTTTTTAAACCCGTCACGTATATGTGACGCATAAAGTACTGAGAATTCTTGATTATTTCTACCAGTAATTTTCAATTTAAAAATTTGCCTTGTTCTATAAAACCTTTCTGCGATTCAATTAGATATAAAATTCTACTTTTAAATCTGGTGATAAAAGATTTAAAATTCTGTAAAGGACTCTCGTTACATTCCTAATTGTAGCTATCTGTGTGTATTTTTTTTTCTTCTTGGAGGGCACTAACCAGGCCCTGAATATCGCACGGGCACCCGGGGCCCATGCCCTGGCACAAAATTTCTGAGGGGCATGAAATTTTTATAATTTCATCTAAATTTCCATTTAAAAAAAAATCATAATTATGCCAACGTTCTTATTTATTTTAGGACTTTTGTTTGCACTCAATATCAGTTTGGTTTTATCATTTAATATTAATAACATCATTAATAAGTAGACTTCATATCATTATTTTCTAGTAATTGATGTACTGTATTTATCAAGACATTGAATTTTATCATATTGCACATTTATTCAAAAAGTGACACAGTTGAAAAAATGTGATATTTCAGATATCAATACAATAAAATGACAAATAATATCTCAATCTATAGTTAAAAGAACATTTCAATAAATAATAGGAAAAATATTTTATTTTTATTTCAGGAACCGTTTTTCAATTTTCCGGAAAACGTATCTTTTGAGTTGACACTTTTCGAATAAGCGTGCAGTATGTAAAAAAAAAAAAAAAAAAAAAAAAAAAAACTAGTGTCAGTAAATTAACCAATCTAAGGGGCACGAAAAATTGCAAGTGCCCTGGGCACAACAACTTGCTAGTCGGGCAATGGCACTTAACTCTAGTGATAACAGTACCAATTGTAGGAGAGATATCTCTGATGGCATTTCCAGAACAAAAGTGGTCCAAAATTTATTTGGGTATTATTACCATTAAATGCAATGTCTGTTTGATACGACATTGTTATAATTTTCGAGGTTGCTTAATATTTTTATTTATTTTGAAATACCTTACAACCGTTTTATCCACGGCTGTGTCATAGGCTATAAGAGCACAGAAAAACTTAATAAAGATAATGAAGCTTACAGATGTTTATAGCTGATCAATTTCTTACATTCATATTGATTATAAATTTATTAAAATATCTTGGTACTGGCAAGACCATGATGACTATTACATTGTAGAAAAACATACACTGATGCTTCTGTGGAAAACTATTAATAATAAATAAAGTATTAAATGAAAGTTAAGGTATACAAATAAATATAGAAAATTTCTTGACTCCGAATGAAAAAAAAAAAAAGTTGAAAAATTTCTTGAATGTAAAAAATGCTTTACATTATAACTAGATACAAGCTGACATAAAAAACAAATTTTATTTATATTATTTAAGTTTTATTAAAAGAAAAGATGTGGGCAAATCTGAAAAAAGAGATTTTTATGTTTGTGTGCACGTGTAAAACTGGGAAAAATGTTTTTGGAAGTGAAAAATATTTTCTGTTTTTCTAAACTTTTTTTTACATTAACTCTTTATGCAACGAAGGTACTTTGAAGTACCGTTAAAAGAAACTTGTTATAAAATTCATTTAACACATCTATTGTCAGTAATGCAAGATAACATAAGTTCTAGACACTTTATTTTATCGTGTTCCAAAAACATTCGCTGTACACTGCAAAAAAAAAAAAAAAAAAAAAAAAAAAAAAAAAAATAATAATAATAATAATAATAATAATAATAAAATAAAGGTTAATTTTATAGTATATTACTGGCACCCTAGAACATTATACCGTAAAATTAACAGTAATAAACAGTAAAATAAGCAAGTAATACGCTGCAGCGCATGCGCGGTAGTATATTACTGCTTAATTTTACTGTTTATTACTGTTAATTTTACGGAATAATACTGGCAGCTGGGGTGCCAGTATTATACTGTAAAATCAACACTTTTTTTTTTGCAGTATATACAAAGCAAACATATGTTTAAATGAATATTTTCTTTTTCCAATTGTAACTGTTCAGCCCCCCCCCACCCCCCCCTCTTTTTTTTTATGTTGAAAGACATTAAGTTGAAAGTTTCAGTTCTGAAATGTTTATATGTAAGGCGTATATAAACTTTTGCACATTTCTCAATTCTAAAATATACTAAAAACAATATCCTGAAGAAATAATTTGGGTAGAGTTGCAAATACTCTACAAAATCCCCGTAAATACTGGTTTAGTTAATTACATTTTACTGAAAAATGTCTAAAATTTGTTTAATGATTGCCGAAATCTACTAACATATTTTCAAATATTCAGATAAAATGCTTTGCAAGGCGAAAATTTCGCCACTTCATAATTTGGTACATAAAGGGTTAAATAATTTTTATCAAAATATTGTCTTAGTTTTTACTTTCAAATGGTCAATGTGTTACCAAACTACTTCTACCAATACAAAAAAAAAAAAAAAAAAAAAAAAAAAAAAAAAACATGCTCCACAATTTGTTTTCATTATGACTAGATATGTAAAATTTCCGAAAATTTTGAAATGGCGGAAAAAAACTAGTTTTTTCTGGAAAAATTTATTTCTTACTAATATTTCTCAAAAATAAGTTATATTTTCTTAAAAAATATAAAATAATAAACATTTTCAAATTTTCTGCATGCTAAATAAATGTTTTCACTTTACATGAATATTTTACAAAAGAGAAAAAAAGTCCACTTTTGAAAGTGTAGCATTTCAGTCTCAGAAATCAAATTTAAACTGCATTATATATCCCCTCTACATAGTATTGTTTTTTAAGTTTATAAATAATGCCATTTTAAAGAAACAAATTATTGTCGTTGTGGAATTATAAATATTATAATTTTTAAATCTTCCATTACTTAAAAATTGGCAATCATTTATAATATTACATTTTTTTTTCTTACAATTAGAATTTTCATTTCCTGTATATTTAGCTTTGGTATAGCTTTTCAGTCTGAACTAAAACTATGTTTTGCGTTTTAGATTCTTAATATGAAAGTAATCTATATACAATGAAAGTTATAAAAGGTGTAATTTTGAATACTTATAAAAAATGTTTTCAACTAAATTTTTCACAGAAAATTGTTTACATTTTCTTTGCAAAGTATATTTGTATGCATTTATATTTAAAAAATATATAGTTAGACAAGTCTAAGAATCTATATTTAAGGAAAATAAAGAGATTAAAAACTTGAAAAGAACAAATAATTTCAATTGCTTGTTATTAAAAAAAAGTTTCTAAAAAACGTTAAATATTTCTGGCGATTATCATCTGATTACATGAAAAATTGCAGCTATGAGAATAAAAAAACAATTCATGTTTCAAATTTTATATTAAATTTTTAACCGTTTGGTATCATTGAAATAATTTTGCATATGAATTTTCATTTTTAACAAGAGAAGTTGCATTTAATTATCTTACCAGGGGTCTGCTTCAGGGTTATAGTAGGTAGCTGCCCGGGTACCCGCCCGAACTGGGTTTTTTTAGGAAAAACCCGGGTTTTTTTACAACCATAAGGATTGTAGTGGGTAGCTGCCCGGGTACACGCGCCCAGCTACCCGCCCGGGCTGGTCTTTTTTTTAAACCCGGGTTTTTTTAAACCCTGGTCTGCTTACATTTTTCCTGTTTTTGTGAACTTTTCTATATTTATAAATAAAAAATATAATCAGAATTTTGTGAATTAGAAATTATTGTTATATTTAGGTCCTATTTATATATTTTTAAACAGGTCCTTCGTAGATATGTACCAGGTAGATAATAGATTAATTGATGGTTTCAGTTGTTATGTGACATGTTTTGTTATTTCAAAATCATCACATTTGTAAATGGTTCAGTTTGGAGATTGAAAAATTTTTCGAATTTTGTGAAGGGTCCTATGTTTTAAGGTGAAAAAGTTGTGAATGTTCCTTAAACGTTTTCATGTGGGACACTGAACATGAAAAAATATAAAGAAAAATATCAGAATGTAGCCTGAATAAAATTTTGGATATATTATTTTATAAATGAAATTTCCATTTTTCCAATTTGGAAAAATTAGAAAATACTCTTTCGTTCAAAGTTTCCAGTTTTTTTCCGAGCATTCCCATTTCTAATTATGACAACTTTATTTAAAATACTAACTTTTTTTAAAAAGCATACATGATGATTTTTACAAGAGTAGAAAACAAATTATATTCTGAAAGCCTTACAATACCTTAACATGTGGCTTGGTCGCCATTCAATATCTTAACATAGAGGGGAAAAACATAAAAGTCCGATTTAAATAATAATAAAAAAAATTCTGATTTCAATTTAAAGAAAAATAAATAAATCAGATTTTAAAAAAATCTAAACATGATCTTTTCACACTCATTCCTGGGGAAAATTCGATAAAATCTGAGTTGTCCTGTGCATAGGGCCATGTAAAACATGGGTTCAAGACGCAGTTTTTCAGTCTCATTGGTGCCGATTAATAATCAGTGCTGTATTTATTTGAGATTATTTTTTTTGTTCAAATACCTTTGCAGGTTGTCGAATCCTAATCCACAAGCTCTTGCTTCCTGTTTGTTTTAAGCATCGTTTAAAGAAAAAGAAAAGAACATACCCAAGTGATTTGTAAAAATTGATTCAAATATAAATAATAAAATATAATATTATATACAATAATTCATAAAAACTGTTACTGAGTTGTACACACACACACCATAAAAAAAAAAAAAGTAAAATTAATAGATAACAAAATTTTAATGATTAAATTAATACAAATAAGTCATTGTTTTTCAAACACTTGGGAAAAATTGTAAATTTTGGATAAAGAAGAGTTTGTAGAAATAGCAAATACAATAAATGCTCCTAAAACATAATTATATTTATTGCATATTAAATTATTAATGCAAAAACAAAATTTTCCAGCATTTCATAAAAGCATGTATTTGTTTATCTAATACCACTTTAAAAAGGAATTTTAATGGTAAAGTTTATAAATAATATATCAATCTGAAACTAATTTGATAGATAATTAGGAAAAAAAAAATTAAGACTTAAAACAACACTATTGTAAATGTTGGGCACATGAAATATGGTAAGGAACTGCAATGTCAATAAATACTTTTTAGAATTTTTTGTAAACTACAAACAATTTTTAAATTCAAAAGAGGATAAAGTAAAATTACAAAATATAAATATTTTTTATTCAATAAACCTTAAATTATTAATATCAAACTTTTACAGCAAGCAATAATCATTTAATATAGAATTGATATCAGAAACAGCGGTAATAGGTTGAAGAATCAATTTAAATTTGTTGTTGATTAGTTTGTTGTTTTGTTGTTGTTCTTTTTATGTATCAGTTTTCTTTTTTCATAACTTTTCAAATAATGCTGCTGGTTTAAAATATTGAACAGTTTTGAATTATATTTCAAATTTCTGATAAAACAATGCACACTATCTTGCTAAAAATGCATCTAAGCACATCTATTCCAATGTCCAAAATTTATAAAATGAAAATATAGATTTTTTTTTTTTTTTTTTTTTTACCTACACCGTACTCATATTTGACGGGAAAGTTTATTAAAGTATAACAACAGCGATATACAAACAAATGAATCTCAATAAATTATTAAAATTAGTATTGAACAGCCCAAGTTATGAGCAAAGATACATTAAACAAGTTATATATAATTCAAAATACTTAAATCACTGATTTAAGAATAATTATATAAAAATCCGGGGTGAAAATTATCCGGGTTGTGTTGATCCAAGGAACTCAAATATCGTGTCAAAAGTGGGTGTCATCATTTGAAAATTCAAGGTCTGTACAATTTTTAATATGTAGACGACCATTATTTCAAAATTTACTTATATTCGGAAAGTAGACACAATTCCCAGGTGAACGGTAGGTACCTTTCGCACGACAATTTGACGATTAAAAAAAATTTCTCTCTCTCTCTTTCTCGACAATTTTATTTATTTATTTATTTATTTATTTTTTGGTTCCGGATAAACGAAGGCAGGTCCCAAACTCCCAATGCACTTGAGACTCAGATTTTGAATTTTTTTATTAGATTTTTAAAAAATTAGATATTAGATTTTTATTATTTTTTTATGCGTTGTTTCGCGTTTTGGGATGATTTTTCCACATTAGCGAAATAAATTTGGTTTCAGTGTTTTACATAATTTAATAAATTTTGTCCTCTTTTCAATAAAGTTTATTAGGAATTTGTACAGCGATTTTTGAATTTTTCACTATTTTTTTTAAGACCAAATTTTTGCTGAAAATGAATAATTGGTTTTTATTAGATAATATCTATTTGAAACATTACCCATCTAAATCTTATATCGTATAATATCCCTGTATGGAAGAAATCTTGGGGAATCGTTAAAAAATAAAAATATATGAAATAGTTTTTTTAGTAATAATTACTAAAAAAAAATAAGGCGATCGATTTTTTTTTTTTTTTTTTTTTTTTTTGAAGCGGTCAGAAGAACCCGCTGGTAAATTTTGCTACCCGCGTGATTAAATCAAAATTTGAAGAATACCAAACCAGTTCCTATAGTAAAGCGACGTTGAAAATTGGAATTTAATCGAGGGATTAAAATTATTTATGAAAATGCAAGATATCTTGCATTCGGCTAACTGTTGTAGAAGTCGATGTCGCTTATGAAGGAAGGATGCGATTGCTGTTTTTATGATCGCTCCATATTCCGCGAAGGCAGTGGACTCCTTCTTTACTAGTCTTGTTTGTATATTATATTTAGGTTAATTTTAGATATATTTAGGGTAATCTCGGGCAGTTATTTTTACACTTTCGTATATTAACGAAGGAAACCGGTTATAGTGATTGCCGTTTTTACGGTTTCTCACTACGATGCCAAAGACAGTGGGACCCACCCCCCTCTACCTACGATTAGATTCGAGTGTATATTATATTTAAGATAATTTTAGATATAATTAAAGTAATCGTCAAGGTGATCGCAGTTTTTACGATCACTCAGTACGATGCCGAAGGCAATGAATGCCTTTCCCCCCTATCTCTACAACTAGATTCGTTTGTATATTACATTTAAGGTAATTTTAGATATATTTAAATAAACACCAGGCGCGCCTGCTAGTTTCGTTATAAAATTATTAAATGCTGCATAGAAGTCTGTGCATATGTAATGAACGATTGTGCCTTCTTCAGCTTCGTTATAATTATATCGAAGCTGAAGAAAGCGTTAAAAATGCGCGGCTAGCGTATTACTGCTTATTTTACTGTTTATTACTGTTAATTTTACGGTATAATACTGGCAGCTGGGGTGCCAGTATTATACTGTAAAATCACCATTTTTTTCCCCCAGTGTGTACTTATTTATTATTATTATTATTTTTTTTAATATGGAACAATCATGCGAACTTTCTTTCGAAAAATGGTGTCTACCAGAACTTGACCTGTAAGAACTGGAAACCTCAACGTCAAGCCGACTAGTCTTGCATAGGATTGGGTAGTCCGTTTACTAGAAGAACTATCCGGACCCATGGTTCGGCTTGGTGCTCATTTTTTTTCACTGCGGGTCTTGTTCGTATCGGGTTGGCTCTACTTGTTTCGGGTTCAGGTAGGTTTCGGTTTGGGTTTTGCCTCTTGCGGGTTCAGGTTAACCTGAACTCTAGAATTTTTTTTTTCATGTTTAGAAAAAAAAGAAAGAAGGAAAAAAAACCCAACATATATTTGAATATGAATGAGTATACATATATAGTTAAAATGAAATCACATGTGTAAAAGTCAAAGGAAAATATAGCATAAAAAATTTAAAAAAAATATATATATTTTTTAAAAATTAAACACAATAAAATGAAAATGCAAATATGAAAAATTATGAATATCTTATGGATTCGTCAGAAAAATTTTATAAGAATAATTCCTAGTAAAGATATTACTTATTTTTCAACATAAAAGATAAAATTGATATTATAGATAGAATTGTAGATTATTTTTCCACAATTCTATTAGAAAAAGATGATTAATTTATTTTATTTCCAATTTCGGGTTTAAGTGTGACAGGTTCGGGTTGATTTCAAGTAGATTTTTCCAATTTTGGATCGGGTATTATTACATAACTCGTGCCGGACTGAACTCTAAAGCTATCAAAAAAGTTAGTCAACCCCACACTCGAGTTCAGGTAAAAGTCTGGTTACCCGACCCAATGCGGGACCCAAATGCCGGATATTTGATATTTTATTCTATAATCAAGAAACTTTCGATAGTTAGACTGCTCTGAAGTCCGCATCTCCACGCTCCCATTTCTTTTATTCAAGACCCTCTTGCTTTTGTTTCTTGTCGCTGGCATCTAAGCACCTCTTTCCTCATCTCCAAAATTTTAAGTGATGAAATAGGGGCAAAGAGCTTTTCTGTCCCCCGAAACATTCGCCGCGAGTGTTTCTGAAGAGAGAGCTGCATTAACGAAATGAAATCGGCGAGTATCGGCCGGGCCGTCACCCATGGCAACCAAGAATATTTCGATTCACCCCTCCCACTTAATGGGATGTGTTTAATCTATTTTATTGAATTTTTTTGTCTATTATTTTATTGCGACTCGAATTCACCTTCCACATGCCCCCCCCCCCACCTCTCCCTTTGATGTGTGAGCAAGTATACGCATCTACATATACTTACCTATGTATACATAAATTTTATATTCTTTTTATCCCACTTAATAGTTGAAGGCCAGAAAAAATATGCCTCTAACACATAACCTTTTTTATTTAATGCATTTTAAATCAAAAAGAGAGGTTTAATGGAAAAAAGTGAACTAAAAAATAAAGAAGAAAAAAAAAACTGGATTAAGCTTGAGAGATTTTATAGATGTTAAGTGAATTAGTTTGATGAAACATATTTTTATTCTGCTGTTTTAAATACACTTAAATTTATCTAAATCTTATTTTAGTAAAGCATTTTCTTTTAAAATAAAATTTTTATGATAGTGATTTATTTGATGCGCTGTATATTTAATTCTAATTTTATTTGTTGTGTTATATGACCGTATCCCTTGTAAGTCTATATGTTAATGTTGCGTTATTAGTGGCAAATATATATTATGGAGATTCAAAATAAATAGAAACTAGAAATATGTATAATTAAAACATCTTGTACGATGTAACATTCGATAACAATCAAATATAGTCAAACTTTTTTAAGTATCTATCAAAGAGGAGAAGGCCCCACCATTGGCTGAGAGGTTCTGCTCTCGAAGCTGGTAGACGGGAGGTGCTGGGTTCGATCCCAATCACGTCCGTCGGCCTAATCGTTCGGAGTTTTCGTGGTTTTCTTCGAGCCGTGGATTTATCCATGCGTAAATACGGGTTAGGTTCCCTTAGAAAGACCCCCACGAAGGGCACTCCCCCCGGGCCTATATCCCTAGAGTAGATAATTGGCCGTCAATAATCAACCCAACCCAACTCAAAGAGGAGAAGAGGTCTTTCATTAAATAAACTTGTTCATGTTGTTTTTGGTTGTGATTAAATAAGATCTGTTAAAGCAACGTGCTGGTCGTAGATAAGGAATTCAGAGTCGAAGTTTGCCGGTTCAATAGTTAGTGCCAAACTGAGCTGATTGACTGTGCAAGCTTTTTGTTCGACAATGAAAATTAAAGTCACATTCTTTCCAAAAGTCTTTCATGAAGGCGCCTCTCCTCTGACAATAAAAATAAAATTGCCTATGCCTAATAAAATCCCTCTCACTTAAAATATTTAAGCTGTGTTTTAAGTTGACCTTTACTGAACTGAGAATTCGATGTTTATAGAGAAGAGAAATACAGTTGAAAGAAAATATAATCAATAATTAAGTATAGTTAAAAATTACATGTTAACGATGATATACAGTAGCTAATAAAAGTGATGAGACGCTTAAAATATCCAGAATTATCGAATAATTAAAAATGTGTTAACATACCGTATATACTCGTGTATAAGCCGAATGATTTTAGACAAAATTTGGGAGTTGAAAAGGGGGGGTCGACTTATACACGAGTAAGTAAAAAAAAAAAAAAAATGCTTATCCAACTGCTGATATTCAGGATCTTTAAAGACAGAAAATGATACCTATGTAGAAAATATTAATCTAAAAACCTTTATTGCTTTCAATTAAAAATTAAAAATTTTCAATGAAACTTATAAAAAATGTTGCAATTGTTCTGCATCCATTTTCTCTTGGGATAGAATTCCCTTCAATACAGGGGCATTCCTTTCAACATTGTAATCCCCTTTTTAAAAAGAGTTCAGCTTGAGAATGCTTCTAGATTTCTCTCCTAAAAGTCCTACAATAGAAAGAAGTAATATTTTAGCAGTCTAAGAAGTTGTTTACCCTTGTAAATAAGGCATCAATAGACTTTTCAAAGAATTTTTTCTTTTCAAGTATCATTTAATTGATGTGAATAGGTTTCAAAATAGTTTAAGCTTCTTCAGTTTTACATAATTATACATTTTTAAAACGTTGAATTAAAAAAAAAAGTCTAATTAGAAACGTAAAAAGAAAAAAAAAAGCTTACTAATTTAATGAAAATTTATAAATTTTTTTATCCTCGATTACAAATTATTTTTCAACATACTACCAGGAATGGGGGTTCGACTTATACACGAAAATTCAATTTTTTTGAAAATTTTACGTAAGAATTGGGGGGGGGGGGGGTTTGACTTATACACGAGTCGGCTTATACACGAGTATATACGGTAATTTAAAAGGATTTCTGCTGTTGTAATAAATCATCCGCATCTTTATCTTTATTTGTTCTGTTCGGAAACAAAAATACATTTTATTCTTAAAATTACTAATTTGTTGAAAAGGAATGAAAATTATGTCACAAAAGTGATGGGACACTTGTGTAACTTTAAACATAACTATCTGTTATGAATATAAAAATAAAATGTATTATATTATTTGGTATTAAAAGTAAGTGGCAACACCTTTCACAAGCGTTTGCCTATTTTGTTAAAATAATTTTGTTGGATTATAGAATATTTAATGTTATGAGTGCTGGAAAACACACTACGTGGGTTTTAACTACGTTGGTTCGAAATATAGTTCTTGATTCGTATATTTAGAAAGACATATGTATCAGAGAAGTTGCTAAAATGTTTAATTTAAATTAAACAGTTTGGCAATCTTTGACCCAGTTAAATTCAGTTTTAGTACATCATAGAGTTAAAAATCTGGCACACTGTTAAAGTTGACACATGGTTGAAGACGTATTATAATCAGAAATATTTTTACAGACACAGAAATAGACTTTTAACATTGTTTAGTAAACTAAATGGAATAAATATTAACCGAGGAAAAAAATCGAGAATGGACGCAATCTGTAAAATTGCATAG
This sequence comes from Maratus michaelseni, assembly GCA_963931845.1. NCBI lineage: Eukaryota > Metazoa > Arthropoda > Arachnida > Araneae > Salticidae > Maratus > Maratus michaelseni. The sequence continues at coordinate 191,405,377 of OZ007590.1, forward strand.
TGACCTAATACCGTAATTTCGCAACCTCTCTCGGAAACACAGCTTACTTCCAATAGTGAAATATAAAAGTGGAGATATGTTTATTGTGACCATACAATTGTACAGATTGCGCTCATTCGCCATTTTTTTCTCGATTAATATTTACTCCATTCAATTTACTAAATAATGTTAAAAGTATAATTTTGGTATTTAAAAATATTTCTGATAATGATGCGCCATCAACTATGTGTCAACGATAACGGTCTGCCAGATTTTCTCAGATTTTTTAACTCTACACTGCAAAAAATAATTGTTGATTTTACAGTATAAAACTGGAACCCAGCTGCCAGTATTATACCGTAAAATTAACAGTATTAAACAGTAAAATAAGCAGTAATACGCTGCCGTGCAAGCAGTAATAGGCTACCGCGCTTGCGCGGTAGCGCATTACTGCTTGCACGGCAGCGTATTACTGCTTATTTTACTGTTTAATACTGTTAATTTTACGGTATAATACTGGCAGCTGGGTTCCAGTTTTATACTGTAAAATCAACAATTATTTTTTGCAGTGTATGATGCACTGAACAAAATTTAACTGGGTCACATTGCCAAATTGTTTAAATTAAACATGTAAACAAGTTTTCTGATAGATGTCTTTCTATCTAGATGCAAATCAAGAACTATATTTCGAAAAATCCAACGTAATGTCTTTTCCCGAATCATTCACAACATCAAAATATAAAAAAAAAAAAAATATTCCACATTCCAACTAAAATCTATACTAATAAAAGAAAGTTTCGCTCTGTGTGTGTGTGTGTGTCTGTCTGTCTGTCTGTTGGCGATGGCTAGGAAAATTTAGCGCACCTAGAAGTCTGTAAATTTAGATTCAGGTAGTCCAAACACTCTCCTGGTATACCTGAGCCTCAGAATTTTAAAATTTTGAAAATTAAAGTAGTTATCAATTAAAAACTGATCAAAGATCACAAATAAAAAAGTCATTATTCTGAAGCGAGCTGGCGCATGTGCAGAAACCAATTTCCGTATCTTCAAAACAGAAGAAAGATAGCGGAAGACATTCTGTTTTTGTTTAAAGTATTTCTATCCTTAGTCCATTCGCCATGGACAAACGGCTAAAAAATACGGAAAAACCGTCTACATATTCTAAAAGAACATACTTTTACGTCTCGAACGATCTGGTTGGTTTGAAAAAATTTTACATTTAACCCTTTCAAAAAAAATAATCAAAAAGCATCGAATTCGTGTTTTTTATTTTCTCCCGTTTTTCGAGCCTTGCATCTACCGGAATACAAAAGATACGGAAAAACGAAGGTCACCAAATTAAAGAACTGTTTTTGTCCTTTTCAAAGCCACCTTTGGTTTTAAAAAATACAAAAATTAACCCTTCGAAAAAGTATATTTTCTGTATGCCGTTTTGCGATTTTTGCGATTTTGGCAATTTTTAAAATTTCGCATCGGCGATTCAGAGACAGGTACGAAAAACTAAAAATACCAGACAATATCTACATTTATTCCTTTTTCGACATATGTATTTGTTTTTAAAAATACGAATATTAACCCTTCAAAAAAATTCGTGCGCAGGACTCTCTTTTGCGGATTCCGATTTTCTACTATATATTAAATCTGGCATCGGCTTTCTAAAATAACCAAACAAAAAGCAAACACACCTAAAGACATCTACGTTCTATCAGGTTTTGGCAGAAACCTTTAGTTTAAAAAATAAATCACGTTAACCCTTTCGAAAACGTTTTTAACCGTAAGTCAATTTCGCTTTTTTAACTACTTTTTTAACTATTTCTCATATCTTTAAAAATCCGAATTGGCGTTTATAAACAAGATACGAAAAACTAAAAATACTGTGCCTAATCTATATCCCTTTGTTTTTTAAAATCTGGTATCCGTTTTGAAAAAAAATTAATTTTAACCCTCCGAAAAAAAATCCTTTTCAAAACTCACTCACGCGAATTTCCTTTTTTTGGTCCAGTTTTAAAAATCGGCATCGACTCGGGAAATGCAAGTACAGACAAACAGTAGACTCCAGATCATAGACACGTTCATTTTCTTCAAAATGCATCGTTGGGTTTTAAAAAATATCTACATTAACCCTTTACAAACCGATCGATTACGTAACCCACTTTCGCGATTTCCGCTATTTTGGCAATGTTTACCCGTAGTTAAATTTCAATTCTACTAGGAAATTTGGTTGGGTCAAGTGTTCTGAAAAGGCCTCTTCCAGAACAGACTGCGCCCCCTGGCGGTGGAAAGTGGAACTATAGGAGTATATCTGGTTCTATGGACCCGATTACGACGGGGTTAGGCTCATTCGACTTGATATCTATAGCCTTAAATATTTTAGCTGCACTTTCGACCGCCAGGATGCGCTTTCCGATCTTGGGTTTTATGAGCCTGATTACGACGAAGTTTGCCTCATTCGACTTGATTTCGATAGCCTTACAGATTTCAGTCATATTCGTATAGAACAGATTATTAATATTTCGGGCCCGGGCAACGCCGGGCAAGCTAGTTATTTTAATAAAATAAGCAAACGATCGTCAAAGGCGTCGCCACTTATTTTTAATACCAAATAATATAATATATTTCATTTTTGTATTCATAACAGAAAGTTTTGTTTTTAAAGTCATCACTTTTGTGACAATTTTCTGTTCTTTTCATGCAAATTAATAATTTGATGAATCAAATTTCCTTTTGTTCCCTAAAATATTCATAACATATAAAGATGAATATGTGAATGGTTTATTACAACAGCAGAAATCATTTTAAATTCTTTTAATACTTTTTATTTATTCGATAATTCTGGATTTTGTAAGTATCCCATCATTTTGTACAGATTCGTATTTGAAACACGTGTATATTTTTAAGAAGTTTAAAAAGGGTTAAAAAGTTAAAAAATAATAAAATGTTATACTATTAGTTTCTAAAAACAAATTCGGTACGTGATCTTATGATTTCTCTCTTAAAAAGAAAATATTAATTAGGTTGCTGATGCTAGCGAATTCGTCATTAAAAGTAATTAAATATTTTCTTTCTATATAAACATACAAATTTCTTAAACATTTTGGATGAAGCAATCTAGTCTGCTGTATTTACGTTCCCGAACATTTATTGTGACACAAGCGAGAGAAAAATGTAACAGTATTTGGATACTCTTTTTCTCTCTCTGCGTTCTTTAATCCTTTGCCGAGTGTCCGTCCATTAACGCAGACGAGAAGATTCTTTTCTGGCTCAATTAAGAGCTTTTATTGGAAGCCCTCCTCGAAAGGGGCGCCTAACTCGCATTTAAAGTAATTAGGTACCTCGGGTTTTTAATAAGGAATCAATGATCCCAGACAAGAGGGCGAAAAAAAAATTTCTCAGAAAAACAAAAACAAATTAAAACGGTGGGGGATTGGGGAAAGGAGAGGTTATGAAATTAAACGAATCTCGGAGAAAAAAAATTCTGTTCGTTTATTTTTTCTCCTTCCAAATAAATGAGAAAGTAATTCGTCGCGGAGTTAAGTGGTTCAGTCCTTCTTTTGCTGCAGACGATCTTTTATTTGTTTCTTACTGACTTTTTTTAACTTCTTTGTGTCTTGAAGCGTTTTATTTGCGGCAAAAGTGGGATTTAAAAAAAGGACAGAAAAAAAATTGCTAATTTTTATTATATAATTGCTTCTCTTCTTTCTTAAGTAGCAATATTTTTTTAATCTTTCCGTTTAATATTTTTTCCCAATGGAGAGTGTGTAAGCAGCGATGTTTGAGTATTAGAAAAAAAAAGGGCGCGAGGGTTGAGTATTATTTATTCGAAGCTGATTGTCGGGACAATTGTAATTATCGGGTGGGGGTCTCGGATGAGAACAGTGAATTGCAGTTAATTGTTCGGGAGATTTGTTTTTCAGTGTCAACGCCGCTCATTCGAATTAGTCTTTTTATGCATTTTTTTTATTCTTTTTCTTTTGTAAATGAATTTTTTTTTCATCCCTCTTTTGTATGTTGGAAACATTGTGGCTCGCCTAGACTTGATTAGAATTTTTCATTTACATATCCCCCTAACGTCAGTTATTACATCTTACCTTATTATTATTTTTTTTAGTCTCTCTTTATAACACTTTTTAATACGTTGTTTGAAGGAATATCTAATTAGTCTTGGAACAAACTATTCTAATTAGAGACTTAAATTTCAACATTTCATATTAAATTAAATTTCATTATTCTCTAGAATAGGATATTAAGATATGGGACTCTACCGCTCTTGAAAAAGTGTAAAAATATGTGACTAAACATTTATTTCTTCAAGCAGATAATGTTTATTTTGAATATAAGCGATAGCTCATATTTCGTATTTTAAAAAGATACAGCTCGTTTATTTTTCTTCTGTTGTAACGTGTTATTATTTAGATAATATTGTTTTTGAACATTTAATCTTCCAATTAAGAATTGTTTTTATTGTGTGTCGCTATACTTTAATCTGCTACCTGGAATGAGTTGTTTATGCTTAAAAAAGAGAAATTTGAAGGGTGAAAAAAATGTTTGAAAACATATGATAACCAGTTAGCTTTAAAATAGTTTAATGGGCATAAAAGTACTGGAGGTACTTTATTAGTTAATTTTCTCATAACAACAGAAAACTGATTAAACGGAAAAAAAAAAAAAAAAAAAAAAAAAAAAAACAGAACTATTATTATTTCTTCGTCAATAGAAATGTGTGGTTTTATCAATCGGATGTAAGCAGGGATGTGATGCGTTTCTAAAATTTTTAATGTAAGTTGTTATTTTTATTTTGTACACACTAAATCAATTGTTCTCGTTATGTGTAAAATCAGATGTTTAATATATGTTTTGTAAAATTGCAACGTTTTGAACACAAATTGGACTAATTAGGGTTTTTTCTTTCTTTCTTTTTTCTTTCTTTCTTTCTTTTTTTAAAAAAATACTATTCTAATCTCTAATAATACATATCATTTTCAAAATTCATTCACAAGATCTACTAATAGTTCAAGATAGTGATGGCAAAAACTTTTAGGATATCGATGTATTGTTCTTTCGAAATATATTTCTCTAAATACATTGATGGGATGAAAACCGTGATATTTCGATGTAATTGATTTTTTTTCTTTCTTTTTTTTTTCGTTTATAAATGTTTAATGTATGGAATGATTTGTTGACTGTTGTCTATGGCAAGTGAAATTTAATTTTTAAAAGGATTTCTAGGCGCCTTTACAGATATAATTTTAAAATTTTACAATAATTTTTGATAATAAAAAGTGAATATTATAATTTAAGAAAACTTCGAATGATAAGTTACAGGCACGAAAAATTTTCTTTAATATTGATGTCGGGTTGACTTCCTCAACTCAATGCTTAAAAATTTTCAGTTGCAATAACATTTTAATTTATCTCTAAAAAATGAAGGAATCAGACTTTGTTATAATAAAATAATTATTCTTTCATAAAAAGCAATCTAACACCAAAATTAATGAAAGAAAGAAATAAAAAAAATTTCATATTCTGTATGTACCAAATAAACTGACTGGCAAGCTCACTGCAAATATTTAAAAAGTTATATAAGTTACAGTGTTTTTTACATCCTACAGTGACATTCAGGCAAGGATTTTAGTTGTTAAGTAAGAATTTTATAAGAAAATATTGTTCTTGAATAATTAAAGCTTAGCCTGTCCCAAATTTACTGGTTTGACTTAGTTACAGGGGTTTGTCCAGCCGTTTCTGATTGGATCCTGTTTTCGTGAAATTGGGAACTATTTTTATACTTGTAAAATATCTTATCATAATTTTGTGAATTTGAAATTATCGTTTATTCCAAGTTCCAGTGTAGACAGACATTTTAAACAACGTCCTTTATTTATTTATAGCTAGATGATGTCACTCACTCGTAAGAAAAGTGACACGACTCAAAAATACTACGTTTCACAAGGAGAGGCAAAAGAAGATTCGCATGTTTTTACTATAACATAAAATTATAGCACTTAGCTCTGCATGCAGCTGTAGAAAAATGGACCTAAGTTAGACCTATTGCAATATATACCTATTTGCAATGATACGTAAAAGAAATTTTTTGGAATTATATCATTTTTCATGTGGGTGATCGAGTGTTCTTTAACAACTTCAGCTATACTTTGCGATAAACCCAATTTTATCTTAAAATGAAATAATTTGTGAAGTGTTAGGTTTGGAGATGGAAAAGTTTTATAAAAGGTCTGTTTTTAAGACAAAGGGTAAAATTGTGAAGGATCCTACTTTAAGACAAAGAGTTTTGTGAAAGGTCTGTTTTAAGATTAAAAAAAAAAAATTGTGAAGGGTCCTTCAAAGGACCTAAGATTTGTCCTAAATAGATCTCTGAATTATGAGAATATTTTCACCTATAAACGTAAAATATTTTCGGTATTTTCATTCAGGTTAAGAAAAGGCGACCTTAATACACATTGGTGCAGTCTTAAAAAGAGAAAGAAAGAAAAGTCATAAGTCACACATAGATTATGAGACACTCTTACGAGAAAATTGTTACGAAATCTTCGCCAAGGTTGACCTGTATACTTACCAATAGATTATTTATTACCATTATTCATAAACCCTTTTATGTAAAACTGTTTTTACAACAACAGTACTACATATGCGGTGAAATCTTTCTTGACATTTTTTAATTACGATAAAATTTTGTTCAATTTAAAAACACATAATATAACTGAAAATAATTTCAAAGAATAATGGTAATGTATTTGAACTATTTATAACGGATCTATATAGGAACTATATATGATAGATGTATTGCATAACATGCTAAAGCTTAGTACACCTGGAAATCGCAAAAAAAAAAATGGAAACTCATTTCGAGAAATAATCCCCCCCCCCCCTTTCCCAAAGGCAATAATCTGCCAAAATATTCCCATAAGGCCACAATAATAGACTATTATGCATAATTTACTTAGGGAACATTTTAAACCTGAAAGCATTAGTACTATAGGGTTTGTATTTTGTATACGTTGTACGATAGGGTGTGTGTAATTTTAATTTTATGCATTTCTTGAACACTTCAACTACTTCATGCATTTAAAAAATTTCTTTTCGTGAGAAAACTGATTTAATATAATGTATAGTCATATGAATATTGATGAGTTGAAATTGTACATTGTCATTAGCATCAACATGCAATTACCTCTGACACATAGTGATGCAACTATAGTGTAGTTTTTCCGAGTAACCCTGTAAAATAACTATAAACGTTACGCATATTACGTATTTTCCTTGAAAATACACTGTTTTTTTTTTTTTTTTTTTTAAATAGCTTTACATTATTAAAACACACTTTAAAAAGCTTGGTGCTAGTTGAATTTATTGTATAATACTGCTGCTAGTAATATTATACCGTAAAATCAACAATTTCTTTTTTTTTTCAGTGTAGTATATCCGAATTCTTTTCCTGTGTCCCCGTAAAAGAATCATAAATGCTATGCACAGCATTTTTAAAAGAGAATATGTTGTAGTGAATCAACATAACATACAGTACAAGTTTCGTTCTTTTTGAAGTAATTTAACATTGTTAAAACGCATATCAAACAAATATCGCCTATGGATATGGATCGTAATGTACCAGGAGCGATCCAAAAGTTCCTGCAGCGCATATAAATCTATTTAGAACCAGAAATCCTATTTTTAATAAGATGTAGTGTTCCTTTTCGATACATATTTTACTTCATTTAACAAGTTTTTTTTTTTTATTCGAAACAGTTTTATTTTATCTGCTAAATGCATTCCGATAATTTGTGGACAGCACCGCGTTTATGAATTCTTTTGTGAAAAATTGTGTTCGTGGACAATTTTTGATTTTATACTACTATGAATATAAATCAACAATATGGTGCTGTAAAAAATGCAGACATGTTAAGAAGTAGCTTGTGGTAAATATTAAATTCTTAAACGTAAAAAAAGATCATACTGTTTCTTAGTAAATTTAATAATATTGAAGTATTTTTGATAAAATAGTTTAAAAAATAAACGGAAACTGCGCATCAGCTAGAAATCATTAAAGCATTAATTTAATATCTGCATTTCTAGCGATATCTGTACTCTAGGAAGGATGCTAAGCTAATTTAGCTACCAAGTATTCCTACTAAAAAGTTCTAAGAAGCTAAAGGGTTTACAGATAGGTCCATTTATATTTGTAGGGGATTTGTACACACACATATATATATATATATATATATATACGTATAGACTCCCTCAAATCTGCACAGCTTGGGACCAGAGGTTGTGAGGATTTCTCGTCACTATTTTGTGTATGTTTTTTAAACAGTAATTTGACTGTAATTTGACTTGCATTGGAAATTACGAATCCTTACAATAAGTAAAATATTAGAATAATTACGTGAAATATTAGAATAATTGAAGTAAATTATTACAATAATTATGTAAAATATTAAAAATTAAGAAAAGTGAAAAAAAAAATTAAAATAAAGGCAGGGCTCCCAAATGGTCCCCCTTTCCCCCCTAAAGTCCTCTTTTTAGAAAAAGGTCCCTTTTAGTCGCTTTTTTTTTAGCATTTTGGTCCCTTTAGCCTGAAAAATAATTTGCTAATGGGGAAAAATTACAGCAAAATGCAAAAAACTTTAAAAATTGCTAAAAGTTAAAACATTGTAGCCAGAATTCTTTCACGAATGTCAAAAAATCGCCGCGGAATGTAGAACAACATTAAAAAACGCATTGGAAATCTCATTAAAAATCACTAAAAATTCAAAAATCTACAAGACTAAATGTACTGTCATAAAATCGCAAAAAAAAAAAAAAAAAAAAAAAAACCTCTCATAAAAAAAAAATGACCAAAAATCAAAAATCGCTGCACGAATTCCGAATAAATTTTATTGAAAGAAGGACAAAATTTATTAAACTGGGCTAAAAGATTGAAACTGGAGCATGGGGCGCTGTTAATGCTTTGGAAAGTGATTACATTGTATTGATAGCGCTGTACAGTGTCGATACCACATTTAGGCACGTAAAATCCATAGGTTGGAATGTCCTCTCGCTGGAAAGTCCCTGTGTGGGAAAGGGGTATTTAGAGGATGTCCTGAGGATGTATTTTAAGAAGCCCGACCTCTCTTGAGGCTCTGGCGATCTTCTGTCAAGATACTTTCCTGGACACCGCGACAACATGATTAACTGATGTATACATGTAAGTGCTATTTTACAATAAAAATGTAGTAGACTTTCTCCAGCTAAGTATTTAGGATAGTTGAGTTTTAGTAGTAAAAATAATTTTTATTAGAATATTTGAAACAAGTCCAGAAAATTTGGAAAACTATGGCAATAACTGTGGATTTTTTCAAACTTTTTTATGAATTGATAGCAAACTTAAATGTAGGTTTAGTGTTAAAAAATTTTGTATTATTATTATTTTTTAATTAAAAGAATGCGATTGCATAGATAGTTTCGATATAATCAATAATTATATATAAAACGTTTACATTTTGTGATATTTCACAATCTTATTTCATATTTCGCAGTCTATATACTTGTATTTTTTCATGTTTTTGTACTTCTGATATTTTTTTTTTTATGTAATACTTAAGTTGAGTTATACGAAAACAAAAGTATAATTATTTTAATTAGTAAAACTGTTTTCCAAGATAAGCTCCTTACAGATACATTGTTAATTTGGGGGATTTAAAAGTAATAGAAAGCAGAGCTCTATTTTTGCGTAGGAGTTTTACTCTTAGAAACATAGTAAAAATGTCAAATTGTATAATAATGATTTTAAATTATTATTTTTGTTAATTATGAAAAAAATACTTATTATTTTGTTACTACCATCATTTCTAAAAGATGATACAAATGCTCAAATATTTTAGCCATAATATGCAATTATTCTCACTTATATTTAATCAAAATATGACAATAAAATGAGATACTGTCTTTGAAATCAGGGTTGGCCAATTTTTGCTTAAATAATAAAAAAAAAAAACATGGAAAAAAACCGTCCCGGCTAAAATACTTTTTGCCACAATTATTGCCACTGGCAAAAATTACTAATATTTTAAAACAGGGTTTTGGGGATTTTATTTTAATTACATGATTAAAATCAGTGATTTAAATTACAATCCTGATCAACTGTTTCTTTTGTAAATCATTAAAAAATTCATTCTAAAATTTCTTGAAATGAAATTTTTAACATCAACAATTAACGTTTTTTTCACTTCTAAAAATAGTTCAACATTAGCAGATGCTTGTCATTTGTGGTGTTCTTTAGTAAAGAATCCTGTTTTGCAAAGTCATATTGCCATAGTCAGAAAACTTTTCAACAAAGCAGTTCTACCATATCATTTAGTCATATATTTATTACACCCAAAATACAGTGGCGAATTATGAACGAAAGGAGAAAGCTCGAAAGTGGTTGAAGAAATAGATCCTGACTACGTACCTCTTGCTATAAAATTTGACATGAAAGAATTGCCCTCAAAACATACGTTTACTGTTAATGCTGTTGAATCAGTTACAGCTCACAAATGGTGGGCAGGGTTTGACTAATGCAGGACATGCGGGGCAGCTGCCTCCCCCCCCCCCTATGTGAGTAATCAGGATTTTATTAAGAGGAGTGCCAAAGGGTTAAAATTGGTCAAAAGAGACCAATATTCTTACATTTTCAAAGATTTAGGAAGGTAGTGCGGTCTTCCCTTTCCCCTTTTTGCTTACCATATCCCCCTCCCCCCCCCACCCCACACACACAAAAAGAAGAAATTATATTATTAGAATATTAATGATTAAAGTTTTATTGTAACAACTTAGTAGTCCATTGTTTTCAAAAGAAATTCATTATTGATATTTTCCTAAAAGCATTCACACATGATGACCAATTGAGGGCATTTTTCTTTCATACATCATATGACTAACATAGATAATTAAAGGAAAGTATGCAAACAAATACTCCCGTCAAGACAATCCATCATTTTTTCAACTAGTTTCCTACTAGTACTTTTTTCTTAAAGTACTAGTATAGGAGTCCATCTTGACCATCTTTCTTGTAATACCCTGTATACAGGTGTGAATGGTATCTGGTACGAAATTTATGTATACATACAACAGGTATGAAGTTTAGTACTAGTCACTTCAACGTCATTCATGAACAGTTTCTATGAATAGTTAGAAGGGGACCCCCCCAGATTTATGCTTGAAACGGGGCCCTAGATAGTCTTAAGTCGGGTCCTGGTGGTGAGAGGAAAAGTATTTCATCTGTTTGTGACATATCAAAAGAATTTTTGTGAACTGTTTACTCAAATATTTTGCGCAAGTTCTGCTGCTGTTGAAAAAACATTTTCAAATTTTTCTTTTATTCATTCTGATATCAGAAACAAACTTTCCCTGAAAACTTCCACAAAAGTTTTAATTTTCTATGCAATGTTACAAAAAAAAAGACTAATGCAGTAATTTTGTGCTCTGTGTGACTTTGAAAGATGTCTTTCTTCAGATGTTTTACTTTAATAAAATATAAATTTGTAGTTTTATTTTTATGGTTACGTCATTTATTATTAATTAATTATAAATACTTTTTAAGTTAAAAAATCTTTTTAAAAAATGTCATTAAGGTGAAAATGTAAAGGTGAAAATTGAAATATATAGTGTCATTCTAATTTTATTTTCCCACTCTTCCTCATTTTTTTCCCTTTTTGCCACTTTTTTTAAGTTTTTGCCAATTTTTGCCTGGTTTTTTCCACTTTTTTCCACTGTCCTGGCAAAAATGCATTTTTTGCCGGCATAAAGCCAACCCTGTTTGAAATAGTAATCAGAATCTTAGCTAGTTCATTAAAACTTTGATTTAATATGCCACGTGGTTTAATATGTTATTATAAATGATTATACATTTTTTTTTTTGTATGCATTTCGAATGTTTTAAAAAATTTCTTGTTTTCTGTGAAAACTGAAACAATTATATATATTTTTTAAAGAAATGGTCTATAAGAAAAGAATTTTTTTCAAAAACTGGTTACGACCAGGAGTCTGTGAAAACTACTTTTTTATTGAAGAGAACTACAATTACAACTACTGTATCGAAACTGTAGTTACTGCAACTACGACTACGGTAACTACAACTACTAACTATTGTACTACTACTAATGTAAAAATATACCAATATTTCCACAATCGAGTTTTATCAGGAATACAATTCTTTCGTTACAATGTATGTGCACGGAAAGTAAAAAATGCGATATATATATATATTATATATATCAAAGAAGCACGAGAAAAATTTGCAAAAATACTAGCCTTATTGTTTTCCAAATGTCTTGAGAAATCAGATGTACCAGAAGATTGGAATAATGCTGCTTTACAAGAAAGGGGAGAAGAAAAACATTAAAAACTACCGTCTAATCAGCTTACTGTCTGTGATTTATAAAATTTTCATCAAAGTTTTAACAACAAGACTTGAATCAGCTCTGGACTCAGCTCAACCTAGAGAACAAGCAGGATTCCGAAGTGGATTTAGCACAATGGATCACATTCAAACAGTAAGGGAACTCATAGTAAAACATAAAGAATATAATTGACCTCTCTGCCTTGCCTTTATTGATTATGAAAAAGCATTTGATTTGGTCTACACATCTGCAGTAGTTGATTCTCTGTAGGACATTGGTATAGACAAACCTTACATCAATATGATAAAGAAGATTTACAAGAAAGCAACAGCCACCCAGGGCTGCAAAAAAAGCCAGACCGGCCGGCTTTTATTGGGAAAAAAACAGGTCTTTTTTAAAAAGCCGGCTTTTATTGGCTTTTTTTCAGTGCATTTCTTACTGTTTATTTTTAACAACTATGTATGTTAATTTACTTTACTAATGGCCATTTTGTATAACTTAGAACTAAAATCTTATGAAATATATTTAAAATCATGTTTCAGATGTCCTTTTTTATAGCCAATTAATAATTAATATACCAGAAAAGCCTCATAAATAGCCAATATGATTAAAAAAAATGTATACTGTAGGTCCAGTGGCACTTTCTCTGCTTAGTAAAGACATTTTCATGTTGTTATGGGTAAGAATTATATTTAAATAAATAATATACAAAATGAAACTGTCTATAAAGTATTGCATTTGGATGCTCAGCATATATTTTGAATCTTTGTGCTAAGCAATCTGATTAAGTATGTTGTAGAAATACAAAAATATTTCAGAAACAAGCACAATGCCCATGGTTGGCTAAGAGAAAAAGGTGGTTTAATGCCTCAATTTCTTAATGCCACTAGGTGGAACTCACAAAAAGAATGCTTACAAACTTTCATAACAAACTTTCACAAACATAATGAAATCAGACTAGAACATTTGGATGAGTTTGATCAGCAGATTGTAATCGTATAGAGTAATGTTGGTATTTATACTCAAGTGTCAAGTTGTTTATTTTAGTAAACAACTGAACGTTATAGCCAAAGGCGTTAATGATCCTCAGAGTAATACATCTACATTGTCAAAAGCAGTGGTAACATGGTTAGATATTTTGGAAGACTCATCTTTAGAAACTCACTTAAAAAAATCTAAAAAATAGATTTCATGGAACCCTTCCATTTCTTAGCATTAGCTTACATGACAGATCCCAAATACTTTGGTGAAAAATTGACAAATGCACAAGAAAATACAGCAGAAATGTGGCTTGAAGAAAATTATGCTGAATTTGTTCCTGGTGTACTAAAATTTAATATCAAAGATCCCAAAACATCCCCCCCTCTTAAGTTTTCTCCAAAAAAGTTATAGAGCAATTTCCAACAAAAAAAAAATGATGGAATCTTGCTAAAGTGAAGATAAAAAAAAGGCTAGTTTATTACCTAATGGTTTGTGCAATTTTTTTTAAAATTAAATTATACAACTGTTTTCCAAGTTCTGCATTTATTGAAAGAATTTTTTCAATATATGGTTTTATTTGGAGCAAGATCAGAAATAGCATAAGTGCTGAAATATTGGTAAAAGTGTAAAAAACTGAGCCAAATGACGTTAGTTGTTCCATAGACCAGTAGTGTATTACTTTTCAAATAAATATATTATTTGGTTAAAGTCATTTGAACTATTTTAAGAAGTTTTTATTGCACAAATTTTCTAATAAACATTCCTAGTATCTGTTGACCACAAGAACATTTCTATTATCAATTCACTTATATTTTAATTGTCAGTTTATTTATTATACAGTTCTACTTTAATTTAATGTACATTTTTATGGCAAAAGAAAAAATTGTTTTACTATAGGCCGGCTTTTTTAAAGTGGTTGAAAACAGAATAAGCCGGCCGGTTAAAACTGGCCTGGCTCAAACCCGGCAGCCCTGCTGCCACCATCCGTTTGGACAATGGGAAAGCGAAGATCAAGCTTGCAAGAGGAGTAGGACAAGGAGACACCATTTCGCCTAAGCTTTTTACTGCTGTCTTAGAAAATATTTTCAAGAAGCTGGATTGGGAAAACAAAGGGATTAGAATAAATGGGGAATATTTAAACCATCTCCGGTGTGCTGATGACATTTTAATTTTCAGTAATAGCCCTGAAGAATTGGAAAATATGCTAAAAGATTAGGCAGAAGCTAGCATTCACGTGGGATTAAAAATAAATTAGCAAAATACTAAGGTGATGTTCAATTCATTTGCATCAAAAAAGAAAATCGTCTACAACAACACTGAGATTAAAGAAGTGCAAAGTTATGTGTACATTGGACTGGAAATATCATCGGACAACAATATCATGAATGAAATTAAGAATAAAAAATGGATGGAGTGCTTTTGGGAAGAACAATTTTATTCTGAAGAGTAACATGCCTCTTTGTTTGAAAAGAAAAGTGTTTAACCAATGTGTTTTGCCTGCACTAACTTATGGAGCAGAAACATGGACGCTAACAAAACGGATGGTACAAATATTACAAACAACACAGTGAAGTATTAAAAGATGTATGCTGGGCATAACTAGAAGAGACAAAAAGAGAATAACCTGGATAAGAAGTCAGACGAAAGTTTTTGACATCATTGAGAGAATTAAACGGCTAAAATGGAAATGGGCTGGGCACATTGCAAGAAGACAAGACAGTAGGTGGAGTACAAACACCCTACAGTGGTATCCCAGAGATGTAAAACGACCAAGAAGACGACCTCAAGTAAAATGGAGTGACGAAATCAGAAAAGTGGCCGGTGTTAAATGCACGATGATTAAAGCACTAGACAGGAAACAATGGAAAAATCTGATGGAGACTTACATCCAGCAGTGAATTGAAAACGGTTGATGATGATATGTATAACATATCTTTACTATGAATTATACTTATAATGCTCTTGTGATGAATCCATAAGCTATTCATAGTATTTCATATTGGATTTTATCTTATTGGGTTTAATTTTGTAGTATCATTTCATTTCAATTTTATACTCTCTCTTTCTTAGTTTTTCACACATGTGATTTCATTTTAACTCTCTCTCTCTCTCTCTCTCTCTCTCTCTCTCTCTATATATATATATATATATATATATATATATATATACATATATATGAACGAGCGATAGAACGAGGATGAGTTACTCTTCTATATAACATATTTATGTACAATCATACCACTGCATACATTTTATTCACTATTCTTACAGTAATTAGTGCACTGGAATATAAAATTACCATTGACATGTATTTACCAGTCAGATTTGTTTTCTGAACTCTTCAATGCACTACTAATATGTTACTTGTATTGAGTTCTGTTGAGAGTTAATTATATTGAGTCGTCTAATTTTATAATGTAGAAAATTACAGAAAACAATTCTATATGCATGCGAAGAGTAAATGAGGTAATTCCAAATATTAAGTAATCCGGCATTAAAACATGAAGACATTATAACGAGTTAATAGATAATTGTTGAATCAAGAAAATTAATTCCTTTGGTGGGTTAGTACTTGATTTTAACAGAAGTGTCAATGGGAAAAATTTATGACTTCATGCAATGCTTTGCTACACACTCAGCTGAGATTTGCCTCTGAGATGCGCAAATTGTTCAGCAGAACAAATTTTGTACAAAAGAAGCAAATTACGGCCGCATGATTTGTAGATTGGCACATTTTTCCCTCTGAAGTAACATTAAAAGTAGCGTCGGTTCTACCTACAAACTACTGAATTTTTTATATCGCGCTACTCGCTACACTAAATTGTTCGAAATGTAGCGTACTAGACTACAAATTATTGTAAAATGTAGCGACTACTGTAGCTTCGCTACTTGTAATCATAAAGGAGAGAATTTTGTAACGCGCTACTATTCCGACCTCTTGTTAAGAACATATTTAATGGGGAAAAATATGTTCTTCCTAAGATAGTAAAAACCGTGTAAATATAGGTAAAAACCATCACACATTAAATACATGCTAACCCTAATTTGCATCATCTTCTTGTCATTGAAATATGTGCAGTGGTAATTTTTAATTTGGCTTGAAAAAAAAAGCAGCATTGCTGTGCTTGTAGTATATTTCATTTTTAAGCCTTTAGATACATTAAATTAATGTAAAAATTCAAAGTACCTACGCGGATATTTTCAACTAATTAGTTGCAATTAACAAAACTTTTAAAAATTAATTCCGAATAAGTGTATATTCCCATGGGTTTTCAAAAATTTTGCTTTGGAAATTTAATTGATTCAAAATTTAGACGATGAATGATTAAAAGGAAGGCAATTGACCAGTAGCTGATGTTTTCAATTAATAATATTCATTAGTCAGTAAAATTAATAACTAATAAAGTTAATAAATGCAGGCTAATAAGTAGTGAAATTTATTAATTGATAAATTAATTCTTAAAGTAATGAGTTACATTTTTTTTCTAATTTATACTAATTATAATAATAAAGTTCGGAGGTTTTTTTTTCTGATTTATACATATATAAATATTGCTATATATTAATATGCGAAACATCAAGCAGACATCTAAATATTATTGTAAAATATTTACAATAATAATTCGGTTAATTAACACATAATATTGTTTTTAAAATCTCTGAATTTTTATAAAATAACTAAGTGCACCCGTCGAAATTCGACGGAGATGAAAAAAAAAAAACAGAAAAGAGATATTACAGTAAAAGCTTACAAAGAAAAGATAAGTATAGTTAGAAAAAAAATATTGGGAACAGATGTTGCAGACGCACCGGTGTTGGCGCGATTTTCTGTTATGTCATTTTGGCGAGAAAACACCGTCGAAGACCTGTTAGGCCTAGCGTGTAAAACCGGCATGTTAGTTTTATTTTACTATGTGTTTACACTTCATCGATATGCTAGGGGAAGAAAAATAATTATTTATAACAGCACAAAAAATAGGAACACATTTTCATTTCGCTAAACGCGTTCAATTTATTTACATCCTGCCGCTTGCTTCGGCGATCGAAGACTGATATGTACAGGTAAATCAGAAAAATGAACAAAAGCGCCACCTCTTGTCATTTTTTTCATACAACGTTGTAACACACTGGAGCCCCATGACCAACCATGTCATCATAACAATTATAATCACAATTAAAATATAATCAATAATTCACAAATTCTTACCTATTACTTGAAAATTGAAACTTAAAAAATAATAAAACAAATAAACAATTTTCATTCAATGGAAGTTTTATCAGCTTATTTATTGGTCTTTTCAATTCACCTGATTCAGTTTTTAAGTTTACTGCTCTTACTTTTACTACTTAAGTTTACTGCTCTTATTTATCATCAGAACCTTTATAAATATTAATGACTCTTGCCATTTTCCATTTAAGTGGTGGCAAATTGTCATCTCTGATTAACATTAAATCGTTGACACACAAATTTTCCACTTGTTGCGCACTTGCAACTGAGTAAGGTAGTCCTTAGACCACGATTTCCAGAACGATTGTGAAATCTTCGTAACTAATTTCCATCGATCATGAATGGTAATTTTCTGGCTTAGTCAGGTTCAGGAACACATATTAATTCTGAACCAATGAGAAAAATGACCAGGAGTGAGGACTAAAAATCACTTGGATCCTCACAAACAGCAACTAAAGGACGAGAATTCAGTACCGCTTCTATTTTTTCAAAAATTGTAGAAAATTCTTCTTGAGAAAGTATCTGCGATCGTATAATACGTCTCATGTGAAATTTCATGGATTTGACAGCTGCCTCCCAAATGCCTCCGAAATGGGAGCAGATGGAACATTCATTGTCTATTTAAAACTTTCATTGGTCAAATAACTACCAATTGCTTCTTTGCAAAAGCTTTTATATAATTTTTTGCGCCGATTTAATTGGTCCCACACTCACTGAAAATTTCTAATGGTTTTCCTCGACGCGCCATAAATCTTTTTAATAAATTTTACTTGGCTAGTCGTCTACATACAGAAATTGTAACAAACATAAAATTTTCAAATGTAACACCTAATCTTGACGTCATTGTTGGATTTTCTGTAAATTTTTACTTTCGGTTACCAAACGGGAAGTCATTCGGTCAAGTACACTGAAAAAAAAAAAAGTTGATTTTACAGTATAATACTGGCACCCCATCTGCCAGTATAACCTAGATTTCTTTTTCTAAAGAAAATACTGGCGAAACTCCTGGAAAATTCCCTGATCCGTACGAACGAAGCGTATACGATATATGATGTGATAATAGAAAAATCTCTTGTTGGGGTGGGAGTGGAACTGAGTATTCTTTCATAGCTGCTAAACGTTCTGATTTTTGCGAATCACTATTTCCAAATAGTAATCTTTGTCTTATTTGATTTTTGTCATTAAATAAATCTAATATTTCTATATTCGAGAATATACGAAAATATGTTATATCATAACCCATAAATCAGAAAGTTTCGCAGGTAAGCACTTTTAGTTGTTTTCATAATGCATTCTTCAAAATTTCCAAACTTCAATTGTTCTGTGAAAACATCATAAATTTTTGCGGTTGTTTGTTAAAAATCATATTCAAATGCCAACTTCATTCATTCTAGAATTTGATATATTAGATTATGTTTTATATATGTTATCTTCTACAGCTACCATTTGTTGAAAAAAAAAAATACGTTCAACTAGAATTATGTTTGATGTGTAATTTTTTTCGTTTTAGAATTTTTAAAACTTAATGTTATTAAAAGAAAAATTACCTATAGACCAATGTTAATAATTAATAGCAATCATTGACACATAGAAGTTAATCTAATAAATTTAGTAACTAAATAGTAACATTTAGTGATTAATATATTAATATATGAATTGGTTAAGTAATTTGTAATTCATAAAGAATAATTAATAATGTAACAATAACAAAAGTTTTGACCTTCCCTTCTGCTTTATATTTCAGAAAATAAAACAGTCAATTTTGTGTAGAGCGTTTATTAATCAATCAGTGTATTTTAGTCAATGTACATTATTGTAGCGAGAGAAATTTATAATCTTTCTGTGGGGGAGAAAATGGAAATAAATAAATACTTTTGTTGTTTTTCGTAATTATTCGTTCTTCAGAATTTTCATACATGTAAAAGCAGCATTAATTTATGCGGTTAATTGCTAAAAATCACATTCAAACACTTTACAGTATAATACTGGCACCCCAGCTGCCAGTATTATACCGTAAAATTAACAGTAATAAACAGTAAAATAAGCAGTAATCGCGGTAGCGTATTACTGTTTATTACTATTAATTTTATGGTATAACTAGCAGCTGGGGTGCTAGTATTATAGTGTAAAATCAACACTTTTTTTTTCTTCACTCATTCTAGAATTTTGAGATTAGATCATGTTTTACACGTGTTATCTATATTTTCTATTTGTTGAACGAAATCAAATTCAGTCAGATGCCCGGTTATGTATTCTTTTCATTTTAGTGACTGATTTTGCATATTCCTGAAAATGTTCAAACAAGTTGCTTTTCTTTTTACAGTTGGTGTTGTACTCAATGAGATATCGGTCGAAATCAATGAGGCGCAACGAGTGGAACTGGATTTGAGGTGCAGGTAATTATTAACTGCAATTATATATTTCTATTTCTTGAAATTATTTTCTTTTTGAGAATAATTTAATGTTTGAAGACACGAGTGGAAGAAAATGTTATGTCGCATTTTACTCAAAATTTATTTTATTTTATGGATGAATGTGTTATGAGGTAATCTATCATATAACCGGTGGTGTAGCCGAGTGAAGAAGACCAGGGGCGATTTCCCTGGTTTCAAAATGTTTAAGGGCGCGAGAAAATTGTTGCCTAAAAAATTATATTAGCCACTAAGGAAGAAGCGCAATATTTTGAATTGACCCGGGTGCTCAAAACCCATACTACGCCACTATATGATAAAACTAAAATAACATAATTTTTTATTTTTTAATATTTGATAATTAAATATTAAGTTTTTTTCTGAGACTTTAGTACACTTACATTAGGAAAATTTCCATAACAGGCACTCCCGAATAGGCGTCAGCTCCATTTACCGATCACTTTTTTTACTTGAATATTCTTGAAATTTAATTTTTGTTACATAACACCTTCTTCCATTCGCGTATTCATTTGACTATTTTTTATTTATTTTTCGTTTTGTTTTGTTTGCTATAAATTAAACAGTTAGAGTAAAACTGGGCACTATTCACGATGAAAAAAAAATCTTTATAAAACTTTTTTAAAGATAAAATTTTAATTTTAGGTATGATTATGAATATGATTCCTTTTCTTGTGATTTTTGTGACCAATTCATTTCTTACATGTATTAAATACGATTTGAAGAGTTTAATTTGTTAGGTGATCAGGAGCTATCATGGAATCGGGATATGATTGATGGATTCGTAACATGTAGCTATAATTTTTACCGCGTTTGAACAGTAACTGTAATTTTTATACTTCCTGAGTAACAATCAGTTGTACTTTACAGTTATTTTGTTGATATGTAGGTAGCGAAAATTACGATGATGGTAAAACGATTAGAGCTTGCGGTTATGCGCCCCGCCAGTACATGTTCTGAGGAACCCAAATGCGCCACACGTCGTATGGAACTGGCCTAGGTGATACCGCCATGACTCAGGCTACCGGCCAAGGGAGAGCACCGCCACCTGCGCATCACACTCCCTGCACCCAGGACACCAAAAACGACATCGCCGTTACAACAGCAGAGCCATGTACTTAAGGGGCTACTTCACTCAGACGAAAACACCCGCTCGTTAATGTTAATCCTATGGAGGAAATTTTTGAAGATATCTCGTTCGCATTTCAATATTTTTAAATGATTTTTTTTTTAATTGGATAGCTGAGGTCTCTTTGCACGCTCCTTTCTACTTTTTCGATTTTGATTACAAGTTTTTTTTTATTAAGATACTTTCACTTTCGAAACCGGTTTTGTCTGAGTGAAGTAGCCCCTTAAGGAAACTGCTGCATGACACTTGGGGATGCATCCGAGTCCCCCAGGAGCTTCGGGTAACCGGGCACCTAAAGGGGCGCCGGGCCCTTGGTCAATTCTTAGGCTTCCCAGACAGGTATACTTGCTTTACCAACGCTTCCGACCGTGAAAATCTACAGAGATAGTCGCAGGTCCTTCTGCTATGACACAAATTAAGATGGTAACAATTGTAAATGAATATACGATTAATTCAATGCTTAATTAATTAATTTTAATATACGTGTAATTAGCGTAAATAAATGTATAATTATTCATAGTAATTTTTAGAAAATTTGATCTTAAGAAAATGTTCACACTTAACTCCTCCCTTTTGAAAATCATGCGCACGTGCCTGGTAATCAATGAGTCTTCTTTATTTGATAAAATGTCTGATTGAAAATCATCAAATATAGTGGCATGTGCTGCAATACTAAGCTTTCGTTTAAAATATGAAGAGTTCACGGAAAGTTTTTTAAATGTATACATCATATGCCTTAATTCAGAAAAAAAAAAAAAAAAAAAAGAATCCATGATAGTCCAGTCATGACATGAAGAATGTCGAATACAAAAAGGAAAGAAGAAAGAGAACCCTTTCTGTCGGAGAGTATAATTGGATGTGGTTCATTTGCTCAAATGTTCCGCATCTGAACCTTAAGAAAACAAACCGTAAATAGAAAAAGGAAACAAAAAATTGTCTCATTAAAAGACTAATTGGCACACTCACTATCCTAGAGAGGGATTTAATTTCTGTCAGCTTGGATCTAACGAGTCATTTATGGCGACGATTATCGCTTTTTCTCTCTCTCTATCTCTTCTCTTTACCACAGGGAAGATTTTGATCTGCCAGATGTCGGGATGATTTGCAAGTTCAGTTAAAACAAAATTTTTCGTTTCGGTTCTGGTTTTCGTACCGAAAAATAAAAATGAAAGCAGCATCTTGTGCATTTTTTATCACCAAATTGTCGTAAATGGGTGTGAGAGGAGGTAGCATTCGATTGAGAATTGAGTCTGCTTTTCGAATATGAATTAAATTTTAGAGATAAGAGATCGTCTAAACAAATTAAGGATTTCACAACCTTTCATTTTGCACCCGCTTTTGACACTTTCAGTAAGTTGGATCAAAGCAGCCAGGAAAAAAAAAAAAAAAAAAAAATAGTATCTGCTTTTAAATTTTCATACTTAGAATCTGAGTATGCTAATGTTGAATGCATGCAAGAAAATTTAATGTATATTTTCCCAAAATATCATCCGAATGAAATATTTATTTTTTAATTGTGAAAATAATTAATAAATTCCTATTAAAAATTATGGATTATGACCTACATTGATTTTTACATCTGCAATGCAAAAAATATGGTTATGTCAATTTACAGCTCCTTCCCATAATTAGCTTTCGAGATACAGAATTTTTTTTACTGTTTTTGAAGTCTAAACTAAGGTCACACTTCCTGCTACCGCTTAAGAAAATCTTAAAAAATAACCAGAAATGTTACATTTTCCTTTTATATAAAATTAGTTTATTTTGTATTTAAATGTTTATACAATTTTCCAGTAACTAATTGACTGGCTCTCGTAATTTTCACGTGTAAAATTTGGTGAAAATTTACGTTTTTTTTTGAGGAATTTACATGTTGTGGGAGCATAGAGATTTGATAAAATTTGATTGCGCTTTTCATTGAAAGTGTGTTCGTCGTGCCACCCCATTAAAAAAGAAAGAAAGAAAAAGAAATATCATTTAAATTTATCTTCTTTCTGAAATATCTCCTCCCTCCCCCCCTCCCCTCCCACCGCAAACCACCAAAAGTTTAAAATCTTTAAAACGCATTAATACATTTCATCAGCATTTTTTTTTTTGAAGTAACAATAAATAATTTATCATTTAAAGTCTCAATCTCCCTACCCATATGTCTACTTACTTTCTCCCCATTGGCCTTCTCTTAACAATACGGTTTATCTGAACTTTAGCGATTTTATGATACATAATTCCTGGATTGAATGGTGGCTCGGTACACACATAAATATTGTACATCAAGTTTTTAGTTTGGAGAAAACTGCATTTGTAAGTTTAAAATGACCAGAACTTATTAAAATAATTAATAGTCTTGATAATTCTTCTTGCAGACTTGAGAGCAAGTTTTTGGGAGAATTCAGAAAAAATGAGCTTTTAGTTAATATCATCTGCATTTAGAAAACGTCAGTGCTTTCGAGTGACACAATATTTATTTTACTCCCACCCAGACCCAGGGATGTAGTGAACTGGGTTGTTACTCAAACTGGGTTGTTACTCAATCTGTGGAAGTCAGGGAATTTCAAAATTTTGTCTAAAATCATGGAAAGTCAGAGATTTGATAACATTTCATTGCGAATTTCATTGAAAGTGTGTTCTTCGTGCCACCCCATTAAAAAAGAAAGAAAGAAAAAGAAATTTCATTTAAATTATATTCTTTCTGATATTATCTCATCCAGGGATGTAGTGGACTGGGTTGTTACTCAAACTGGGTTGTTACACAATCTGTAGAAGTCAGGGAATTTCAATATTTTGTCTAAAATCATGGAAAGTCAGAGATTTGATAAAATTTCATTGCGAATTTCATTGAAAGTGTGTTCTGGTATGATGGGAGGGTATACGATGGTACACACCGTATACCTTCTGGATTTTTTTTAAGGAACCTTTCTGTTTCTGAAATAAATAAAGTTTATCGCGTACGCTATAAGTTTATTATACCCTCTGCATCTAGCGTACATGGATGTAAGTCTTCAGTCTCAGGACTGATTTCAGTCTTGAAGGGATTTTTGACTAATAATAAATTAGACCGTATGCAGTGAAATAATAGAAAATTTTCAAGCAAAAACATTTAATTACTTCCTTTTCTTGTAAAAAATTAATTTTTAACTATAATGCAAGACATTGAAATCTTCTAGCCTATCTTTTATTAGTTTTACCTGATACTCAGAAACGTTTTCAGTCTTGGCTTGGATGGACTTCTTTCACCCATGCTAGCGTATACCTTCTGTTTATATTACGACTATACTACTGCTCCCACCAAGTCCAGCATGCACTACACCGCTAAACTAGAATTTTCTTAAATAACACCTGGAAAAGTCGGGAAATTTTAATCTCATGTATGAGCAGCTACCCGTTTGAAATTTTCAGAAAATAAAGAGGGTCATGATCATGAATGAAGTAATCCCTTTTTTGAGTAGATGCGTGGATTTAAAAAAGAATTTCTGCAGTAAAATATATCCGAGTTTCAAGAAATCGATTTTATAATTTAATTGGTGCGGTAACTTTCTTTTAAGCTCACTAGCTTTGTATTTAATATCAAAAGAATCGAAATTATATTGCTTATTTGAAATGTTTGAGTTGCTAAATGTCAAAGGGCACAAGTTCAGGATATGTTTAAAAAACTTAACAGAAAAATGTTGAAAAGCGCATATTGCAATAAATTGGCAAGAATATTCAAAATAAATAAATAAATAAAAAGTTGTTTTATTGACAGATTTTATTTACTACCCGCTAGAGTAGTTAAGATTAAAAAGGTACTTTTTAATTTTTAGTTGCCTTCTTGCGGATTATTTCGAACTTAATTCATTATTTCCATACTTACATCCACTTTATACTTAAATATAATATATACCTACGTGCAGCAACTATCAATGCATGCAACCCCCTTTTGAAGCAAATGAAAGTATTAGTGACTTATGAGGAAGAATCTTCCATACTCCTGATTCAGCTAAAAGTTTCTAAATCTATTAGGTTGATACAAAAGATGTGAATGTTTAATATTTAACCTATATGAAATAGTATATAAAAGTGAATCAGCAATATAATCTCCTTCACTGGTACAGTAATGTTTCTTTCCATGATCAATGTTCTTTTTTTTTTTTCATACTTCACACGATGTTTTTAAGCAATAAGCAATTCTGTCTCTTAAAAAAAAATAAAAAAAAATAAAAGAACCTCACCCCACTCCGTATTTTCTTTTACCCCAAGGGGACTGCAATAATCATAATAGTAATTTAAAAAAATTAAAATCATATATTTATGCTTTTTAAAGATTGAAATCATTTACAAATAGATTATATTTGCTGTTGTTATTCCTTCGCTCAATCTCACAATTCTCTATTTCATTCAGCGTCTGAAGAAGTAGTGTGCATAAAATTAATATTTTGCTCCAAATACGTAGAAATGCATGTAATTCTTGCCTCCCCGTCTTTATTAGTTCCGGCCGTTCGTTAAACGGAAATTTGTGGAAGCGGGCGTGTACAATAATGAGCTAGTTAAGTATATTTTGCCGCCAGTGATTTCTCGGCGGACAAATTATCAACTCTTCTCATGTTGCATAACTCTCTTCCTGAAACTGTCCTAATTGCTTTTGCTAAATTTTAAATCCCACCCATTGCAAATTGCGGGTTATAAAAAATTATTCATTCTATTGGGAGGGGGGGGGGGTAAAAAAACCCTCAATATTGATTTGTGAATTACACAAGAACGAAAAATCATGCGTCAAGCATAGATTATGAAACACTTTCCAACACAGCCAGAAAACTGTAACGAAACTTCATCGTTAAATAAGGTGAAAGAAGAAATGTAAGTAAACAGTTTAGAAAACATATAACACATATAGAAAAATACGGTTTTCGAAATTAACTTCCAGTGTCAAAAAAGTAGTCGAATTATTTTGTGCAGCTCTGTATATGATCAATAGATGTGGATATATAGCATGATTCAATTTAGTTCAGTTAGAATATTCACATTTAGCAATTTTCCCCGATCGATGAAAATGCACTCGAAATCCTTTGTACGGCCCTGTATATTATCCGAAGACTTTTGTACACACGACATATTAAGCTAAAAGACAACTTAAAACTCATCGGCAGAAATTACCAACCGTAAACGACAATGTATCTTTTTCTTTGCATAGCCCTGTATATGAATTTATTTATATTCCGCAAACTTATATTAGTATACTAAATATATTATAGTTCAGCAAGAAAATGCGTAACACAATTAAAAAATACCCAGTAAGCAATTCACTCCCATAGTCTGTAATACTTACGGATTCCCTTGTGTAGCCCTGTATTATGAACAACCGAGTTTTTAAATACACACGTACGATGAAAAAATTTATTTAAACTTAAAAACACAAACCAAAGTTGAAAACGCCCTTATCACACATAGACTGTAAATATCGCACATGTACTGTAACTGATATCTTTTGTGTGTTCCTGTAAATAAATGCAATGCACACCATACTTTCAAGAGACCAATTTATAGTGAACCTCAGTAATGCATATAATTTTCATTATGTTTGAAATAGTGAAATATCACTAAATTACACTGCCAACGATTTTTCCCCATAGAACAATGTGTAACAGAATTCTTCTGTTTGACTCTGTAAATGAATAATTAATGCTTTGCGCCCCCATATTCTTCAAAAAGCATGTTTTAATGCGCTTCACAATTATATATCAATTTCATCATGTTTTAAATGACGTAGCATCATCAAAATGCACTTAAAACGATTATTTCCCATTGACTGTAATGCAACGGAATACTTTTGACTGTCCCTGTAAAAAAACTATAAGTGCTACACACTTCCGTTGAAATAGCAAATATGCTATAGTAAACGACAATAATAACATACAGAAATTTCAGGGCGATCCGAGTATTATTACGCGAGTTAGAGCAGACGGCCAGACAAACCGAAGTCATAAACACTTTTCAACTAGGTTGGAAAGAGTTAAAAAGATTTTGTACACTAAACAAAGGTTTTAAAAAATATTCTTTGCTGTTTCAAATGTATATCGAATTGTTAAACATTGGTAGAGGTGTTTGTTTTTGGGTACCTCTATTTCAGAATAGTAATCTTCATATTTAATCGCAGAATATTGCGATTAAATAAGGAACAGTGGTACTAAAAATATATATTTATTAGTTTATCATTATCTTTCTTTCGTCAGATATAGCTCTGCCCTCCTGTTTAAGTTAATTTTTTAACATATAAACGTAAAAAGAAAAAGAGAATTAAAAGTTGTCTTGAACGAAAGGGTTTCAGCATTACCGCCTTCCTGACGAAAAATCCCTTTTAACTTAGTGTTTAATTATTTTAAATCATTTGAAGAAAAAAAAATAATTCTTCAAAATTATGGGATAATGTCTACGGTAAGCCCATTTGTCCCAAAGTTTGGACGTAAAACACAATCTCAAAACTTCTTCTATTGACAATAAATTAAATGGATTTTGTGGGATACAAAGGTTTGAATGCACATTTGAATGGTATTGGCTGTTGTTATTCCTTCAATTAATTTCATTATCCGTTACTTTATTCAGCTATTGAAGAAGAGGTCATCATAAAATTAATATTTTATTCCAAATAAGTATAGAAACGCACGTAATTGTCTTTATTATAGTTCCAGCCGTTCGTTAAACGGAAATTTGTGGAAACGGACGTGTACAATAATGAGCTAGTTAAGTATATTTTGCCGCCAGTGATTTATTAGGGGATCATTCGACAAACTATCAACTATTCTCATGTTGCATATGACTCTTTCCGAAACTGTACTAATTGCTTTTGGTAAATTTAAAATACCGCGAATTGCGGGTTATAAAAAGTTATTCATTCTAGAAAAACGCTGAATATTAATTTGTGCTACAATTTGTCAAAGGATTTCGTACGCTATAAAGGTCTAAAATTGATTTTTCAATTTGTATTTATTTTATTTGTAACATTGGTTAAAGAAAGTGGGATGGCACTGTCGAAAAAGTTTTTTTTTTTTTTTTTTTTTTTTTTTTTTGCGATAGAGTAGCTAACTTATATATATTAGGGATGAGATTTCTCCGACTTTTTGCGTACCGATATAATCTTAGAGAAAATGTTATTCTATTAAATCGAAGAATGTTCCGATTAAATAAAAAAACATTTTCTCTAAGATTATACTGGTATGCAAAAAGTCGGAGAAATCTCATCCTTGATATATATACAGTGTAACTCTGTTAATACGAAAAGGAAGCAGGGGTCGATCCAGGAAAAATTTGAGGCCTATCTAGGTGTCCCTTCACAAAAATCCATCTAATAAAACAGGCGCATTCACAAAATTCCTCTTGATAAAAAAGGCCTCTTCACAAAATTCCATTCCATAAAAACATACTCTCCATTAATTATCTTTTTATTTTGTTAGGTTTTAAAATGTGTAATTTGTAAAGAAAACAAATTCACTATAAATGAAAACTTTAGCAGAAGGATTTAAAGAAGTTATTATTATTAAATGCTTGGTTTGGATTTGAGTAGCTGGATTTCAACTTTCGTAACAAAATGTTATTTTTCACAAAAATATCATAAATTTCACAAAAATAATGATAAATTTCACAAAAATAACTTTTACTTTTCGCAAAATGGGCCCCAAGAAAAAAAAAACTGCATCAACCTCTGACAAGATAATTAAAAAAGTCCTCGTATTAACTGTTACTCGTAATGCCCGTGATAATAATAATAGATGATTGATAAAATAGGCACCTTCACAAAATTCCATTCCCTAAAAACATACTATCCATTAATAATTTTTATTTTGTTAGGTTTTAAAATGTGTAATTTGCAAATAAAACAAATTCACCAGAAATGAAAACTTTAGCAGGAAGATTTAAAGAAGTTATTAATATTAAATGCTTGGTTTGAATTTGAGTAGCTGGATTTCATCTTTCGTAACAAAATGATATTTTTCACAAAAATATAATATATTTCACAAAAATATGATAAATTTCACAAAAATAACTTTTATTTCACAAAATGGACCCCAAGAAAAATAAAAATCCGTCATCAACCCATGGCAAGATAATTAAAAAAGTTTTCGTGTTAACCGTTATTTGTAATGCCCGTGATAATAATAATAGATGATTGATAAAATAGGTCCCTTCGCAAAGTTCCATTCCCTAAAAACATACTCTCCATTAATAATTTTTATTTTGTTAGGTTTTAAAATGTGTAATTTGCAAATAAAACAAATTCACCAGAAATGAAAACTTTAGCAGGAAGATTTAAAGAAGTTATTAATATTAAATGCTTGGTTTGAATTTGAGTAGCTGGATTTCATCTTTCGTAACAAAATATTTTTCACAAAAATATAATATATTTCACAAAAATATGATAAATTTCACAAAAATAACTTTTACTTTTCACAAAAATAACTTTTACTTTTCACAAAATGGGCCCCAAGAAAAAAAAAACCCTGCATCAACCTACGGCAAGATAATTAAAAAAGTTTTCGTATTAACCGTTACTCGTAATGCCCGTGATAATAATAATAGATGATTGATAAAATAGGCTCCTTCACAAAGTTCCATTCAATAAAAACATACTCTCCATTAATAATTTTTATTTTGTCAGGTTTTAAAATGTGTAATTTGCAAAGAAAACAAATTCACCAGAAATGAAAACTTTAGCAGGAAGGTTTAAAAAAGTTATTATTATTAAATGCTTGGTTTGGATTTGAGTAGAAGGATTTTATTTTTCGTAACAAAATGATATTTTTTACAAAAATATAATACATTTCACAAAAATATGATAAATTTCACAAAAATAACTTTTACTTTTCACAAAATGGGCCCAAGAAAGAAAAAAAAACCCTGCATCAACCCATGGCAAGATAATTAAAAAAGTCTTCGTATTAACCGTTAGTCGTAATGCCCATGATAATAGCAATAGATGATTGATAAAATAGACCCTTTCACAAAATTTCATTCCCTAAAAACATACACTCCATTAATGATTTTTATTTTGTTAGGTTTTAAAATGTGTAATTTGCAAAGAAAGCAAATTCACCAGAAATGAAAACTTTAGCAGGAAGTTTTAAAGAAGTTATTATTATTAAATGCTTGGTTTGGATTTGAGTAGCTGGATTTCATCTTTCGTAACAAAATGATATTTTTCACAAAAATATAATATATTTCACAAAAATATGATAAATTTCACAAAAATAACTTTTACTTTTCACAAAAATAACTTTTATTTCACAAAATGGGCCCCAAGAAAAATAAAAACCCTGCATCAACCCATGGCAAGATAATTAAAAAAGTTTTCGTGTTAACCGTTATTTGTAATGCCCGTGATAATAATAATAGATGATTGATAAAATAGGTCCCTTCGCAAAGTTCCATTCCCTAAAAACATACTCTCCATTAATAATTTTTATTTTGTTAGGTTTTAAAATGTATAATTTGCAAAGAAAACAAATTCACCAGAAATAAAAACTTTAGCAGAAGGATTTAAAGAAGTTAGTATTATTAAATGATTGGTTTGGATTTGAGCAGCTGGATTACATCTTTTGTAGCAAAATGCTTTTTTTCACAAAAATATAATACATTTCACAAAAATATGATAAATTTCACTTTTCACAAAATGGGCCCCAAGGAAGGAAAAAAAAAACCCTGCATGTAGCCCTGTCAAGATAATAAACAAAGTCCTCGTATTAACCGTTACTCGCAATACCCGTGATAATAATAAAAACACACTAATAACTAAACTAATTACGACTATTAATTGCTCTATTTATCTCAATGCTAAAATTAACTTAATATCATAAAGTTAACATAAAATATTCAGTTTTACCTTGTACAGAGTTATTTCCTTTAGATGGGCCTTTTATTTACAAAAAATCACAAGACTGAAGTCAAAGCCTCTAAAGATTTGTAATTCAAAAGCACATGAACAACGTACAGTAATGCAACTGATCACTTCCCTTTTCCCAGAAAAAACTCGGCTAGCATTGCAATAGTCATTGCAATTTCTGAGGTAATCATTACACATATCCTTTTCCTTTTAACAATGCAGTAAGAGACATGGAAAGGCTGGTTAATATGGCCCAGAATCAGTATTTAAATAAATAAATAAATAAAGATTTCCTTCTATGATTCTTCCTTTCCATGGCTCAGTTTTAAATCTCACAAAGAGGCGGTATTTCAAACGTTCTTATCTTCCCCTTCTGTCTTTCATTTTTTAAGACCTCGGGATATTTTTATGCATTTTCTTGGGTGGAGGTATCCTTGAAGGTGGGCATTCTATCCTGGTAAAACTGATATATTACTACATTTTGATAGATAGTTAAAATATAGAAATATCGCTGAGAGAGAACAGTGTTCGATAAGAAACATTCTTAAAGCAGGATAAGAAAAGAGGTTCGATAAGAAAGGATTGTTAAAAGTACGGCAGAAACCCTACTTTTCCCCGAAAATCACATTGAATTGAACAGATTGCTCGTATTAGCTGTGTTCCTGCTTTTGTAGCTCGTAAAAAGCGTAAAAATCTCAATATAGTTTCAATAATCATTCGGTACTTTCGTGTTATAGCGATGCCAAGTGACCAAGATTTACCGCCAATTTATAAAGCATATATGACATTATAATAATATATGATGTATATAACATTTCGTTATACATTTTTTGAATCCTTCAAGTGTGTAAATTGCTGCTCTAAAGCAGTTTCGTAATATTCCAATTCCTTACAATATTTTTTGCTCATTGAATGTAACGCTATTGTAAAGCTTTAAACGTGTTTTTCTCGAAACCATTATTTCAAACTGGGCGGCCATTTTTCTCGAGAACTATTCGACCGATTTCCTTCATTTTTTCTTTAAAAGAAAGCTAATAATTTTTCATGGAGCTTATACCACCGAAAAATATAATTTTCATTGATTAATTACTTTTTTAAGCTCGCAAAAGAGGCGAAAAAATGACATTTTTTTGTTTAAATGACCGCCATTTTTTTTTCAAAATCCAATTTAAACTAAATGTTGGCATAGACTCCAGAAAATTTAATGCCTTTTCATAAATTGGCGACCAAATTTCTTTCAGAGGCTTGTGAGTGAAGTAAAACGGTCGCCCAATCGGCGCGCACCTGCAGGTCTACTCCCCACCGCTTTGTGCTACGTCATTGTTCTTATCATCCTCTGGCCAGTGTTTATCTATTGTTCACCATCCCGCCCTCTGTCACGCTTACCGATGGGTTTTGTAATTTTTTTAATTACCTCAATAAAGGGGACTGGGAGGAACATCTCTGCTCTACTGACTTGGTTCCTAGTTTGAACTATCCCTCTCGGGCAGTAAAGACTTACTATTCATTTTTTCGCAGACTAAAATTTAAATATATAAGTAAAATGTCAATAAATATAATGCAACAAGTTCGAAGATTACATCTCTTTTCTTTGTAACTATAAAAAAAAAAAAAAAATCGCGTGAATTTTAGGTTGAAGCAGTAGAATCTCCTCCTAAATCAAAGATTAATAGTTTAGCTATCATTCGTATAAATTAAAACTATATTTAATAAATTTAAAACCCTTTTATTAATTTATCAAAAAACTTGGTGGGTGGGGGTGGAGTTATGTACAAAGGATAGTTAATGGATCCATGTTCAATTACAATAAATATTCTTTTATCGTTGTTATTGTTAAACACTGTTGTTCCCCATCTTTCCGAATTCCTCACGTAGCATGATTTTCGAATTGTTGATGTTCGGATTCAGCCTGTAATCACTGCTCTCAAATGCTAAATATCCCGCCAGATAAATGATCAGCCGCAAAGGGTTTGGTTGCCATGAAGTGGACTGAAAATTTAGAGAGTGAAATCAGTGACGACGTTTAAACTGCCAAAGCCCCAAAGCATCATTCATCTCTTGGCTCGGGATTCCACGTTCCCTTCTAATTGCGAATACCGACATGAAAGATTTTTCTCCAGTTTAATTATAACAACAGATTCACTGGAAGTGTTCAGGGCGCTTCAGAAAGATAAAAGGATTTATTTTTCATCTTATTTAACACTTTATGTTTAAAAATTACTAGTTAAGAAAAACCCGCCTCAATAACCCCCCCCCCCTCCCCCCTTCATCCTCTGAGTATTTGAAGATAAATTTAAAAAATATATATTCAACAATTATACGATATTTAGAAAGGATTCGTTCATTAAAACTGATTTATAAAATCGGTAGTTATAGGCCTTTATATAAGTTTTTTTGTACAGCATTTAGATTAAGATATATTGGTTTTTGAAATCTCTCAATCCATTTGAAACAATAAAATTAAATGAGTCAATCAACTATCTTTGCACCTATTTTTGTCACCAGTGCTTAATTTGCGCTTGAGCTCACTGGGAGCTCAGCTCTTGTACTTGTTTGTTTTTAGGAATATTTAAATATTGGTCGGAATTCACCGGAGCTTATAAATACTGCGTGCCGAAAAAAAAAAAAAAAAAAAAGAAAGAAAGAAATTAATCTCTGCTTAAACTGCAAAACTTTTAAATAATTCTCAATATCTTTTTTTTTTTTTTTTTTGGGGGGGGGGGGGGGGGGGAGACAATTATAGACTTTTAATAGAGCGAAACATGGTAAAAAAAAAAAAAAAAAAACTGCTGGTTAACAACGTATCTATAATTTTATTTATTAATCTAGTGAAATGCGGAATGAAATTTTGAATAATCAGGGATCTCTATTTACAAGAAATTTGGGTCCTTTAAAGGAACCGTCACAATTTTTTCATCGTAAGACAGGACCCTTCACAAAATTCTTTGTCTTCAAAAAAATACTTCCTCGAAAAATTTCATATAAAAAACAAAGTCTTCACCTATTTAATTATCTTAACACATGCGCATTAGGAAACGGGAATTCTCGTTTTTAGAACACCATTGACTAAGGGCGTGGTTTCTACATTAGAGAAAATGCATTTATATCATATTGTCTAACATTTTTTTTTTAGACTGTAAGATATTTTATAATAAATCTGTATATTGAATGATATTTATTGATGCATATAAACTTGATACATTTATTTAAAAAACAATTTATGAAATACTTTCAGAAGAGGGTGCATCTTCTATTGTTTTAAAACCCAGATTTTCATAAAAACATACCGATGCGAATGTGTTAACCCTTTCCGGCACAGACAAATTCTGTTCGTAAAATGAGAAATTGCTGACTGACACCGGAATTTACAAACGGCTTTTTTAGAAAATAAGAACTCCTTATTTTAAGCTTTTATTGTAAAAACAAAATTTTATTAAAATATTCTTGGTGCCATATGCAAGTTTGGAATTAAAATTAGGTGTGCTCAGAATGGGACCACTGTGCCGGAAAGGGTTAAAATAAAATCAGGCCTGTCAAAAACAGCTGTAATAACCAAATATCACACACACACACATATAATATGAGGGGATACAAGTGACAAAATTTCGATATGGAGTAAATTGAGGTCAAAGTATTGAGTCAATAGTAATTGACTGAAATAAATATGAAACTGTTGCTTATTTCATAGTGGTTTTTGAACTCTTATTTCATTAACTGTGTAAAGAAGGTGGAGTATATTTATTATTAATCAATATTGATAACAAGGGGTACAAGTTTCGAATGCTTAAGTAGTTGACCTCCAGTACGCAACACACAATTAAAAAATCACTTACATTCCTTTACGCACAAACAGCCTTATTTCCAGATCAGTATTTTCAATTTTGTCACTTACTTATACCCCTTGGTCTCTGGGGTTCTCATATATAATGTAAATTTGTGCGTATAAAATTATGTATCTAAATTTAATACATTTTATATATTTATTCATTAAAACAGGACCCTTTTAAAATTAAATTGTATAAACATAGGGACCTGAATTTAATGCTAATTCAAATTCACAAAATCCTGATTTAGATTTTTCACAAATATAAACAGCTGTTCACAATTCTCACAAAAACAGGACCCTGTGAGAGAAGTCTGGACAGGCCCGTCATAATTATTTATATATTTTTTTTTTAAGTGATAATAATAATAATAAAATTGCTTAGCTCATCTTTGGTGTAAAAAGTAGTTGATTGTCTCAAATAAATTGTGGTTTTATCTCTAAATGAATTTTTTTTTCATTGTAAAAATTTCCAGTAACATCTTTCAAAAGCATTAAAACTTATCTGTACGTAAAATGGTCCAGAAAATATTCCATTTTTAAAGATAATTAGCCTTTTCTGGTCTTTCTAAACATGGTTAAGCAAAGTATTTTCCATAAAATTAAAAAATTTATATTATTAGTAGATGTTTTAAATGAATTTTTAAATCAAATTTTTTTATTTTAAAAATGCTGTAAATAAAGCAAGAAATAATTACATTATAGCACAGTTTTGCCTCTTTCTGACTGTTGCTCATTGCATAAAATCGTTGAGCGGAAATTTTGTATTTGAATTTACGATACCATGGAGAATGAAACCATAGTGAATATTGGAGCAAATTTAGTATTAACACGTTCGCTACCGAGAACGCATACGTGGCGTCGTCGCTTGGTCACTTTTTGACATTCCATTTTTAATCCAAAATTACGAATTCATACCGGAAATTTTGAAAGAAGAATTTTTATTTTGAGTAATCATGAAATGTCTGTTATTAAATAAGACTCTTAGTATTTTCTGGTAATTTTTTGAATTTGTCAAACAATCTCGAAAAAAAATCTCGACTTTCGTCTAACGGTCAGGGAAAAGAAAATCAGATTTCGCCAAACGGTCGCAAAACAAAATCCTGAATTTCTTTAATCGGTCACGAATTTTATGAAACTGTCACGGAAAAATCTGCGAAACTGACTACAGTCGAAAGCGAAAGAAAGTTGCGAATCTCGTCAATACTTCGCCAAAGAAAACTGAAAATTTTGTCAATTTCTGGTGAAAGAAAACTTCAGATTTCGCCAATCACTCGCGGAATAAAACCGGAAATTTCATTAGTCATTTGCGGAAAAAAATCGCGAATTCGTCAAACAATAGCGGAAAAAATCGGGAATTTTGTCAAACGGTCACGGAAAAACTGTCAAAGAAGAATCCACAAATTTCGTCAATCGTTTGCGAAAGAAAGCTGCAAATTTCGCCAAACGGTCGCGAAAAGAAGTCGTAAATTTTTTTAATCGGTCGCAAAAAATAGCGAATTTCATCAGTTAGTCGCAAATTTCATGAAACTGTCACAGAAAAATACGTAAATTTTGTCAATCGTTCGTGAAAGAAAACCGCGAATTTCGTTAAATGATCGCGGAAAAAATCATGAATTTCCTCTGTC
The DNA here is from genome assembly GCA_963931845.1 of Maratus michaelseni. Classification (NCBI taxonomy): domain Eukaryota; kingdom Metazoa; phylum Arthropoda; class Arachnida; order Araneae; family Salticidae; genus Maratus; species Maratus michaelseni. Next base: position 191,441,792 of record OZ007590.1, read on the forward strand.
GATCACAAAAATGGTGAATTTCGTCAATCGCTCGCGAAAGAAAACCGTCAATTTTCGCAATCGCTCTCGAAAGAAAATGCGAATTTCGCCAATTATTCGTTGAATAAAACTTCGAATTTCACAAATTTGTCGCGAAAGAAAATAGCGAATTTTGTCAGTAGGTCGAAGAGAAAATCGCGACTTTCGTCAAACGGTCTCAGAAAAGATTGTAAATTTCGTCAAACGGTCTCAGAAAAGATTGCAAATTTCGTCAAACAGTTGCAGAGAAAATTGCGAATTTTCTCAGTCGGTCGCCAAAAAAAAGAAAATAATAATAATGAATTTTGTCGATAGGTCGCGAATTTCGTGAGACTGTCACTGAAACATCTGCGAATTGCACCAATCACTCGCGGAATAAAACTGTAAATTTCATCAATCGGTCGCCTAAAACAATCGAGGATTCGTCAAAATCGCGACTTACGTCATATGGTCGCAGGGGAAAAAAATTGAAAAATCGCCAAACGATCGCAAAAAAATCGTGAATCTCCTCAATCGGTCTAAAAAAATAGTGAATTTTGTTAATCGGCCGCAAATTCTTGAAATTGTCACGGAAAAATCTGCGAATTCCGTTAATCGCTCGCGAAAGAAAACCGCGAATTTCCGCAATCGGTCGCGAAAGAAAACTGCGAATTTCGTCAATCGCTCTCGGAAAGAAACCGCTATTTTTTATCAATCTGTTTCGGAATAAAAATCGCGAATTTCGTCAAGCAATTGCGGAAAAAATACAAATTTCGTCAAAATGCCGCCAACAAAATTGTGTTTTTTGTCAAACGGACGCGGAGAAAAATCATAACTTTTGTGAAACAATCGCGAGAAAAATCGTAAATTTCACCAATCGGTCACTAAATTTGCAATTTTTTTCTTCTAAAAATGTCCAATAATGATTTTCTGCCAAGTCCCAACGAGACTTACAATGTTCTATCTTTCTCTACCATATGAATGTTAGAATTAATGTTAAATTTATTTTATTAAAATCTAAAATGTAATAAAACTCCTCTGTATTTCTTGCATATATATATTTATATTGATTTTTATAGGTATAGTTTTCGCCATGCTAATAAATAGTAAAATTCATTGAATCTGTTGTTTGATTACCTCAATTGATTTAAAATGTTGTGAACTAAAGAAAAAATATGTATTTACTAAATAGCATAAATTTTCATTTTGCATGATGCATTACAGCATTAAAAGTTTTAGGGGAAGTATTTAACAAGGGGAAAAAATTTGTTTTCCTCCATTTTTCAAGCTAGTTGAAAAATATTAATGATTTTAATTTGTTTTGATATCCAATCTCTATCCTCCAATTTTTATAAAATTGCAAAAATCTTTATGAATTTTTAAAATTTGGGGTGGGTTTCTTTTAAAAATAATTAGTATAATTATGAATGTATTTTAAAATCACTCTGAAAATTTGATTACATTTTCCTGGTGCTATTTTGTAAGTTCTGAATTTTAATGGTATTACTTTTTTTCAAATTTATTGGGGCTTATTTAAGTGGTTTTATACATATAATGTGATAGTGTTTGATTGTGGATACAGAGCTGATACAAAATTTAAGTCATAAGTTGCATATTGATATTTGATATCAGTTTCCAGTCTCTGTATTCAAAATTTCATGTATCCATAAATTGATCTACCGGTAATTACTTTTCTAACTATTATGTATATAGGTAAAACCTATTACGTGTTTAGTTACGTGTTTAGTATTATCGTGTTTAGTTACTGTAAAAATATATTGAAATATTATGTGTACAAAAACATACAAAGTATGCTGCATTTACGTAAAATAAGCATTTATTTTTATTTGACTAACAATGTGATTTTTAATGTTTAGATGATTAACATTTATATTCTCTAAAATAATGAGATTTCCACAAAACAAGCCACGTAGGAGCAAAAATTCAAAGACATTTTATTGTTACATACTTATGTGATATATTGTTAGTAAAACAATATTTTTCTTGGGGGGGGGGGGGGGAATTTGATCCGAGTTTTTGTTGTTGGTTTTTTTTCTTCTTTTTAACCATTGGGAAAATGGTTGTTGTTTTCGGTCGAGAGTGGACCTCTTCACGTCGTAAGAATTTTTAACAAAATTCTGGAACTTTAGAAGAATTTTTCTTTGAATAGGCAATAGAAATGCATAAAATCGTTACAAAAATGTTAAAGTTACAAAAAGGATAGATGCAAATTATCAGATATGAAAAAAAGCCGAATTCAAAAATTGACGTCGAATGAGAAATCGTCTTATAATTTTTTTTTCTGTTTTCATTAATGTATTGTAAATTTGGTACTTTCGTGTTATAGCGCCCCCCAAGGATGAATCCCAAACGAACAAGATTTATCGCCAAATTATAAAGCATGTATGACATTATAAAAAATATACGAGGGGTGATCCAAAAAACAGTTTACAAGGCAAAGGAAAAAGTATTTATTAACAATAGAAACAAGATACAAATGGCAATCAAGAGACACATCTGGCCTTTACTTTTCCACATAGTCGCCAAACCTGTTTAGGCATTTGTCAGAACGTTCGACCAACTTATTTATCCCGTCTTAGTAGTAATCAGGGCCCTGCTCATTGAGCCATTTCTCGGCAGCTGTTTTCACTGCATCGTCTGAGGTGAACCGTGTTCCGGATAAGTTTCACTTCAACGCCGGAAAAAGGAAATAGTCCTTTGGAGCCAAATCGGGGCTGTATGGGGGGTGATTCCAGACCTCCCACTTGAACCTTTGCAGCAATTCCTGAGTCTGGCGAGTTGTATGGGGCCTGGCATTTCATGCAGAAGAATGACGCCTTTGCTCAGTAATCCAGGCCGTTTGCGTCGGATGGCTTCACGCAATTTCGTTAAGGTGGCACAATAACGATCGGCATTAATGGTATGGCCACGCTCCAAATACTCGATTCGGATAACAACAGTCGTATCCCAGAAAACGGTTGCCATCACTTTACCGGCAGAGGGTGTGTTAACCTTAAGAGGTGTGTTTAAGACCTTAAACTTCTTCCTCGTCGGTGATCCAGCGTGTTTCCACTCCATCGTGGCTGTTTTGGATGCGGGGGTGAAGTGATGAAGCCATGTTTCATCTCCGGTAACGATGCGATCAATGAAGTGTTGGCCGTCTGAATGGTATCGCTGCAGAAATGTGAGGCTGCATATCATTCGAGTGGCCTTATGCTCCGCGGACAACGCACGTGGAACTCAGCGGGCACAAACTTTGGAATATCGCAACTCATCGGTTACGATACGCTGAACGTTACCATAACTCAGGTCCAACTCTGAGGCAATCTCACGCACGGTTACTCGTCGATCCCTTTGGATGATTTCTTCAACACGTGCCGTGTTGATATCCGTCCTTGAAGAACTTGGACGGCCGCTCGCTTCCATATTGCGGTTTTCCACATTCTCCCTGCCCGCTTAATAAGAACGGCACCATTTCGCTACCTGTTGTCTACTCATTGCTTTGTCCCCGTATACCTCAACGATTTGTCTGTGAATTTCGGATGCGGCCACATTCTTGGCCCATAAGAATCGAATTACGGCTCGCACCTCTATGCGAGATCACTTTTCTAGACGTCACGTCGTGCATTACTGTCGCTCTTAAGTGTCTGCGTACTGAGCTACTTACTCGTAGACCCGCTGTAAGACAACTAGCGCCATCTGTCAACCACCCTGGGTGGAAATATTCGCTCCACAATTATTACGTTTCAAATGCTTCTGCTTGTAAACTTTTTTTTGGATCGACCTACGTATATATATATATATAACATTTCTTGACGTATGTGGCCAAGTTATAGTCATATATGATGCATATATTATGTATATATATGGCATGTGTATATGATGTATATACGACATATAAGACGTAAATAATTTGTGTATAATGACGTATATGGCACATATAGGAGTGTTTGGAATATATATATATATATATGCGTATATAGGATGTACATATAAGCTTTGCGATGATCTTGGCGAAATCATAACTGCAGCCTTGGCATAATCATAATTGTGGGGGCCGCTATAGCACGAAAGTACGGTTTATTTATTTATTTATTTATTTATTTATTAAGCTTTCGGAACATTTTCCCAATGGTTATTCTAATTTGTTAAATTATATATATATATATATATATATATATATATATATATATATATATATACAGGGTGATTCATAAAAGATGGGCAGAACTTTAAGGGGTTATAGTACACTTAAAGACAAATAATATTAAATAGGAGACTAAGGGTCCCAGACGTATTCCCAAGGAGATAGGGGGCATTAAAGTTTAGGGTCCGAAATTTCAAATGATTATAAAACATGGAAAAATTGGTCGATTCGTTTGCGGTTTTTGCAAAAAATTTTCTTTATGCCAGTATTTTCTTGAAATAAAATTTTAAAGTTCAATTTCAAAAAATGCCGATAGGGGGCGCTTTAGACTTTGGAGTAACAAACAACTATTTTTTAACGTTATTTTTTGTATTTCTTTAAATGATTTCGAAAGCTTAGACTTAAACTAAAAACTACTAGACTTTTTGATCTAAAAATCTGAGTCCTAACGAGTAGTTAAGTAGCGTAAACTGAAATTTGAAATTTGAAACCCTTCTCCCCCCAGAACAAAAATCAGTTATTCCCGATCTTTGTGTCGTAGATTAGGCTCTAACTACTGCCGCGTTTTGCTAAAATTATTCTTTATGTCAGTATTTTCTTGAAAATAAATTTTAAAGAAAATTTTCAAAAAATTCCGATAGAGGGCGCTTTAGACTTTGGAGTAACGAACAACTATTTTATACCGTTATTTTTTGTGTCTCATTAAATGCTTTCTAAAGCTTAGACTTAAACTTAAATTTTCAGCTCAAAATCTGAATCGCTGAGCGTGGTTCAGTAGCGAGGGGAGGGGGTTCAAATTTCAACTTCTGAACATAGTTCAGTTTGCACTACTTAACCATGCCCAACGATTCTGTGCTGTGATACGAGGCAAAAATACAACTTTCGTCAAGGACTGCATAGTCGGAATTCACTCATAAAGGCACTGGCACAGTTGGAAACGTCGCTCATGCAAACGTTAAAGCTCCATTCCTGACGCTAGTCACCGGGTGAAGAAGGAAACAGAAAGTATGCAAATGTCAAATGGGGAAGAAGAAGAACACGTATGCAAAATTTCGACACGATTCAGGCATAAAAACCACTGAACGGTGAGTCAAGTGTAAGTCGCTGTAGTAATGAATCGGAAGATGGTGCCCTTCACGAATAAGGAAAAGGCTGAGATGCATTTAATTTACGGAGCGGCAGATGGAAATGGTGCAGAGGCACAACGAATGTACGGAGAGCGATTTCCTAACAGGCGGTTGCTTAACCGCAAAACTTTCGAGCGCTTGCACAGACAGTTGTGTGAGACGGGATCATTTCTCGCTTCCCGGTCGAATGCAGGTCGTGCAAAAAAGGACGAATCAGTAGTTGTTGCAGAAGCCATTCTGGATGTAGTAGCGGCGCAGCCAAGTACAAGTACACGAACAGTGGCTAGCCAGGTGGATACCTCACAGTCCACGACTTGGAGGGTACTGAAGGATGAACATTTGCTCCCGTTTCATGTGCAACGAGTCCAGAAACTGTCTCCAGGGGATTATCCAAATCGTATTGAATTCGCCCGCTGGTTTCTGCAGCAGAACGCGCTAAATCCACATTTTGGACGAACTGTGCTTTTCACCGATGAATGTACCTTCACACGTGAAGGTACATTTAACACACACAATGCACATGTATGGGCGGATGTCAATCCACATGCTACGTATCCACATGCTCATCAGAGACGCTTTTCCATCAATGTTTGGGCAGGAATCCTCGGAGACCACCTAATCGGACCGTACCTTCTTCCTGAACGCCTCAACGGTAAAACATACCTCACATTTCTGCAACATGTGCTGCCAGACCTGTTAAACGTTGTTCCTCCACGCATCCGGCGGGTCATGTGGTTCCAGCACGATGGAGCGCCAGCCCATTACGTACGAGACGTCCGCAACTATCTGGACATCACATTTCCGAACAGATGGATTGGTCGAGGTGGTCCTGTTGCTTGGCCTGCTCGCTCGCCAGATCTTTCACCCCTCGATTTCTTTTTTTGGGGACGATTGAAGGCTCTTATGTATGAGACACCCATTGAATCCCCCGAGGAACTGGTCGCCAGACTTTCCGCCGCTGTAGGGGAAGTGCTCGAAAAGCCTGATGTTTTCGCGAATGTTCGCCGTTCCATTCGTCGCCGTTGTTCTGCGTGCATAACCTCTGGTGGTCACAATTTTGAACATTTATTGTGATTACATGTTAATAAATATGTTTTGGTAACATAATCCTAATTTGTGTCTTTTTACCTCGTATCACAGCACACAATGTGTGGACATGGTAAACTGAACTGTGCTCAGGAGTAGAAATTTCAAACCCCTCTCCCCAGAAACTTAACCACGTCTAACGATTCAGATTTTGGGCTGAAAATTTAAGTCTAAGCTTTAGAAAGCATTTAATGAGACACAAAAAATAACGGTATAAAATAGTTGTTCGTTACTCCAAAGTCTAAAGCGCCCTCTATCGGAATTTTTTGAAAATTTTCTTTAAAATTTATTTTCAAGAAAATACTGACATAAAGAATAATTTTAGCAAAACGCGGCAGTAGTTAGAGCCTAATCTACGACACAAAGATCGGGAATAACTGATTTTTGTTCTGGGGGGAGAAGGGTTTCAAATTTCAAATTTCAGTTTACGCTACTTAACTACTCGTTAGGACTCAGATTTTTAGATCAAAATTTAAGTTTAAGTCTAAGCTTTCGAAATCATTTAAAGAAATACAAAAAATAACGTTAAAAAATAGTTGTTTGTTACTCCAAAGTCTAAAGCGCCCCCTATCGGCATTTTTTGAAATTGAACTTTAAAATTTTATTTCAAGAAAATACTGGCATAAAGAAATTTTTTTGCAAAAACCGCAAACGAATCGACCAATTTTTCCATGTTTTATAATCATTTGAAATTTCGGACCCTAAACTTTAATGCCCCCTATCTCCTTGGGAATACGTCTGGGACCCTTAGTCTCCTATTTAATATTATTTGTCTTTAAGTGTACTATAACCCCTTAAAGTTCTGCCCATCTTTTATGAATCACCCTGTATATATATATATATATATATATATATATATATATATATATATATATATATATATATATATATATATATATATTGTTATTTTTGTCTTATATATAAAAATGATAATTAACTATTTAATATTCTTACATTATTTGCTTCTGAACAGAATACATGGAAACCAAACTCTACATTTGGGTGAAATAATGTTAATCTATTAAAAGACCACACAAGTTGACAGGTAGTCGTTTCGTACAAAACTCATGTATGAAAATACAATACATTGTAGAAAATACTATAAAGCGTTTTATACGAAAATATGAACAAATACTGACGAAATATAAACTATAAACACCGTATTGTTGAGGTAATATTGACCAAGATACAGCCAATATGAACAAAATATTGGCCCAGTGTTGTTTTGGTTGTAGGGATATTGCTGACTTTTTTATTTTCTTTGAAAAATCTCAACAAAACCACAATTGTTTTTTTAAAAACTTTGATTCATATGCTCGAATTTATATAAGAAGTACTGATTTACTAACGCCTAATATAATTATTTTATTGTATTCGGTATCTATATTGAGTTTTTTTTTAATTTTAATTTAAATAAATAAATAGTAATAATAAAAAGAGAGTCTTTATGTACTTACTTAATGCAGAGATAAATACCAGAAACTTTTGTACTCATATTAGTAAATGTTGACTATTCTGATTGAATATCATCATACTAAACAGAATCTTACTTATTTGTTAGAAAACATTTTGCTGCAATTAGGATTAGTTAGTTCATCATAAACACATTGTAATATTTCCTAGTTGATCTTTAAAATAAATAAATATACTAGGGGATCTAACCCGGGCTTCCCGGGTTACAGAAGATATGTGAAAACCATTTTTTTCTAAATTGAAAATTCTAATGAATTTGTTTACATTTAATATAATTTTTAGATTGCTTAACAGCACCAAAAAGCATTTTTTTAATATGAAAAATATCCATAACGTATTAAAATAAAGTTTTGAAATGCATTAAAATCTATACTTTCGTATTAGCCACATGTCAGGAGACGAAGAAATCGCCAAGGATTTCGCTACTTACAACAGGCTTTTTGATTGTGATAATTTCAGTGGTTTAAGTGCGTAGCTCGATTACATGTCTGTTAAATTTGAGTTTTATTTATATTATTTTATTTATTTATGTATTTATTTATTAATGAAGTTTTAATTTCGTTATGAAATATTAGCCAGAAACAAATGTTGCAGCATTTATATTGTTTTAAGTGTAGACGGATTAATCTTTTATAATCGGGCTGCACCAACGCCCCCTAGATAAGAAAGCCTTTTGACACTCGTCACGAAAACGTCATACCAAGCAGGCAAAACAAAGAAAAAAAAATCGAACAACTCGCATGTTTCGATTTCGATGGCTCGTGGAATTATTAACTATTAGTCATAAACTATAATTATTAATTGTATAGGCCAATGAAATCGAAACATGCAAGTTTTTCGAATTTTTTTCTTTGTTTTGCCTGCTTGGTATGACGTTTTCGTGACGAGTGTCAAGGCTTTCTTATCTAGGGGGCGTTGGCTGCACGCGATAGAGATAGATTTAAATGAAAACTCATGCTTGAAAATTATGTAAAAAACAAAACAAACAAACAAAAAAAAAATCAGCGAAGTAAGATAGTTTTCAAACAAAATTCATTTGAAAGAACCCCCTCCCCCTCCTATTCGACGGTGCAAAAATTGAAATTGTGTGATGTTTAGAAGTTAAAAAAAATTGCAGTAAAGGGAAAATTTATTGGTCAAGTGTTGCACCGTCAATATGACGTTATTGTTATTCACGGATATATTTTTGCTATATAATATAGATTTTAAAAAATAATTCTGATAATTTTCCCACCCGATTCTGATAATTTTCCCATTTTTTATAATAAAAGAAACTTGGAATCGCGTTTTTGATCATTTAAAGTTTTGTTATATCCCTTATATTTGATAACTAATATAATAAGAATTAATGTCAAATGCCATTTCATAAATAGATAATGAAATAAATGTAAGTAGCTTTGAACATCGGTTTGTTTAGTCATTTTTATAGTTCAGTGTTATTTAGTGCATTGGATTACATAAGTTACTGTTTGTTTTTCATTTAATCAGCTATGTATCATACGATGAATTGTGATAAACTGTTATGTTTCTGGCTTGTCCAACACGTTAAAAAATCCATGATTTAACAATTTTTTCCTTTATGTTTTTCTTACTTTAATGTTTTCTTTTATGTTGCGAAAATCTCCTATTCGAATTGAATATACTATAGCTTTGCTCTCGGGTGGTCTATTCCACGCTTAATCCCTGCTTATGCAGTTTTCCTGATTGAAACCTTAGAATTTCGTACATTTCTATTTTTCTGATAAGGTGTTGAGCCCTGGGAGTATTTTTCGTGATACGGTTTCTCTCATTTTTTTCCCCCTATTTTGCGATTGTTATCATATTTGGTTGTAAAACAATCTTTTTGCTATTGAAGCAGAACGTTTTCTATGCTATTTTGCCTTGTTAATAGATAGCCAAAACTTTTTTGCCGTGTGAAGCATGAGAGAAATAATTATTAATATTGGTCTAGTATGAAACTTTCAAACTTATATATATTTAAAAACTCGCATGCATCACCTGCAACACATGTAGGTTTTCTGTATCAGGACATGGATATTAACTCATGCATGAACCTATATGATGAGCATGGAGTTTAAAAATGATAAGCAATAGATTTACGCAAAATTCTCGCATTCTACGCATTGAAAAGTCGCCTATCTACCAACTTTAAAATAGGAGTTTTCAAATTTCGTTTATGTAACAAGAAAATACTTGTTGTTTCACTGGATATACTACAAAAAAAAAAAAAAAAAAAAAAAAAAAAATGTTGATTTTACAGTATAATACTGGCACTCCAGTTGCCAATATTATACCGTAAAATTAACAGTAATAAACAGTAAAATAAGCAGTAATATACTACCGCGGCAGTGTATTACTGCTGACTTTACTATTTATTACACGGTATAATACGGGCAGCTGGGATGCCAGTATTATACTGTAAAATCAACATTTTTTTTTTTTTTTTGCAGTGTAGAGTATATTACTGCTTATTTTACTGTTTATTACTGTTAATTTTACGGTATAATACTGGCAGCTGGGGTGCCAGTATTATACTGTAATAGCAACAATTTTCTTTTGCAGTGGTTGCTCATCAGACTTCATATAGCCTTTGAATTTTATTATCTCAATTTCTTAATAATAATCTTTACCTTATTGAATAGCAGAATTTCTGCCATTAAATAAAGTAAATATTACTATATAGGAAAAGGTGATACTCAAATTCAAGACCCCCTACGAAGAGGCATTTTCACTTTTTGTTTTTTGTTTCTCATAAATTATGCGTACTAAAGTTTACGAGACAAATATGAGCTAATTACTTGGACGTTAACATTTTTCTTATTTATTTATTTAGCCTCCTGAGTCATAACGTACTTTTCTGGTGTATCAGATTTTTTTTCTTATCCTCCAACATGCGTGCCATAACGACGGGCTACTGCACTTGAAAATATTTCAATGAAGTCACAATTTTGTGTAGACAATCACAATCGATCATTTTTTATTTCCTCCTTCCCCTCCCCCCAAATGGTGTTTTTGCCAAGCTTAGGAACAGTGATATAGCTTGGAGGAGGCAGGGGCAATTGCTCCTGGCGTAAAATTGCAGCACCAAAAAAATCTTGGATATTTAAAAAAAAAAAAAAAAAAAAAAAAAAAAAAAAAAAAAAAACGCAACTACTAAAGAGCCGCAATATTTTAAATTGCACTCAAAATCACCAAGCTTAGAAACATACTACAAATTTCGAAGCAGTTCTTCTATATTGCTAGAAAATTCTAAAATTTAAAAAGTTGAAACGCCAATAATAAATAATAAATGTTAATAACGCTAATAATTGAACGCTAGCTGTAGTAAATAAGATTTTTAAAACTGTCTCCTGCAAAATTAAAGTTTGTCGCTATAATTTGTTGGGAAGGGCCAAAGCCGTTCACAGAAATTGTTAAGACCGGTACAGATTAGGCTTATGGGCTTCCCTCATGCCCTGTACATGCAAATACTCTATATGAAATTGGCCTCTATAATAAATGTATCAGCCTTCAGATTAAGGCCGATACATTTATTTCTGTTGTACCCCCTCCTTGTGCATCCCGTACTAGCCCTTGGAAAGGCTCCACATATCGAAAAAAGAACAGGTGTATAAAAATAGCCTCCAATTTCTGTCGGGAGAAAAAAAAAAAAAAAAAAGAAAGAAAAAAAAAATCTGTTAGAGCTGATACGTTTATGTAAAAATGTTGAAGTTTGATTCGTACTGGTCGTGTTCCATCAGTTCGAATTCAAAGAAAATGAGGAGAAACTGCTGTCCTGCTATCCGTACGTTATCTTGACGTTCCTTCTCTATTTATTATTGAATTCTGACCGCGTTTCCCTCGTCCGATCGGTGGTCCAATAGAGGCCCAAGAGAACCTTGTCGTTTATCAACTCCGAAATAATACAGTCGGCCCGACACAAATATGTCGTCGCTCGATTCACACTCATGCACGCACACACATACACGTTCATATCGAGGTGTGACGTCATTCGGATCGATTCGTCTCTTTTAATTTGTGTGTGTTGGGGGAAAGCCGGGGCGAGGGCACCACGAAGCAATTATTGAGAGGGCGATAAATCATGGCGGGAATCGTTTCCTGACGAAATGGCAGCCGCGGAGACGCAGGTGCGATATTGGAAGCCGTTGCCGTGGCTATAAGTCACCAATATCCCGCGGAGGGAGATATTCTTTTTCCTTTCTCGCCCGTGAATTTTCTCAAACTCACCTTGTGTTCTCCCCAGACATCACCGCAAATCTGAGACATAATTTTCGATCCCCTGTCTTGTGAGAAACCAATAACTCGATCAAAATTTAGTTTATTCCCTTATTTATAACACCAAATATAATATTTTATATTAGTAATAAGTCTTATAATAGATCTGCCAAGGTCCTTCGATTTTTGCTTGTTTTCTCCCAATCCTGATTTTTGACATGTATCACCTGATTTCTTGACATATTGTTTAATATTCTGTTATATTTTGTTTTCAGTTATGCTCCCGTTGACTAATAATGGCCATATAAATCACCCTCTTTCCCACCCTTTGTAATAATTGATCAGTGGTATGTGAAATGATAAATTAAGATGAAACAGAATGATGAAGAAAGTGCCGATTTATTAGAATTTTATGACTGTTTTTATGAACAAATTTTACTCTAAAAATGATGCAATATATATACAGTAGACTCCTTTAAATTCGCATAGCTTAAAACCAGAGGTTGTGCAGAATTTAGAATTTTGCGGATTTCTGGTCACTGTTTTGTTTAAATTTTTTAAACAATAATTTGAATTTAATAATCCAGTCGAAATTATAATGAATGCTTACAATAAAGTAAAATAATTAATTAAAATAATAAAAATTAAGAAAGTTTAAAAAACATTTAAAATATTAAAGTCAAGGTCAAATAAATAATTAATATTGCATAACTAAATATGCATAATGATAAGAATTTTTTCTTGAATTATTCAGTGAAACTCGCCTTATAAATGTACACTAATAATTCGCATCAAAATCTTAAAATAACAAAGTTTTATTTCATGTTTAGCCATACTTGATAACCAAAAAAGGTTGATTTACATAAATTATTTGATAAAAATATCGCGATCGCCACTAATATCAGCACTATCTTGATTTTTTTTTTCAAAAATAAATTTATATTTCCTTCATGAGAAAACATGAGTTGAATCATATTAACCAATTACATATTCAAATGTGTACAGAATGATATAAAAATTTTAAAAACTTGAATTTTACATCTACATCTTAACTACAAGTTTCATTGTTTACATCGGAAACGATGTGCGGATTTTAGGTTTTTGTGGGTTTTATGGTGGCGGATTTGAGAGAGTCTACAGTGTATATATATATATATATATATATATATATATATATAATTATAATATCTATGAATTTCAAAAAACATATCAAGTTCTATTATCATTCTACTTAAATCTCCAAAGAGATAATTAATGATATTGTGTATACAGAATACCACATAGCTAATAATTAACATGTGCAAACATAATATTACCATAGCTTGTGCTTCAATGGTAATTGGCCAAATTTTACTCATACCTAAAGAATATTGAAAAAAGAAAAAAGAAATAGAGAGAAAGGGGAAAAAAAAATTATAAATTGGAGTTGCAATTAAGTAAATACAAATGGATTAATAAATTAAATATGAACCATATACAATGGAAAATTGGACCACATGAGAATTAAATATGAATTGGATATGAAAAAACACATGCACATGTACTCATCAGCCTGGATGCACCCACATGTGTTTTAAATAATAATTCAGTGTTTCATAATTCTACTGGCATAATGCTAAGATCAGTAGAATCATCCAGGTACACTGAATTATTACCAGACAACAATTGGAAATATTAAAATTTGGAAATATTTAAATAGGAAATAAAAAACCATTAAGAATATACAATATATTTCACTCACAACGATTATCCCAAAAACTGTATTTAACACCTCACGAAATTACCACGAGATAACAGTTTTGAAATAATAAAATTGGAAATATGAACGCGTGAAGTGTAGATAAAATATTTTACTCACAATAATTATACAGAATCCTTAAAATGTCACAACTTCTGCATAATATTCACATCCACATGGCAATGCATCATACATGTTGACTAAGTCGAGTTGAGAGAAATGATTTGAAAGACAAGTTGAGAGCACACTTTTTTTAAAACACAACCCCATCGATGACACCCAAACACAAAATGATTCAAAAACACACAAAATAATTCTGGTTTTAATACACTTATAACAAAATTATATCCGTGAATATATATTACTCCATCCAATTTTAATTCCTGAAAGTAAAATTAATATACAATCAATAGCTCCCTCTATAGTTAAATTAAATATAATATTAACAATATTATCAACAACTACCTGAAAGGTAAAGTGTCGCCATCTATTGGTATTATAATAATTCATAATTAATATTTAGTTAGATATCCACTTTATTAGTTACATACTCACTTCATTAGATTTAATTATCTAAATAAACTTTAAAAAACAATACTAACTTGTAGTTTTACTTTAAATTCAAATAAAATATATTACTACTATATGAATAAATCTACACAGAATTAATTCAACTTGCACAGCATTTCAGATATTCTTAACAAGAATATATTATGTAAAAGAGATATTATTTTAATTCAAATTGTTTTTGCTGCCAGCTGTGTTAATCCACTAATATTATAGACATATTATTAAATAATTAATGTTTTATTTTTACTACTACTTAAATATATATTAGACTTGTTATTAAATAATTAATATTTAATTTATACTACATTGTAAATATATTTTATATTTCATAGATTAATTTAAATATCTAATTAAATAATTCATAAACAATTCAAAATATCTCAAAAAATTATAAAATTGATAATTAATAGTATTACTACTGTTTTTCAATCAAATTAATGCAATGCAGAAATTAAAATACTTGTTAAATTTAATTATTCATAGACAAAAATAAAAACTATATATATTTATATTTATATATATTGCAAATTGATATGTTTATGAGTTATAATCACCAATGTTATCCATGTATAATTTAATTTGTTATTGTATAAGTTAATTTATAAATGTATGAAAACTGCACATCAATAACACCTTAAACAGAGGTGATCGGCAACGCACAATCACAACTATACAAAGTGTATATAATGTTCAATCAAATATTAAATTTCCTGATATGTTATAATTGTAAGAGAGAGAGAGAGAGAGGAACTTCGGTTATTATGGAAAGAAGCTTTCAGTATGACGTCAGTCATGACGTTTTGGTTGGATACTGACTCCAAACAAACGGTTGCTATGTTTTATTTCTTATTAAATGTAAATCGTAGAAAATTTTACCACTGCATATAAAGTATTAAAACACTTAGCTGTTATATATAGCTATAAGATGTAGCTACAATATACAAACAGAATAGAAAATACAACATACCAAACGTTTCCATAATACCCGAAGTTCCTCTATACACATAGCTATTATATTTTCAGAATTAATAAATATTTAATAGTTTAATTCTTTGAAGTCTAGGCTATTTAAAAACCACATTTTGAAAATCACCCCAGTACAGCCAATGGAGCGCAAATAAATTATTGTCTTTGTGTATTTACCGTAAGGCAAAATCTACTTCTGTTATTTTTTAATTTATTTAAAATTATGTTAAAGCATATACAGATATCATTTGTTTAATTACATTTGTTATCATTAATTTAATTTTTGACGCAATGGAATCGATTGAAATCGAAAGCTGCACCTCTGGTTTCGGAGATGGAGACGTTACCTCCGTGACACTAATGTCCAGACGTGAAAGACTTCCTCCAAACGATAGCGGAATAAAACCGCAAATTTCTTCAAACAATCGTGGAAAAAAAATTGCGAATTTCGTCAAACGATCGCGGAAAAAATCGCGAATTTCGTCAACAGGTCGCGGAAAAAATCGCAATTTTCATAGTCGGTCATGGAAAAAAAATCGTAAATTTGATCCAAGTTATGGTTTTCTCTACATACAAAAATGATAGTTAACTATTTAATATTCACGTTATTTGCTCCTGATTAGAATACATAAAACCAAACTCTACATTTGGATGAAAGAATATTAATGTAGTATAAAACTGTACATACAGGTAGTCGTTTTCTTCAACTCAACTATGGAAATGCAATGTATTTATTACAGAATACTATAAAATATTTTAACATGAGAAATTTGTTTATTTATTTTATATTCAATACAATATAGTTCACAAAGTTCACGCATAAATGCTGTGAAAAATGTCGTAAATTTTACTTTCACTCCTTTTTGTTATTTTCTGGGTGGCGTCCCTGTTTATAACAGCATTAAATATTATGATAAAGCATTGCGAATTTCTTCAAATTTAAGACGGAATTATTACAGTAAGGAACAGAACAACAGCAGAATGGGAGAGTGTTGAGGGTCGTCGAAAATTAAGGCGATTCTGCGGTTTCTGAGTCCTAGTCTGAATGAGCCCTAAACTGTACAGAGCGAAAATTCTTGCTCTGAGTGCATAAAATTTCATCAAAAAACTATATCTGTACGATTTTGAGAAAAAATGTGAAAGAAAAAGATTAACGTCGCATACAGTTATGGTTAGTTGCATAAAATAAGCTAATTGATGGAAACATGGATATCAATTAATGCATATCAGATATCACATGAGGTTCGTATGAGAAGGCGCTCAAAATGATGTAACTACGCGTGTTGAGGAGACCAACATGGAATAGGCGAGTGAATACAATCCATCAACGTAGTGTCCACTAAATGCCGTAGGCAGATTTTTGTTTAATCAAATTTTGTTACATGTTATTTCCAGCATCTATTTCTGTAAACAACATAGTATCATAATGCCAGGGGGGTGCCATCTCCCTTTAGTTCTTGTATCAAGTTTTCGGTTTTTCTGACGTCACTGCGCGTGCTAAGTAGGATTCTTTCAATGGGGAAGTACGCATTTTCTCATTTAAAATAGTATTTCTGCTTTAAAAAAATCGTTTCTTTGGTCATATGAGAGCATATTTCTTCAAAATAAAACATTTTTCATTAGCGAAAGTATTTTTTTCTAGGAATAAAGCGATTTAGAGGGATTTTTTTTTCCTTCAAATGAAATAGTCCTGTATCTTTTTTGCTAAGATAGGGAGTTATTATTGCTTGTTATCTTTGGTCGATCTTTGAAAGAGATGGGAGTGTGAAGTAAACATTTATTGTCATTTTCTGTGACAGCCAGGGCAGTTTTGCCTCACACGAAGCTTTAATTGCTTCTCAGAAAGAGGGACTTCCGGTCAGTTTTGCTAGATAGTAGCAGATATTTCCCAGCTTTTGTTAGTGCAACATCTCTTGGTTTTAGTTCTTTAACTGGTTTTTCCAAATATGCACAAAAATATAATAAAAACATTTGTGAAAACAAGAACTTTCATTCGATTGAGACATAGTAATCAAATATATTCATCAGAAATAAAAAAGAGATACGCTGCCAGAAAATCAAAAATGTGGAGCCAATCAACTTTGATTGCACAGTAAAATGAAAAATAGCAAATAATGGAGCGCACATATAAGATACGTCTTCAAAATGCACCCTGTGATGAAATAAAATGCTTGAAATGAAAGCCTATTCTGAGGGTAAAAACCTAAAATATTTTTATATAATTTTATCATCATACAGCATTAAAATATTATGGAAGTAACACTTTTGGAAGTTGATGGTGAGAAATACCACCATCTAGATCTAAACTAGCACACACTATAAAAAAAAAAGTATTTGGTTTTTTTTCTGCATATTAACAGAGTATTTGGTATCATTTTAATCAGTGAACAGTGAACAATACAAATTAATGATCCATTTTAGGATCAGCGCATACAGATAGATAATTGTGGAACAAAGTGAACCACGGCAGTCAAGGAAATATTTGGTTTTCCGTTCCCACGAATGATTTAACTACACCTAATAAAAATGTCATGGAGAAAATTGTCAGAACAATAATATGACACATTTATTTATGAGAGCTTAAATAGGCACGAAGACCTCACAAGTCAAAGCATCTTTACCTCCCAGACACAGCACGGCGTCAAGAGGAATCGCTATTGTACCGACGGACCTATGAAACACTCAAGGGGAGTACCAAATTTCTCCCGCATGCCAATGGGCATCTCTCTAAAATCAGAGGTATGGCCGAAACATGCAAATTTTCAAGAAGTTAAAACGTATAAGGCCTTAATTTTATGTGAAAAGGGAAAAATGGTTCCATCCCTTTTTTTTTTGCTCCACGAAAAGAATGTGATTTTTCTTGAGAGTTCAGATTCAAAAAAGATGGAAAAGTAGAAGGTTGACTGCTCTCTAACTAAAAAAACCGATTTTGAGTGTGTGTGCCAATAGATGGAAATGTACGCGCTAAGAAAAAGCGAAAACGCGTCAGCCATTACCTCCTGCTGTCAACGTTATCTAGTAATATAAGGTAACAAACAATCCTCCTTCACCATTGTTCCATTTTATTTAATTAAGCTATATTCTTTTAATAATACGAATTTAAGTGTGTATGAAGATCCTACCCCGATCTAAACATAAAAAGGCTAATCAAATAAATACTTCTAGGGTATGGAACTCTGCCTTTCAAAATCGAAATTTTTTTAATTCAGTAAGATAAACTGTAATTCTCAGAAAATAAATGTTGAGAATACAGTTCTCAACTAGGATTGAATATTTTTATTTTTTTTAAACATTTATGTTTGTTTTTAATCATATGCTTATAATTACCTTGTAAATAAACTCAATTTTATATTCAATTAATTTTAGTCAGTTTTCCTTTTGTTTACTTAATTTATTGAATTAATATTAAGTCTTTTATTTTAGGAAATGTTTTCTTTAATATTACAATCTAGGTTTTAAAATAAGCCATTATATATTTAATGTTACATAACTCTCTGCAGGTAACCTTTGATGATTGTAATTGGCTCAAAGAGGATCCGAACATCAAAAATAATTCACAACGCAACTTTTTCTTTTCTATAATTAATTGATAATTTGTCTAATAAAATTTTCTAAGTATAAATTATCATATCAGATCCTTAGAGTCATAGGTGCAAAATAAATACTATACGTCTCGGATAATTTAAAATACTCATATTAGTCAATTAACAGCAATATAGTGGTAAATCCTATGCAGTCAGACTTAAATTCAAATAATTTAATTGATCACTCTGTAGCATTCCATCATAGGGTTTACCGAATTAGAAGTGGTACCGTTACCTCTTTCTAAATTATTTTAATATATTAATTTAATTTTAGAAATAGAACTTTAGGTTATTGTATAATTTTTTAAATATAAAAATATATATGCAATATTAAGACTAACAAAAAAAATTTTTTTTTTGCTAACATAAATGTTCTTAATTCTAATTCTTTTGAAAAAAATTTTTTTCCTCTTTTCAACAACTAATTAAAAAAAAAAAAAAAAAAAAAAAAATTTAAGCATTCATTGGGGAATCTTCATACACTCTGTAACATGCATATACCTGGCAATTCTTTTTGGGTACCTCACTAAATATATAATGATATATTAAATAATAATAAGTGTTATTGGATTGATTTGTATTAACAAAGAATTGAAAATATGACTTGTGTTACATATACTGCAACAGCAGCAAATATAAAATAAATACATAATAATGCTCAAATATTGAAATGATATATATTATATATAATTAATTTCTCGAACAGTGCATAACAATTCACCATTGGGTATCTTTTATTTTATGTTAAACAATTTTTTTTTTTGCTCTCTCTCTATTTTATGATTTTTGTACTTTAATTGGATGAATAAGCGTAAAAGTCAAAGAATTAGTAGAATAGATACTGGTGTCAAAACTAGACAACAATTACGCGAATTAAATAATCAAACTGTAGACACTAATATTATTTGTAATAATAGTAATAATAATAATAAGAAAAAAAAGACAGAGAAGAAAATTATAAATTCTGAAAAAGCTACTCCTAAAATTACTACAATGGACACCCCAAATGCAGATAGCCTAATTAATCTGATTCCATACTATGATGGAAAAAAGGAAGCAAATATTAACCATTTTTTCTTACAATTTGACAATCTCATCAATAAAACTGAATTGAATAATGATTCTAAATTAACTATATTAAAGGCGAAAATTGTAGGACCTGCTAAAGATAAATTGATGAGGGATCAAAATTTGTTCGTGGAACAGAACTTAGAAACCTTTAAAACAAAGTTAAAACAATTATTCGAACCCAAAACCACATTTCTAGAAGCGCAAAAGAAATTTTGCAATCTCAAACAAAAACCGGAACAAAACATGAACGAATTTATATTAGAGTTTAATGCGGCAGCAGACCTTTATCTAAAAAAAAGTGGGCAAGATATAGGAGCTAACAACAGCTCTACATTCATGGAAATGATCAAATTATCTCAGTTTTTGGAATCAATTCGTAGTGATTTAAGTCTGGAAGTAAGAAAAAACTCTCCGCCGGACTTTAAAACAGCGTGCAACATAGCCTTAAAATTAGAGGAGGCTTATTCACATGTCAATTTAAAGGACATCAACAACATTTCCAAAACTAAAGATTCTGATTTGTTAAATGAACTGCTTAAACTCAATGTAGAAAGTGCAGAGAATATAAAATTATTAACCGCGGAATTAAATAACATAAAATTAAAGGTAAATGCCACTAACAATGATACAACTAGGTTTTGCAAGTACTGTAAATCCACATCCCATACGAACCCACATTGTTGGTTTTACAAGGGCAACGAACAAAACAGCAGTAATTACGTGGACGAAAATAAAAAAATTCCTGAGAATATTCAAATCGAAAAACCAAATTTTTATCAAGGGGGAAACCAACAAGCTCAGGGAAACTTTCAGCAAACCCCAAATTACACGCACCAAAACTTCAACCCTATGCAATATTCTGCTCCTCAGTACATGTACTATGCACCACCCCCACCCCACCAACAATTTATGCCGATATCATATCCCAGTTTCGGAAATTATGGAGGCAATTTCAACGAACAGAGATCATATGACCAGCGAAGAAATTATAGAGGGCATAGAGGGGGCTACAAGCAAAATAATTATAAAAAACATGATTATACAAAAAAAAATAATTCACAGCAGACATTTGAAAACAATAAACAAGATAAAGATCATGATCAGAATTCTAGTAACAATAAGGGAAACTAAAGTCGGGACTTACATTCTCAAATACAAGGCACCCGCGTAAGTCTCACTGCGGGTCTAAAAAAAATAACAAAATTATTGCTAGTGTCAAAAGTAATGACAATTCTCAACTTCCGATTATTACTTTTGAAATTAATGGTGTTAAGATTAATGCTTTGACAGACAGTGGGGCGGCAGTAACTTTGGCATCACCTATATTGTTCGAACAATTAAAGAATGCACACGTAAAATATAAAAATCTCTGTAACCAGGTAAAAATTCAAACATTAACAAATTCGACAATCTCTTTTAAGCAATGCATTAAATTAACTTTCAAATTGGAAAACGTTTTTGTATCGGGGGCATTCTATGTTACAACTCAAGATTTTGGTCGGAACTACAATATGCTATTGGGATTCGATTTCCTCAAAACAAATAATATTATCCTAGATTTTGAAGATAAAACCATGAAATTAAAAAACAAAAACATTGCACTTCAATTTCTAGAAAATGAACCTCAAAGTCTGATAAGTAACTTAACTGCTAACTCTAATGAGAATCAAAATAAAGAAACAATACGCAAAAAGAAAAAAAAACGTATCTCGCACAAAAATTTTGTTACAGCAAAACTAACACACACAACGGAGTTACTACCAGGCGAAAAAAAAATTGTTGCATTACTATTAGAACCAGATAAATTCGCAACTACAAATACAATACTCTTGGAACCGATTAAACATAATATGAAAATTTATTATAAAACATCAATTCACGAAATTGCCAAGGATAATAAAATTCATATAATAATCACTAACAAATCACAACAAAAATTAATCTTAACAGAGGGAATGAACATTGGCAAAATTTCTAAACATTTTGAAATAAAATCAGTTGACACTGAGGGTCAAGAAGTAACGAAGCAGGTAGTGCACATTAATAATCTGAATTTAGAGCAAGTTCGTGAACGGAGAAAAGCAGAACTTAGATCAGACGACTTTAATTTACAACATTTAGACTCGGACACAGCAGAAAAATTAAAAAAAATACTTCTAAATAATGCACATGCCTTTTCTAAGAATTACGATACACTCGGACAATCTTCATTAGTCGTCCCAAGATTTAATTTAATACATAATTATCCTCTGCAGACTAAACCATACAAAACTGCACACAATGTTAAGGAGTATGCTAAAAAAGAAATTGAAAAACTTTTGAGAGCAAATATCATTCGTAAATCCAACTCTGATTACGCTTTCCCTGTTATTTTCGTTAAAAAAAAATCTTTGCAGAAAAACGAACAGGCTAATGAAGTTAAATATCGTATGGCGGTCGATTATAGACTTTTAAATGAAATACTTCAAAATTATGCGTACCCCATACCCGAAATTAAAGAGATTCTGCGGAGAATGAGTGGAAAAAAATATTATACAGTACTGGATCTACACAGTGCGTTTTTCCAAATAAATTTACGTGAAGAAGACACTGAAAAATTAGCTTTCATAACGGAGCACGGTAAATTCTCCTTTTTAAGATTGCCGTTCGGAACGCGACTCAGTACTGCGGTGTTTGCAGAATTAATTGATAAAGTGTTGGGCCACTTTAATGAAGATCAAGTCGCTTATTTTATTGACGATGTGATCCTAGCAAGCGACTCACTCGAAGAAATGTTAGATCTGTTAGACAAAGTCCTTAAAGCTTTTATTGAAAATAATTTAACTATTGAGCCTACTAAAATACAAGTCTGTATGTCAGAAATCGAATTTCTCGGTTTCACCCTAAACAGCGAAGGATACTCTCCTTCAAAAAGAAACATAGATAAAATTCAAAATTTAGTTAAACCTAAAAATAAGAAGGGAGTTAAATCTCTACTTGGTCTTTCGAATTATTTTAGATCGCTTATTAAAGACTATTCTAAAATAGTTGACCCATTAATTAATCTTACTAAAGACAAAGTGAAATTTAAATGGTCTGACATAGAAGAAAATGCTTTCAAAGAAATCCAAGCAGCGATAGTTAAAAATCCCACATTAAAACCCCCGGATTTCTCAAAAGATTTCATTTTAATCACAGACGCTTCTAAAACAGCTATTTCTGGAATTTTAGCACAAGAATACGACGGAGAACAGCTGCCAATTGAACATTTTGGGCGAAAATTAAGGGATCCCGAAAAGAACTACCCCAGTTTCAAACTCGAACTACTGGCGGTTCATGAAGCGGTGATGTATTTCAAGCATATTCTCGCAGGGAGAAAATTTAATATTTATACAGACTCCAAAGCGCTAACGTATTTTTTAAATTTGGAAAAGCAACCAGACATTGTAGCAAGGTGGTTGGACAATTTGTCCCCTTTTAACTACTCTTTTCAGCATATCGAGGGATCTAAAAATCCTGCTGATTATGTTTCGAGGAACATTAATAATATAATTTCAAGAGAAAAATTGCAAAATTCATTGTTTACGGTAAACAAAGCTCTATCAGATGAAAACATTAAACTACAACAATTAGAAGACGAAAAATTAAATAAAATAATAAACAAAATTAAAACTGACAAACAAAACAAAACCACAAAAAAATTCACTCTCAATCAAAAAGAAATATTAATATTAAAGCCAGGCTCTGATACAAATGAACTGTTAATTGCTCCGGATAAACTTAAAGCTGAAATAATACAGGAAGCTCATAAACCACATTTCGGATTTTTTAAAACTTATCAAATAATAAAAGCTAGATTCTACTGGTACGGGATGTACAGGGATGTAAAGAATTATTGTACTAAATGTATACCATGTAACACGACTAAACAACATCAAACTATTAAAGTTCCCACACAAAAAATAATCAAAGATAAAGAAATCGGATCAGTTTTGCATATAGATTTAATTGGTTTGCTTCCAATGACGCTACGCAAAAATAAATTTGTATTTATGATTATTGATTCCACATCAAGATTCTTGGAGGCTGTACCGGTTCGCAATTGTGAATCACAAACACTTCTAAACGTATTGAATCGCTACTTTAGTAATTTCGGATTGGCGCGATCCATAAAATTGGATAATGGCCGGTATTTTCACTCTGATTTATTCAAAGAATACATGGATTCTCTTAACATAGACCTAGATTTTACATCCGTGAATAATCCACGCAGTAATGGGCTCTGTGAAATCAGTAATAAAATATTAAAAAATTCAATTGTGGCTATGTGTAAAAACTCTTTAGAATGGGATACCAGGATTGATTTTTTTAAAATTAATTATAACAGTACGCCGCACAGAGCTACGGGATTTTCTCCGGCACTTCTATTTTTCGGTAGAGAAATAAGAACTCCTTTTTCCATACACTTGCCCGACCAAGACATAATTGTCAAAACCTACGTTAAAAATAGAGTCCAACATATTGAGGAAATAAAGAAATTAGCCTTACAAAACCAAAAAAAAATGATGGCGGAGTACATCGACAGTACTCCAGTCCAAAAAGTAAAATTTCTACAAACGGGACAAGAATGCTACTTAAAAGTCGTGGGTAAACCAGGTGTACTTCAGCCAAAATTCTTGGGACCATTCGAGGTGGTAAGGAAGCTTAGGAATAACAATTACCTATTAAAGGAAATTGCATTCCCAGATAAAGCGACTATTAAACGCCACATAAATAAATTATTCTCACCAACGAAAGTGGAATCACAGACTATACACATAAATTCCTAGATAGGGAAGCGAGAAATTTTTTTTTCTCTTTTATTGCTCTCGAGGCAATATGTATATATTTATTTTAAATTTTTATCGTTTATAGATGTCTTATTTTTCTTTAGTTTAGTACACATTTTATAATTTTCCATTATTGTTTATTTACAGTACATTGAGGACAGGTTACTATTTAAAAAAAAAAAAAAAAAAAAAAAAGATCATTTAGGGAGGATACTGCAAGTTTTTTTTTCTTTGCTACACAGTGTACTACTGAGGGATTTGGCTCGTCAGAGGGAGTTATGAACAAACATGCACGTTAAATAAAAAATAATAATAATTACGGTAAAAATAAAAACAGAGGCAGCCTTGCCAGGGTATCACCCTTTCAAACCCATTTTATACTAATTTATATAACAAAACAAAAAAAATTTTTAATATATAACCTTACCCCCTCTACTAAAAGTGAAAATAAAAGTCTTTATATGTAGCACAAAACATATAACTAATCGATTTAAAATTACAAGTCAACATCTATTCACTCGGCGACACAAATATAAATAATAATAATACAACATTTTATATTGACCAATATTTATAATAATTCATCCTTTGCTTAAAGCCACGGATTGACGAATCCACTTGAATTATTATAACAAAAAAAAATCGGTCAGATTTTACAAAATTATTTTAGTTTAATATTTGATATAATCTATAACTGGGTTAGAACAACGCGTTTCAATTTTAATTTTAGAATAATCGTACGATTTCATATTATAAAACAAACAAGTAAAAAAAAAAAAAAAAAAAAAAAAAAAATTTTATTAGTTGTCCCTAAGGATTAACATTTCAGATAATTTAATTACAAAAAAAAATAATAAATAAAAAAAAATACCATTGAACGTTTCAATTATTACAAAACATAAATTGGATGTTTAATTTATACCTTAAATATTTAGGTAAATTATTTCATACTTAAAAAATAATAATGATAAAAAGGTGTTGGATACATGTCAATGATCATTTCAGCAATTTATTGGTTGTTAAAGTCTCGTTTTTGCAGGCGAAATTGAGACTATCTGCGCAGAGCATCTAATAATGCATTTAGCTGAGATATTTCTAATTAACTAAATTTCCAAACTTTACCAAAAAAAAAAGAATTTGTTTAATCTTTTTTTTTTCTAACTATTATATGTAATATTTTATAAAACAAAAAATAATAAAAGAAAAGAAAAGCGAACGCTCGCTTTCCATTCCTTAAATATGTATATTTACACGTTAATATATTTTAAAATAATAATAATAATAAGAAGAATAAATAATTAGATAAACATTTTTTTGCATGCACATTTTCGTTTGTGCAAAGCAACGCTCGCTTGTTCTCGCTAACTTAAATTGTAACTAGAAAATCAATATTATATTAAAAAAATATATATATTATAATACATTACGTTTTTATACACAATATAAATAAATAAGTAAATATATAAATTGACGAGAAGATAGTGCGATGCAAACGGATTTGACCACGTTACACGTGTACCGATTTTTTTTTTTTTATAGAAAATATTAAGCAGATATACAGATTTAAACATACCTCATTTTTTTTTTTTAAATCCAAGCCGGGTATACACGACTTTTTTTTATTTTAATCACACAGTAATCTTATTTCAGCAATAAAATACAGATAGCTGAATTTTGGCGAGTAATCCAAAATCTCCACAGACACACGTGCAATCAAATCGTTTCACTGATTTTTTTTTTTTTTCCCACTGTCAGTAATCCAGGAGTTTAGTAATCATACACCTGAGGGATAGCAACGATCGCTAGTACATGCATTTCGCAAATCTTCCCTTGTGTACACCTGGATACGAATGTAAAAAAAAAAAAAAAAAAGGATGAGTCATTGTCCACAGGTAGGGTCATCTAGCTGTCATTCTCTATCCTTCCGCTTAGCGGTGATGGATTAGAGGGAGAAAAGATTACTGTTTTTTTTTCTTTTTCTTCTTCTGCCTTGTTTTTTTTTTTTTTTCCCAACCCCGTCCATTCCAAGGCAGGCAGTTTAAAAGGGTATTGTGTTTGACTTTATAGATGGATATTTAAATTTTTGGTATCGAAAGAAGAAAACAAATTTTCATTTTTTCGATCTGTTTCTTTTATGAAAATATATTATTATTGAGAATATCTTTCATTCAGAAAAGTAGCCTTTTCACATATTCCAAAACAATTGTTTTAGTAAGAATGATAAGATTTTTTTTTTTTTTAACATAACATTTTCTTTATATATATATAAATAAAAATAAAGAAGTTTTCCTTTCCGCTCAAGAGAAAATAATTCATGTGAGAATTAGATTATAATGTTTATAATACAGATTGTAGTACAACAGACATGTGATTATATAGATGTGTTTTCTCTCAATGTTTTTCATATATTATATAATTTTTTTTTTAATTGTATGGTATTCATTATCAATGCATACAGCTTACTGATTATATTGAGTATTTGTTTTAAATGATTCTGTATATTGTGTTTCAACGTATGGGTACCTAATTAGCCTGTAATAATTAAAATAAAAGATTTGCCAATTTATATGTATGTAATAACTAAAAATATAAGAGTGGAAAAGAAAATTAATTTTTTTTTCTTTCTTCTCTCGGGCATTTTATTTTATTATTTGGCTTATTCAAATTTTCCTACTTTATTTGGATTTGGACCTATTAAAACTCAAAATTTTAATAAATGTTTTTGGAACAATGGAAATTGAAACCAACTACACATGATAACTTGCTGAAGAAGTCATGTCTTTCATCAGATTTTTCAACAGTGAACTTTTGATTACGCTTTATTTCACCAATGTGTAAAACTTTTTTCTGGTGTTGCAAACCTACTTACACTCCAAACCTAGTGACACCCCAGCTTATCCCAAGTTCCTAGACTTTTCCATGTGAACATTTTCAGTTTTGATCTTCAATATAATACGACGATGGACTTTCATCGAGTACTTTGTGGCTATATATATATATAAAAAAAAAAGATACTGTGGACCTTTTTTTTTCTAATGTCGGGGGAAGAGATGATGGTGAGAAATACCACCATCTAGATCTAAACTAGCACACACTATAAAAAAAAAAGTATTTGGTTTTTTTTCTGCATATTAACAGAGTATTTGGTATCATTTTAATCAGTGAACAGTGAACAATACAAATTAATGATCCATTTTAGGATCAGCGCATACAGATAGATAATTGTGGAACAAAGTGAACCACGGCAGTCAAGGAAATATTTGGTTTTCCGTTCCCACGAATGATTTAACTACACCTAATAAAAATGTCATGGAGAAAATTGTCAGAACAATAATATGACACATTTATTTATGAGAGCTTAAATAGGCACGAAGACCTCACAAGTCAAAGCATCTTTACCTCCCAGACACAGCACGGCGTCAAGAGGAATCGCTATTGTACCGACGGACCTATGAAACACTCAAGGGGAGTACCAAATTTCTCCCGCATGCCAATGGGCATCTCTCTAAAATCAGAGGTATGGCCGAAACATGCAAATTTTCAAGAAGTTAAAACGTATAAGGCCTTAATTTTATGTGAAAAGGGAAAAATGGTTCCATCCCTTTTTTTTTTGCTCCACGAAAAGAATGTGATTTTTCTTGAGAGTTCAGATTCAAAAAAGATGGAAAAGTAGAAGGTTGACTGCTCTCTAACTAAAAAAACCGATTTTGAGTGTGTGTGCCAATAGATGGAAATGTACGCGCTAAGAAAAAGCGAAAACGCGTCAGCCATTACCTCCTGCTGTCAACGTTATCTAGTAATATAAGGTAACAAACAATCCTCCTTCACCATTGTTCCATTTTATTTAATTAAGCTATATTCTTTTAATAATACGAATTTAAGTGTGTATGAAGATCCTACCCCGATCTAAACATAAAAAGGCTAATCAAATAAATACTTCTAGGGTATGGAACTCTGCCTTTCAAAATCGAAATTTTTTTAATTCAGTAAGATAAACTGTAATTCTCAGAAAATAAATGTTGAGAATACAGTTCTCAACTAGGATTGAATATTTTTATTTTTTTTAAACATTTATGTTTGTTTTTAATCATATGCTTATAATTACCTTGTAAATAAACTCAATTTTATATTCAATTAATTTTAGTCAGTTTTCCTTTTGTTTACTTAATTTATTGAATTAATATTAAGTCTTTTATTTTAGGAAATGTTTTCTTTAATATTACAATCTAGGTTTTAAAATAAGCCATTATATATTTAATGTTACATAACTCTCTGCAGGTAACCTTTGATGATTGTAATTGGCTCAAAGAGGATCCGAACATCAAAAATAATTCACAACGCAACTTTTTCTTTTCTATAATTAATTGATAATTTGTCTAATAAAATTTTCTAAGTATAAATTATCATATCAGATCCTTAGAGTCATAGGTGCAAAATAAATACTATACGTCTCGGATAATTTAAAATACTCATATTAGTCAATTAACAGCAATATAGTGGTAAATCCTATGCAGTCAGACTTAAATTCAAATAATTTAATTGATCACTCTGTAGCATTCCATCAGAAGTTGTTTATAAAAGTATATTATTCTGAATTTCAAATATAATTTTTCTATATCGCATAAATCTGTGAGTTTTAAGCAAATATGCGATTTAAAAATTAAAGTTTCTATTTTTATTTGTATTTTAAATCTTCCTTATAAACATTGCTCCTTTTTATTCTAATATATATATATATATATATATATATATATATCAATTTGGTATTCAATCACATCAACTATCTGAATGGAATCTGAAGAAACAACATTAAATTTTAAACGCTCAAAAAAGATGTAATTTTAAATATTATTTGAAAAAAAAAATAACGTAAAACTCTCTTTCACGCAATAATTTACCTTATTATTTTTGTTAAATTATGCATGTGCATTTATGTTTATTATATGGTATTAAAATAGTATTTTAAATATAAACTTTTCGGAATGTGTTTATAAAATATATTACTCCGAGTTTCAAATTTTATTTCCACTAAATCTTATAATTATATCGTATGAATATTTTAGTTTAAAAATATTAAATATTCAGCTGTTTACCTATTAAAGTTTCTATTTTATTTGCCTTTTTAATCTAATCATTCAAAACTCAATATTGTGTATCTGTGTGTGAGGTTGAAATCTGAGTGTTTATTATTATTTTATTTTTTTTACTTTTTTTTATGAAAGACATGTCAAAATTACAATAATATTAGAATTATTATAGATTTCAAATTAAATACCAATCAAATATTATAAATATACTATACTAAAAATTATTAACTGCAGTCATATAAACATAAAATTTGATGCTCTTGTAGGTCTTTAAGATTTTATTTACAAAAATTACTATTTTGCATTTGTATGTTTGTGAAAATGAACTTTGCATATTGAGGCGCAAACGAAATGTAATGATAAAGATAGCCAATTTAACAATCAAATTTCGGCAAATTTAAAAGAGATAATAGTTTAAATTTTAGATGTGATGTAAGTCCTATGTATAAAGAATATATTTTAATTTTTAAATTTCTTTTCACATGAAAATTTCGACTGATATTTTTCAATTAAAAACAGCGCGTTTCTAATTCAAATCAATTGGAAAACGGATCAGAGCACGCTGAGTGACGTCAAACAGCGAGTGGGTTCCTATTGGCTGCAGAGGGAAATGGCTCAACCTTATGATATAGTAACCTTGTCATAATGCCAGTACCGATGTTTATACTTCCGAGAAAGCTTATTTTCTGTGCACCGGATGTGACGTCACATTTGTTCTTTTTAATTTTTTTCTCGAAAATAATGCATCGTAGAGATGCAGTTCTTTGGTCAATGTCTATGTACTGTGCGCAATGATCCTCGCTCTGCACAATTTATGCGGCCTTGACAGGACACAGAAATGCAATATAATGGGAGGCTATTGCATTATAATTGATGAATTTTTATTTCTGTTATTATCAAGACGCTTCATAAATTATTAATTTATTGTTTTTTGTTTGTGTTCCAGGCACCTCCTAACCCATCGCTTGGAGGCTTGATCGTAGTCATTGTGCAGCATGAAGGCGAAAAGGTGAGCCCCGTCCGTCTTCTACGGTCGGATCTGGGGGCAGAAGATTTTTAGCTGGCTCGACTCGCCTCTTTCACTTCCTCCATAGCTGGAGGCATTCGTTTTCCGTTCGTCACTAGTGTGTGTTCTTTCTCCTCTTCTGCCAACCTGGTTCCCATACGCAGGAAGCGGAACTCCTCGCCGGCCACAACGGAGTCTCCTTACTTCACGACCCCTTCGGACTGTTGTCCTGCTGGCCATCACCAGGGCAACATGATGAACCCTAATCACGACGCCATGATGGGTGGCGGTATGATGCATCATCCCATGATGCAACAACAACACCCACAACAACAACAGCAGCACTTTTCACCTGGTGGAGGTAATACCAATCGCTGTTGTGCAGGTTGTGGCTCAAAGATTGTGGACAGGTTCCTTCTGCATGCGTTAGACAGATATTGG
This sequence comes from Maratus michaelseni, assembly GCA_963931845.1. Taxonomy (NCBI): domain Eukaryota; kingdom Metazoa; phylum Arthropoda; class Arachnida; order Araneae; family Salticidae; genus Maratus; species Maratus michaelseni. The sequence goes on from OZ007590.1 coordinate 191,473,108, forward strand.
CACAACGCGTGCCTCAAATGTTCGTGTTGCCAAGCAACACTTGCGGACATTGGTAGTTCGTGCTTTACCAAGGCTGGCATGATCCTGTGCAAGCATGACTACATCAAGTGAGTAAAACCTTTTTATTTTAATCACCTACTATTGAGTGATCCAAAAGTTACGGAAGAAACAAGTGGTCGGCCAACATGGAAGTTGGGGAATTTAACATCATTGGGAAAAGCCAGGGAAGGGGAATTTTGACGGAAACCTGAAAATTTCAAATGCAGTTTTGAAATTGACCGCTGGCGGCACGATTTTATGGAAGAAAAAGAGACACCCCTTTCAAATTTTACGACATTTGTAAGAGATAATGCTTTAAAAAATATCTAACCAACATTGATTATGTTTTAGTATAAATAAAACTATTTTTGTTAACAGATTAATTTTCTTTTTATGGCAATCTAGAAAAATATAAATTTTAATTGTATCATGGGTCAATTTAGTTTCTCCTGAATGTCAGCTTGTTTGTAAATTAAAAAGAGTAAAAAAAAATCGAAAGACTCGCTTAGAAAAGTAAATGACGTAGGAAAGTCAGGAAAAATGAAGAAGTTCACATGCTGGCCCACCATTACATGAATAAAAATTACATAATTTAAAAAATATACATAATAGCACGATGCTCTTTTCATAGAAATGTACAGAAAGGCATCGGATTTTCTTTTAATAACTGAAATTTTATTACCGAAATAATTATATTTGCCACCTATAAGTTGCTTTTTAATTCTGTCAGCAGTTTGTACAGCGGCTCAGCGCAGTTCTCAAAGCAACTAAGTTATAAATTCTTACAAATGTTCAAATTGACGTATGTCATTAATGACGTTGGCAAGATACTCTCAAGATCGAAGAGGATTCCTTCTATAATTCTATCACGTAATGACTTTAATAACAATACGCAGCAGCTTTGGGCATACTACAGTGCTAATTGTTGGTGACAAAAGGAGCTAGTCTGGATTTTTTTTTATATATAAAAGAAATCCCGTGTATTTCTGTGAATGAAAAAAACCGCATCGTGTTCGCCTATATTTTTCGAATTATTGAATTTTTCTTCTGTGACTATTGGATACCTCTGTACTTTGGAAACATATATTTTCCAATTGATGAAACAGTGGTGCATAAAATATTTAAAAACCTGCATTCGTTTTTCGAATATAAAATAAAGTAATTATGCTAGGAATAAGTTGTGTTAGATGTATCGTATCACATAGCAGTCTTCCTCACTGTTCAGATATATCTATTTTGCCATATTTTTCACCTCTTGAGACATTGCTATTTGGAGATCCAAAAGTTTTGTTGCACTAATATTCTACTAGCACTTTGCTGAAGAGAACTGATGGTCTACTTACTTTTATTTGCAAAGAATTTTCACGGGTGCTTCAATGCGACTAGAAAAACTTAACCCATTTGCTGCCAACCACGGGCATACTCGTGGTTTTTCAATCTAAAATTACGAATTCGTACCGGAAATTTCGAAAGAAGAATTTTTATTTTATGTAATCATGAAATGTCTGTAATTAAATAAAATAAATATTGCTATTAGTATTTTCTGGTATGAATTCGAATTTTCTAAATAAAATGAAATTCCGGTAATTTTAACCCGGCAGTGAACGTGTTAAACAATTTAAAGTAGAGCTCAGGGAAAGAAAACTTTTTGCTACTCCAAATCAAACCAGAGATATAGATAGTATACGATTTGCAAAGAATTTTTCGCAGATGTTTGAAAATAACTTAAGCAAATCATACCACTTATGTCTAATGATTTGATTTGATTTGATTTGGTATAACAAGACTTTTCTCTCTAACATTCGCATCAATTTTTTTTTTCAGCAACTTCCATACTATTTATCTGGTACTGCAATAAAACTCAGAATCAGCCCTTTACACATGTGCATGTGTAAATATACGTGTGTGTAAATTTTTACTTGACAGTGCAAAAGCCCTTAAAAAGAAACAAAATGGCTGTTGTGTACATTACATTATGGCAATTTGTTCAAACTACTTTTGTTTAGACTTACGCCAACAAATGTTAGAGAGCGCAATTTTCAATACATGCATAGTCTCGAAATATCGCATGTTTCCCTCTCACAATCATTTCACTGCAGCATTATAAATATTTCTTCGTCCCATTACAGATTAATTCGTCAACCACGTAATGTTTCTGTTACTGGGAAAGTCTCTTTATGGCTACTGTGTGTATCGCTATAATAATTGTAGAATCGTTATTTTTCTTGTGGCAAATGTCTGGATATAAATACAGCCGTGTCTCTGGTTTCCGTCCGATCTTGGTTACTGCATATGCCATCCCTTCTCCCCATGCCGTTATAATACTTTTTATTGGGTACCTTCGCGCACCCTCGAAAAGCATTCTAAGGAATGTGCGCCCGCGTGCCGCTAATGGCATTTTTCATGTTTCGGGTAATTAAGGCGCCTGCAGAAACATACATTACCCTTTTTTTCCCCTCCGGTAGTTTCGGCCGTAGTGCATACATATTGAACAAGACACTTGGCTTTTATGGGGGTTATTTGGATGACTTTACCACTCCACTTCTGTTTCCGTTCTTACGACTGCATTATGCTTGCTTCTCTTTCTTTTTAGTTCAGGAGCATCTTTAGTCCGGTCGATATAGGGAAATGTTACATTTTCCTTCACTAAATTATTTTCGAATTTTTCTCTCGTGGCATTCTTTTCTTTGAAAAATTACCGCCTACCTAATGATTCTCTAGAAATCAGTTATATTCTTTCAGTTATCCTTTAGACATACTTTAGTTTGCGTTATAAACTGAAATACCAATGAATTACAGACACATATGATTAGTAACTATGTCGCTGCTCTCCTGGTCTCGATAACGAATGCCACATGACGAGGCATGGATTCAGAAAGTCTGCAGAAGTGTTTTGGAAATGCAGCGTGATAAACTTTAGCTAGAATTTCCTATAAATCAGTTAAATGAGTTAATTTATTGGTATGGCGTGTTGGCACTCCATGTTCCCGAGCATCCCAATTGTGCCGAATGGGATTTTAGTTTGGATTTCGGGCTTCTCAATGGCAAGCAGACTTCAGTGGAAATCCCTTCGAACCAGGTGGTTGACAGTGGTACCTTCACAGAAAAGGTCCTTGAAACTCCATTTCTATTTGGGTGGCAAAAAAGCATAAAAAGATTAAAGTTGTCGTCCAGATTACAATCTACGTACTTAAAAGCCGAGAGGGTGCTTTGATGAAGAACCAAAAGTTCCAAATATTGTCATGGGAAAATATCTCTGGCAATCGCTGAGCCGTTATTACTTTGTACGCTTCCAACCTGGCATACTATATCTATGATTCTATGAGTCTGAGTCTCTCTTATAGCCTAGGGCTACTATAATACAGGCTGAATCATTAAGCATTTTGATGCCCACATAGACCAATCAGCGATTGTTGCTCACCCGGCGCGACGCGGCGTGGCCAATCATTTTTCTCCTACGGCAATTAAATGTCGACGTGATTGTAGGATTGTAGGGAGCGTACTTAATAGCCTAACCATCAGCGTGATGCAATCGGAATTGAGATTTATCACTCAATGTTACCGCTACCTACGATATACACGTCTGACGTCTATAACGTCACAAGGAGTGGATCATCTTTACACGGCGATTGGTACAAAGCGTCGCGTCCATCGTTTTGTGCCAATCGCCGTCTGAAGATTATCCACTCCGTGTGACTTTTTAAAAGTCATGAACAGGCCGCGTATAAAGTAGGTTGCGATGCTACTCTGTTCTAATCGTCAATAGTTCGGTCACTGTATTTTCTGGCCTATGCAAGACGTTGAGCGTGGTGGCGTGCATTGACAAGTGATACTCTCGTGCGTCTTCTCCCACTGAAGCACATTTAATGGACCAAGCGTTACTTAACCTGTCTACTGGCTATTTGTAACTTCCCCGTCATTCAATTGGGCGACCACTTGAGCTAAGGTTTGTTGTCGTTGACTGCATACCATACAGTTGAATCTTAAAAGGCCAGTTTCATTCAAATCTGCCTATATCCGTGTGTTCTCGAGCTTCTTTTGATCCCGTGGATCGAGAAAACAGCATTGTCGACCCTTTTCTGAAATCGAATGATTAATGTTGCGAGCACCTATTATTTGTCTTGAGTCGTAGGAAATTTTTAATAGTTGTTTATAAAGTTCAATATATCCAGTTTCATATATCATATGACAGTGTCTAAACATGCGTAAGAATGACACAGTAACGCCGATATTTCCATAACACTGTCTATTTCTAATTCAATGGCACTTCAACGTATAATAAACTGCTCAAAACAAGTCAAGGATATTGTAATTTAACATGAAATAAGAAGTTAGTAGAAGAAAAATTATTACAATTACAAAATTGTGAAAATGCAAATTCGTTGTCAATTGCATATCATCTGAGAGAAGATATTCGAACAAAGAACAAGCTATTTTTTAATGCAGCATATTATTTTGATTTTTATTCTGAATTTTTATAGAATCTACCTTGTAAAATAAAGTAAAACCATCTTATTTTTTGATTGAAACTTGCAATTTAACATGCATATTAGTGGTTTTAATTTGTTTGGCATATTAATGGTTTTAATTTGTTTGGCGAGTATATATTATATATTAGAAAGAAAATATTTTGGCTTGTGTAAATCATAACAAAAGAAAAAGAAATTACTATTTAACGTCAAACCAGCTTTGAAATTCGACTTGTTTTTACAGCATAATACTTCAAAAATGTTTCTGATATTTGCAACATTTTCCAGGCTTATCAATGCAGTGAAATGCGCCATTTCCCGCTGTGCTAATCGCCATTACCCTTGCCAATTCTCCTATCTCGGAGGTCTGCATGTGCCCTGGGATTCTAATCAGAGTAATAGCCTCAGAACCATTTCGTTAATGGATTAATGAGTTCAAATCACGGCTTCAGTGCCCGATAAAATAAAAGACGTTTGCTGTGTATACTTTCTTTTCTGATGTATTTGCTGTGCACCTCACATATGCTCGTTCTGGAAATTTCATTGTGCTGTGGCTTTTTTTAAGGTATCCGCTATATTTGACACTTTTTCTTCTTTTTTTAAGAAAGCAAAAATGAGTAATAATAGGAACTGTTTCAAATGAATTAGTATATACAATAACAATTTCATGTGTTAAATAAATTATTTTGATACTTTTTTTAATTTTTTAAAATTTTAAGAAAAAAAATGCAACATTTGATAATTAACAATCAACAATATCCTCACGACAAAATTAATCACAGTTTATTGATTTCTTTCATTAAATATACTATATAGTTGAGGTGCTAAGAATTTAATGAACTACAATCTAGGCCATAAGATACCATAGATATGCCCATTCAAATTACCACTTTGATCTTTTTTATTGTATTTTCTATAAAAATAGCTGTAAAATTTACAGATATTTAAACTGGTATTTCATTACACTTAACAACACATAAATTGCAGGCAATCAGTTTTATATCCATATAATCATAATTTTTAGCGACAGAATGCTCTTCGTTATTGATTGTTCATTGAAACCATGTTTTGGATAAATCGTGTTTAATGCTTTTATTTCTGAAAATCTATTAGAAATATTCTCCTCAAATCCTTAAAATTCGAGAATATTGTAAATTCCTTATTCTCAATAAGAAGTTCTGTCTTTTCTTGAGGCTCTTAAACAATAACTTCCGTTCGCCCAAATACACTGTTCCGATTGAATAGTTAAAACAAAAGCCGCCATAATTACACTTCTAGTGATCGTAAGACGAAAACAAAAGCTCTTTTGCATAACTAAACTATACAGTCTTTAAAAAACAACTACAATAACAACAACAGTAATGTTTGCCCAAAATTGACTATTGAAACGTAGCGGGATATCTTATCACGTTTTACTAAAAGACGATTACACAATGCGGCAGTATATCTATTATTTAACGCTAGTAACATTTAACTTTTTGAGCAAATGCACTGACTTATTATTACGGTAAATTTCGTCAAAATGAATTCTGTATAGTCGAATTCCATCAGGCGAACTTCATGGGGCTGCCAGTAGCTATTCGCTTTATTGAAATTTTGTTGAAACGAAAAATTTTTCCTTATCTTTTTCCCATTAGTTGAATACTAAGTGCTTCTAACTCAAAATATAAAGTAAATATGGTCCTTTACTGAGATTAGTTAATACCTTCCGCATATTATTAAGTTTAAATTAGTCTTGTACCAGTAGCTTTTATTTTGTTGTACATTTCTTAAATATCGATTTTTCTGAAAATTGTGCAAATCGTTTTGTTGTAATGAATATTGTGCCTTTCAGATTTCGTTATAACTGAATTCTAGAGTATAACTTATAACAGAATCTTGCTTTAAAAGAAAAAAAATATATATCGCGATTCCGTCAAAAAAAGAGACACATTTGAGTTCCTTTTGAACGAAGTCCACAGAAAAGCGAAAATTTATTCATTCTAATGAAACTTTGTAATAATGGAATTGCATTTCATTTATAAGGACTTTGCCTGGGAATGCTAACCATTTCATTATAGCAGATTCTGTTTTAACGGAACTCCTCTAATTAGTTTTTAAAAGACACTAAAATGACTATTTTCTGAGATCCCTTGCGATTCTTTCTTAAGAGATTTTACTGTATTTTGTTTAGAAGAGTTTGTCGCATACAAATTTTTATTATTATTTGATGAACTTGCCGTCGGTCTATCATCGCACTCTCCCTCCCCGCCCCCCTCTTTTTAAATAACTAATTATAACGCGAGAGACACGACGTTATTGCTAAAATATCACGTGATCAAGGTAGGTTGAAAATCAGGCAATTCGTGAAAACCGGCCTATGTTGATCACGTGACAGCCGAGACCTGAGAGGAAGTGTTGCATGACTTGTCACTTTCGTTGGCTGCATTAAGCATTTATCAGTCGTGTTTATCATAATGCAATAAGAAATTCTAGTCTTTTTACAACACTTTGCAATTAGTTGAAACGTGTTTTTGAATTCGGTGTTTGTCTGTCTGCCATCTATCCGCCTGTCCATCTGTCTGTGCTCTAACTCTCGTAAACATACTTGGATTGTCATGTAATTTTTATATGTTATTTGGTTTAATATAGAATGATCGATATTGCAATTAAAGTTCGTTTACAGCGACAAACAAAAGAATTTCGCTGCATTCTGAACAGTAGAGATCACCGTTTACGGTGCATTTTAATGATGTCAGAATCTTCAAACATAATGAAATAACAAATTATCACTGTGGTGCACTACAACATATTTTCTGTAGATTATGGAGCACATAGCATTTATCGTTCATTTACAGAGGCACACAAAGTAATTCGGTTACAGGACTAACTATGATCAATAATTGCTGGAAGTGCATTTTCCGCTGTGGTATGCATTTTTAAACTTGTCTAATTTTTAGCGCATTATGTGATGTGCATAAATTCTATCGATTATATACAGGACAGCGCGAAATAATTCTCATAGATTACCGGATATGGACAGCAATTGCAGAAAATAAGATTTTTACCGAGTTATGTGTTTTTTAATTTACTTACTTAGATATTACATTTCATTGTATAAATAGATGGATTTTTTTTTATTCTGTGAGTGTTATGTATGTTTCTTAATCTAACTTAATGCCCAACTTTTCGTTCTTGTTTTTTTTTCTATCGTTGCTAAGAAGGAGATGATTTTCCAGGAAAACAAAACGATCGAAATATAGCCAATTTATAATACCAAAAATAAATATGAAAAATTATTGAAATCGCTTTGGTAATTCAAAAGAAAAAGTGCGTCGATATCGGCTGTTCTCCACAAGATTTCGCAATTGTTGTCTGTAAATTTAAATATGATCATATCATAAAATTCAACCAAGCATCGTCCTGAATCATGAAAAATACTCTTGTAGGCAGAGGTCTTTGTAAGGATGTAGATCCGTTTATATGCTTGCTAAGAGAGTCGTAAATCTTTTGACTGGCCATTATTTTCCAAAGGTTCTGTGGTCATCAACAAAAGAAAGATGCTGTGATATACCTGTCAGCGATGTCCCCTGATGATCTCTGACCTTTAGACATAGTAGAGAAGTCCTAAAACATCAGAGAGAGCGAATGACCACATAAGACGTAGACGATCTGAAAAAAAGTCTGCTCAAACGTTAAGTCAAGGAAAGAAAAACAACAACCCCCAAATTGCATCCCTGTGCCGTTTTGAGCTGCCCACCAAATTCTTTTACCTTCTTACAGTCCCTGCTCTGCATCAACTAATTATGGGGTTCGAGTCTCTTTGCTGTTAGCATGAATAGTGTTCTTTCTTCAGGCTGACCTTTATGGGGGGAGGGGGGGGGGGGGCTAGGTACATATCGAGTATATTTTGACATGAATAATTTAGTATATTGCAGGGGTCCGTCCAGACTTTTCTCACTGGGTTTATATCAGGGTTCGTGATTATGAACTCCTACGTGATTACGGAGTTTCGAGTGAATCAAAGTTGGATTCATTTGATTTTTTTTTTTTTTTTTTTTTTAAGCCGATTCTTGTTGCAAAATATTATTATTATTATTATTTTTAATCTAAACATCTACAAATAAATGTCCGTTTTCCTGATCTTATTGCACTACATAGATTCATTCCTTTCCTTCTGTGTTTCTGTAAAACTAAGCAAATAAGTGACATACTATATACTAATTGAATTTTCCGTTCGAAATCCAAGAATCTTAGTGTTAACATTATTTTTTCCCAGTATTGCAAATTATCTGTAGTTTTACAGTAAAATGTAGACTTGAGATTGCGCTGTCAAACTGGATTTATATATTCTTTTTAGGATTTATATTCCACATTTTATTTATGTTTTCGAAACATTGTTCCAGCACTTGAGTAGGATGTTGGTGCTGTTGGAAAAGCAATCTCTTGTCGAATTCAATCCTCAGCTCTCTTCACCATCGTTATCCCCTGAAACAACTCGAAGCACGAACCTCTTTTTCCCTTCGCAAAAGGGGTATTGTTAGAGGGGCTAAAAAATCGAATAGCGACTCTTGCAATTTCCTCTCATGGCATCATTTGTAGAATTAGTGGACGAGTACATCCCGTTGTCGAAATAGTTCTTATTCCGTATCTCGTACGTATGATCCTTGTGTTAGGGCAGGGTTGCTTTTTGCGCGATTTCATCGCAAGAAACAATTCTGCTGAGAAATAAAATGTCAGATAGACTAATGTTATTTTTAAATTGCAGTGACAAACCACGCAAATATTTTTGCCTTTTATCTTGTCTTCTTGGTAGGGTGCTGGCCCCTATTTTGACTCAAAATAGTTTGAACCAGAGAATTCATTTGATGAAATTTGTCTTGTTTCTTATATGTGGTACTTATTTTGATTTGATATTCTTAAATCAAATTTCTGGTTCAAAATGTGTTTATTCGACTTGAAAAAAACTCGGATGGTTGGCAACTGTGTTATGCAGTGTTGAATTCAGACACTTTTCTCCGGGAGGGACTTCTGTGGCTCCGGGGGGGGGGGGGATTGCACTTTTTAACCATTAAAAGCATAAAATCTCAAATCTTCCTGGGGGAACACTTCAATGCTCCGGGGGGGCATTGTTCCCCCCAGGCCACCCCTTGAAGTCAACACTGGTGTTATGGTCTCTCGACACGAGGAGGGGGAGGGGGGGGGAACTTTCTCTATTTGTCAATCTTCTAAATTCACAGGGATTTCTACTTAGTGTTTATAGTTAAACAGTCTATTACATGATAATATGAATGGCTTTATAACAGAGTGAATGTTATCCTACCGTTTTCTTCGCCAGTGAATACTCCCAGATTTCTATTTGTTATGTTTAGTTATTTCGGTTGTCATCGCCAATCGATGTCGCAAAATCGCCAAAAAGTTAGCTCCTGATCGTGGAAACAGAAACACTGTCGGACAGCTGGCTCCCGTTGTCATAGTAACTCATCGATACACTCGCACATTCAGTGAGTTGCGCCTTTGAAAGCCTTTTCTCACAAGGCGCTCTGCTGAGTTTTCGTTGCGTTCTCGGTGGAGAGGCAGGGGGTGCGGAGCTAATTTTTGCTCCGAAAAAAAAATTCCGTTGTTGTGCTGTATCTTCCAGCATCGAATACCATTTTAAGTTGTGTGGCGAAAGGGTTGATCATAACAACGGGGCTGAAAACTTTAAAACAGTGAAATTAAAAAGTAAATGTTCACCCTGTTTAACCCGTGAATTGCACACTAGTACGTAATTCATTCGCACTGCCCAACATTTCAAGTATCGGCGTTTTTGAAAACATACTTTAGCTAATTTGCATTTGTTAGCAAAATAAAATTCTTAATAAAAATAAATATTGTAGTTCGATTCTTCATTAAATTTCGTATAGGAATCATGTTATGTTTCATATCACTATATTACCAACAAATTTATTTGAGGTTGAAGTTACGTAATCCCAAATCTGTCGAGTGCTAAACCGAAGTGTGGAGTCCACTGTTTAATCAAATAGCATATGTTTTTAGCGTATATTTTACATTAAAGATGTATGTTATATGTTTAATAAATTAACATTAAAATTTCGTATTTCATGGTTTCATCACATTTTATGTTTTCTTAAATTTTGTATGAAAAATTCAAGAAGTCATTTAAAGAAAATGTGTTAGTATACTTATCCGATCGCCCGTTGTTTTAAATTGTGTTTAACATAAATATTTCTCTTGCTTCGTGTTTTGTACAAAAGAAAAAAAAAAAAAAAAAAAATGAGCAGCAAAATAGATTACATTATAAATTAACAATGGAAGCAATATTTATTATTTTAATAATACCACCATGAAATTTGTTTCACGATTAGTAGCCCATTGTACTTTGTAGTGGTTAGGTCTCATCTTATTAGTTTAAAGGCTCAGTGTTTGAATCCATCGTATGCAAAAAATGACCGTAGCACCCCAAATCAACGAATTTACGGGGGCACAAAAACTGGACAACCTGCATTCTGGTTTAGGAAGATCTTGCATATCGCTCACCCGCAGGAAAAGTGACACAACTCAAAAATACTATATGTCACAGGAAAGGCAAAAGAAGATTTTTTTTTTTTTTTTTTTCTTGTTTCCTCTTTGTAAAATAAAATTATAGCATTTAGCTCTGCATGCAGCTATAAACGCTTACATAAAAGAATACAACCCTTAATGGTCCTCTCCTCTCACGCGAAAAGTCCCGCTCGCCAATGTTAATCCTAATGGGGCATTATTTTTCTAATATCTCGTTTGCATTTCAATATGTTTAAACGATTTTTTTTTTTTTTTTTTTTTTAAAGATTGGAAAGCTAATTTGCATTTGTTAGCAAAATAAAATTTTTGCCATCTCTATTTCCACCGTTGATTACTTTTTCGATTTTCTTTGCGGATTTTTTTTTACGATGATACTTTTACTTTCGAAACCGGTTGCATCAACGACGGAAATAGAGAATAATCTCAGCTATCCAATGCCAAAAAAAAAAAAAAAAAGAAGAGATATTAGAAAAATAATGCCCCATAGGATTAACATTAGCGAGCGGGTGTTTTCGCGTGAGGGTCAAAACGTAAAAGAGTTGGGAGGATTTGAGAAAATTTATTCCTTCACTCAATTTTCTCCTTTTCTGTGGTGGCAAAGTGACAGATAGCGGAATCTAGCAGCTTTCTAGATATACACTTATGACACTTTTCCTATAGCAAGACTCACCTATGAGTCAAACCCATTAGTGTAATAATACGTAAAATGAATTTTTTGAAGTTGTGTTATTTTTCGTGTTTGTGATCGTATGATTTAACTGGTATAGATAACAAAAAGTTACTGCTTCGTGAAAAAGTTTTCTTTTTCTCTCTCTAAAATTTCAAGGCTTGCATTTAACTTTAACCCACTTATTTTATTATTGCATTATCATAACATAATTTTATGCATTCCCATTTAAGTTTTAAGTCAGACGAACGCGTTTTCATCATTACCTATTACACTGGTGAGTATTTGTTTATCCATAAAAACTGTTTTGATTACCCTACTCTATTTGCGATATTGGCAGATTCAAATAAGTGCTTAATAAAGTACCACTCGGAAAATAAACAAAACGTTCGCCGCTTTGCCCAATTTCCAAAAGAGTCTCCACCATTGCTCCTAGTCTTTTACAGAGAGGAAAGAGACAAGGCGAAGCAAAGCGATCAATCCCCACCTCCTCTTTTTGATCCTTCAATTTTGTAATGGCTAAATGAATTTATGAATTGAATTATAAATTCAACTTATTTCATAACAAATAAGATTGATATTAGAGGTGTGATCATAGACTATTCTTCAGTAATTGCATTTAAATATGGCATTAAGTGTTCCTTCTGGGAGGCTGCAGGATTGCGCGTACGCCTAAATATTTGCTAACTCTAATGAGAAGGCTTAAAATTTTTAAATTGTAGAAGACAGCCTACTAAAATTGATATTTCCTTTAGTCTAACTCCGATTACCACTAAACTATTTTTTCTGTAGAAAAAATGTACAGTTTTCTTTCATTTCGGGTTCAATACGGTTTGCATTACGTTACGTCGAAAATTATTTTGTCTACTTAAGTATTTTCTGAAAATTATTTTGTCTACTTAAGTATTTTCTATAAACTTAATCCTTGAAACTCTTTTTAGAGTTTCATGTCTTACAGTTTGTCGTAACTCCCATTATTTTAACATCACATTATCATAATAGAATTTTATGCATTCGTATTTAAGTTTTAAGTTACACAAGACTTTAAACAGAGGATCTGCTCTATTCAGTTCTCGTGTGCAAAATATAACCGTTAGCACCCGCAACCAACAAACCCAACAAATGTTTAAGTTAGACCAACACGTTTTTATCATTACTAATTACACTCATGAGTACTTGTCTTATATATTAACCCTTTTAGTGCCATACATATGTTACCAATATATGCTAAAAATGCCAGTAAAAAAGTACATTTTTATAGATAATTTATATGAACAAGAGAAATATTCACCATTTCCGTTACAATGCACAAATATTCATAATTTTTTCAACATTCTCTTCAGAAGATTTTATACTATGATAATAAAAACACAGTAGCGAGAGCAGCGCGACGGCGCTCCTTGGCACTAAAAGGGTTAAAGCGAGAAGCAAAAGTCTTAATTTTTCAGTGCAAATTCAACCTTACTGCGCATGCTTCAACTTTTTTTGAACGGTGAATAAAGAAGGAAAATATAATTAAAAAGAATCGAGAGCGCTGGGGAAAGAATAGCTCGCCTATTGGCCTGCACTGCTCGCAACCCTACCGCTAGGAAATATTCCTTCTAAATTCTTCTTAATTCTATTCTTATTTCCCCTTCCCGGAGGGAGCATCCATTTTTCCACCTGCTTTTTTTGAGAGACGGGCGCACAAAAGGGAATTGATGATTGCTAAGGGAAGGAAGGGGTGAAAAGAGACGAAGGTGCTTTCACTTTTTTTGAAGACAGGAATGGAAAGAGAAATTAGGATGGGGGAGTTCTCCTCTTCTATAGAATTTGAAAAAGGGTTCCTAGGAAGAAACCATGTTTATTTTACAACCAACTTTTACACGGGCTGTAAAACCTTTATATTTATAACCATTAAAATTTTCAAAGAGTTTGGATAACAAAAGTTTTTTTTTTCTTACGAGCACTTTTATCGTTAATTAACAGTTGGGGGGGGGGGGGGGGTACTGTTAAAATGGCCAAACAGTTTGTTTGGGGTTCATTTTAGGTTTTATCACGGGTCCGGGTAACGCCAGGCGGGTCAACTATTTTATCTTTAAAACAGTTTGTTACCCTACTCTATTTGCCATATGGTGGATTAAAATAAGTACTTAGTAAAGTACTACTATGAAAATAAATAAAATGTTCACCGATTTGCCCTGTTCACTAAAGATTCGATCAGACTACGTTCAACCTCAGCGAAAACTTACATGTGGTCAGTCGCTCCATTTCCTTTGGTCAGTCTTTTGAAGCTCCTCTAGAGGTCGGAGGTCACCGGAAATATTCCTGACATTTTTATCACCGCCTCTTTCTTTTGTTGAGACTTCCCCTTTCTTTTTTTACTAACCATAGAACCTACGGAAAGACTAGGGAAGTAATTTACGATTTTTTGTCGCGGATTGTTGAAAATGTGATATAAATGCCACCTTACAGTCTTCATCAATGGTCCCGAGCAGAATACGTTTGTCCTGATTGGAACGTCTGTTGGGGTCATTCGCTCTTTTTGATATTTTTAACTTTGTAGCCTCAAGTCTGTGGTGTGAAACGCAAGTCTATTGTTCAAATCTGGCCGCAAGTCTATGGTGGAAAAGAAAGACCAGAGGACACTTTTTTACGACTTTTCGTCGTGGATTTTTGAGAAAAACCATATAAACGCAGCTTTAGTCGTACAGAGTCTCTGGAAGACTCTCTTTTCTCTTACTCTTTCTTTGCGGCCACGTGAAGAGACCAATTCGCCTCGTCTTTTTAATCAGGTTTACTTCATAACAGATAACATTGGCATTAGAGATAACTGTTCTTCCATAATTGCAATTAAATGTGGTATTAATTTTCTCATAGCACTTTTTCAGCTGGGAGGGAGGATGCAGGGGATGCGTACCGCTGAACCTTTTGTGAATCTAACGAGAAGGAATAAAATTATCACCGGGTGCAGGTGATAAATCGCCAAATATTTTTTATGGTTACAACTGTATACGAGATACAACAACAGTGGAGTTAATTATGCGCCAACTTACACTTTTTCGAGTATTGAACAGGCCGTTGAGGTCACTTGCATAAACTGTGGTCGGTTAGGTGCATACAAATACAAATAAGTCAACAGCTAAACATGGCCGAAATCGTTCAAAGATAGACCGCTAAAATGGTAATTTTCTTTAGATTACTTTAGATCAAGATTACAGTGCATTTTTTGTACTGAATTTCCTTTCATTCCGGGTTTTGTGCGGATTCTAAGACGACAAAAACTATTTTGTTTTCTCTCTCTTTTAAAGTTTCCAGCCTTATATTTGTCGGGACTCCAATTATTTTAACATTGCATTATCTTAACATAATTTTATGCATTCGCATTTAAGTTTTAAGCCGGACAAACACGTTTTTATCATTACCAATTACATTCGTGAGTGTTTGTTTATCCATAAAAACGGTTTTAGTTACTCTACTCTATTTGCGATATGGCAGATTCAAATAAGTGCTTAGTAAAGTACCACTCAAAAAATAAACAAAACGTTCACCGATTTGCCCCATTCCCCAGCAGTCTCCACCAATGCTTTTAGTCTTCCAGAGAGGAAAGAGACAGGGCCACGCGAAGAGACCAATCCCGCCTCGTCTTTTTAATCATTCAATTTTGTGATGACTGTCCATTAGCAAGATTGTGGCGCATTCGCGTGCGGGGCGCTTCTTCTATTACGAGATTAAAAGGCAAGCCTCTTTCAATCCGTTCTGCAAACATATGTAGACCACCCTCTCTCCTTTTCTTGTGCTTTCCAGTATTTTTGGAGCCGTGACGTTTCGTGATACAGTCGAATATGAAAGTGGAAGCGGAGTTCGAATTGCTTATTTCTTTATATTTCAATACAAATATGGTTGTATATTGTGTTTATATATATAGTTAAATCGCTTGTCCCTTTTCTCCATTTTTATATTACTTTACCCTTGAAATTCTGTCTATATCTGTACAATAAAACGCACGCTTATCGTATTTTTCTCATGCGTTAATCAAACTCGGAAAATTTATGAATACTGAACAGACACCTCTGACTTATCACTGCACGTACTTCTTTTGCTTAGTAAAAATTGCTTGCAAAAACATCCATAAATCGACCCTCGTTATTAATAATCTCCTAATGTATAATAATTTAGATTGTCTAGTTGGGCAGTTTGATGGACTGATTTATTGAAGTAAAATTCAAATATAACTTCACTTCTCCTGTCTATTAACCCATTTTCGGCCAAAGGTGCGTAAACGCACCATTTCAATAAATATTTTTTTATTAACACTGTGACGTATATTTTTCACTAATTTTATTTTTGTGCTATTTTTAAGGGTTCTGGAGACATCTATAAAATATTAGTAATTCAATTGAAGTAATCACTTTCTGTTGAGGAATTTTCAAAATACGCTGGTTTTTTACTTGAAACAGTTATTGACAAATTCGACTTTTTGAAAATTTATAATTATTCCACTTGAGATTAATCATATGTTTTTATAATGGAGTAAACTTGCAAGTTCTGTAAATAAAATAAAAATAAAACAAAACTTAAAATTTTTTTATTTAAATTTAATGGCAAATTATTAATGGTAAATTAATAATGGTAACGTCAAATTAAATAAAATATTATTTTTCATGCATGAAACTTTTTTGGTGTCTTAATGAATGTAATTTAAGCAAATTTCAATGCAAATAATACCACATTTTATAAAATGTCTATGCTTGGCCTAAAATGGGTTAAGGCTGTTTTTTAGCTCCTTTCTGACACAATTTTGAATGCATTTTTATTCGGAAACTGATGAAATTGGTCATCAGAAACTATGAATCAGAAATCTCGTACCAAGATATGACGTGGCGGACTAAAATATTTGTATTGTACTAATCGGTATCTTTAACCCCATTCGCGACGAGCGTCCTTTACAGAATTTTTAATCTTTTACCACCGGTTTGTCAAAACAGAAATTTTCGGCTAATTGAATCGCAGAAATGCTGTCATTAAATAAGGCAAAGCTTACAATAAAAAGTTACTGGTGGGAATAACCGAGGATTCTGAGCATCTTTTGCGTCACGTATACATGTCGCTCGTCCCCAAGGGGGTAATGAGTTAAAATTTCATGCTGTAATTCGATGACATGATAATACCGTAAAAATGGGGAATTGGTTCCCCGCTCTGCTCATCTCGTACCAAGATATGACGGTGCAGACTGAAATATTTGTACTGAACTAATCGGCCTAATAATAAGACAAAGATGTAAACAATTTATTGTAACAGCAAAAATCATTATAAATTCTTTTAGTTAATTTTAATTTTACGATAATTCCAGATTTTCTAAGCGTCGTCGGCTCTCTTTTGCGAGCTGGTGAACGTTGTATATTTTTTCGAGAATAGAAAAAAAAATATATATCCTTAAAATTATTCATTTGTATGGAAAAGACAGGAAATAACGTCGCAAAAGTCAGCGGTCAATATTGAGACTTTAAAAAAAACCACCTGTTATGAACATGAAATGTATAATTATTGTATTATTTTGTATATTAAAAGTAAGTGGTAACACCTTTTGACAATCGTCTGCTTATTTTAGTTCGGATATGGATCTTTTAATCTTATGGATGGTTCTAAAAAGACATTTCGTTAGCATTTTCGACGTATAATTCTTGATTGGCATCTAGATAAAATAAAATTTATCAGAAAAGTTGCCGAGATGTTGAATTTAAACAGTTTAATAATGTTTGATAGTTAAATGTCGCGGTTCAGTGCATCAGAGTTCAAAATCCGAGATAGGACAGAGTATTAAAATTGACATTTATATTAAAGCGCATTATTATCATTAATATTTTTTAAAACCCAAAATTAAACTGTTAACATAGTTTAGTAAACTGCATAAAGTAAATATTTATCTTAAAAAAAAAAAAAAAAAAAAAAAAAAAAAGAAGAAAGAAAGAAAAAGGCAGCGTATTACTGCTTATTTTACTGTTTATTACTGTTAATTTTACGATTCAACAATTTTTTAGTGTATAATTTCTGGTACACTAAGAAATTCGCCAGCGTCGTGGTCACCATTTCACACTACTGGAAGTAATCTGTACTTCTGGAGTCTTTATTCAGGCTTTATCTGAATTTGTATCTTTCTATATGGACCAAATATGACAGGGTCGGGGCAAGAAAGTGCCAAGCCACATTTTTGGTAAAATAAATCTAACAATATAATCTGTTGCTTAATATTGTAAATTATAATATCCAACATATAATTTGTTTGTAATGTCACTTTGTGGCAGCATATGTGACAGGTTTCGTTTTTGCCCCAGATGTTTATGCCCCCAATGAAGATAGCTAACTTACAAAAAACATAATAGTAATATCATTAAAGTAATGCCATATTGTTTCTCAGAACATCTCGAATGTTACTAAGACATTGGCGAAAAAACTTTAGGTTATATATCTTGATTTGAGTTTTGATCAAATTTTCAAATCGAAATATCTAAGAAGTTAAAAAATGTGGCACTCTCTTGCCTCGACCCCTTCATATATCAAATGAGCTTTTAAGAAAAGGTTTAACTGATATAAAACATTCAATACACACGCACACATGCATATATATATATATTTATTTATTTACTATGACGTTTACAGAAGAAACTTTAGACCGCCTGATATTTTCTCAAATGTATTTTTTTTTTTCATTCATTCATGAAGACCGTATAGATTGTATCATTTTTCCAATATTTTTCTTTAACGGACACTTCAAAAATTTTGCATGGAAAAAAATAAGTATTTTCTCAAAGGAGGAGAAAGATCTTGTAGATATGTATCTATTTTGAACCCATAGTTTCGGAAGCAGTTTAAATAATATCCAAATAGATTTTTATTTTATTTTATTTTCCTTTCTTTCAAAGGTTAGACTGTATTTTAACAAGAAGGCTTATTTAATTATCGAAAAGTAAAGGGTTTGATGGCTTAATGCAGTATTTTAAATTTTAGTGAAATCATTTTTTGAAAATTAAAGATGCGGTGATAGAGAATGACTCCAGACATGCTGTTCCCATGATCAGGAATTACCCCGGGTACTTCTAAATATTTGGACATTTTATTCTTACACTGCAAAAAATAATTGTTGATTTTACAGTATAAAACTGGCACCCCAGCTACCAGTATTATACCGTAAAATTAACAGTATTAAACAGTAAAATAAACAGTAATACGCTGCCGCGCAAGCAGTAATACGCTACCGCGACTGTTTAATACTGTTAATTTTACGGTATAATACTGGTAGCTGGGGTGCCAGTTTTATACTGTAAAATCAACAATTATTTTTTGCAGTGTAGAAATAACAATCTTTTCGTATTGCTGCTCATCGGTTTTAAAATTACTGCTGTAGGTTAAAAAAAAAAAGAAAGGTGCCACAATTTCTGTCGATTTGTTGATATATGGAATCTTCTTTCTCACGATATATACGGATATTTAAAATGAGTGCAATTTCTGTCCCCCTTTAGATAGAGAGATGGGCTGGATTCGTGGCCTCGCAAGGGTCGGAAGTAGGCCTCAGGACGATCGGCAAGCTGTTCCCGAACACTTACCGGAGCGTGTCGCGGTTGTTCTGTCTTCCGGAACTGATCCGTCCATAGATCTCATACCCTCGAGGTTTGAAGAAGAGATCTTAATAATTTGTGTGTGTGATGGTGCAGGTACATATGGAAACCTTTTGGAGCCTCATTTTTAAATAAATAAAAAAGGGGGGAAGATAGAAAATGAAAGAGGAGACAACCGCCCTTTAACCGTCAAAAAATGTAGTACCTGTAACTAGCATCCAACTAGTTTGCTTAATTTTTTTATGACATCGTGCATCATATTTAATAAATGCCGATAAATGTGGTATATTTTCTATGGACGCCGGCGAGGGGCCGGGTCATTGCCCATCCCTGGATTTTCAAATTTTATTAACTAAATTTTCTCTTTCTCCGATAATTACAAAAAAAAAAAAAAAAAATACTTCTTTGAAGTAACTTAAAATAATTAAACACTAAGAGAAAAGGAACTGGGAGCTTTCGTCGAGGTATCGATGCCCTCCTGAACCCAGCGTGGAACAGAATTTTTAGTTCTGTACTATCTTTTTACATTTCTGTACTGCTTTTTATATTGATATGTTTAAAAATACACTTGTATTCTGACAAAATCTTAGTTTAACCTATTTCATGTTTCTATTTTAATATACCCGGCCTTTGTAATGGACTGGACTACCGGGCACACTTGTTCCAAAATCTTGCACCTCCCTGGATTTTGTTATGTCAACGCCCATACTGACCCATGCACATGCCAGAGTTGCTCTATTTTTATTTTACCAAATCGGGAATTTCAGCACATAAAGAAACAAAATAAATACATTAATCGGGATTTAACCCCCCCCCCCTCCCTTACACACACACACACACACACAAACAACAACAATAACGAAAAAAAGGGAAACAGATTTAAACGAACATTTAAGTATAATGAAGAGAAGGAACTTTTTTCAACCATTTTCAAGGTTGGCCGGACATTTTTCGCTCTGTTGGAATAAATCTCGACCATGATACTCCAACCTTGAATATGAATATTTAAATATTTCAAAATGTTCATTTCTGTGATGACATTATCCAATATGAATATCTTCTAATGGTAAAATACAAACTAAGAAACTATTAATCTAAACAAAATTAATAATATAATAATATTAAACAGGTAAGCATTGTTAAAAAAACATAGTTGAAGAGTCAATTATAACGGTCTACCTGATATTTTCTGAATTAGAACTCTGTTATGTACTGAATGGCATTTATTGTACGTAATTAATTAAGCTAGACTAAAAGTTGAGTGGGATTTAATTTTGAATTTAAAAAAATCTAATAAAAATGCATTTTAATTGTATTTTGTGGAAATTTTACTTGGAAAGTTTTTTTTTTTTTGGACAAGGAAAAACATTGCTCTAAAGGATAAAATAATGTGTGTAAAACGGACGACTGTTGTCAAGAATTTTTTTAATTTATTAAATTTTACATATGATGTAAAAAAGAAATGTGTTAAATCACTGGCGCAGCGATTTCGGAGTTAAAAAACCTCCCAGAGCATTTAAAAACTGATAAGATACATACAAAACCTCTTGTGTTAAGATAAATGACTTATGTGTAAAAATCAACGTAAAGAAAAACGTAAATTGCCAAAATCTTGTAGCATACAATTGATTCAAGGCTTCATAATAGGAGCCTATATTTCAACACGAAATTAATGAAAGAAGAAGTTAGGAGAAAGCAGCAAAGTAGTATGTATGTCGCTGCTACTGCTGTTTCTCTCTCTCTCTCTCCGCTCCCCCCCCCCCCCCCCCCTTTGAAGATTATAGAAGGAGCGATTTATGAATCCTTTAAATACATTTAAACAGCTAAATTTATTATTTATGTTTTTCATTACGTCGGTTTTTATATATCGCGTACTTACTAAATACTACCTTATGGATGTGTAAAACAACGAAATTGTCCATTTTATGTTTCAAAATGTTCAATGATTTAATATCCCTCCCAGATGGTTAAATGTATTAAGTAAAAAAAATAAAATTTCGCATTGAAAATCAGTATTATTTTTTATTTTATGGGTAAGAAGTACATACATACGAGTACAATTATTCTTTCTGTGATGATGACAATGATGAAGAGAATATTGCTATAATGCAACCCAACATAATCAGAGATCTGTTTAGAAAGAATTTGGGTCTGTGAAAGGAATCTTCGCAGATTTTTTTCCTCTTAAAATAGGATAATTCACATTTTTTTTTTTTTTTACAAATTTTTTTATACTAAAAATGGACTCTTCATAATAATAATCATCTTAAAATAAAACTGGACTTGTTCGAAATCAGCTGCAATCACCAAAAGAACCTTATGTATAATGTAAATATGTTTACATATAAATATATCTAAATTTAATGCATTTTTCTCTCTTTTTTTAAATATTTTTCATATTTTCAGTATTTTTGGCCAATTACCATTGAAGCAAATGCTATGGTAATATTATGATTGCACTTGTTAATTTATTAACTATGTGGTATTCTGTCTACACTTTATTACTAATTATCTCTTAGGAGATTTAATTAGAATGTTACAAGAACTTGATATGTTTTTTGAAATTCAAAGATATTATAATTATATATATATATATATATATATATATATATATATATTTTTAAAAATATATATAAGATACCAAAATGTATAAGAAAATAGATCTAGATGAATTGTTGAAATTCAAAATGAAAATATATTATAATATAATATTTTTTTAATTTAATTTCTTCTTCTTTACTTTTTTTTTTTTTTTTTACTTATATGGAATCTACATTCAGAGTGTTGGGAGAACACTATTGTTTTCAATTAATTATTTATTACATTCTAATTCATAATTTCATAATGGTTTCATTAATGATTTCATAAATGTTTCATTAATGGTTATATATATATATATATATATATATATATAACCATTATATACATATACAGCGTGTCCACGTATAACGTGACCGACCTTTATTTTCACAACCGTTGGTCCTAGATGCATACTTCCAATTACAAAAATGGTTTAAATAAGGTAAAGAATTACTTTTAACATGATTTGGGTCAAGAAAAACATTTATTAAAAAAATACGAAAGTTAAATTTTTATACGGTCCCCCGGTCAAACAAAAATTCTGTTATTTTTATTCTCTTATATGTATAGTACAAATTGTATATTTTGCATTAATATGTCAGAATGATTATAGATTTCATAATTATATTAGATTGCAATGTTAATTTTTCTCTCAACTATTTTTTTTGATATATCTGACGATTATTTATATTTCTACTACATTTGTGAATGACCCCTATTTCGCAGCAAAAAATATACTCCAACTTTAAACAGCTATTATTCGGTCAATTTTAATGATAGATGAATGGGACTTTTTTTGTCGTACTTGTTAGTGTCACAGTAAATTTTTACTAAATATCACTTATAGGACCGGGGGACCGTATAAAAATTTAACTTTCGTAATTTTTTAATAAATGTTTTTCTTGACCCAAATCACGTTAAAAGTAATTCTTTACCTTATTTAAACCATTTTTGTAATTGGAAGTATGCATCTAGGACCAACGGTTGCGAAAATAAAGGTCGGTCAGGTTATACGTGGACACGCTGTATATATTTCATTATAACAGGAACTTGATTACAACGCTAATTTCAGATTCAAAAAATTATGATTAGATTTTTCACAAATATAAAAAAAAAACGTTCACAATTTATACAAAAACAAGACCCCGTGAGAAAAGACTGGACAGACCCCTCATAATTTACGAAGAAAAAAAAAATTACTCAGACTTTATTTAAAATAAAAATCTCTACTCACTATATTAGAATTTGTTGAATGCTGATGTATAATTGCTGTAAGAGACACCAAAAAGGGTAAAGCTCTGATTTTAAACCCATAAAATACAAACAATTTATTTATGGGCAGTGTTACGGAATTTTCAGAAAATCTTACTAGCCAACGATTTATTTTACCAACCAGCAAGATACAACATACAGTTAAAAGCTGTTATGACAAAATGTATGCGACTGCAACAATAGTTAATTACATATTACTACAATAAATTTCCCTTTTTTTTTTTTTTTTTTTTTTTTTTTTGTATAAAATTAAGAAATATATGCAGCGTAGGAAAGTTTAATACACTGCAAAAAATAATTGTTGATTTTGCAGTATAAAACTGGCACCCAGCTGCCAGTATTATAACGTAAAATTAACAGTATTAAACAGTAAAATAAGTAGTAATACGCTGCCGTGCAAGCAGTAATACGCTACCGCGCATAGCGTGCAAGCAGTAATACGCTACCGCGCATAGCGTGCAAGCAGTAATACGCTACCGCGCATGCGCGGTAGCGGAAAGTATAGCACACTTTTATTGCGCACTTTTACTTTTTAGATCCATATCGCTATTGCCTGCTCCTGGCTTATTGACGTTGAAAAAAAGTTTCCTCTTATTCTCTTCGCTGTTTAATCAGCAGTTCATTCTCTCGTTTTATAACATGTACAATTCTGAAATTAAGGAAAACAATTATATTTTTCCTTGAAAGAGTGGATTTATAGTGAGAAATTTAGGGAATAGATTGGGGAGGATATTTACCGTGGGTGAGGGAGGGGAGGGGGAATCATTGCTAAAATTTTGTGCTTTAATATTATTTAGATATATGTGTAAATTCTCCCTGGAACTTCAAAAACCCCTACTCGTCGGAGCAAAAAAAAATATATATTCCTTTAGAAAAAATGCCTGGATTCATCACTGGGTTTATTTATTCATTTGTTATTTATTTCACATATTGTTTTTAATGGACTTGCAGCAGTTTTGTCCAGTTTTGACAAAGTTACCTATAACGATTGTATACCCTCTATCTACAGCAATATCTTTTTCTGGATCGGATGCGTTCCGTTATTAACAGGTGTTATTGGATGTACTTTATGTTTACAACCTTTCACCACAGTTAAAGCATGTTGATATAAAATCAAATTCTTGGTCTATGCTTTTAGTAGTCTGTTTGTAACCTGTCTTTTTTACTTTTGTGATACGCAAGACGTAGAGAGGGGAGTGGAGCTGGTACAAAATACCAGTCCCCAGCTCTGCTAAAAGAATCCTGTTTGTTTGTTTAGTTTCCAACCAGTCCTGTTTTTTAAATAAAATAGCAGATTTAAGTAGAACATTTGATGTAAATTTTTCAAGGTACTAACAAGTAAGAATATTAAAAAATCAGAACTTGAGTCGTATAAGTTGTTAATGTTATTACACATCGCTAAGTAAAAATAATTAAAATGAAACATTTCATGTATACTAATAAATTATTAACAGTGGTGCAAATGTAGCAGTATTAGAATTGCAACTGTAGTGTGGATAAGCTGACGAATTTTAGAGTCCCACGAGCTTCAAAGGATCCCGCGATTACTGTTGCTTTATGTCTACTGTCACAAAAAGCGAGACAAAGAAAGCGGTACATCGGCGTCTAAATCGGGACATAAAATTACAGTAAATCTTTTGAAAACGGAATCCTGTCTTAAACGTTAAAAAAAAAAGGTTGCCACAGAAAAAATACATACAATTATACCTGCTAAGACGAAAACCTGTCTAAAACAGAATCTTTCTCTGATCATTTGACATTTCGTCTTAATAGGTTTTACTGTGCTAAATAAACACGATAATCTTAAATAGTAAAATCTGTGAAATCGGAATCACTAGGAACTGAAAAAAAAAAAAAAAAACTTTTTGCATAGGTTTCTGTCTTAGCAGGTACAATTGTATGGTATTCCTTCTGTAGGGAATATGAAATTTTTAAGTTTTTAATATGTTTAAGACAGGATTCCGTTATAAACAAGTTCTGTTTTCCCAGATTTTACTAAACAAAGTACAATAAAACCTGTAAAAAGAGAAACGATAAAGATCGCTCCAAGACAGGTTTCCGTCTTAGCAGGTAGATTTGTAAGGTATTCTTTTCGGCGGATTAATAGGAAAATTCCGTTATAGACAGGCTCTGTTTTCACAGGTTTTACTGTATTGAGTTCCATTTGATACAGACTACCAAATAGCATGGAACAAACAAGTGGGTAAGTGTGATCGAAGATAGCTCAAAGGGTTTTGTTTAATATTCCTTTCAAAACACTTTATCCTCTCTTTAAAAAATCCAAATAAATTTCATTTAGCAACCAAAAAAAAAAAAAAAAAAAAAACCTCATGTTTTTCGTTTTTTATAAAGTAAAAATTTACTGGTCTATTTTTTCGTTTTTTTTTAGTATCCAAACCAGCCCGATAGCTTGCGAAGCCGACTATTATATTCTGTCATAATAATATCTGTCACGCGGACTAAATGCGATATAAAAAAATAATTTCAAAATTAAACATGTTGTACATCTTCAAAATGTTAAAATATGCGAATATTTCCATAATCGGACTTGTATCATGATTCAATATGTTTCTCAAACTCATATATTTACTATTCTCTATTACTCATATTGATGCTCGCTTTGTATTATTCTCAAACATTTGAAAAATTCCTTAAACTTCCAATAGGACGTCAGATTTTCTTTTTAATTCTCTAATGACGTGATATTAATCTGCTTTGTGTACATACACATACTCATACTCCTTGTATTATTGAGAAATCTTAGACATTTTCTGTTTTATTACCACTATAACGTCAATAAATTTTATTTCATATTTATCTTTTTGCAATTGGTGAAACTTTTTATTTCATTTTCATTTTTCGCGTGGAAATCGTCTGATAGAAAATTAATTATTGTAGAAAGAATTTCATTGTGGATTTTAAATGTTTGGCATCTGCTATAACGAAAAATGTTTAAATTTAATAGGAAAAGGCTGTTAGAATTTTGGTTTTTTATCTCTATTTATTAAAATAATACGAATTTTTCAAATTTTAATATTTTGAGCTCTTTACAGCTGGTATTCATCTATATACACAAAGTTTCAACTCTGTAAGTTATATAGTTTTTGAGGATGGCTCTGTGACGGACAGACAACGGAGCGGGAGTAATAGGGTTTCGTGAGATGAACGAAACCCTAAAAAAGTTGTGCATCAGGAAAAAATCGAGAGTTTTGGTGTCCCGCGCAATGGTTCCACGGGACAAGTCTGGGAACGCCTAAAAATCGGCACACGTGGCAACACTACCCACAGTAATACAAACGGATATAATATACTATTACGGAGCTTTTGACCACAACCCCCCTCCTCCCCTCAATTTACATGATAATGTTATTTAAATTTTAAGCAAATATATATTTAAAAATAATAATTGTTCAACAAATTTTTCTTATTACACTTAAGACTTGAGGTTCAACATTCGAATCGCTACTGGGGCCCACAGACTCTCTCTGAGGCCCTGGTAATGTAGTATATATTGTTTACTTCACTCAAAATAAACGTGCTCAGCAATATTCAAAGAATATCAACTGCAGACAGTTAGCGATGAAAAAGATTAGCGGTATGTCATTTTTTTTTTTTGTAGCCTGTGTTAATTTACAGAGTGGTTAAATGTTTTTCACCGTTCTTTTGATAGCCTGGCACCACCGCGTAACCACATCGACCGGAGTGCACGATTTGTGAAAACTTCGGTCTTTGTTAAAACTAGCCTGCTCGCGTCCGACTAGACGAGAACTTCGCCTTTTGTGCCACTCATTCCATTCACCTCCTCCTGCCCTTCCCGATGGGTTTCGATGCAATTCAATTGAGAGGCTCTACGGGCGGGAGGAACGAAGAGAAGGAGGGGTGGAGTATTTTCCCTCTGCTGATCGCGCGCCTTGAGAGGCCCTCACCATCAGTGCTGTGGCGCCATCTGTTGGCTCTGTGTAGAAGCTGCTTAATGGATTTTTAATGGGCGTCGCTGGAACGGATCCCCCTTCTCCCATACCCCTAGATGCGGCAAATTTACCGGAATGGAAAAGCGTTCCGCCATGGAAAATTCCCGCGAGCTCTTGACGCAGCAGCGTTTTTATTTATTTTTATACATTTATTTTTTTCTTATTCAGATGCTGTTGGCCGATCGGATCTCTTATGCGCCCCCCCCCCCTTCTCCTCTTTCCTCTCCCTCTTGTTTTAATTCCTGAAGTTGTTATTTATTCTCTTTTGTTGGTAGAAGGAGAAAAAAAAAATTCCTTACTTTCTTTTGGAATTAGAGATTAAAATCAAAACGGACAGATTATGTTGAAAAAGACAGATAACATTCCGAAATATTTTGGCGATTGATTCCGTCACATGATTATGATCCAAGTACCCTCATGTGAGTCAACATTTTTGCTTGAAGAATGGGAATTGCAGTAGGACAGGAAAAAAAAAAAAAAAAAAAAAAATTAAAGGCATTTTTGAAATTACATAGTGCATATATATTATATTTTGTTATATGTGTATATACAAATCAGACTTGCATTTATAATTTTAATCGGAATATGTCATTGTATGTCTTCGCTATCGATCTCCTCTCCAAAATGTTTCAAGAAGGACATTTGCTGTTAGTTTTTGGTTATGATCAAAATATAATTATAAAAATATATGTAAATTAGTGATTAAAAAATTATACTTTTTTTTTTCAAATTTGCATATATTTTATTATTTTAATTTTTAACACGTGTTAAATAAAAATGTCTTGAACTCCATAAAGATTTTAAATGATCTTTATGGATTTAAAATATTTCCGGTGCTGAAGACTAAATTTTTTGTTCTCTCATTTTCAGCAAAAATTATTTCAGTTTCCATGATTATCTATTAATTTGAAAAACATAAAAACAACTGACCTACCAGAATAAACATATTAGTTTAGTTATTTTCTAAAAGACTCGTCTATTAAATCAGATGATTCAGTTGAAAGGGCTAATTTAAAATTAAATTAGTATTGCGGCTAACTTTCACTTAAAATATCGGTAGGGCATGACCGAACAAGATGAGCAGAAATAAATTCTGCAGAGTTCGAAATTATGAACAAAGAAAGTTTCTTGAAATTTAATTTATACTAAAGACATTACATGGGGAAAAACTGTACGTATGAACACATATCAGAATACAAGATTAAAATGCCTATAAAACATTCACTAAACATATACCGTATATACTCGTGTATAAGTCGACCCCCCCCCCCCCCAATTCTTAAGCAAAATTTTGGAAAAAATTGAATTTTCGTGTATAAGTCGAACCACATTTCTGGTAGTATGTTAATAAAAATGATTTGTAATCGAGATAAAAAAAAAAATAATAATAAATTTCATTAAATTAGTAATTTTTTTTTCTTTACGTGTCTAATCAGATCTTTTTTTTTTTTTAATTCAACATTTTAAAATTGTATAATTATGTAAAACTGAAAAAGGTTAAACTATTTTGAAAGCTATTCACATCAATTTAATGATTACTTACTTTTTTTTTTTTTTTTTTTTTGAAAAATCTATTCAAGCCTTATTTACAAGGGTAAACAACTTCTTAAACTGCTAAAATGAAGTATTTTTTTGTATTGTAGGACTTTCAGGAGAGAAATTTAGAAGCATTCTCAAGTTGAACTCTTTTTAAAAAGGGGATTAAAATGTTGAAAGGAATGCCCCTTGTATTGAAGGGAATTCTATTCCAAGAGAAAATGAGTGCAGAACAATTACAGAGACATTATTGTTGAGCTTTTTTTTATCAATCACCATTGTCAGCTTTTATCTGTCTCTCCAACCTAGACCCATATGTAATTAATTAAAAGACTTACACATTCACCAATTATCTGCGAAAAAAATATAACTCCGGTATTTCACTCCGCTATTTTTTTTCCCCCACTTACTCGTGTATAAGTCGACCCCCCATTTTCAACTCCCAAATTTTGTATAAAATTCTTCGACTTATACACGAGTATATACGGTAATCACAACTACTTCATTACTGCTTCAGAATCGAGCACAAACTGATTATCTTGGAGAAGCTCTAACTAGAGTCACCCCGAAACTCAAATTTCTGCTTAAAGTCGGCTCAAACACGAAAAAAGAAAAAAAAAATTTTGTCAACCCCGAATCCGATACACTTCACCCCAAACCCGAACCCAAAGTGAAAGAAACTTAATCCATATTTTAATACAATTATGGGAAAAAAAGTCTACAATTATATCTCTAATATCAATTTTATCTTTTTTTTATATATAAAATTGAACACATATACACTCATTAATATTCAAATATATTCAAATAATAGTTTTTTTTCCTTTTCTTTTTTCTTTAAAAAAAAAAAATATATTCACGATTTTTAAATCTGGTCAATCCGAAAGAGTCTAAACCTAATCCGAACCCGAAACATTTAAAGTCAACTCGACCCGCAACAACAACAACAAAATTAGCGTCAACCCGTCCCGCTACAACAACAACAAAATCAGCGTCAACCCGACCCGAACCGAGGATCGGGTTGTGTTCGGATAAAATCGGGTTACCCGATTGGAGGACGCTTACAAAGCTGAATTGTTTATTTGCTATCATATTTTATAAACTCTCATAACTTGAAAATGAATTCATAATTGTATGCATTTCAACATTTATATATCCGACTATTAATTTTAAATATATTTTGAAAGTATGAGGGGTGGGGGTGGGGTGCTTAATATTTTTGACTAACGCTGTAAATGGTAAAATGTATACGAGTAATGGCTAATAGTGCCTCAAGAAAACATCTTTTAACCTCTCAGATCGCGAAATCTCTTTAACTCAGGGAAAATTTAAAATTGAATTATATTGCAGCATGTTTCTAAATAAAAGAATTTCTCTAATTCTTTTTGTCTATGAAACGTTGCCATACTAAATATTTCTGTACGTTATTGCCTGTGAGGGAATATTGAATAATGTACAGTGATTTATTTACGTTATATCTTTTCAATTATGTAACGAAAGTTTAATATGCTATTTAAAAAATTTTGATATTTCAAATTCTAGATTTTTATCGTCTATAAACAGCCGATCTAACTTTAAGATTCTTAATTTTCTTTTGAGTTGTTGGTGAAATTTTAATATGCTACAAAAGTTTATTACCGCTTGGTGAATATAGAAAATGGCCTCTATAATATTTATAATTTTATTTATTGCAAGACTACAGAGAAAGTGAAAATTACCTTATTGTGTGTCGGTCATTAATTTTTTAGTCTTAAATATTGCGTTAGAAATGTTTTAGTTTATTATGTTAGGTGGCCATTCTACCCGTGTCTGTATGTCTTTCCTTTGGCTAAAAATAGGAATGCTCGGAAAAAAAAACCCGGAAATTTTGGAAGAAAACCATTTTTTTTATAGGAATGCATTTTCCGAAGAAGATATTTTCCATTTGGAAAAGTCGAAATTTCATTTATATAAAATAATGCATTCAAAATTTTATAATACCTACGTTCTCGTGCTTTCTTTTTTTCTTTTCTTTTCTTTTTTGTTCGTTTTTTTAATGTCGAGCGTCTCACATGAAAACATTAACTTGGAAAATAGATAATTAAATGCTATTATAATTAAATGCGCGCTCTCTATTTTTTTTTCTTTTTACTTTATTAACCCTTTGCAAATTTGACAGCAAGCCAATAATTTTTTTAACTTAACTTTTAAAATATAGTTTTTATTTTATTTTAACCTCCTTTAATTAAAATGCTGCAGTCATCTTTTATAAAAATATTTAATTTATCATCTGAAAGCAAGGAAGGAGGTAAAATGCATACTTGTAGTTGGCATAAAATATCGCTTCGTAAAAATTACGAGGGGTTAGAATTCTATAGGATTAAGCAAAAGTGGCTTTAGAAGAAAGAAGAAGAAAAAAAGTTTATTTGCCAAAATAATATCCTTTATTTTAATTTTTTTTTTTATTGCTTCAGTTGTCCGGATTTATGTTCAGAACATATCAGTTTGAATAATTGGATAGTTTAACTGTAGGTAGAGATGTAAAATTTCAAGAAATTTGAAATGGTGAAAAAAAAAAAAATCTGGAAAATTGGAAATTTGGGGCGAAAAAACGATTTTTTTACAAATAAGATTTTCTTGCAATTAAATTAAAATAAATAATAAATAAATAATGCAAAATAAATAAATATAAAAGATTTTTACTATTAAAAATGTAATCTTTCAGTTTGAGTTTCCACGAAAGTTTTTCTTGCTTCATTAAACACCATTTTTAAAAATATGTAATTCAATTGTTAAAATAATAATTTCAGTTGCATTTTCTAGTTTAAATTGCAATTAAAACTAATTTTAAAATTTAAAGGGGAGAAAAAAAAAACTTATAACTGTCATCCGCTATCACTACAGCATAAAAGAAAATTTTGATTGTATTGTACATCCCGTCTACACACTACAGTAAAACCTCCATAATACAGGGCTCTCAAATGGTCCGCTTTCTAAATACCGGTATTTTCTTAGAAACATTTCATTTTTAGATTTTTCTTGCAAATTTTGCAGAAACCACTTTCTTTGGTAAATTTTTGCAGAAATGTTGTAGAAACCTGCTATGAAATTTTCTGTTAAAAAATATTGGTATTCAGTTAGCGGACGATTTGGGAGCCCTGCATAATAGACACGCCTGAATACCCGACACTGAATATTTTTTTTTTTTTTTTTTTTTTTTTGCGATTTTTTATAAATAAAAGATTTTTTTGCAATTATATTTCTTAGGAAACATAAAATAAACATTTTTTATACTTATGCACACTAAAAAAAAAAGTTTTCTTTTTACATGAATATGTTACTAAATAAATAAATAAATATAAATGATTTTTACTATTAAAAATGTAATCTTTCATTTTTAGAGTTTCCACGAAAGTTTTTCTTGCTTCATTAAACGCCTTTTTTTAAAAAAATATGTAATTCAGTTGTTAAAATAATATTTTCAGTTGCAATTTCTAGTTTAAATTGCAATTAAAACTAATTTTAAAATTTAAAGGGGAGAAAAAAAAACCTCTTATAACTTTCATCGGCTGTCACTACAGTATGAAAGAAAATTTTACATCCCGTCTACACAGTACAGTAAAATCTCCATAATACAGTGCTCCCAAATGGACCGCTGTCTGAATACCGGTACTTTCATAGAAAATTTTTATTTTAAGACTTTTCTTGCAAATGTTGTAGAAATCTGCCATGAAATTTTCTGTTAAAATTTTTGGTATTCAGTTGGTGGACTATTTGGGAGGCCTTCATAATAGATAAACATTTTTAGGCTTATGCACACTAAAAAAAAAAAAAAAAAAAAAAAAAAAAAAAAAAAAAAAATGTTTTCATTTTACATGAAATAATTTGTTTACAAAAAATAGTTTATACGTATTTACATGTAATAATATGTTACAAAAGAAATAAATAAATAAAAATGATTTTTACTATTAAAAATGTAATTTTTCATTTTTAGAGTTTCCACGTAAGTTTTTCTTGCTTCATTAAACACCATTTTGCGTAATATGCAATTCAATTGTTAAAATAATATTTTCAGTGTTGCATTTTCTAGTTTAAATTGCAATTAAAATCAATTTTAAAATTTAAAGGGGAGAAAAAAAAACCTTAACTTTCATCCGCTATCATTACAGTATGAACGATAATTTTAATTGTATTGTATATCCCATCTACACAGTACAGTAAAATCTCCATAATACAGGGCTCTCAAATGGTCCGCATTCTGAAATTCCGGTATTTTCTTAGAAAAATTTTATTTTTAGATTTTTCTTGCAATTTTTTCAGAAACCACGTTCGGGGGTAAGTTTTTTCAGAAATGTTGTAGAAATCTGCCATGAAATTTTCTGTTAAAAAATATTGGTATTCAGTTGGACCATTTGGGAGCCCTACATAATAGACACGACTAGATAGCCAAGACTGAAACATTGGCTTTTTTTTTGGGGGGGGGGGGGGGGGGGAGGGGACGATATTTTTCTTAAGTTTTTCTTGCTTCATTAAAGACCATTTTTTATAATAAATAATTCAATTGTTAAAATAATAATTTAAGTTGCATTTTCTAGTTTAAATTGCAATTAAAACTTATTTTTAAATTTAAAGGAGCGAAAAAACCTTATAACTTTTCATCTGCTATTAACTACAGTATGAAAGAAAATTTTAATTGTAATGTACATCGCGTCTACACAGTACAGTAAAACCTCCACAAATGGACACACCTGGATTGCCGACACTGAAAAATTGGAAATTTGGGGGGAATGGGGTGAAGGGGATTTTTTTTTTTTTTTTTACAAATAAAAGATTTTCTTGCAACTATATTTCTTAGGTAACATTAAAAAAAAAAAGGCTTATGCACACTAAAAAAATTGTTTTCATTTTACATGAATATGTTACAAAATAAATAAATAAATTTAAATGATTTTTACTATTTAAAATGTAATCTTTCAGTTTCTGAGTTTCCACGGAAGTTTTTCTTGCTTCATTAAACGCCATTTTGTATAATATGTAATTCAATTGTTAAAATAATAATTTCAGTTGCATTTTCTAGTTTAAATTGCAATTTAAACTAATTTTAAAATTTAAGGGAGCGAAAAAACTGTATAACTTTTCATCAGCTATTACTACAGTTTGAAAGAAAATTTTAATTTTATTGTACATCCCGTCTACACAGTACAGTAAAACCTCCATAATAGGCACGCCTGGATAGCCGATACCTCTATTCACGAACACTGTTTCAAAACCCATCATCTGCATATTTGTATGTTTTTACTTCTGAATAGGGGACATCTCCGAATAACAGAAAAGTTTTATGGTTCTTATTTCTCTGGTATTAAGACGTTTTGTATTTCCTTTTAATTAGTATATAAATGCTGACAAGAAACCTGTCCTTGATACGGATTTATTTATATGCATTTATATTAAAAACAATAAGTCTAAGTATCTATATTTAAGGTAAAGGTAGATCAAAATAGTAATTCCAGCTGCATTTTATTAAAGAAAAAATGTATTTCATTTTTTCAAAGAGTTTTGGGTTATTATAATCTATAATAATAAGTATTAAAATATTTCTGGTGATTACAATCTCATTATTTCTTAAAGACCCAAGAAAGTTTTTCGATTAATTAATATGTTACCCAAACAAAAGTTTTCAGAACCTATAGAAATATGCATAAAGGCAGCAAAGTTTTAAACTATGAAGCTAGAACTAGTCTGTCACAATCATGGGTGTTAAAACATTTCAAACGTATGTATTAAGCGATAAAATGATAATGCCATAGACCAGAACCTTTCAACACGGCGCCCTTTGATTGTTCTCTTGGCGTCCCTTCGAATGTTTCATTTTTCTAGATTTCTTTAAATGAAAAATCCATCTCCAAAGTTACTTTGTCTTAAAATAATTAATATTTGCATGCTTTCTGTTTTTTTTTTTTTATTATTATTATTACAGCTGTATTATTAAGGTTTGTGGCTATTTTACTTGGAAAAGTCCTTGAGATACCTCCACCCCCCCCCCCCCCCCGTCATCTCCAAACCTCAGAAAAATGTAACGTTAAATTCACTGTATATTTTTGTTCAATTTTTAAAATGAGCCACTTCCATAGTAGGGAACCAGTGATTACCACTATGAGATATATGTTTATCCTGCAGGTGTACACTGCAAAAAAAAAAAAAAAAAAAAAAAAAAAATGTTGTTTTTACAGTACCATTTTTGAACCACGAAATCCCTGAATGCCCCACTGGCACCAGAATTTTGGAATTATTTTTATTATTAAGTACGTTTCTATTTTATTTTGTTTTTTGAAATTTGTTTCTAAATTCTGGTGTCATTCAATCATTTCAACACGAATAGGAGTACTTTGCCCTTGAAAGGTACCTTTCCCTTCTATCTGTCGCAGAAAGTCCCATCATAACTCGCAATGTTCAATCCTTCCCCATCCACTGCATGAATGTCAATGTTCGTGTGTTACTTACTTTAGCAAAATCATAAGACCAACAATAAATAAAACAACATAATATTTCAGATTATCAGTTTTATTTTACAATTTTTTTTAGTGCTTTTTAATTTGTATTACAGTGGGAAATGGGTGGTACAATTCATTACTAAACTCTTCACTTTTGCTCTTTATCGATCAGGGTAATATCCTCAGAGCAAAGATTAGTATATTATTAGCAGAGTTGTATAATATAGACGCACGCCGTGGTCGGAAAATTTTCTAATACCAAAAAATAACACAATATTCCTCAATTTTATGTACGATTTATTTACTGTTTGCGCACAATTCAAAGTTTAAAGATGCAAAACATTGTTATGACATCACAGATGCTTGCGAAGAGGTAAACATATTAAGGATTGGGCTGTTTCTAAATGCATTGACAAAATAATTGATAAGAATTCAGCTCGATCATGGATTCCTATCATGAATTTTTAGCTTTATTATTTTTTTTAACCAAAATAATTATTCTTTAATTAATATTAATTAATTTTAAATTTAAATGGTAATTATTTTAAACTACTGATTTTAATTCATATCGTCAAAATAATATAACATGTAATTTTATTAAACATTAAATTAATTTGCAGAAAGTTTTTGACCCAATATTTATGTGCGCAGAAAGCTTTTGGTTCTTTACAAGTCTGATTATTAGAAGGTCTATGGGTATATCTAACCCAAAATATTAAATATAAGTGTAGAAAAAAATAAAGTGAACCCAAAATAAAGTGTAGAAAACAAATTTGCATTGTAATAAAATATTAGTAAATAAAACTCGATATGCCTTATCTCCCCCCCCCCCCCTTCCACCTCCTTTTTTTTAGTATTTTTTAAGCCTATTTTTTAAACGTATTTTACTCATTTCTTGACTGCTTGTTTTATGTTTTTCCTCCCTGATATCAGCTGTAGCGTTATTTATTCATTCACACTTTGGGAACTTGTTGCTCTTTCAGTCTTTCATCTGAATTGCTGCCAAAATTCCCAACATCGTAAGGACTTGGATCGTGAAGTTGAAATAAAAACCGTACGTACCCTGGGTATATCATACCCTGTGCTGCGTGTGTTTCCGTGTTAACTCTTTTCCTCGCATATATGATATATGCATACATTTAATAGGTATTTTCATAACAATATAATAAAATATAACACCTTGTAATAGTATATTACTTTTAAATGCTAAAGGTGTAAAATTAACAACTATAATATATAAATTAAAATAACTTTTATTAGTTGTTTTACATGTTTCAACTCTTCTGAGTCATTTTCAAAAACAAAATGAGAATATTCTAAAGCTGCACGGGCTTTGAAGTTATTATTTACATGTACTTTTTAAAAAATTACGCACGTTATCTATTATTTTTTACTTGATTGTTTATTTTCATATCTTTGAGCATGGAGTAATTCTAGCCACAGTTTCGGTAATTTAAAAAGATGCCGCATCGTTACATATTGTATTTTTGCGCGTGAGTATCTCTATGGTTTCTCTTATTATGGATGGATAGTGTAGACTGGAGGGAAATATTATTTTACTTTCATTGAAATTTATTTGGATGGTTTCTTCTTGATATAATCTTGCTAGGGCTGTAGTTTTTCTATTGTATTTAATATCAGCTATATGCTCTTTTTTTCTGCAATTAAATTTCCTGCTGGTCATGCCTATGTAGTAATTCTTGGATCCGTCTTCTTTAATAAAAGGTATTTCATATACTCCTGTATATGAATCCTGTATATCCTGTATCCAGGAGTATATGAAATACCTTTTATTAAAGAAGACGGATCCAAGAATTACTACATAGGCATGACCAGCAGGAAATTTAATTGCAGAAAAAAAGAGCATATAGCTGATATTAAATACAATAGAAAAACTACAGCCCTAGCAAGATTATATCAAGAAGAAACCATCCAAATAAATTTCAATGAAAGTAAAATAATATTTCCCTCCAGTCTACACTATCCATCCATAATAAGAGAAACCATAGAGATACTCACGCGCAAAAATACAATATGTAACGATGCGGCATCTTTTAATTTATCGAAACTGTGGCTAGAATTACTCCATGCTCAAAGATATGAAAATAAACAATCAAGTAAAAAAATAATAGATAACGTGCGTAATTTTTTAAAAAGTACATGTAAATAATAACTTCAAAGCCCGTGCAGCTTTAGAATATTCTCATTTTGTTTTTGAAAATGACTCAGAAGAGTCGAAACATGTAAAACAACTAATAAAAGTTATTTTAATTTATATATTATAGTTGTTAATTTTACACCTTTAGCATTTAAAAGTAATATAGGTATTTTCATGCATAAAAATATATATTAAATGTACAGTACGCGTTTTTAGTGCCAGGAAACGCTGAATATTCATAAATTACGTTCGTGCTCAATATTCATAAAATTCAAATTATCATATCAAGAAAGTTTTGGTCATAGAAGAATGGAACTTTTGCTGTTTTATTTGTTACAGCATGGATAATATTTTTCTAAATATAACTTAAGGAAGCCAAGGCCTGACTAATGCAGAAACATGAGGGGGGCTTCATGGGCGTAACCAGGATTTTCGTTAAAAGAGTGCCAAACAGTTAAATTTGGCCTAAAATGACCAAATTTCTTACTTTGACAAAGATTTAGGATGGGAGTTCGGCCCTCCTCTTTTTAGTTTTATGATATTATCACAAACAGTCAAAAGTTACTGAAAGACTTGTATTTACACTTCAAAGGCTCACACGAGCTCTTATATTCCTATAAAATAAAAAAATAAAAAAATTAGTGTATTATATCATCTCTTAAATTTGTGACCATCTTTCTTGTGATATTCTATATACCTGGTGCTAAATTTATGTGTGCAATACGTAGGATGTTTAGTACTAGTCACTTCAGCATAATTTTCTTACAATTTCTTAGATAGAAGCCATCCCTTCAGAATAATGCTCGTCCTAGGTCCCTAGATAGTCTCCAAGGATAGTACAAAAATTAAAATTTCGTTACTTTATGGAACGATAAATATTTTGAGGTAAATGGCTTCTCATATGAAGAACAACAACATTTGAAACATTCTTGCAATTGGAACCATACCTTCAAAACTTAATTGTTTAGGTATTAGCTATTGGATAATAATAATAAAAAGCCTTGTATATAGCTTTTCTTTTTCTCTCGTTCTTTGTTTTAATGGAAGCTTTCGATCAAAAATAAAATGTTCAATATTGTTGAATGCTTTGTACCTGAACATTTTTGTTTCGCATAAAAAAAAAAAAGAAAGATAGTTTTAAAATATTAAAAGTTTTTAATAATAATAATATCATACTGTAGCTTTTACAAAACTAAGGTTTAGTTGAACCCCCTGTTATAAAAAATATTTTTTTCTCGTTTTTCGGGAAGACTTTTATTTATTATAAAAAGTCGTATGTATTATTCTACAATATTGTATAAACTGTTGCTTATTGATTGCGGTATCAATCATTTTACTATATGATTTTTGAATTGGAGTAATTGGAGGAATGTTCAACTGATTATATAAGTTTTTTCTGTAATATACCGCCAGCAGGATACTTATCAAATAAAATAAGTAGTGGTTGAATAGAATTTCTCGTTGGGTTATTTTCTTTTCTTGGACAACTATTTTCTTGAAGAGTTTAATCAAATATCAGAGGTTTTGAGTGTATTTCCTACTTCAGTTTTCTATAATTACTTGTATCAGTGCTACTGAGCAAAATTATGAAATATTGCTGAATTTCCCCCCCCATCTTCTTTGAGACCTTAATTTGCAGCTTTTGACGCGAAGGACTGACTATGTTCAAATTTCGGTTGCTGAACTTTTACTTTGTTCATTGCTCTGTCTCTTCCTGTGAAAAGTTTTCAATTTTTCCTTATTAGATATTTTCAGACTTATAGTTATACTCAACTTTGTGTTTGTTAGAAACGGTCTTGCTCCATCAATATATGCGGTCATCCGACCGCCAGACTTCTGTCCGATGTTCTCTGCTTACATGAAAGCATCTCATTTTCTCTCTTTTCAATTCATTTTTCAAGAAGAGTACCTTCAGGGCAAAGCGAGTTCCTTAACTAACGAACACACTCCGAGTTAAAAAGGGATCGGAGTGCGTGCGAAGGGGGAAAGAGCAGAGAAATTGCTTCTCGCCCAACAAGTCGCTAACGATGTCAATCCCTTAACATTGTGCCCTAATCAACTAATTGGTCGCACAATGGGGAGGACGAAGTTTAATGAGAGAATTTCGCCGATTGGCCCCCCTCTAAAGACTTGCAGCGATTTTAAATTGAAACCCGACGCATGTTTTGCGCGAGGATTCATAAAAGGGCCGAAGAAGAGGGAAACTCCCGTAAGAGTTTTACTTCTGGGTGTTAATTACTCGGTGATGAGCGATTCGTTGGAAGAGAATTTCTCATTAAAACGCCCCCGCCCTCTCTCTGTCCCTCCTCGGGCGCTCCGGAATGATTTCTGTTTTTAATGAAGCTCTTGCGCTCTCGTGGTAATCGTAATTAATCGAACTCCTGCGCAAATGAACCCAGGTTTTGAATGCTGCTGCAGAGGTTGAAGCCTGGAAGCTGGATTCAGCTTTGTCCAGGAGACCCTTTTGTGGTCCCAGTAACCATTCACTACGTTATAGAAGTATCGTTTTACTCGCGGTCGAATTCCAACTTCCGCTCCAGTGCAGCACATTGTAATGAGTGGAATTTGTCGATTTTATGATCTTGATATTAGATTGAAAATGGTTAATTTTATTGTCTGAACATATTCCCCTGACTTGTAGACCTATCGCTTCACACCTTCTTTTCCTGAAGTCACCGGTGAGCAATATTTTAAGGAATTCCTGCAGAGCCAGCGATATTCATCTCAGTTAACAAAGTTATAAGTCGCACTTCCTGCTTTCACTTAGCCTTAAACCATTCTTTCTTTAACTTCTTATCATGCGGAATTTTCAAAGTTCCTGTGTCCTGTCGTAAGGCTCGATGAACAAATGCTTCGCCCCTGCAATTGCTTCCAAAGAGATTAAATTTTCTATTCATATTCCATATTCCCATTTCAGATTTTTCGCAG
The DNA here is from genome assembly GCA_963931845.1 of Maratus michaelseni. Lineage (NCBI taxonomy): Eukaryota > Metazoa > Arthropoda > Arachnida > Araneae > Salticidae > Maratus > Maratus michaelseni. The sequence goes on from OZ007590.1 coordinate 191,513,336, forward strand.
CTGCTGCAAAGTGGCACATTTTTAACTCGCTCCGTAAAATACTATAATCTGACTGATGTTTCAGATTTTTGCATATCTAGAATATCCCCGGAGAAAACGATCAGAGATATTTGCCTCTCATATCAGCTACATAATAGCACTTTAACCATTATCTCCGGATATGCTTAACGAAAATGTCCAGCGTGCGGAGAATATATATTACACAGCTATTTATAAGTCGTAATTGTTAAACGCTGTGAAATAGAATTCAGCTTGAACTGCATGGATATTGTGCCCTGCAGTCAGAATTTATGAGCTGTTTCATTATCATTCTCCAAAATAGACAATTCCACAATTTAGAATTATCTAGTATTAAATAGGGAATATGAAAAATGAATTGTACAAAATATTCTTTCGCCAAATCAGAAGTTATTGTTATATATATATTTTTTCCGAGTACATTTCTAATGATTTCATAGTGACATTTCTAATAAATCAGTAAGTTCATTTTGCATAATGTTTTTAATTTTGATTAATAAAGTAGAGGGAATATTTAGCAGTTAATTTTTAAACAAAAATTGAAAACGACTTCAACTGTCTCTTTCTTAATCTACGATGTATTTGCAATCAGGGGCGGTCGGCCCTGTATTCCTGTATTCGGTTGGGTCCATTGAGACACAGCCCCACCGTATAGGACAAAATTAGCACTCGTCACTCGCCAATCGGCGAATAATACTGAAAATTTGGCGATTGACTTTATTGCCACCACTGGTCAAACTTAATAGTCACACTCGCTAATTGCGATGATTGAATGGAAAAAGATTTTTTCCCCGCTGTCGCTCGACAAATTTCGAAACCATTTTTTCCCCGAAATTATTTGACTGATTGCGATTTTTTTTTCTCGAAGCCATTCGACAATATTCGAAATTTTTTCCCCCGAAACCAGTTGATGAATTTTGAGATTTTTCCGCTATCGATTAATGAATTTTGAGATTTTTCCGGTATCGATTGACGAATTTTGCGATTTATCGACTATCGATTAACGAATTTCACGATTTTTTCCATAAACGAACAAATTGCGCACTTTCTTTCCGCTGATGTTCGACAAATTTCGCACTCTATTTCTGCTGCCGTTCGACGAATTTTGCAATTCTGTTCCACGATTGTTAGACAAATTTCACTATTTTGCTCCCGAGATCATTTTGCGATTTTCCCCCCCGAACCTATTTGACGAATTTCTCGAATTTTTTCACGACAGTTAGACAAAATTAATTTTTTTCCTGCAATGCCTGATTTCTTTCCCGAGACCATTTGACGAATGTTTTGCGATTTCTTTCCCGACACCATTTGACGAATTTCGCTGTTTATTCCACAATCGTTTGACAAATTTTGCAAAATTTTTATCAAGTATTTGTAAATTTGTTATTGGCCAGTGCTGAAAAACACTGGCTAGTAAAAAAAATCCATGTACTGGCCAGTGGCCAGTGAGTAAAAAAGTTAATTTTTACCTATACCCCACCGGTTTATTATTATTTTTTTTTTCATTTATAAAAGAATATAGATATTTTATAATCTGATTATTTAAAACTGAGAAACCATAGTGTAGTTAAAATGCCTTTTAAATTTTCTCAGCCTTGCTTTTTCGACCATCGCCACCGTTTTTTCTTTCAGATGCCATAAATCACTATCCACTGACTGCGACTTCCTGCCGGGCACAGACTGGAAGTGTCCAATTTGGCGCGTTAAGTAGAATATTTCACTCCTTCATACATCAAGTGGGTATAAAATTTGGCGATTTACTCCTCTCTCGTTTTTTTTTTTTTTTTTTTTTTTTTTTTTGCAATAAATAGGCACGTGGCGATTTGTCCGCAATAATAAAAAAAAATACCAGGCACATGTACATTTCGAAGACGCAGACCGTGGGGCGCCTGTTTGTTGGTAATTGCGGAAGAAATGACCTTTTTGCCATGATGCGGCAGTTGGAACCGCCTACTTCGAAACCTAACTTGTTTGCAGGCGGAGCCAGGAGGGATTTTTTTATTATTATTATTTTTGTTTTTTGCTATAAGAGTTGGTCCTATAAAAAACTTATCGATATAAAAGTTTTAGATAATATTAAGAGGATTTATAATAAATTTAAGCGGATTTGAAATCTTGAGAATTGACGAAGTTATGAATTTTTTTCTTCTAAAACCCCCCTCCCCCCCCCCCTTGGGGCCATTTTTAATTATATCAAAAATCTGTCATACATAAATTTTCGGCCCTTCTCCTAGAAGTAATAATAACTTCAAACGGATTCGATACGTATCATAATTAAGAAATTATGGGGGTTTTCTGTTTTCACAAAAAGTCCCCCCCCCCCATCCCCACACCCTCTTGGTTCGATTTTGCCCATTAACGAACTTGACCGAGATTTTATGCCCCTTGATTTTATGTATCAGTTTCGAAAAGATGCGGGAGTTGGAACCGCCTACATCGAAAAGTAACTTGTTTGCAGGCGGAGCCAGCAGGGATTTTTTTTTGTTTTTAATTTTTTTTTTTTTTTGCTATAAGGGTTGGTCCTATAAAAAACTTGTCAGTATAAAAGTTTTAGATAATATTAAGAGGATTTATAATAAATTTAAGCGGATTCGATATCTTGTGAATTGACGAAGTTATGAATTTTTTTCTTCTAAAACACCCCCTTCCCCCCCCCCCTTGGGGCCATTTTTAATTATATCAAAAATCTGTCATACATACATTTTCGGCCCTTCTCCTAGAAGTAATAATAACTTTAAACGGATACGATACGTATCATAATTAAGAAATTATGAGGGGTTTTCTGTTTTCAGAAAAAGCCCTCCCCCCCTCCCCCCCCCCCCTTGGTTCGATTTTGCCCATTAACGAACTTGACCGAGATTTTATGCCCCTTGATTTTATGTATCAGTTTCGAAGAGATCTGTGCAGAATTATTGCAGTTATCGTGTCCATAAAAAAGTGACATATAAGTTTTGAACTGGGGGTGGTTTTGGGTTCTGGGAGTCATGATCGGCGTAGATCTGCAAAAAATTTTCAAAAATTCCAACTTAGGTGAGAATGTAATAGGTAGTATTTCTTACGAAAGCTACCTAAAATCACATTTGTTTTAGCAGACCGGGCCCTACCAGTAAAAATCGGCTTGCAATATACAAAAATACTCGTATTATTAAGATCCCCCCCCCCCCTTTTTTTTAAAAACTTAGTGCGTGCCAGTTAACGTATTTTAGCAAGAGTAGTTTGGCACAGCCCAGTATTTACAGCTCATACTTATCTTTATTTAATTTAACGTTATTACCTGTAGGGTGTCTTCATAAATAAGAGAGTGGTGACATACGCATACTGTACATGTTCAGATCGGAATTTTTTGTCGAATTCTAGAACTTGGCAATATACGCTTGGATAAGGCAATATACGCTTGGATAAGTTGGATTAGACGAGTGAGGTAAGTCAACAAACATTAGTTTGGCGATAATAGGTAGACTCGCCAAGTTTACGTCCAAAATCCTCTCAACCAATCAAATCAATTTTACTGTTCATGTGTCGCCACTCTCTTATTTACAAAGGCACTCTAGGTATCCATATAGCTTACGTTTGACACGCAGTAAACAATCATATACAATAAAACCTCCATAATGAACATCCTACTAACAGACACCTCTATTCAGCGAACACTTTTTCAATTCTCAACACCTGCATATTTGTATACTTTTACCCCTGAATAGCGAACAAATTCCACGGTCCCGAGGTGTCTACTATTTAGATGCTGCTATTGTTTATATCACATGTGATGCTTGGATTTTAAGAAGTGTCATTCAAAATAAAACTTCGTCAAAACCCAATTTTAATCCTTTTTGTTGTTGTTGTTATTACTGTTAAAGGAAGTTAGGATTTAAGAACCTTAGATATGAGAATGAGGCTCAGGTGAGCGCGGGAGATAAAATGTGAATGTGATGGAACATTTCAAGTAATAAAGAGAGAACTAAAAAAACAATATCGAAGTGAAGAATATTTGGTGTTCCATAAAAATGCTGTTATAGTGTGTATAAAAAAGAAGAAAAATCCCCCGTTTAATTGAAGTTCTTTGCAATATTCATTTTCCTATGTTAACGAAATATGTGTACATTAACTCCTCTGTTTCTGAAACCCGCACCTTGCCGCCGTTCCTTAGAGCATACGCATCGAAGGGTCCCGAGAACGTCTTTGCTTTTAAAAGGGGGCTGTTGTGTCAATAGAGATGCAGAGAAAGTGTTGCGGACTGGTTGCCCTGGGTTACCTGTTAATGGGCATTACACGTCTCTTCCATTACCCGATGTTTATCTGAGCCGCGCTTCCACATTTCGTCTCCGACGTAAGAGAACGTGGATAAAGGGATGTGGGGAGGGGGAGGAAATCAAAAGCTCTCTCGCTGTGTCGTTCGAATTGGGGAGGATCGCCGCTCTTGAGATTCGAAAACCGAGTTAAAATTCTTATTCTTGGGCTGCCCAATTCTTGCACGAACGAAAAATTGTTCGGAGATTTAACTGACGAAATCAGCTTTTGCTTGCAGAACAAATATCCATGTTGAAAAGATCTTATTCGCATTCAATAACTGTGATATAATCTACTCTGGGAAACAGGGTTTTGGAGGAAATAAATCTTTCCCTCAGGATATATGCTTGTTTCGTCAGCGAGTTCTGACAACCCTTTCTGAAGCTAGTTAAAGGTCAGAGATTTCTGCTGAAATCGGGTCGAAACGCGTGTTGTTGGAGAGTGCTAGTTAAATTTGCAAAAAGAGTAAGATTATGAGCCATCATGCTGTGTATAAACTTATTAATAGTTGTTTTGAGCTATTTTGCATTAAAAAAATTTCACATTTTAAAGACCTATATTACGGCATTATTTTAACTAAAGACAATTCCCAAAAGCGACTGAATATTTTCATTTCGTGTAATTGGATTAAGAACGTGCATGGCGGTACAACACCATTTCAGTCAAGTTTTTTTTTTACTTTTCGTATAAAAATGTGCATCAATATAAATTTCACTTAATTGCATAAACAGAGATTTGTTCAGAATTTTTTTTTTTTTTTCCTCAAGGTTCTGTTTCAGTGAATTTTTCTCTGTTTTGTAAGTAACTTTTATTTTTGCGAAAAAAAAAAAAAAATCACAAATTCTGATCAGACCTCAGACAAAGAAATTAGGTAATTTCTTTTGTAGTTCACTTCAGTGTGTGGTGCAGTAAGGCAGTGAGGAGAGGGGGGGGGCGAATTTTGTGAAAGTTCTGTAAATGAAACTAATTTTCCTCTTGACAGACCCCTGAAACATCAGGCCATTTTAAGGTGCATAGGACATGTCACACAATCACATGTCTTCCCACTCTTCTCTAATGATTTTGTGGTCACCGACAAAAGAACGGGGAGTCTCAACAAAATAAAGAGGCATTGACAATCTGTCATCCCCGTTCCCTGCTTGACCTCTGAACTTTAGACATGTTAAGAAAGTCATAAAGGATCAGAGTCCGATATACCACTATAGAAGTACTGAATACGGTATGTCCCGTCCGTTTGGAACGTACCCTGATCGGTACGTCTTTTGTGGTATGTCGGACTCTTTGATGTTTTATGACTTTTTCAGCATGTCTAAAATTCAGAGGTCAAGAGGGGGGAATCGCGCACAGCGCTCAAACCATCTCTTTCTTCTGTTGAGACTCCCCTTTCTTTTGTCGGTGACCACAAAATCATTTGAGAAGAATGGGATGTCCATCTCAGGACGACTTGCTCAGGGAGCGAATAATCGCTGCTTTAGATTCCCATGCATTGCTTGGCGAAAACAGCTTGTTCAGATGTGTTCTATCACCCCTTAAAGTTTTGCGTATGAGTTCTGATTCACCCTGAACAGAGTCTATTAGTCTATTAGTTACGAAGTCTATTAGTTTCATGCAAAAATTGATATCATTTAATTTTTATTTGAGATGAATACACATACAGAAATTAATCAGTAATAGATACTCCTCCAAAGTACAACAATGATTTATTTCCATGATCGAGAAGCTCAACTGACCCAAACCACATGATTTTTTTTTGGCGATTGAAATTAGTAACTCTGTCATTTAAAAAATGGATATTATGTTAATTACTATATTGAGTGAAATGATTCGTTTAAGTGGCGCTTTTTGCAGAATTTGTTGGAATGGATATTATATTGTTTTTATAAAACACGGTGACCTAAAATGAACCATTCGTTTCTAGAATTCAATAATAAATAAACGGATAGATTTATTGAATTTTATCTTGTAGGAGAAAAATGTGGGAAGTCAGAAACTTCTTTACTTACCTTCCTTGTTTCAACTCCAAATATCACCGAGAGATGGCGCTGTGATATGTCAAACCGTTAGAACATCCAAACTAGCTAGATAGATCAAAATTCACCCAGTTTTTAGTCGTCATTCTATTTAGCTGTTGAAACTCCACAAAAACAATTTGCATTTTGAAATCGCAAGGTTATTTTAAGCAATATTGCAATTTGACACAGAGTAACGCCATCTATCGATGATATTTGGAACTAAAACAAGGAAGCGAAGGGTAGAAATTCCCGACTTCACACAATAACTCCTGCAAGAATAACTTCAATAGCTGTCACCGTTTACCTATTATTGAATTACAACAACGGTTGGTTCATTTTAGGACACCCTGTATATATATTACGTACATTAAGAGGGAAGAAAAGAGAGTACCTAAATCGTTTCATCCTTTGTGTCGCTACCGCTGCGAATTCTGACTGAAAACCACTCAAACGCGTGGGACGAGAGAAAAGGGGGAAGTAAAAGGATGGGTGGGGGGAAAATATTCGAAAGAGAGAAGAACATTTGAAGCGCATTTAGCGGGGCGCCATATCTTAATGGCGTATCAATGTCAACGAGGAGTCGAGGGAGGGGCCCCACACTTTTTATCCCCCCCTTTATTCATTTTATTTTTGTAAGAAAAAAAGGGGGCAGAAGGAAGAGGGCGAGAGAGAGAGAGAGAAAGATTCTTTACCGTTTTCTCCCAAGTGTTTTTACGCGTCTAAGTGTTTACTTAAGTTTTAAGTGCACGAGCACAATTCCCTACTTCTTTTTGATTCTTCATTATTTTTTTAAAGGTAGCTCCGAAATTGAGTGCTAAGCATAAATCGCGGCAGGGGTGGAAGGTGAGGAGGAAGGGAGGACCCGTAAACGTAATCGCAATGAAGTTCCGCAAAGGCTCTTTTATTTTCCCGAACGAGATGTTCGTAAAATTGCGGAACAAGTATTTGCACTCATGCAAATGGAACCTCTTTCCATACGGAATTTTTCCAAAGGCCCCAGGACCTCGCACTTTCTTAAAAGGGGGGGAAATGAAAAGGGAGGAAGAGAAGGGTGTTAGGCGAAACACAATTAGTGAAATAGCACTCGGATATAAAGGAAAATGTCGTAGAAATTCCTAAACTCTGCCGCTCAGGGACTACGAGATCTCCCTACAATATTCCTGAAACATGCCGCGAGCTTCGGGGGGAAAAAAAAAAAAAAAAAAAAAAAAAACCTCGAAATGTGTTAGTAACGCAGCAAAACAGCAAATGCCAAACAAACTATCGGTTGAAATACATTTTTCCTTCCCAAAGCGATTATCTATATTCATTCTATAAGAAAAGTTCAATTTCTAAGTATAGTGCTGATTTCTTCTTTATCACAGGGATGCTGGTATAATCTAACTTATAAAAATATAGTTTAATTTAAAAAAAAGTCATGTAATCCACAGTGATATAGTCATAAACAAACCAGGGAAAGATTAGGTTAAGAGAGTATACGCTACAGCTTTACTTGCGAAACAGAAGGTATACGGAGCTTCTTTTTTAAAAAATCCAGAAGGTATACGGCGTATACCACCGTATACCATCCACTACAACTCTGGTAATCGATAAACTGTTAAACAACATGAAATTATGAATTTTTTTTTTTTTAAATGTTGGTTATAAACTGTACAATGAATCATCTTCTTATAGGTAAGAAATTTCTAATGTATATATATACATAAATAATTGTTCCAGTCCAGTCATATTTAACCCTCCTTCACCAGCATGCAAAGTGATTTTTTAACATAGGTTTGGCACATCATTAGCAAAAGATTGCTGACTCTTGAGTTACGCTTGTAAAAACTGTACTGTTGTTTGCAGGTGTTATGAAAAAGCAAAAACTTTTTCTAATAAAGGGGGGAAAAATTAAGCTTTTCCATTGAATATATATATGCATTTTCACATGAGTTTTTCCGTTACACATGCGTAGAAGAACCGTGTCACAACCGACGAAATAGCATTTTTAAGGAACAGGGGGGAAAATAATTAAATAATAATAAATAATAACATTTTATTGTATGTTTTTTTTCTCTCAATTTTTAATGCCTTCGGTTACATAGTACTTATTTAATTAATTCATGGTCCTCAATTTCGAGTGTACATCCTTTGATAAAATCTGAAATTTGCAAAGTAGTGTAACTACTTTTGAAAAGTAGTTTGTAGTCGCTACTTTTTAAAATAAGTAGTTGTAGTTAACTACATTTTCGACGAAGTAATTGTAGTCCGCTTTAAAATAAAAGTATTTTTTGAGACCAGTGTTGATAATACAGGGTATCTCGCATCAATCCCAACATAACTACTATCGTTCATAACTAATGTAAAGATATTTGAAAGGAATTTTCAACCTTGCTTTGTGCGAAGCATGATACCATGTCATGATAACATGAAAAGTGATGGAAGTGTGCAGCATTTCAGTAAGTGAAGCCTGTCAGTTATACATTCGGAATTGGAGTGGCATTTCAAATATGGAGTGGCATTTTTAGCGCTATTTGGATGAGGGGGATAGCCACTTCAGGACTCCCAAATGATTCGCCAACTGAATACCAGTATTTTTTAACAGAAAATTGCATGTTAGATTTCTACAACATTTCCGCAAAAATTTATCTCCGAAGGTGGTTTCTGTAAAATTTGCAAGAAAAATCTAAACATAAAAATTTTCTAAGAAAATACCGGTATTCAAAAAGTGGACCATTTGGGAGTCCTTGCCACTTCTACCATTTTTCGTAATATCCTTACATTTCATACAAAGAAATGCCAGACTGTTTCAATTCCCGTTAAAATATCTTTGTTATTGTTAAAGTTATACGTACAAAAATCCGAATTCGGATTTGAGTGCAATACCTGAATGTCTGAATAAATGGATGACCCTAGTTTCCTATACAAAAACTGTTTGTTGTAGTGTGCCCTACCACATTAAAGTTTGGCCAGTCTTTTTTAATCACCTTTGTACATTTCAATACTTTTGGTATTTCAAACATCGTAATAACATGGATTTTTCTTTATTTTTCCCCTCTGGCTTTCTGTTTTATAAATTTAATTTTATCTTTTATTAAATAATACTGCTGGACTTTTGGAATTTTGGGTTCTTGAAAAGCAGAAAATTCCAAAACTCTAAATTCATTTTCACAAAAATATGTCCTACTTTTAATGGTAAGATTTGCTCTAAAATTGTTTAATTTTTTAATTCCTTTCACGAGAAAATTATGCATCTTGGAGGATACATCATCAGGAGTTGTCACTAGCGAGACTATTAATCAACAATTACTATTTGTACTACCAGGACTTTACAAATTTGATACAATCTGGTGCCAGCAAAAAATTCTAATAAAATATATTACCCTTACACCGTCATTGATTTTGAAAAAAGCAGAGAAGTTTATGAAATAATTGAGAAATGATAATATAAACTTTCTAATTAAACTTTTGAAAATTATATATCTCTGGGGAAAAAAAAAAAACCTTTAAAGGCTAAATTAACCGGCATGTTCGCGGAATACTGACTGACGAATGCTTCAAATGTCTAGATGGGGAAGCATCGATGAAATAGTGAAGCCAAAAAAAAAATTGTCCATTTTCCTATCAAAGTCAGTCAAATAATTCTGATTTTATTATTGTAAAATTTGCAAATTAAATAAGTTGATCGCTAGATAATAATAATAATAATAATAATAATAATAATAATAATAAACCTTGGTAGCCAATGGCGACTTGGCAACCGCATTTGTCAAGCCCTGTGTACTACTTTTTTCAAACGCTAATCTAAGTAGTGTATTTCTACACCGGAGGAGGAAAAAAAAATTGTCACATAAATTTACTACGAAAATTATGAATGTATAAACGGGAAAAATTAAGTTAGAGTCCTGCATCGGGTTGGGTAACCCAACTGGATCCGCGGTTCGGTTTGCGTCGGGTTGACGCTAATTTTTTTCATTGCGGTCTGGTTGATTTTAAATGTCTCGGTTTCCAGTCTGGTTCGGGTTGACCCGATTGTTCAAAAGAAAGTCCTGCATTTTTTTTCAAAGGAATAAAACTATATATTTGAATATTAATGAGTGTATATGCATTATATGTTCATTTCTATACAAAAAAAAAAGATAAAATTGATATTAGAGATATAATTGTAGAACAATTTTCCATAATTGTATTTATAGATTATTTTCTTTCACTTTGAGTTCGGGTTGATGTGTATCGGGTTTTGTTTGACTTTAAGCAGAAATTTCGGATTCGGGTTGGGTACAATCTGACCAGTGCAGAACTCTAGTTTAAGTCAACGCTTCGGATAATGATTGACTTTATATATTTTGTTAAAACGTGAAAAGGATAATTACCAGTGGTCAGCTGTTTTTGAGAAAAATCGAATTCTCGATTAAAACATTTCGTATGGAGGACGTACCCTTTTCATCATTGCAAATTCTTACCCACTTATTATTATTATTATTATTATTATTATTTGTAGTTTACAGACTTTGTACAGCAAATAGCAATTTTTCTCCGTTCATACGTGTCTGACACTTTTTGTCCTTTTTGGATCTTGTGCCATAAAGAGCTCGTACAACCAACCAACTTGATTACTCAGTTATTAACACGTTTTATAATAGACAGAATGGTGAAAGTGGTACCTCTTATTACCTAATATGTAAATTTCCTCTGCGACACTCCTTTATCAAATCTTACCAGGATAAATAGGTTTTGTTTGATGTCAGTTGTGCACGGAATGTATAAAAAAAAAAAATTAATTATTTAAAACGTTCAAAAATATATCTTATTTCGCAGAAAAAAAATCTTTCATTTAAATTCTAAGTTTTGCAATCGCTGCTAAAAAAGCTGCTTTCTTTTGCATTATTTTCATCATTTTATAATGCGTGATGTTATAAGCTTATAAAATTATTCAGGCATATGTTTTTTGTAAAAAAAGAATAATTTTATTATTCTATTAATTAATAAAAATCATATGAGAAATGCAGGGTTGCTACACGACCTGAAGATCCTGGGAAAGTAAGATAATTTTAATATTTTTGCGAAATCTGTGAAGTCAGGGAATTTTAGTATTTTAGTCAAAATCTGGAAAAGTCAGAGAATTTCAATATTTTTTCCAAAATCTTGGAAAGTCAAGTAATTTCAATATTTTAACCACAATCTGAGAAAGTCAGGTAGTTTCAATATTTTAGCCAAAATCTGGGAAAAGTCAGGGATTTTCAGTATTTAAACCAAAATCTGGAAAAGTCAGGAAATTTTAGTATTTTAGCCAAAGTCTGGAAAAGTCAGGGATTTCAATATTTTAGACAAATTCTAGAAAAATCGGGAAATTTCAGTAGTTTAACCAAAATTTGAGAAACTCAGGAAATTTGATAAAATTTTATTGTGATCTTCAAGAGTGATTTTCAAGATACCAGAGATGTGAATCTTCCACATTTTAACTGATTCCACTTTTTTTTTTTTTTTTTTTTTTTTTAAATAAAGAAATTTTATCTATATACCCTTTTTCCAAACTTTTCACTGCAGTCCGCCCCTCCCCGTCCCACCACAGTACATGCCTTAAAATTTTTAAAACTACAAATTGCTTCATTTTTGTAAAGTATTAATAAATAATTAACCATCTAACTTACATCTTCCCACTGAAAAATACCCGCTTTTATCTCCTTGTTAAAAATAAAATATATCTAGACTTGAGTAATTTTGTGATACAATTGCTGGGGTGAATGGCGGCTCAGTACACAAATAAATACTGTACAGCAAGTTTTTACAGTTTGGAGAAAACTTTGAAAGTTTGTAATGATCATAAGCTGGTCTTGACAAATTGGCGACTAAGTTTTTGTATCTGGCGACCAAATTATTTAATCTTGCTTTTTTTTTTTTACAAAAATTAACCTAAGAAATGAGCACAAACGGCAATTTTTTTCTCTAACCCCTAATATTAAGAAATAAACTTAGTAGCTATATTCAAACAAAAACAAGAACGAAAAATCATGCGTCAAGCATAGATTATGTAACACTTTCCAACGCTTCCAAAATAATTTTACAAATCATACCGTTTAATAAGCTAAAAGATAACATCTAAGTAATCCGAATAATTTTCATCAGCCCTGTATAGGATCTATAGATTTGTATATATACTACATAGGATGCTAAATTTTAGTTCAGTTAAGAAACGCGTAGCACAGTTTAAAATTCTCCGTCTGGAGTTAAATAATACGGAAATGTGTTCGCGAACTTTTGTGCTTCCCTGTATAGAATCTACAGAATTTATACACACCACGTAATAGATAAAAAGCGAGTTAAAATTAAAATCGCGTTCAGTAACTTAAAACGCACTTCCAGGAATTATTGTTAACAGACAGTAGAGAATTCTTTTGTGTGTCCCTGTAAATGAACGATGACTGCTATACACACAATATTCTGTAGTAAGCTTCTTGCAATGCACCTTATATAAATTTCAATGCGTTTAAAATAGGGAAACATTATTTAAATAAACCGCAGACGATTTTTCTCCATAGACGTAATGTAACGGAATTCTTTTGACTGTCCCTGTAAAGTAACTATAAGTGCTATGCACACACTATTCCATATTAAGCTTCTTCTAATGCACCTTAGTGATATATATAAATTTCAATGCGTTTAAAATAGTGAAACATTATTTAAATAAACCCCAAGTGATTTTTCCCCATAGACCGCAATGTAATGGAATTCTTTTGAGTGTCCCTGTAAAAAAAGTATAAGGGGTACACACTTCCGTTGAAATTGGGAACATGCTATAGATAACGACTATAACATATAAAAATTGCAGAGCAATCCGAGCATATTTGCGGGAGTTAGAGCACGGACAGACGGCCAGACAAACCGAAGTTATAAACACTTTTCAACTAGGTTGGAAAGTGTTAAAAATATTTTTTACATTTATTTTTGATTTGGCAAAAAAATAAGTTCATCAAATAGAAATTTTAAAATAATAAAATCAGAATTATTTGACTAACATCGACAGGAAAATAGGAAAAAAATTGTTTTCTTGATTTACTGCCCCCATCTGTTATAGATTTTGCAGCACTCAATTATCCGGACATTTGAAGCAATCAGCATTTTCCGAACATGCCGGTTAATTCAGCCTTTACTACAAATGTTATTTTTTTCCAAGAGACATATAATTTTGGTTCGTTTCCTTACAAAACTTTGTTTATATTATCTTCCTAAATTATGTTCTATTCTTAATTATGTAACTGATAATTCTAAATAATGCTTATTATTTTTCTCACTTAATACATAGAAAAAACTTTTGTGCTTTTTGAAAATCAATCACGGAAGAAAGGGGTAAATATTTTTCTTCTAGTGACTAGAATTTTTTGCTGACTACCAGACTTTATTAAATTTGTAAAGCTCTGATCATAAGTTATTAAAAAAGAGGAATCTCTATTGTTATCCTTGCAGCAAGTTTTTGGATAAATTCAGAAAAATAGCTTTTAATGAGTGTCATCTGCATTTAGAAAATGTTAGTTTTTTCGAGTTGTCAATATTTATTTTACCCTCAACATGTCCAATACGTACTACACTGATAGACTGGAATTTTCTCAAACTTGTACTAAATGTTTTTACATTTAAAATATAATTACTAGCATTCATTATTAAAAAAATGTCTCCTAATTTTTGGCTTCTAGAATTCGGCATATCTGGAAATTACTTCACATGTTAGCTTATTAAGATTCCTTTTCACACATTAACGTAGTAACTTTGATGTATTATTACACGTAGAATTAACCCCCCCCCCCTCTTTTTTTTACATGAAAAGTGAATAAATTAAAACGATTATATGTTTAATAAGTTGTCTTAGTATGAAAGATAAAGGATATATAATTTGATGCCATAGAAAATTATGATTTCGAGTTCGATTTTTTATTTTATTTATTTATTTATTTAAATATTATTATTTTTTTTGGTGGGGTGGGGAGGGAGGTTATACATTTTAAATAAATAAATAAATAAAAGTAGCTATCCAAATGACAATAAATAAATAAAATAAAATAAAATTTTACTGAAACGCAACAGAAGGGGAAAGGTCGTAACCATGCAGCAAATAATTACAGTCTAAAATTCATCCAGTTTACTGGAAAATGGAAATCGCTATTTAATTCATACTCACTTAAATAATAAAATATATAAATTTCATTCGTTTATCTTTTCCCAAAACTGTGTTCGTTAATGTGTGAAAGTTTCGCGTTGTTGAATGGGGTAAATAGTTTGAGAACAGCTTTTTTCCTTTTTCTTTCTTAATAATAATAATAATAATAAATACACGTGTGTTGGCTCGCATCTCAAAAGTTGTTATCTTAAAAAAATCATAAATTTTGAACAACGTTATTTTCGATCATATGATTTCATTTTCTAAAAACCGGTTGTATTGAATGGAAAGAAAGAGAAAGAAAGACTTATTTCCATTGCCTGTAAATGTTTTTTTCTTACCACAAGAGTATTAATGCAAGAAAAAAACATTCTTTACGGATAGTTGAAGTTCTTGGAATTAATTACAGCAAAACACCATAGTGAGAAGTCACTATTGTTGAAATTCTTTACAGATTCAGGCTTATCTAAACATAGAAAAAATGCGATTACAACATTTTTAAAGCAATGGCAACGGCAAGTTGAGAAAAATTCCCGAACATAAATTGAAAATGGAATTTGTTTAGTGTGATTCTGGTGTTCGTGAAACTTTAGTTTTCAGAAAACTTTAGTATTTATAAATTAAATTAACAAGTATTTTTTAAAAACTATTTTAACTTGCTCTTAAATTTGTTTTAATTTTTTTTTCTTCGAAATTTTCTTCCCTTTTAGGTTTATAGGCGCAAGAATGTAGAAGAAACTGGTAAAATCGATAGTAAAGTCAAAAGCTATAATATAATGCTAGATATCAGTTTCCACTTTTTAATGTAATATGAACCGTAAAAGATAGAAAAGTAAATAATTTTAACTGGACGCTTATTGAATATAATGAGTCTGAAATGGCAAATATATTTGTGAGAGTTGGAAAAAAAAAAAAAGAGTTTTAAAAAAGTAAGATGAAATCAGTCCTTGTCCCCTCGTGGAAAACTTTCAAGTAAAATAACTCCCATCCCCCCCCCCCCCCGAGAAAAGTTAATTTTTTTTTAAATAAAATTATTTATGATTATATTTTCTCAAAAATAGTTGTTTTTATTGGAGCGAGGTACGAAGAAGGGTGGATTATTTTTCCCTGTAAATACGTTTTTCTTATCATAAGACCATTAATGCAGGCAGAAAACATTCTTTCCGCATAGTTGAACATCTTAAGGACGTTCAAACTAATTACAACAAAACAACATAGTGAAAAATTACTGTTAGGATTCTTCGCAGATTTATGCTTATTTAAACATTTAAAAAAAAGTGCATTTAAAAACATTTTTAAAACAAAAGCAACGGTAAGTTAGAGAAAAGTTCGCGAAATAAACTGAACGAAATTTGTTTAGTGTGATTTTGGTGTTGGTGGAAAATTTTGTTCACAGAAAACTATAGTATTTACAAATTAAATTAGCAAGTATTGTTTTAAAAACTATTTTAATATGTTCTTAACTTATTAACCGTTTTCTGTTTCAAATATATGTAAAGAAGAATGTAAGATAATTGTTAAAATCCTAAGTAAGGCAAAAAATTATAATATAACATTAAATATTAATTTTCACTTGTTGCCATGCAGTATGGATTTCAGAGAAAATAGGAAAATAGATAACTTCAACTGGGTATTCATTCACTACACTGCAAAAAAAGTGTTGATTTTACAGTATAATACTGGCACCTCAGCTGCCAGTATTATACCGTAAAATGAACAGTAATAAACAGTAAAATAAGCAGTACTACGCTGCCACGCCTACACGGTAGCGTATTACGGCTTATTCTACTGTTTATTACTGTTAATTTTACGGTATAATACTGGCAGCTGGGGTTCTAGTATTATACTGTAAAATCAACACTTTTTTTTTTTTTTTTGCAGTGTATGATGAAACTGATATGGAAAATACATTTAGAAGATTTGGAGGATATCTTCGTATAAATTCGAGTCGTTATTTAAATAATTTATTCAAGTTAAAATATGTGTGTGTGTGTGCTCGTGTGTCATTTTCTCAAATCTAGCGGGTAAAAATTATTTTCTTGAAACCAAGAATTGTTAGACTTTCATTTAACATTCCAGACAATGAAAAAATATTTGAACTTTTATTTTTAACATTGAATTTTTGTCCAGCACTTGGAATACAGGACTTGCGCTGTAGGAAGACCTAGTTGAGTCTCAACTTTAAGAACCAATTTTACAATTTTAAGAACAAGATTTAAATGAAAAATTTTAAACAAAAATTGAACACCGAATAAATAAAAAAGTTATATATATGTATATATAGTTATTTTCACAATTTCCATTTGATTTTAATTATATATATTAGAAAGTATCTGGGAAATACACAGACAATTTCACTTTTTATACATTTCATAACTTTTATACATACATATTAACAGATTAACACAAACTTTTCCTAAAATTTTCCTGTATGTTTTATGCTTGAAAAATAAAGTTATACTTTTTAGGAATTATTATCCTTTATTATTTTTTTTAAATAATCATAAAATAGAGCAGCAAATAGAAAATTACGATTAAAACAATAACTAAGACATATGCAGAATACTCGAGAATATTCAAAACGGTAATTATACTAAATTAAAATACAAAAATTGGACAGCTTTTCAATTTGGCCTGAAATATTTAGAACTTCTTTTACCGCAAATTCTCTTGTTTATTTGAAAATATTTATTTATCAGATTTACAATATTTACTATAAGGTTAAGCATTATTTTGTCAAGTCACAACCCCCTATCTCAGCCAGTAAATACGTACAGGCAGGAGGGGGAGGGGGGGACTCAATGTTGTCTTTGGACTGAAATGTTTGTTTGCAGGAACAGTAACATATGTGCATCAGCATCATCACAATTCCGGTAGAAAATAAAATGTCTGGCTTTGGCATGAAATATTTTGAAATAACATGCTGAGCCAAAAATGCTGTTATTTTTGCTATGCATTGTGCATTTCTTGTGCTCAATGTGTGCAATCTCTTGTGCATTTGCTATGTACAAGAGATTTTATTAAGTCTTCTGGCGGAACTTTTTTTTTTTTTCCTCAGGGTAACTATTATTTTCCTCTATTGATATAACTAACTCTATCTATATAACTTATATAACCTCCTAACTTGATATAATTTAGAATGATACCCGCAAGGTGTTTTGTATTTACTTTCTTGATGGATATCTTTTGCTCCTTGGTCATTTTGTATGAATAATAAAAGTTTTCGATTATGCCTCTTCTTTTTTTTTATGCGACAACTCATTGGGTTAAGTGTTTTCTTTATTTTACTTTGATGATTCATATCTGACTTGCATCATAATATTTGCCTTATAATTTTAGCGTCTCTCATCGCGCTCTTCCAGCTGCGAGAGTAGTATATTACAATTTATTGAAATTGTGCATTTTTGAAAGGTCCGGTACTTTCCTCTCCCTCTCGTGATGGCTTTACAATTGGCTTATATATTTATTTCTAAGATCGAGAATAATTATACTTCTTATGGGTTTAAACCAGTTATTCCACATTATGTAAAACACATTTTCTTTATTTTTAATGCCTATTTTACCGTTTCTTCTTGTACGTTATCTCAATAATTAGTCTTATCATAAAAAATAAAAAAAAATGCATGAAAATACCAATTTTGCTTTTTATATTTCTTTTTTAGCCCCCTACTTAAATAACAGCAACATAACTCACACCGGTCTCAAACAAAAAAAAAAAAAAAAAAAAAAAAAAAAAAAAAAAAAAACTGTCAAATATTGGCAGTTGCAATTTGCATTAAAGGGTTCTACAATGTGTATTTTAGATTGGCAAACAACAATAGTAATGAAACTAGGTGAGACTCATAAGCTTTTTAAATTTAAAAAATCATAAACTGTATTTAGACAAGAATTTGGCTTGCATTTCTGGACTAACTTAAACCATTAAAAACGTTAGAAAACTTATAAAGTAAAGTTATATGCATATAATTTGTGAATGCATCATAAAAAGCATAGATAAACCGAAAATAAATTTAGACATATGAAAGGGAAGTGGAAACAATGTGCTGTTTATTACATAACATGTGTATTACATGAAATGAACACACCTGCTTTTTGTCTCTCTCCCCTTTTTCTCCACGAAACTTTACAAGTTTTTGCACTTATATGTTTCCTTTATGACTGACTATCTTAGATAAGTTTTAGCTATATAGCGGCTTATAAATCAGATACCGAAAAAATTACCACTGCGCGGCGGTGTTTTATCCAATTTGCCTGTAAATGCGTTTTTCTTACCACGAGGGTATTAATGCAAGAAGAGAACATTCTTTTTTCATAGTTGAACTCTTTGGAATTAATTACAACAAAACACCACAATGGAAAATTATTATTGTTAAAAATTCTTCGGGGATTCATCCCCCCTTCCCCCCCACCCACACCCACACCCCCTCTCGCCACCAGTTTTTATGCATTTAAAAACCTATTTAAAGCATTGGCAACGGTAAGTTAAAGGAAAGTGCATTAAAATAAATAGAAAACGCAATATGTTTTTGTCTAATTTTGGTGTTCGTGAAAATTTTGTTTTCAGAAAACTTTATATTTTCAAATTAAATTAATAAATATTTTTTTTTAAACTACGTTTAAAAAAATATTTTAACTTATTCTTAACATAGGAACATCTCTTTTCTGGGGGATTGCATATCAATATGTGGAAATGCGTGCAATTTTTTGTACGTCAATATAAACATACAAATTTACAATTTCAAAAATAGTCAACAAAAATACACTATTAAAAAAATTAATTACTAATTTAATATTTAAAAAGTTTTTTTTTTAAACTTATTTTAGTTAAGAATTTACGAGAACGAAATAATTGTTTTAATATTAATTGCATAAAATGACACACCTGGTACTATTAGACAAATTTTGTTTATATATATATATATATATATATATATATATATATTACGTATTATTATTTAAAATATATATATATATATTGGGATTATTTTATGCTTCTTTATATATAAAATATTATTATGAGTTTCAAAATATTATTTTCTCAAACACATAAAATGAAAATACAATCATAGATAGGGGAAGATCGGGTACCCCCGGACACTTGGATAAATTACAAATAAAAAACAAATGAATGAAATTTCTGTATTTATTTTACACTTAAAATAAAATGACTAACTTCTTTAATGATTTTAATTGAACATTGCTAATAATATCGAAATATTTAATGAAATATACTGAAAATAGTTTGGCCTTATTTTTTTTGGCGTCACTAGAAACGGCGGGTAGCTCCGGACATATTAATCAATGGTGTTCCAATCGTTTTTTCACTTTACAAACATCACAATTATAATAAAAATCCGATGCATCTATATAAACACAATCTTCATGGACCCAGTCTTTGCATTCCTGGCACTGAATCCAGTCTTCTTCAAATGTTTCTCCGCATATGATGCATTCTGTCTCGTTTTCTCGAAAATTTATTGACGAAAACAAAACACTCACTCACGACTAACTTACTCGGCGCGCACGTCGCAATTAAACTGTATTTGTTTCGACTCTAGAGGGCGTTAATTTACAATAACTCTTTATTTACGCAACACTTTGAATTTATTAGAAATTGAAATGTCCGCGGCTACCCGACTTTCCCTTACGCACTTTTTATTAAATTTAAATATTTGAATCTCCACGACTCCCTCCCCCCCCCCTCTTCCGCAAATAAATGGCTTAAAAAATACAAAGTATTTTTTAAGCCACACATTTTTCATCTGCAATCTAACTTTTGATATTAACCAGTGTTAAATTTAAGTAAAAAATTGTAAGCTAATATTTATATTAGCTTATGTTTTCCTCCGAATTATGTTAATGCGATATTAGGGACCAAAAACTCAAGTTAGATTTAATAAAATTAAATAAATAATACTACTTATCAAATTAATAGTTTCACGTTTAAATATGTTTAAACAGCTTGTGAATATATATTTCAAAAGTTTCATGTGTGTTTTTGACTGAGAGATCATTGAACGATAACTCGTTTATTTATTTCACTTGTGCAATTTAATATAAAAAATAATACTATTACATCGTATCGATTTTTATTACTAAAATTATTACTACTACCAGTCACTGTACCAATATTATAAAGGAACTCTCTTTATACAATATTTTAACAAAGCCATATTTTTCGACACTTGAAAATATTAATTCAATTTAAAATGAAACTTTCCCTGTCTTTAACAGCTAAAAAGGTCAGAAAGCTGCTCAAAGTATTAATAAAAAAGTAAAAAATTGAAGTCAACGTTATTAAAAAAGACAGTCGTAACTCCGATATCGTTTTCGCAAAGCTTGGCGCAATTTTGGCGCCCTTTCCATCCAACGAAATACATCGATGCTCGCTCGAAATACTCGCCATGCCACGCAGCAATCGCCGTTTCCTTTTCTAATTACTCTCGACACCGCCGCCCTCCCGCTATCGGAATACTGATGGAAATGGGGGAGGGGGGTACGCGCCCGCGCGAACGCCTCCATTATTAGCTTTCAATTTGTCGCAGGGGCTCGCCAAGTCGGCGGTGGGATGCCTCCCATTCCTCGCCGACGCCCCGTGATTGAGGAGCCCCCTCCCCGACGCGAATCTCTGTACTGGATATTGAATTCCGGTCGATCGAATGAGTGGTCGAGCCAGCCGCGTGCAGACAGCTCCGCGCACACACCGAAGGAGGAATAACTACGGTGTTTGTCTTCAAAGTTCATTTTTCTTCTCCCCTCTCTTCTCCGAGAATCAGAGGAACGAATTCCGAGCAGCGGAATCATGTACGAAAATTGAAAATAATTTTGAAATGGGCGGGAAATTTATTTCAAAACACAATAACTAACCGCATAAAACAAGAATAATTTCAATGATTAAAAAACAAATTGAAAAAGAGTTTGTTTTTAAAAATGATATTTGAATAGTGTTTATGTGTAAATATTAAGAGAGATCGTCAATTTCGGAAATTGAAATATGGAGAATTGTTTTTTAATCCGTTTTTATCTGTGTTATTTTTAAATGTGAACCAAATTTTTAAACATAATTGAAAACTTTAATATACTTTTATTATTTTTTTTTAAACCTGGAATAAAATAAATTTAATTGTCGATATTCAAAAATAAAATGAATGTAACCATTAAAGAAGAAAAAGAAGTGTTTTGAGAAAAAGATACTCGAGTATTGTTTATTATCTGAATTTTAAGAGGGCATATGGATTTAAAAAATCGAAATATGGAGGTTTCTTCTAATTTACTTTTATCGTACCTGTTATCTTAATGTAAGCCAAATTTTCAGACATTTTACTTATTTTTTTTTATAGTTTCCCAGTTTCTTTTAATTTTTTTTTTCTCTCTTTTCTCGTAGATTCGGAGGAGGCGGGGGAACGAATTCCGAGCACCGTAATCGGTACGAAAATTAATAATAATTTTTCAATAAGCTGGAATTTTTTTTTCTTTTTCGAAACATAACAACCAACCACATTAACTAGTAATCAAATGAATTCAGCTATTTAAAAAAAAAATTAAATAAAAAAAGTAACAGAATTAAAAAAATTGTTTTTTTTAAATGATTTTTCAGTATTGTTTACGTATACATTTTAAAAGCTCATCAATTTAAAAAGTTAAAATTTGAATATGTTTTTCCTAATAATGAAAATTAAATTTGTAGATATGCTAGTAAATTTTAATTGCTCTTTTTTATTTTTATTTATTTATTTTAATAATAATCAACAATGGTGTATAGAGCTTTAGGAAAGCTTTTTTTTTTTTTTTTTTTTTTTTCTAAATGCTAAAATATAAATGAAATGATAATAGTAAAATGCAAAGACATATACTATCATTACTATACACAAATAATAACAAAAGTATTTCTAAAGACAAAATAATAGTAAAAGTAAAGACATGTCCTAGTATTAGGACGCCTGACCCGAAAGGGTTAATCGATTACAATGTTATATTAACAATTGTTTCATGCCAACTACACTGCAAAAAATAACTGTTGATTTTACAGTATAAAACTGGCACCCAGCTGCCAGTATTATACCGTAAAATTAACAGTATTAAACAGTAAAAAAAGCAGTAATACGCTGCAGCGCAAGCAGTAATACGCTACCGCGCATGCGCGGTTAGTTAGAAAGAAGTTAGTTAGAAATGCAAAGTGTAAAGGCGATTTTGGAGCTATAGAATTACAGATCGCCACAGCAAGTAAACGGTAACCAAAAACGTGCTTTTTTTCAGAACATCATTTTCAAATCCGGTAGATACTCTAGCTTCGCCCATTTTCAACCAACTTTTTTTTATTATTATTATTAAATTAATCGCTACATATTTTCTAGTGAAATACGTGTTTTTTGTAAGTTTGGATACCTCGCTTTTCTGTGTAACTTTAAATATTTTTTTTTTTTTCGTTTTGAAAATTTACATTTTACTTTGAATTGATGCTATTTTACTAAAAATGCCTATATTTTTAAACGACTACATACTTTCAGTAGCTTTTGAATCTTTCTCAACGACGTTTTTAGGTGCGTTCGTAATTATATAAATACGTAGCACCTATAGTCGTCGTTTGGTCCGTCCGTCTGTCTGTCTGTCTGTCCGTCCGTCCGTCTGTCTGTCTGTCCGCATATAACAACGCAAAAACTACCCAACCAAATGGTTTGCAATTTAAAATATATTATCTTTGCAGAATTTTGTCGAGACATTTCAAATTTTATTAAAATCGAATCAAAACTTTAGGAGATATTAATAAAAATATTTATTAAGAAATTTGAATTTTTTTTTTTTTTTAAATCGGTGCTTTTTTGTTATAGGAGCTTCCGATGGATGTTAAATCGCCAAGCGACCGAGATACTTATTTTATTACAGAAATTAATCTGCAGACGATATAATTCATTTCACAGAATTAAAAATCATCAAGATCTGAATATTTATATAACTAGCTGATACATATATATCTGAATATTTATATAACTAGTTAAGATATTTGTATGAACAGTGTCATAAAATATATACTTAACTAGCTGTTTAACCCGTTCTACGCACGGGATATCATGAATTTAATTCTAAAACGTGCGTACGAACGCACCTCGTTTGTAACGTTTGACGTACAACGTACAATTTCCAACTTGTTTCTCTAAAATTCTTTAGTTTCGAAATCTTATTTATAAGCTATTTTGTCTTCATACTTCCGAAATTTATTTTGTATACCTTTTACTTTCTTTTTCTTATGCGTACTTTTGAACTTTTCCTCTATACTTTTTTTTTCTGTTCGCAAATTATTATTATTATTATATTTTTTTTAACACTTTCCAACTTAGTTGAAAAGTGTTTATGACTTCGGTTTGTCTGCCGTTTGCCGTCTGACCGTCTGGCCGTGCTCTAACTACCGTAAATATGCTCGGATTGCCCTGCAAATTTTTATATGTTATTGTCGTCATCTATAGCATGTTCCCTATTTTAACTGAAGTGTGTAGGACTTATAGTTTTTTTTACAGGGACACTCAAAAGAATTCCGTTACATTACGGTCTAATGGGAAAAAATCATTTGCGGTTTATTTTAATGATGTTATACAATTTCAAACGCATTGTAATCGATATATATCACTAAGGTGCATTACAAGAAGCTTAATATGGAATAGGGTGTGCATAGCACTTATAGTTACTTCACAGGGACAGTCAAAAGAATTCCGTTACATTACGTCTATGGAGAAAAATCGTCTGCGGTTTATTTAAATAATGTTTCACTATTTTAAACGCATTGAAATTTATATATATCACTAAGGTGCATTACAAGAGGCTTACTACAGAATATTGTGTGTATAGCAGTCATCGTTCATTTACATGGATACACAAAAGAATTCTCTATTGTCTGTTAACAATAATTCCTGGAAGTGCGTTTTAAGTTGATGAATGCGATTTTAAACTTGACTCACTTTTTGTCTATTACTTGGTGTGTATAAATTCTGTAGATCATATACAGGGCAACACAAAAGTTCGCGATCACATTTCCGCTTATTGACAGAAACTCCAGAAGGAGAATTTTAAACTGTGCTACGCGTTTCCTAACTAAACTAAAATTTAGCATCCTATGTAGTATATATACAAATCTATAGATCATATACAGGGCTGAATGAAAGTATTCGGATATTTTTCCGAATATTGTATATGTTGGAAATTCCTGAAATTACGTTTTTAAATATGTTATGCGTTTTCCCAATTGTTTACTGCCCGACCAGTGGCTGAGAGGTTGTGCTCTCGAAGCTGGTAGACGGGAGATGCTGGGTTCGATCCCAATCGCGCCCGTCGGCCTAATCGTTCGGAGTTTTCGTGGTTTTCTTCGAGCCGTGGATTTATCCATGCGTAAATACGGGTTAGGTTCCCTTAGAAAGACCCCCACGAAGGGCACTCCCCCCGGGCCTATATCCCATGTGTAGATAATTGGCCGTCAATAATCAACCCAACTCAACTCAACCCAATTGTTTACTTAGATGTTATCTTTCAGCTTATTAAACGGTAATGATTTGTAAAATTGTTTTGGAAGCGTTGGAAAGTGTTACATAATCTATGCTTGACGCATAATTTTTCGTTCTTGTTTTTTTTTTTTTTTTTTTTTTTTTTTTTTTTTTTTTTAATTAAACGAAGGTTTCAAAGGTTAAAAAATATTTAAACGTGCTTTTAATTATTATGCAGTGAAAATTTTACTTGATAGTTCTATATTTTATTAAATTAAAGGTGTTTTTTGTTTTTCTTCGATTTATAATTAATCAAACTTTTCTGTATTTAATATTTCACCACTGTGAAATTGTGATTCGCAGAGTTATACACTTTTCACGCATGTAACGTTTTATGCTTCCCTTTCCTCTATGCACACGTCTTATTTTTCTTTCTTTCTTTCTGCAAATCTCGAAAATTACATTCGACCAAATTTATTGCGCTGAATAAAAAAACCCTCTTAAGATATACCCCACTTACATTGTCTTTTAAGCTCTAGTTTTTACATAAATGTAGGTATTGTCATAAAATTAAATGCACCATTTTATAGGGATATATAGTTGTGTTATTGTTGTTTTTATTATGCGCCTGGTAATATAATCGACTGCAATAAAAGTACTATTTTTTAGTAGTTATTTTTTGGAAGATCATTGAAATCAAGATACATTAATCATCAAGAATCATTGAAATAGGTGGAGTGCACACGTGTAATAGATTTACAAATAATCCGATTTTCTTTTTTCCCTTTAAATTTCCTAAATTTCAAGTACACGTCTAATTTTCATAAATTTCAAGT
Source organism: Maratus michaelseni (assembly GCA_963931845.1). NCBI lineage: Eukaryota > Metazoa > Arthropoda > Arachnida > Araneae > Salticidae > Maratus > Maratus michaelseni. Next base: position 191,539,089 of record OZ007590.1, read on the forward strand.
AGATGCAAGTCAAGTAAAACGTAAGTTTGAAGTAAAACGTAGTTTTACCAAATCTCTGTCTTACTGTTTTGTTGTAACTAATGAAAATTACGAAATCGGCTTTTGTCATAATGTATTGTATTGTAAAAAATATATTTTATTAAAATATTATATATAAATAGTAAAAATTATAAGATTTTCTTTAATTCTATTTTATTTTTTCGTTCTGGAATGTGATTAGGGCTGGGAAACATATCAGGGAGTCGGGGAAAAAGAGTGCTAAGTCACATTTTTGAACTTCTGAGCTATTTCAATTTGAAAATTTGATCAAATACTCAAATCAAGATATATAACCTAAAGTTTTTTCGCCAATGTCTTAGTAATATTTGAGATATTCTGGGTAACAATGTGACATTACTTTAATGATATTACTATTACGTATTTTGTAAATTAGCTATCGTCATTGGGGGCATAAACATCTGGAGCAAAAACGAAACCTGTCACATATGTTGCCACCAAGTGACATTAGAAACAAAATATATGTTGGATATTATAATTTACAATATTAAGCAACAGATTGCAGTGTTAGATTTATTTCACCAAAAATGTGGTTTGGCACTTTCTTGCCCCGACCCCCTCATATGTTAATTTTGTTTTTTATTATCAGTGTGATTTAGGGCTAATTAAAATTATTTGCATTTTTATGGAAAGCAACTTACATCCCTGAGCAAACAATTTAAATCGTTAAAATTTTTTTGCTGATACTGTTTATTAACCGTTTGCACTCCTACTGACTTTTTACTTGATCGTAAATTTTTCTCGGTAAATAAAGCGAATATTTTTATTCGGAAATAGTGGCACACAAAATGCAGAAAACTTGGCAGGTATGTAATCACTTACACTAACAAAAATTGCAGTGCAAAGGGTTAATTTTAATATTTTTGGATATTACGATATTTCCTATTTTTTATTCTGGGCAACTGCTTTTAAAAACAAGATTTTATTAATTTTTTTTTTTAAATCGTTAAGTTTTATATATTTTATAGAAATGTTTGAAACGGTGCTTATTCACTTTTTATTGCTTGTTTTAGAGTGATATATTGGAGGAACATTCTTTTGGTCGAAATGGTTGAGATCGATTCTACATTTTCAGCATAGATAATAGATACCGTATATTCGGACATTTTTGGTACAAAAAAAGAAAAAAATACATACACATTATACGCCGAGTATAAAAGTAAAATATTAACAGGTAAGAAAGATAAGCATAAAAATTGATAATTCGGCACAAATGAACAAGAAATGAGACATGATCAATTAAATGAACCAATGAACGATCCCAAATCCTTTGTGTGGGGACAAATGTAGACCAGGCATGTCAAACACATGACCCGCCGATAACTTATCTGTGGCCCGCCTAGCCTAGCTGATAGTTTTGACTCAATTATGAAAGTTTTGACTGAATAAAGTTTTTCGTTTAAAAAGAAATTTATATTGCAAATAACTGTGCAACGACAGGCTTTATAAAAAGGAGCAATTATAAAATTAACAGAAAGATGCAAAGGGTAATACACTTAATACATTTTTGTGTAATTTTCATTGCGATTAAAATTTTTAAATGCATATGATTAAAATTATGTATTAAATTTGTAGGTATGTAAACATGTATGTGAACAACCATGTATTTCTCTTATTTATTTATTTATTAATCTAAACCTATGTTTTTCAGAACACTTTTGCACATCTTAATATTTTGAAAAGTTTAGAAATATTAAGTATATTTTACTTAATAAATATTTCTTCTAAAGCTTCCCGGTGCAAGTTTTAATTTTTTCTTTTTTCTGGTGGTTATTTATATAGAATTTTATGTTTTTTGTTTTGATTTTTATCAGTGTAGTATTTTGCATGTACAAATTTCATTATGTGCGATAATGATAAAATAAATTTTCTCTCTCTTTTTTGTAATGTGGCCCGGGACTTTGTATACAGTGCTTAATTTGGACCTTGGTGGGGAATGCCTGATGTAGACAAATGGACTTTATCTTGTGTTCTCGATTCAAATTTGTTTATATTTTTTTATGTTCGTAGCACTAGTTATTATACTTTTTAATGATCTTTATTACATTTTCATGCTGAAATGACTCGTGAAAGTTTCTTTGCAAAGAAGGGCGGGCGCGTAACGGTGTACAGCTAGCAATAAAAAATAGTCTCAAATCTAGGGCGTGCGTTATAGGGTATGTTCTGATTGAAGTTTTTGGTCATACAATTTTTTGTTCTTATATATAAATACGAATCTTTGAAAACACTTGTTCATTTTTTAAAATTTTAAAATTATTATTTATTTATTTATTTGGGGGGGGGGGGTGGCATTAGTAGATGTTTTTTTGTTTAAATGATGATGTGTAGATTATCTATGACGAAAAAACTTCCTTTTTTACAACGAGTTAACCCGTATTTTACCATTGTCCTATACGATAACTCAGATTTATTGAAAATTTCATAAGTAATATCGCACGTTTTATTTCTGCTCCGCTATTAAAATACGTACACACTTTAAGATTGATAAGTGCTCTTGTAATCAGTCTTGTTAAGTTCAATTTTAATAATTTATTGATTTTATTTTAATATTTTTGCAGTTTCTTAATTTTTACCAGTTTATCTGACATCACTTCAAATATTTGTGTGAAAAAAAAAATCCAAAATTCACTTAGAATTTTATCATGACATGTTTTATTTATTGTTGCTGAGTAATTGCAAAATATATATGTACCCGATTTATACTAGTTTATTGCACCACCGTCCGACATTTTGAACAGTTAGTAAAAAATAAATCAGTAAGTAAAGCTTTAGTAAGCAGTTGAATTTAATATATTATATGTGCTGTCTGTCTCAATAGTCTGCGCAAGCAATTTTTTGCGAAAATGTTAATTTTTCTTATATGTGGTAAAATATTGGTTAAGTTCTCAAACACAGAATGCTAAAAAAAATTTGAAAATTTTATGCCTTTTATCTCAGAGAATTATTGTTCTCTGAATAAAATTCTCCAATTTTATCTTGGATGTGTCAGCGTCGTTGGGGGGACGATAAATCGCCAATTTAATCAACAGGCTGAATGCTTTTTTTTTTTCTTTCTTTTGCGTTCCTACCCTCCCAAAATTGACTATATGAAGAGAAATTCCGTCCAGCAATACGCTCAGAAAAGTAGAGAGCAATATGTAACAGCTGTTTCTTATCGAAGCGGATAGCTTTGTTATATTAGTTTTCCATTCCCCTTGCGTCGTTCTGGACACGGAGACGGAATTTTCCTGAAGCCCTGTTTCGGTCACTGTCGCTGCTGTAATTGACCTCGGGGATTAATAAGTGCACTTGAATTTCGATATTAAAGTGAATCTATTAAGAGTAAAAAAAAAAAAAATCTCTTCCGTTTTTATTTTATCTTTTCTTGGTGTGTGTCTGTTGGATCATTTCATTTAAGTGTAGCATTTGCGGCTTTTTTTTTTCCCAAAGGAGTTGTTTTGTGAATTTCTAATATCAATAATTTTTCTCTCCTTTATGTACCTTTTAATAATGGGAGTGTAAATATTCGTATTAACTCTATGGCCTATTAGCAGTTTTAGAACAAACACAATAATACAGTGTTTCCGTAAGTAAACGGCCATAAGTTGAAAAATGCCAGTTAGAGTACCACGTATCTGATTTAAACCCGATTTTTTGTTGTTGTTGTTGTTGTTGTTTAAGGTAAACAAACCCTTAAATAGGTATACCGGCCACCAACCAGAACCCGCAAAAATTTTCTTCAACCCGCAACCCGACCCATACTCGAAGCAGTGTAACCTGATGGGATGGATTCAGTTCTCGATTTCTTCAATATTGCATTCTTCAATATTGTTGTGCATTTTCATGCAAAAAATAAAAATGCCGTTTTTAAAAAAAAAATTTTTTTTAATTATTATTCAGAGAAGTTGTTTGTCATGATCCCCGTGACCTTTCCTTTGCCCAAATCTGACCTGGAAATAATCTACAATCATATCTCTAAAATCATTTTATAGCTATTATGAAGTAAATTGAATTATGCGCTATTTTGTAAAATCAAATATACCATAAACATACATTACAATTATATATATATATATATATATATATATATATGATTTGTGGGTCGGATAGAATAAAATCCGGTTACCCGACCAGGCGCTTTGAAGTTTTCCAACAGCTATCGGGCACGTAAGGACCCTCTGCGAGCTGTTTTGCTCCTTATGTATATCCGAGAGTGAGAAACTTTTTACATAATGAAAAGTAAATTTTGAATTATTGGTCTTGAAAAATCAAGACTATCCAGGGAAAACCAGGCGTCCAAAACCCTTAATTTATTGGATATTGGCACCTCACGAATTTATTATCGAGGCTTATAAAAGGATATCCCCTATATCCGCCCTAGTTTTTCTTTTCTTCAATAAACTTTGTTTACCATTCATATTAAAACAATCATCCCAGCGTACTGTATTCACTGTCATATTCATCATATGCACATGCGCCCTGAATATTAAAGAAAACGGAACCTTTTGTTTTAATGGTGTTCAGTCCATTAACAGGTTAAATCCGGTTTTTGCAGGAGAGGGGAAAAAAAAAAGATTTTTCCTCTTGTCTCCTTTACGAAAAACAATTAAAACGACGTTAATTGCGTAACAGGAAACTTTGACCATTAATGGGTTATGGATTGAATTTTTGCCCCCTCTTTTTGTTTCTCCTCCTCCTCGTTTCCTTATGAGCACCCTTCTTTGCGGGCGAGGTGTGACAGCTCCTACATTAAGACAAGTCCCTTGTTTTTACATAAACGTTGTCCTTTATTTTATTTTTTTGCTAACCCCCTTTTTCGGCATTTTCGTTTGCACGTCGGAACCTCTCTCTTAATTGCAATTAACGTTATTGGACGCAAATTGGTTTTGACGCTAGACTTTTTTTTTAATCTATATTTATTTACTTTTTGTTAATGTCGAAATAGTCCTGGGTTATAATTGTGGCTTCCAGAATATTTGAGTTTTCTTTCCCTTTTTTTACCTCCTGCATTGCGAAAATGAAAAAAAAAAAATTACCAAGTTCAGCTTCGTGTTCGGATAATAAATAAGTATCTTTGTCTTATTAAGCAAATATGTGAGGTTTATTATTTCCTTTGTGTATAATGGCTTCATCTAATAAAGATGCATAAAGGTTTATTCTTAAACTTTTTTCTTTTAAGCTTGGGAGATTTTTAGTATAAATTTACAAAGCATAGTACAAATATTATCACATGCGGGGAACATGACGTCTTTCTCTGAATGTTTGGCCCTTGATTCTTTGTTACTCCCAGTTTTTCTAATATTATGGTAATCAAAATAGTTATTTGTTTTGGGGTTGCTACGATCATCTTCTACATACGGGAGCTAAACAGACACTGACCTCTAACTTCAAGTAGGTTATGAACTACTACTAAAATCCAAGTCCAACGGGATTCGAACCTCGTTCCCTTTAACTCAAACTGGTGACTACTTCCTGGCAAAAAGTATGAAATCAGCATCTACTTTTCCCAACACTCAATAAAATGTGAACAATTTTGTATAAATTTTTCGAGATGGTGAAACTTTGTTTGCTATGATTCAAAAACATGCCTAAAACACACGGACTAAAAATAATTACAAAATGACTTCACAGTTATTTTATATAATTTTATTTCGCCAAATGTTGTTTGAAAAAATTATGGAATTACGTCCTAACTGAAAAACAGTTTGGAATATTTGGTCAAAATGAATATAATCGATACATTGGATTTTTCACATTTTATCTTGATGATCACCTTTATTCTGTCAGCCATAGAATTAACAAGGTCTTCGCACTTATTTGGACGGATGGATGCCCATGCTTTTCGCATGGAGTATTTTAGTTTGTGTGTTGATTTTAAATGTAGCTTAAATACCCCTCCTTTTTTATCAAAATATACCATACATGGGATTGATATCTGGACTACATGCTGGTCACTCCAGTTGAGGAACATCATTTTCAGAAAACAAAATTTTCACCTATGGCACGAAGCATTGTCATCCATAATTATAGCATCACAATCACTTAAATTGCTCTTCTAAATTAGGAAATCGTCTAAAATTGAAATATATTTCTCTGAATTCACATTCCCATTAAGAACACGCACAGTCTTCCAGACATGCAGTCCAAAGTCATGGTTAAATCAGAGAACTTAAGACGAAAATTGGAAAAGTTTTCACCCCCCCCCCTCCCCTTTCATTTTGCAGCCTCCAGATGAATTTTCTTCTATCGTCACCTGCGTCCAATACAAACTTTTTGATTCATCGCTAAACACCACTTTACTCCAGTCATCAATCGCTCAGTCCTGAAATTTTTTGGACCATCATAATCTGTTTTTTTTTTTTTTTTTTTTTTTTTTTTTGCCTTGGCTTTGCAATAACGATGTCCAGTTTCATTTAATTTGTTGCACAAAATTCTGTTTGATACCTTGGCCTTGAATGCTTTTTTCCATTCAATTTTCATATCAATAGATGGTTTCCTTCTCATTTTTTTTTTAAATATTTCAATAACGTACGATCCTGACGTATTGATGTAGCTCGTAGTCTAGCAAAACTGAGGCAGTTTTTCACACTTTTAATCTTTAAAGGCACGGGTGCACCATTCAGTAAAAACCAGTTGCGAATCCCAAGGTAATTATGTGATTAATTTTAATTAAATTAGCATTGTTTTAGCAATTTGATGTTTAATGCATTTATACTACTACTGGGCATTGCATTACACAAATATATCATTAAAAGTTGCTATTTAGGCTTTAAAAGCCGATGGCGAATAGAGTGTGCCGCCCGTGTCTTTATGTGTGTTACAAAACCGTCCGTGTCTTTAAAGGTTAAGCTCTATGAACTTTCTTGAAATTTTCGAAACAGTAGATTGTTAGCATCAAAATGTCTTTTCTACATTTCTCTGCGATTTCCTCTGCTTAATAAGCGCCTCTCTGGTTTTCAAATTTAGTTCTCTTACATGTGCCATTTCATGCACCGGTTTAAAAGCACCGGCAAAGGAAAAAAAAAAAAAAACAATATATGCATTTATATCCACACCAAGTGGAACTTCATAAGATCATTGTGTAACATTAAGTGGATCACCAGGCTTGGGAATTTGCATTAACAACTCCCCCCCCCCCCTCCCCCCGAATCGACATGACTCCAAACTTTTTTCCAGCACAAAATTTAAAAAAAGATTATAAATAATTATTGATAGTTTATTTTATATTTCCCGTCGTGTCTGTGTATCTCAGTAAAGTTCATGATCGTTCATTAAAAATAAAATAATTACAGATTTTTAATTATATTAGTTTTTGTCAGCGGTAGTATTAGAATCAAGACAAATTCGAGTATGCTAATCAATCGACTGTGTATGTTCCGTTCTGAAAATAATTATTGATATTTTTGAGGGAATGTTGGATTTTGAAGATATGTATTTTGTTTCCAATTAAATAAAAAGCAAAGAAAATCTCATTAAATTTTTTCTTTTATAAATTATTATTTAGATTCACCTTAAATCAATCTTAGCGTGATCTTAATCCGATCAAGTTTTTAACTAATTTTATTTTGTTTTAAAGTCTGACTGTGGGTGACTAATGAATAACATATCCATTGCGAACTATTTTTCTCCCGATCCCTTTCTTATTTATCAAGTGCATTAGGGGTTGGATATTCAAGAGAAAATGAGTTTATGTATGTAAAACGACGAATAATTACCAAACCAACATTCCCTTTTAATATTTTATCAAAAATTATCGCTTAAGATAATTTGGCGGTGAGCGTTCGGTATACTATTCGTAAATGTAATTATTTGTTTAATTCATTGTGTTAATATAACTCTTTTCTTTAAAACGATTTTAATTAAGAAATTGTTGTTTGCAAATTTTGTTGACGTATCAGCTTTAAGTAATAAATATATTTTTAAAATAAAAATTAAAAAGTCATTATTAATTTTAAGCACTTATAGAATATAATTATCTTATTTTACACTTATCTCATAGTAGTATATTTTAATAATAAAACGCATAGTACCCTAGTCTATTCCATAGTGCACTTTTCCCTCCTTTTTTTTAAATGTGTAAATATATGTAATGAAAATCTGTATATGAGGGTTAGAATTAGAAATGAAGGTGACGTGTGTTTGTGCAGGATGTATGTGTAATATATATATAAAAAAAAAAAAAAACTTTTATCAAACGGAAACGAGCTAGACAACTCTCGTTAGAAATGTCGCTTTCGTATTTTCTTGTATTACATATTGATTACATTACTTTTCATTTGCTTAATTCCATTGACTCAGACTCATCAATTTTCATCTTTATTTTTGTCCATGTAGAAATAAAAGTTAATAGAGCCAATTAATACATCCTTCCAGCTTTGGAAAAGCAGTAATTGAAACTTGTATTTGGTAAAGGAAATGAATACCGCTTTTTCTAAAATGTAGCAAAATCTAAAATATTAGTTATAGTTTAGTTTAAACATTTTATACTTAAAACATATAGAGTATATATTAAAATAACTCTATCCCATGACTAATTAAATTCGACATTAAATAGACATATATAGCCATTCTCGTCCTGAAAAAGGGATTCCTTTATGAAACCTTGAAACAAAGCTTTGGTAAATTCATTCTATTTTTATGTTTTCTATATTTTTTTTCACATCATGTAAACGCTTTGGCTCAAAGTTTTTCTGTATATGCAGAGTGTTCAGTTAATGTGGCACCAAACTGAAAGAGGTGATAGTACACGTCAAAATAAACTTTTTTTGTAGTGGAAACCAAAGTCGCAATCCATTTAGCCAGTCAAAAATACAGGATGCCTCACTTCAAACCGACCTTGGATTTTCGTTTATAACCTTAAGGAGAATGAAGATACGGTAACGAAATTTCCAATAGACTTACCTTATTCTGTGTGCAATATGATGCGATTGCACTCAGTGACATCGTATAGACTGTCAACTCTATTTCGAATTATGTACCATCCAACTGATGGTACTTTGCACACAGATGACGTCCACTTCCAGTTCATGTTATGATGTTAGCACATTTTGCACACAGATGGCGTCCATTTAAACTTCATGTTATGATGATAATACATTTCGGACAAAGCAAGGAATGTTCTCTTAAGGTTTACTACACCACTTTCATTATTGTTAAAGTTACGAATGAAAATCCTGGTTCAGCTTGCAATGAGCGTCCTTGTATGCTTGACAATAAAATCAAAATACAGCTAGTCTCAAACCACTTGTTAGTGGATTGAATTGTGACCCTGGTTTCCTATACAAAAATTGCTTCTCTTCGCGTGTACTATCACATCCATCACTTTGTCGCCACTTAACACTCTGTATATATCTTGAGATGCGATTGCGAAATTTTTTTTACGTTCACTGGATGAAATAGAGCATTTAGTCATTTAAACGGGGAAAAACAGATGTGCTATATCACTATTGGCATTTAAATCCAGTCCTCTTGTCATCTAACAGTTTAATGATTATTAACTCCTACAAAATGCTTCGCCATTTGCTTTGGAAAGTAGACTGATCCGTGGAACTGTTGCATATCATCTCAAGGCAGGTTTACTATTCTTTCTTTCATTTTTTTTTAAACTCTTTTCCGCTGTGACAAAAAATGTCGCATAGATATTGTGCGCGGTCTCTGAGACTACTTTATCGAAGGATGAATAAAAGGCTCGATTAATTCATAAGATGTTGTTCCTCTACTAAATTCTTTATACAGGACTGTTATAATTAAAATTCATCTATTTAGAAGTCTAGCGATAGTAATAGGACTCCAAACAAAATTTCGCCATTATTTATAGTTAAATTAAAAATCACACGTTAACTTTGAAAGTTGATAAAAGCAGCAGTCTGTGAGATCGCTAACAGCAGTTAAGGGTTAAATGTGCCTATATTTCATGATCAATTTATGTTTTGATCATAGTTTTTCTCGAAAATCCTATATAAATAATATGACATAATGTTTCAAACAATATTTTTTTTTCATGTTTAACCATATCCCCGTTTAACTTGTAATCTAAAGTTATTTTTAAATATATGTAATTTTCTTTAATCTTAATGTATTTTACGCGTGCTTTCTCTTAAGCGGAGCAATAAAAGAATCATAAGCTCGTTTAGCTTTGCCTGCTGTTATTGATTTATTTAAGTCAAACGTTCAAATTCCCGTTTTGTTAAATCGAACTTTCAGTAGTTAGGCCAACTTCGAGATCTCCTGCTTTTAATCCCGACGGAGGAATCTCCGTAATCGCCGCTTGGAAGACAGCATTTACTCCGTTCCGGCAATCTGTTCCAGTTACAGCCAGCCTGCGTCCTGCAGACTAACTTTTTTTCTGGTCGGCCGGGGCGCAATCGCCGAATCTTGTTATTGTAAACCCATTTCGATTGCCCCTTTCTCCCGCTGCTCCCGCGGGCAAGTTTCCAAGTGCTTCTTTTTGCCTCCCTGGAATTCCTCTCTTTTCTAAACTCGTTTTAAAACGGCCTCTTCAGGATCTGTTTCATTTTTTTTTTCTTCTTCTTCCGAAATTCCCTTCCCTCCCTCCACTTTTATTTTCCGTTCTTAATGGATGTTGGAATGAAAGCGCCTTGTTTTATATTCACATTTGAAGTGTTACTGTGAGTTCGAGTTCCCCATCACCCTCATCCCTAAGTTAAAAATATTCGGGGGAGGGGGAAGAGGACAACAGAGAGAATCTGAGATTCTCGCGCTTCTCATGATAAATTGAGATGAAAATTAATTGTGCTATGCCGCTTAAACCACTCATTAATGGCACCCTTCTTCTTTATATATATATATATTTTTTTTTTCCCTTTCGTTTTTTCGTTTTTTATGGTGAAATCTGGCGGGGAAAGAAACTTTATGATCATAACCCAAATTTCTTGTTCTATGTGGTGGATTTAGATATCTAAAATAAAAAAATGAAAAATCCCTAATAAATATCTTTTTCCCCCGATCACTTATCAATGTGACATCCCGACACTGTGTTAATAACGTTTTGTTAATACCATTGACAAATAAATTAGGACATATAAAAATCTGCAAGGGTGGTAATATTGCATTTTGTTTCGTGTTTGATTTAAGTGGTACACTGATTTCAGTAGATTCTCGCGCTTCTGGTGATAAATTGGGAAGAAAATCAATTGTGCTATGCCGCTTAAACCGCTCATTAATGGCACTCTCTCTCTCTCTCTATATATATATATATATTCTTTCGTTTTCCCTTTTTTATGCTGAAATCTAGCTGAGAAAAAAACAGAAAAGGAAACTTTATGATCATAAAAAAAAAAAAAAAAAAAAAAAATTGTATCCGTTTGATTTTTGATATCTGAAGGAAAAACAAATCCTAATAAATATATTTTTTCCCCGCGATCACTTATCAATATGACACCCCGACACTGCGTAAATAATATTTTGATAATATCATTAGGATATAAATTAGGGCATGTAGAAATCTGAAAGGGTAAAATCACATTTTATTTCTTGTTTGATTTAGTATATTCCAGTGATTATAATATTCAATGGTTGTTGATTTCAATAGATTTTCGCGCTTCTCGTGATAAATTGAGATTAAAATTTATTTTCTTTTTTTCTATCCTAAAACTTGGTGAGGGAAAGAATCGGAAGAAGAATCTTTATGATCATAACAGAAATTTTCTTGTTCTTTGTGGTGTTGGATTTGTAATTTTTTAAAGAAATTTACTAATACATATTTTACACCCGATCTCTTATCAATGTGACTACCCGACGATGTGTTAACAACCTTTGGACGATAATATTAATATAGGCAATAATATAAAGCTCATTTCTCTGAAGTGTAATATGCTAAATCAAACAGGAAATAAAAATCGGTAGCATATAAATTAAAGAATATAAAAGTCTGGAGAGGTAAAAAGTCGTCTTTTATTTCCTGTTTAATTTAGCATATTTGATGAAAAGCTATGATCAAAACCCATATTTTTATTTAATAAAGACAACGCTAATAAATCTCTTTCCCCGATCTCTTATCAGCATGACAAACAGACGTTGTGTTGATAACCTTTTGAAGATAATGTTAGCATTCGACAATCGAAGTCTGAAATGAAAATTTGTAATCGCAATCCAATTTTTTAGTGGCGAATTTTGACATTTTAAAGAAATTTGCTAATGAATATCTTTGTCCCAGATTACTTATTAATGTGACATTGTGTTAACAACTTTTTGATGGCATCATTAATATATAAATTAGGGAATAAAAAATATTGAAGAGACAAAAAGTCGCGTCTTATTTTATGTTTGATGTACAATTTGATGAAACATTTTGTCAAATCCCAAATTTTCTTGTTATGTCTGGTATATTTATATATTTTAGAGAAATTTGCTGATAAATATATGTCCTTCTCCCTCCCGATCACCTATAGGATGTCAACAATTTAATCAGATGATTTAAAAAATTCATTGATTAAAATCCAAACTTTTCTTAATTTTTAAAATACTTAGAAAAAATGTTAAAATCTAAGATGAACATAATTTACAATGCTTCTAAAGATATTTTACCTATAGGATGTCAACAATTTAATCTGATGATTTAAAAAATTCATTGATTAAAATCAAAACTTTTCTTAATTTTTAATATATTTGGAAAAAAATGTTAAAATCTAAGATGAACATAATTTACAATGTTTCTAAAGATATTTTGTCTATTCAATAAATAAAAGAAGCATTAAATAATAATTAACAAGCTTAATTATTTTAAGCTTGTGAACTAAGAAGTAGAATGAACTTGCAAACAGTAACTTTTTATCAGGCATAAAAATCATTTAATTTTAAATTGATATGATTAAATGTATTAGAATTTACACTGTCATAATTTAATAATTTCCTTTGAGCAATCAATTTTTTCTTATATAATATATATGTAGCAAGCGTAATAAATTTCTATAGGTAAAAGAATTAGTAGTGATTCTCTTATTTTCCCCTTTTTACTTTTACAACTAAAAATGAAAGCCTTAAAAAAAAATCGAGGCACTGAATGGTAATAATGCTGTTATTTAATATTTTGTGAAATTAACGTGGTTTGCAGTTAGAATTGACCATTCTTATGTTTATAGTTACTCTGTGTGTATAAAATTAATGGATTAGCTTTTTTTTTTCAATACTTTAATGCAAGAAAAAAATCATAAAAATTCGATATAAAATTTAAAAAACAAATCTGATTTTAATTTTAAAAACCCTGATTATTTATTTATATATTATTATTTTAATCGTGATTTTACACCCTCAATTAGGAATCTGACATTCTTTCGTTGTGACTTTTGATGTTACCATTAATATTTGAATTACGGAATATAAAATTCCTTAATTGGGAAAAGCATTTTATTTCATGCCTAATTTAGTGCATTTAAATCAGTGGTACTCATTAAAATTTCTGTAATAGCCAAAGTCTGGTAGAAAAGTGAGCTCGACTTGTTTTTTAACAGTAATATGTATATGTATTCTAATTACAATGAACTATTATTATATTAATAGATAAATATTAATTTAAACCAATGTTAACAATTTAATATTAACTGGGCGGTGTATGAGGTCCGTTAGCTAATAGATGTTCCTGAAAGTGAAATGAAATGCTAAACCAGACTTGCAATATTTTTAATCAATTGATGGGGGGGGGGGATGAAGCCTTACGTTTATTTTTATTGTATCACATTTTTTTTTTTAAATGATAAAATTTGAAAAATGCAATTAAAAAAAAATATTTACCCTATATATACAAAATCCCAATGAAACGACAAATATATGAATTCGAATATAACAATTGCATATATGAAATGCTTAAATTCGCAATTTGTAGTACAGTGCAAAGAAAGGCAGAGAGAGACAGAGAAAGTGACAGACACAGAGAGAGCGAGTGCCACACGGACAGAGAGAGAGAGACAGATAGACAAGAAAAATGCCCTAGGGTTGGCATACGAAGGGCGCAGGGGGCAGAGTCCCCTAGTATATTTGTAATATTTTTATTATTATATTTCCACCTTGCGCGACTGCGTAGGGAGTACCACTAATTTAAATAAATGGAACTTTGTGATCATGATTGGTTTTTCTTTTCTGTGTGGCTTTAGTATGTATGGCGGCCCAGGGTGATATTTTTGTCAGCCCTCTTCTTCCCCTCCCCCCCCCCCACCTTCTACAAATGGCAGCATCTAAAAAACTATTAAATATTATGTAAGTATTTTGTAATTTTACGCCCCTTAGATATCAGCATCTCGGGTGGTTGTCTGAATTCGCTCCCCTCTAAAACCATCGAAGGTAGTGGATATGGACGTATTAAAGAAATTTGCTAATGATATTGCATTTTATCTGATGTTTGATTTAGCATATTTCGATGAAACTTTATGATCATAACCCAAACTTTCTTATTATTTTGTAACGGACATTTTAACAAAATTTGTTTATAAATAACTTTTTTCTCCGACTGTTTATCAATCTGACATCCTAAAACTGTGCTGATATCATTAATATATAAATTAAGCAATATAAAAGGTTTTGAATGGGGAAAACTCCCAATTGTATTTTGTTTTTGAGGTAGGATATTTATTAACCATGCTTTCGTTGTCAGAGGTTAAAAACCGATGCAAAAACGATTAGTGGGAAAATTGATAGTTGAATAATAATTTGAAGGGCGAGGACTGAGAACCATATAATTCATTATTGACAAAAAGATGGTTTTGTAAATATTGGGAGTATTAAAAATAAGAATAATAAAACAAAGTCGGATAGAATCAATTAACTGGATGCCATTCTTGTTTAATTAAAAGTTGATTGCATCGATGCAGAATAATTAGTATTTATGAGTGAAAATATTTTGCTGCCTATTGAACATCACAGTCACATTTCCCAGTGAAATGTATGTCACTAAGCAGGGCTTAACGAAAATGAAAAATATCATCGCATTTTCCTTTGTAAATTCAAAAATAACTTATTTTTAAACTTTTCAGTGCAGTCATAGTATGGAAGTATATCATTTATTGCATTGTTTATTTAAATGTAACTAAGCATTAGCATTACTAGGCAATTAACATATATTTTTCTTTTGTTGTTATTTTACATTTAACAAATTATTCAAAGTTTTACAAACTTGAAAATATGTCATTTTTGTAAATTTATTAAGTTTTTCTTACATAATTTATTGTGATACTGAATGCAGGAAAGGTACGTTCTAGTTTGCATCTTAGGTTTTTAGAGACTAGGATAATTTTAGGATAATCGCTACTTCTCTCAGATAGCGGTGAAAGCGTTGTTACAAAAAATATAGACCTCATTGGTAGGACGTCAAGTTTGCGATCGCTTATGAGGATTTTGAATTGGTATTTTTTTTAAACTGCTAAAATTTGAAAAAAATCTATTAATTTTTTTTTTCAAACTTTTTCCTAATTATCCTCTTTCGCACATTTTATTTGACACGATAATGACAAATTATATATTTTTAAACCAAAATTAAATAGAATTTATTAATGTTATACCACTCTGGCTCGTCAACAAAATTTACCAATATGGCAGGGTTTTTTTTCCTTCTATTAAATTATTACAATGGTATTTTATAGCTTTGATAATCTCTATTATTAATTATGTGTGAGTAAAAAATTACAAAGAATAAAAATTTACAACTATCCTTTTAGTAATTAACTAATGCATATTTGCTATCATTACCTTTGTTTACATATTTAACTCTTAACACTAAATATACCAACAACCGCTCATTGGACCGGTACCGAATGAAAATATTTCAATTCGAACCAGAAATTTCTTCATAAAATAAAACATAAATCACGCAGAATAATGTTAAATAAAAATTCTGATGTGAAATATTTTTATAAAACTCGGAGTAAAATTCCCGTTATGTGTTAACTGGCGTTGTGAAATTTTTGTGCGTAATTGACGTCATGGTGGTATTTCATCCCCGGCATATATACAACTTTTTAAAGCATTTTTTGTAAAAAAAAAAAAAATGTATTTTTACATAACTGTATTTGACAGTCGAATAAAGCAATGAGTATATCACTTATATACTTTATTATTTTTATCTGAATATTAAGAAATTATCATCTGAAGAAAAGAAATTTTTATCTGAAGAAATTACACGAGTAAATACGTGGGGACTAAATAACACCACAGCATCAGTTAAGGGTTAACGAATTTTCCAATTTCATACCATGGTAGGGTGGGATTTATACGCTTTTCATTAATTTTAACTTTGCTAGATATTATCACAGAGTTTTTGTAGCCTTGGTAGCATATAAATATTTATATTCGTCCAAAAATCGACGACTTTGATATCGTGTACATATAACCTCCTTGTTGGTTTTAAATTCGTTACTATTTGGTTTACAAAGTTATGTTCTCCAAATACAAATATTGATGAATACCTTTTATTATAAGGCTGTTTTCAAATCCAAATTAGCTTTTATCCTGCCTAAATAATTTTCAATGCGAATTGCAAGCTTGCGAGTTTTCTTATCCAAGTTCTAAGGAATCGAAGACCTGTTTACCTAAGTACCGCATCGTTCAGAAAATGTTGTTAAGTTTGATGATTTGAAGTGATTTTTATTTTATTTTTATTATTATTATAATTTTTCATTTGCCGATTTTTTGTGATTTGAGCCGATGACAGTAATCGTCATGAAATCATCTACTATAATCGAAGTTGTACGGTAAAAATCTTTAGCATCTGAAGGAGGCGAGTACCTGAAAAATTCACCAAAAAATGAAGAAAGGTTCGTAAATAACAAAGATAGAAAAAAAAATATTTATTTTAGAATTTTATTTTAAAATAAAATATATAATATTAATTTCTTTGTTATTTTTGTTGGACATTACCTTATACTGTTAAATATTGATTATGCCAAACGCCATGTTTATGCATATTATTAAAAAAGAATCGTGGGTGTAAAGGGTTGAAATCGCTGTCATGTCATCATTCAATGCAGAAGATTAAATTTTTATTCATTAATTCAGTTTTCTCTTTTGGACGCCTTGCGCCATCTATCGGTAGTTTTCCCATTTAAGAATTAAAAATAATAAATGAAAATTTTTCATCATACTGAAGTGAAAGTTAAATATAAAATTTTTCTCGAAATAAGTACGTCTGGAAAACGATAATAGATAATGTGTTGATTGTGGTTATACCTACATTACTTCTATACTTTTTTGTCTTTTCTTTGTTGATTTGTTCAGATTCAAAAATAAAATACAGTACAAAAATAATGTTTGTTGTACTACAAATGAATTTACTACAAATGAATACTACTAATTAAAAATTTTACAGAAATGAGGAAAAATTAGTATTATCATTGATTAGCGATGGCCTGAGCATCTACTGCAGTGGTTTCTAACGTGGGGCGTACGCCCCATTAGGGGGCATTTCCAAATTTGTTTTTAATCTATTCGCTGTTAGTTTTTTTTTTTTTTTTTTTTTTTTTTTTTTTTTTAAATATATGTTATATAGTAAAAATAAATGTAATTCACGCAAAATTCAAAAATAAAATTTTTAAAATAAGTCTTTATCTTTCAGTTTTAAAGAAACTTTCAATCGGAAGTTTAAAATCGAAGCAAAACCGGAATTAATATATAAACAATATATATATTTTAAAATAATTAAATATTTTTTCATGTTTAAAAAGTTTTATTAACTTTTCTGGTTACGGATGTATTTTACAATTCTTTGTAACTCTTTCGACTGTTTATTGAATAAGACTTGTATTCCTTATACCACGGTAGAAGAAAATAGCTCTGCTATATGTCACATGAACGAACGCGTGAAACTGCTTAAGGGTATATATAAAACTCACTGTCTTGAACACATTTACCTTAAAAGATAATTTGAATTTTCTAAATGCGTACTACCAACTTTATGAAATTAATAATTATAAAATGGGCATTTAGAAAAAGAAATTTATGAGCAGTAGATTTCTATGTTTCTATTACTGACCTCCTTCACAGTACATAAATATACATTATGACAATTAAATTTTAAGTTTTAAAATGAGATAATACACGGCAGTCAACTGACGATAATGGGGAAGGGAAAGCCCGCTAACAGAGAAATGTGTTATGATGGAATAAAAGAGCTACTTAAAATTGATAAAGACGAGAATACTGAAAAGCTTCTTGGGTATTTTGAGATAATTTAGTGTCCAAAGCTTTTCCACCAACTCTTTACGTGCTATCAAAAATAATTATACAATGTGCCAATGCTGCCAATTTTAATGGTAAATGTGAGAGTCTCTTCAAGATATTTTTGAAGATAAAAATGGAATGCAGACCATATCACTGAGGTAAGTTGGCAAGGAGCAGCAAATTCATCTGTTAGATAATATAAAAATGAGAAATGACTAATCGTTGTTAAAGCACTGTGTGGCTTCCTTCATGTAAATAGTTTTTTTTTCTTTTTTTTTTTTTTTAATTATGACACATATATATTGCAGAGTAGGGGAGGGTGGGCATCGGGATTTTACAGATGCTTCGTTGGGGCGTGGCCAATAAAAGGTTGGGAACCACTGACCTAGTGCAACATAAGAACTTCTTCCGGTCTTAATTACCCTTCATTTTTCTCTTCATGCTGAGCATTGACGAGTTATAAAAAACTAGTTAAGTAGGTAAGGAAAGTAATAATTTTTATTTAAAGTAAACAAACTTGTATATTATGAAATTGTAATTTTTATCATTCATTGCCCATAGGCCCTTTTTCCATACACCCATTCAAATGATTAATAATTAATCTCTGTTACTGTGAAGTAGAGCGTTTTACCTTGTATAATGTATTGTACACAGATGAATGTTTCATAAATCGCACTTTGATAAACATGTATAAATTTTATTAATCTACTGATTCGCCTTTAAGATTGCTTCATCTATAAATAATGTTTGATCTGTTATAATTATACCTAGAGCGAATCATATTCTAAAAAATGTTATACAGTTTTTTTATTTTTTATTTATTTGCCTTCTACGATTATTGTCACGGTGTTTCAAGCCTAATAAATAATGTTTTACGATGAAAGGTTCAAAAAAAAATTTCGTTTTGCTAAAAATATTTTTTCCTTTGTTCAACAAAAAAAAAAAAATTTTAATGTAAAATGAAGGTGATTACGCTGTTAAGCAATAATTTAAGCCTTAACACTCCCCTTTTTTTCTTTTCTTTTTTTTTTTAATCTATTTTTATATTTTTTACTCATAATATTATTTAAAATTTAAGTCTTATGAATCGATACGATACATCAAGTTAGATATTTAAAGTATCTATGATACCTAAACTCATTTGTCGTTTAACCTTTAACTACAGTCGCAGAAATTGTCGCATAGCTAATGTGAACGGTCTCTGAGATCCCCTACCGAAATATAAATAAAAAGTTCGATTAACTCATACCAAATTTTTTTTGTACAGGATTATTAATATTAAAACTTACCTATTCAGAAGTCTCTAGACTCCCAACCTTTTATTGGCCACGCCCCACTGAAGCATCTGTAAAATCACGATCCCTCCCCCTACTCTGTAACATATATCTCTTATAATTTAAAAAGTGAGCTCGATTCACATGGAGGAAGGCCAACAGTTCTTTAATAATAATTAGTCATTTCACATTTTTCATCTTATCAAACAAGTGAATTTGTTGTTGCTTGCCAACTTACCCCAGTGATATGGTCTGCATTATTATCTTCACAAAATATCTTGAAGAGGCTAATATTTGGCATTAAAATTAATAGCATTGACACATTTTATAATTGATTTTAATAACACGTAAAGATTTGGAGGAAAAATTTTGGACACCGAATTTTCTCTCTGTGGATAAAACTAGTCGGATCCCAAAACTTTCTTCTATCTCATACATGTTAATACTTCAAAATTCGCTATCACAGCGCCAATAAAATCAGTATTTTTCGTCATTTAGTTGTATGTCAGCTGCTTGATAATCGCCGAGTTACCTGAACGTGAAGCACCTTCGCTGCACGAGCAGCCGATGTACAACACAATTACGAAAAATCGAGAAAACCGCAATCACAGTGCCCTCTTTTGGCGGAGTAACCCCCAAATTCAACTGGGATCTGCTGGTCATAGCCAAATACATATATATATATATATATATATGAAAATTCGTTCGATTCTGTGCATACACTTTTCGATGACACTTTTCGCCTTATTTATGCTAAAATCTGCATTTAAATAAGACGTCGATTAGTATTAGAAAATAGTGGTGCTCCCTGCCCGGGGTCTGTGCTCTGTGTATCCATGCCTTAATTTGGCCTTGGAAGTTTTGAATTAACAAGTTGGAAATTGTACGTTAAACGTGACAAATGGGGTGCTTTCGTATTATAACTAGTTTTACTATGTAAAAAATCTTTATTATTTCAGTGACATGAATTATATCGTCTGCTATGAGCAAAATGAGCATGCCTTTTTTTTTTTCCTTATTACGTATGCCACGTTTACAGATGCGAAATTTTTTTTCGACACCAGACAACGCTGCAAAATTCCTCATGGATTTACCATGAATTCACCGTGCTTTGCGAATGATTATTTCCATGGTGTAATATTTTTATGACTCATAATGAACGAATCTCTTGTGTTTATTTTCTTTAATGGATTGAGATATTCGGCTTTCAACCTAATTTCAACTAAAGTTATCTCAGAATCTATACATATTTGAATGTAACTCATCTCTCAAACAAACAATTATTTTGAATGATCTTTCTAAAAATTTAACTTTTATGCCATTTAATGCGAAAAAAGTGTTTTTGTTATTACACAGATTTACGTAATGATAGGTTTTAATAGAATGAATAAAACTTTTATTGATATCTTTTTAAGTTTTGATTCGATTTTCATAAAATTTGAAATGACTCGACAAAATTCTGCAACGATTATATATATTAATTTTCAAACCATTCGGTTGGGTAGTTTTTGCGCTGTTATATGCGGACAGGCGGACGAACCAAACAAAGACTATAGGCGCTACGTATTTATATAATTACGAAAGCACATAAAAAGCGAGCTAAATTGGCAACTTTGTTTATAGCGTAGTTTTGCCCAAAGCGAACCTTTTTAATCCCAAATAATTTCGCAACGCAAACAGAAAATGAAACGGTTGGTCTTTTCATTGAGTCCATTTCACTGAGGTATAAAAGATGCTTTACTGTATCTGAATTTTTAAGATAGTTATTATTCTGACGAAAATAGTTATTATTCTGACGAAAATATTTCGTCCGTAAGAATAAGGTGAGACTCTCTCACTCTCCCGTCTACCTTCCTCATCCCGTTTCTTCGTTCTCGTAACATTTGGGAATCGTGCTAGAAGGGTTGGACTGTGCACTGAACATTAGTCTTCTCTTGCTCTTTTTACCTCTCGTCGATTCCATTACGCAGCCATCGACGCCGGGTTCAGGATCTCGTCTTGTGTTTTATTATTTATCATCTAATTTCTAGATTGTTCCATTCCTCTTTATTTCCGCTGCCGAAAAAGGAAGGGAGGAGGGAAAACCTGTAGGAGTCCATTAAAAAAATTAAAAATCCTTCGAATCGTATCCCCTCGGCTCCTTCTATCCAAGCCTTAACGCAATTTGCTCTCGCTGTATATGTAGAGATGAGGAGTGCGTGGGGGGAAAGGGGGGGGGGTAGAGAAAATGAGAAAAGGACCCTGTTGTCTGCGCGAACAAATCGTGTTAGTGCGCGCGCGCAGAGAAGGGGGGCGCATCGTAAATCCCCGAAATCCATTACCTAATTTCATTAATTTCGTCGTGGCGTGGCGTCGGCCATCCGGCTAATAGGTTTGTAACACTTAATGGGGTTTCGCATCGATTTATCGGCACCTTTTCTACCCTCCCGTATACGACTATTCTCTCTGTGCTCGGGATCCGCCTGTTCTCCCCCAGATTTTCTCCGCACCACACACATATTCCACGTGGCAAAAGCGTGGCTGGTAAGTGCAGCCCACTTTGTCCCAAAGAAAACTATTGGTAACTCTTACGGGCTGACTTCCAAAAAAGAAAGGAAAAAAAAACTGAAAAGTCGGAGAAAAGTGAACAAACCAAACGCACGGATGATGTGTGATCACATCGCCCTTCCCTTGATACCAAGGATCACCTAATTGACGTATCCTAGCTTTTTAAATACAGATTTTCCTAATCGGATTCATGTCCCTGAATTACGTCATCGTGGTGTGATTTTCGAATCATTTCATTAAGTAATTGGAAATGCAAATTAAGCGCCATTGTGATAATAGTATGAAACGAATTTGTATTAAGTTCTTTTTTGTCCTCTTGGAATACATTATTTGATAGTAAAGCTAGATTAATCTCTGTTCTCTGGCTGAGTCATTGATAATGAACAAGATTCATCGAATAATTGCATAGATTTGTTTCTTCTTCATTTATTTATTGAGATGTGTATTCTGCTTAAAATGTCTTCGTCATTTTGAAATAAATGTAACTTTTACTGAAATATAATTAAAATTTCAGATTAACTTATAAAAATATGTTCGAACATCAGCATATTACTTAATAATTGTATATAAAATGGTTTTTTGTATCAATCGTTTTTCAATAAATCAGTAAATGAATAATATCAATCGTTTTTCACGATATGACTTTTCAAAACGAAAAAAAATATATATTCAACAGTCTTTCGAGAAACTGTGTAAAAACATTGTACAGTCAGTCTCAAAAGTCTAGGCACAACAAAAAAAACGTCGCTTATTTAATCGAAATGTACGTTATTTACTTATGTGTAACTAACATGTTATTTGCTTATTTTCTGTAAAATTATTCAAATTAATCATATTAAAATGAATAAATAGGTATATTATCATATCTTTGATAAAATGTCATAAAAGTCTATAACTATACAGTCTCTTAAAAGTTTAGGCACAATGAGAAAAACACATCATTTAATACTTTTACATGATGCGATTTATTAATAGGTTTCTAATAACTTCAAATAATCTTTTTCTTTCCATTGAATCAATTAATTTTTTAAATATTATTGGTGCCAAAGAATACTATGCTTTTTCAATGGCTAATTTTAGTTCTTTAGTAGAGTCATGTTGTTTTCCATTCTTATATACTTCACAGGTTAAGATACCTGAAACGTTCTCAGTTGGGCTTTGGTCTTAAAACTGGCCAGCAAGGCTTTTAAAAAGCTAAGCAATCTAAAACGTTAACATTTCGGACGGAAAGCTGTTGTTTCGTACTATGTGAGCTGTGGGTTGAAATATTGTCGTGCCGTACTGAAATCTCCACTCAGGACCCCCTTAAGACCGCCAAATGGAAGTAGATGTTGCTCTAGTGTCTTTTGCTACTTTGTTGAATTTTGTTTCCCATGGAGGCCATTAAAGGTTTGCCCATTAAAGCCAAAGGCCCCTCAAACTATAAGAGACATACCGCCTTACCATCTACTGAAGAAAATACGTGGCTCTTTCCTAAGGACATGCCAGTAACAGTCCCAGCCATCAGGATCATCCGGATTTCCACTTCTTTCCGTCGCTGAATAATACGGTGAGCCACTTGTTCCCGTACATGTACTTTCTAGCCCAATCCATTCTGGCCTGTTTATGGTGTAATTTTAGGAACGGTTTGCAAGGCATTTTTTTAAAACAATGTTCTTTCATAAATTGTCTCTTGCTTGCATAGTCTCTTATGCGTCTACGTGTTGTGAACTTTGAGACATTGACACCGAGATTATTTTTAATTCGCCATATGAACATATTTTGCTTTGACACCTATCTTCCAATTTTGCGATCAGTCTGAACATTTTTTACGCAAGCGTGGCCTTCCGTATCTTGGTTTTCGGTCGAAATTTTTATTTAATTGTTTATTTATATAATCGAATGTTGTTAGCAAGTACTCTGTATGTCCCTGCCTCGCTTTGAACGATTTAATATTCTAGAAATTTCAATAACGGGCTTATTTTTCGATTTCAACTTAAATATCTTTAAAATTTCTTGTGAATTCCGTAGCTTTCGACATCTTAAATAACCAACGGAAATTAAATTAGTAAAATTTACAAAAATGTAGAAAAAATAAATATTTTTTAAATGCACTAAAAAGTAGAGAAATGGTAATTTCACCAAATTAGCCAACTATCGCTAAGTTGGCTTC
Organism: Maratus michaelseni; assembly: GCA_963931845.1. Lineage (NCBI taxonomy): Eukaryota > Metazoa > Arthropoda > Arachnida > Araneae > Salticidae > Maratus > Maratus michaelseni. The sequence goes on from OZ007590.1 coordinate 191,563,260, forward strand.
ACGTATGACAACTTATTTTTAGTGATATTTCGCCAGCTAGCAAACATTTGGCGGTATTGTGGTAACCCTACCATTAGTTCTTTTCAACAAATACTCATTGTTGAAGCTGATACTTGTTTCTCCATGGGAAATCAAACTATAATTGAGTAACCATTAAGTTTAAGTAGTGTTAACATTAGTAGTGTTGTTTAACCATGAGTAGCGTTTTTGCGATGTCTTTCGACAACGAAGGGCGCTTGGAGGCACTCCCCCCCCCCCCCCCCCCCCCACAGGACCCCATTAATTCGGGAAAACTTTTCTAAATTCTACATACATGGGAACCCATCAATGCTACAAATATTATTCCCGGGAGACGAGTTCACACATATTTCATTAAATAGCTTTTATGTTCCCTATACTATATAGATCGAGTTTTATATTTGTAGTACATAAATTTGTTGTATGTTCAGTCATGGCGTACTCAATATGTAAAGGTGACCCCATTTGCCAAAAATGCATGAAGTTAATTTATTACTAAAGATATGCACCAAAAAACATCAAATTCACGTGTCATATGTGAAAGAAATGCAAACAAAAATCACTTGAACCAATGAGAATCTGCGCAGAGTTGATTTAAACCGACTGTACTATTTCTGGAGTTTTTGGTGAAATGGACTCGTCTCTATGTATTAAGTACACCTTGGTTCAATTATCCAAGTGGTTTATGACCAACACATCAGGATGCCATATAATTGATTAACAGCCTGTTGATCCAGATTTCCTGGTTACATAAACTTTCTGAAGTAGTGTACATTTACTCTTTCATTAGACAAACTTCTCTCTCCAAAAAAGTTAAAATAGCAATATAAAAAAAAATTAAAATGGAAATTAGAAGACCCACATTTATAGTCATTTTGGAGCCCTTCTTAAATTTTAGAGGGGATGCTCGTGCTTGTCATGCCTTTTGGATAACCAGGCCCTGCCCCCCCCCCCCTTTGCGCCCCTTAGTGGTCGAATTTTAAATAATTCCGAAGCACGTCTTACTAATTTTAGTTATACTATAGGCATGTCAAGTTTAAATATTTTATTTCCATTTGCTTATAAGATATGGTGATTTTTTAAATTTTTAATTTGCGCCTCGTTGCCTCCCTTATGGGTCCTCTTCACGCACTTGAAAACACCCTCTCGCTAATGTTAATCCTATGGGGCATTATTTTTCTAATATTTCGTTTGCATTTCAATATTTTTAAACGATTTTTTTTGCATTGGATAGCAGAGATCAATCTCTATTTCCGCCGTTAATTACTTTTTCGATTTTCTTTGCGGATTTTTTTACGAAGATACTTTCGAAATCGGTTCCGAATGTGAAAGTATCTTCGTGAAAAATAATCCAGAAAGAAAATGGAACAAGTACTCAACGGCGAAAATAGAGATTGATCTCTGCTATCCAATGAAAAAAAGAATTGTTTAAAAATATTGAAATGCAAACGAGATATTAGAAAAACAATGCCCCATAGGATTAACATTAGCGAAAATTAATGTCCAATTCATGTCCCCCAGGAATACATATATATTCAAAGCACTATGTCGACAGAAAGTGGGTGAAAAATGAGTAACAAGATTTAACTGCCACATACAAACAGAATTGTAAGTTAAAAGAAAGCATGTAAATAAAAGAGACTTATTTCTTAAGTTATGCCGATGAAATTATTATAATAGCTCTATTATGCTTCATTTCAATTACAATTTAAATATTTATTATGAAATTATTCCATATATTTCTCCTTCCAATTTTATTATCTTATTTTAGTGTGTGCTTAAACTTTTGAAACAGTCTGCAAGCACAATTCATTAATAAGGGTCCATACGCCTATAGGAGAACATCGAAATATGTCTTAAAATCCCAGGGAAACTTTAAGGAACAAATAACAGCACTCTTTATTGAAATGCTTAGATTAACCTTTAATAGATTGCCTGATGGAGATCAACACATTGCTGTCATGCTGTGTGATGATGTGACTTTTCAAAAAAAAAAAAAAAAAAAAAAAAAAAAAGAAAAGAAAAGAAAAAAAAAATATTCAAAAGGTTTTCGAGAAATTGTGCAAAAAATCGTAAGCACATTTCATTAATAAGAATTCATACCAGGGTTGCCAGTTTAGCATACTTTTTAATTCAGAAATTTCGAATAGTAATTCTTGCCTTATTTATGACGGGCATTTCGTGATTTCATAAAGTGAAATTTCTTCTTTCGAAATTTCCGGTGAGAATTCAGAATTTCCGGAGAAAAAAAAAAAAAAAGCTGCGAAATTGGCAACCCCGATTCATACGTCTTTCGGAGAACTGAATACTAAAAATAACTGAAATACTAAAATCTGTGAGAAACCTCAGGAAACAAATAACCACAATCTTTATTAAAATGCCCATATTATCATTTAAAACAATTTCTGAATATCAACATATTGCTTTATAATTGTCCTGTAAATGAGTTTTACTTACCCATCATACGTAGTATAGGGTAAGTCTTGTAATCGTTTTGAAAATCGAAACATTTTGAAGGATTTACACGTTTTAGACACTGGAAATTCCGAAAAACATATTTTTAGAAAAAAAAAAATGCCGTTTGTCTGTCTGTGTGTGTGTCTGTAAACTCTCTAACTCCCGAACAAATTGAGATAGAGACTTGAAATGTGGTATGTACTTAGTATGTAATAATGGGAAGAAGCTTAATGAATTTCAGTAACCTCGATTATCCGGAACTATTTTTTTTTCGGACTCTCGAAATATTCGTTCTGATAAAAGGTATATAAAAATTTTCGAAATTGTTTATTTTAAGGAGTGAATATAAAATACAATAAAAAGAACATAAATTTTGCATAAAGAATGAAGTTGATCGGTTAATGAGTTGCCGAGATATTTGTAATCCTTTAATCCTATTTCCACACTCTCCGATTTTTCATGACCCTGTATTTCATCCAAATTTCAATTCAAAGATATACAGGGTCATTCATAATTCCCTCCGGGGTTTCGAAACGTTATAGTAAAAAAACGAAGACGAATATGAAAAAAAGAAACATATGAAATTATTCCGAAACTATTCAAGTTTTACTTACATACATTACAGGTGTTCTATGTGTGAACCCTTGGTCACACAGCATACATCCATGCGATAGTCCAGTTCCTGCCATACTCCGTTTCTTTAAATTTCCGGTACCACACATGAATTGTTTTGTCAGTTGGTCCCTGTTTTCGATATTTATTACGAAAGGCCCGTTGAACTGACACCACTGATTCAGATTTAAAGAAACGGAGTATGGCAGGAACTGGACTATCGCATGGATGTATGCCGTGTGACCAAGGGTTCACACATAGAACACCTGTAATGTATGTAAGTAAAACTTGAATAGTTTCGGAATAATTTCATATGTTTCTTTTTTTCATATTCGTCTTCGTTTTTTTACTATAACGTTTCGAAACCCCGGAGGGAATTATGAATGACCCTGTATTTCAATTGGAAATGAGATGCTTGATCCGACGTAGTAAACTCTTAGTTAATATGGTTATCCTTTTTAGAGATATGAGGATGTTTCTTTCAAGCAATTCAGTAATAGAGCATTTAAAGTTCATGATGTCATCAAGCCACGATTTTATTTGAATTGCAATGCACTTTATAAGCAGTTTACACATGTTTTATTTTCATATTTTATATTATGCATATGCATGATGGGTAAGTATTACGGTGGCCCCCAACAACTAGCTTTACATATCAATCGTATTTCAGTAAAATGCTGTGTGATATGACTTTTCATTCTAAGCAAAAATGAAACTTTTTTTGAGAAATTGTACAAATGGTAAACATTTCATTATCAGGGTTCATACGTTACGAAATCAAGGAAAATACTTTGGCCTTAATATCTCAGGGAAACGTCATTGAAATGCCCATAATGTCTCCCAAAACTGGAAAAAACTTCAATTACTCTCGAAAAAAAACCTAGTATTTTAAGTATAAACCTTGATGATTTTCAAGAACGAAAAATTCTGCATAGATTATGAACAACTTTCCAACCGTAACAGAATATTATTAAGAAATTTCATTTTTTCATACAATGAAATGGGACATCTAAGTAAGCAATTTAAGAAACACATAACTCAGTAAAAATCCCTTTTCAGCAATTGCTATTCATATGCGGTAATGTGTGCTAATTATGTTGTACAATCCTGTATATGATCTATAGAATTTATACACACCACGTACTACACTAAAAATTAGATTAAGTTTTAAAATGCATAGCTCAGCTGAAAATGCGCGTACAGCAATTTATCGATCGTAGCCAGTCTGTAAACCGAATTATTTTGTGCATCTCTGTAAATGAACAATAAATTTTACATACTTCATCATAATTCTATAGTAAATCTCAATAACATATAAAAATTACATGGCAATTCGAGTATATTTACCAGAGCTAAAGTACGGACAGATGGCTAGACAAACCGAATTAGTTCATAAAAAACTTTTCAACTATGCTGTCAAAAATTATTAATTTATTCTGGTCGTCCAAGGGGAACGTGGTTTTGAACCCCGTTCATGACATAAGATGTTCCTTTGATATTGTTAGTGCTCTGATAACTCAGTTCAATAATGTAAATTCAGGGTGTAGAGTTTATTTTTTGCTTCATTATTATGCATTACGTAAAATTTACCATCCCCAATATTTTTTAATTAATGATTTTGTCTTTGAAATTTTAAATTAAAAACTTTGGCATGTAATTATCTATATAATTTTGGGCATGTATAATTATTTTAAAATTTATTTGCAAAATTTTTAAGAAAAAAAAACTTGGCTTTTTATTTTTAAATCTGAAAATTGTATTATCTGGAAACTGTTCTGTTGTCTGTATCCGTGTAAAGAGAGTTAATATGGTCAGCCTTGGGTTGTCAGCCAAGTTATAAAATGAGAGGTTTTTATTTTGTTTTCAAATTCAGTAGTAATAACAGTAAATTCAATAACAGTAGTATGGAAATAAGTATACTATTATTTTAATGAGCATCTATATTTGATTACTGCTAATGCGCATATTATGCATGTATTTTATGGATTTTATCTCTCATATCTCCCCTCCCTCTCTCAAACATTTACGTAAAAATAGAAACAGATTTAATAAACTTATTCTGTGCTTTTATTTTTAAATAAAAAGTATAAACTCTTAGAATTCATAACTTAAATTTTCAAAATTGTGTAGATTAATTTGGGTTGTTTGTAATCTAGTTAAATGTAATTTTATTCATTGGACTGAGCATAAAGAGTGATTTCTGCTCTTAGCGGATTATCTCTCTTACACATAGTCAATTTCTTAATTGAGGCATTGACATGGAAAAGGAAGTAAGTCAAGAAAACCTAATTTTACAGGGAGCAAAAAATTGTTTTACACTGCTAAATTACAAAGTTTTATTCACAAAAAATAAGCATATGAGATCCATGTATCCATAAACTACTTTAAACACTGACTTACTGCTCTTTCATTGCCATTGGCACAACTTTTTACTACTTCTTCTATTAAAAATCTCAGAATCGATTTTTCTTAACTTAAAACCTCACATTGCAACGCACACAAGTTTCAATTATTAGTTGCATTTCTTTATCATGAAGTGTTTTAACGTTCAGTTTCACTTTCTCTGCTTATTAACTAAATGTGATTTTCTCTGTGTTTCAGGCTCTTTGGGACGAGTGCTGCTTGCAGTGGATGTGGCCAGATGATCCCAGCTAGCGACTACGTGATGCGAGCCCAGGGTAACGTGTATCACCTCAAGTGTTTCGCATGCGTCAAGTGCCACAACCAGCTAGTGGCCGGTGATCGGTTTAACCTCGTCAACGGTAGTGTTCTTTGCGAACAGGACTGCATTAAGATGCTGAAAGGCACAGCGACGACAGTCGGAACTGTTCGGAAGAATAGCAAGATGCGGATGAACGCGGCCATCAAAGTCTAGAACTGCGTCATAAAACTGGCTCAACCTAAACCTCAACCTTCACCATCCCTCCTTTATTTTTTTGCCAAAATGTGCGCGCCCTTTGAACCGTTGAAAGGGTTGCAGTTTTAGTTCACAGCGCACATACCACAGTTGTTAATTTGTTCGTTCCAATGTCCTCCTTCTCCTCTTGCTGTGATGGCAACGGGGAGAGGGCGGAAGTCGTTGTTGCGACTCATGCCAACTCTTCATAAACGCACTTTCATGTTTTCGACCGAATTCGCTGCCAAGACGACTTGTGGGACGTCATTCGACAATCGAAACGAAATCCAGGCGACTTCTGGACTGTCTTGAACGAGGCAGTGTTGCATGCCTCAAAACTGTTGTCCCAGCAGCAATAAACGTCAATAACAGAGTGACATTTCTACCCACCCAGATCGTTGGACAGCAAATTATGTTTGTTGATACTCTGATTCAGGTTATAATGTACATATATAAATCACTTTCAGACCATGTACTGTAAAGAAATTTTTCTCATGATGTTGTTGTTTTGTCCTTTTTTGTGTTGTGTTTTTAAATTCTCCAGAAAAAGACCTGTGGGTGAAATCAATTTTACACGAGCTTTTCGAGGTTTTTGGTCCTTATTGCTTTAGATTTTAAACCTGTGATAAACAAAGTCAAAATGGCATGATATCTCTAGGAAGTTTTTTTGTGCAATATAGATTAGCAATGCTTTGTAGGAGACGCAGTTCTTATTTATTCTGCAAAATAGAAAAGCAGCTACAGAGGTTAAATCACTCAACTGCAAGAAAAGTGACATAACTTAAAATTACTATATTTCACAGGAGTAGCACAAGAAGATTGGCATTTTTTTTTTTTTTTTACTGTAACATGAAACTATAGCTATTAGCTCTACATGCAGCTATAAAAATATAAAACTCTTAAGAATCTAGACGTAAAAAAGATAGGGAGGTTTGAGTAATTTTACCATTTTTAAGTTGTGACATTTTTCTTGTAGCACAGTTCATCAAATTCCAGGAGCCTCTCAAAATAGTACATGCAAAAATGTGAATTTATCTTAATCGCAGTGTTTTAACTTTAATCCATTATAAACCATTAACAAAAATATTAATTTGCATCAAAATAAGAATCAATCCCAAGTTCACAGCAGAGTTTCTAGGAATTTACATTAAAATAAACATTTTTCAAAACTTTTTTTATAATTATTATTCAACCACAATCTTACAATTGCATTTCAGCGAAATAATATTGCAGTTATTATTGCAAAACATGAATGTAAAGAAAATTATTATCCTATAAATAAATCACACAGTCATAATTGTGTCATCACAATATTGTTAGTAACAATAAAAAAAAAAAAAAAAGTAGGTAAGTTATTTTTCAAACTTCAATATAGCAGTAACTATTTAGTAATACAAACAATGTAAACTGTACTGTTAAAAAGAAACCTTACTTTACAGAACAAAAAATACAATAGTTGAATGGGTGTCTGGTAAAAGAGCGTTGCAAATTTTGGAAATTTGGGTGTTGTGTTGAAAAAGGACCTATGTGGAATGATTAATGATTACCCAGTGTTAAAAATTTTAATTCTATAATATAAAAGTGTTTACTTTAAATAAAAAATTAAAACAATAGACTAAAAATAATATTATTACTTTCCTTACCCATTTAACTAGTTTTTATTATTTGTTAATGCTCAGCATGAAGTCAAAAGTGCAGGGTAATTGAGATCGGAAGAAGGGCTTATGTTGCACTAAGTGCTCAGGACATCGCTAAACAATGACATTAATAGTTTTTTCCTCATTTATCGAAATTTTAAATTTATAACATAGACCCTTCTTCCAGACACCCATTCAATTATTGTTTGTTGTTTAGTATAAATTGAAAAACTATTATTGTGTTTTCAGTTTCCATACTTGTTTTCTCCCAAAACGTTAAATTACTATGTGTGTTTTGTAGCTTTTTCACACTTTTCTTCGAACTTTTGAAAAAGAAAAATAATTATTCAAGGCAAAAATACAACCAATAAATATGACAGGTAGTTTAAAAACTCTTCATTTAAAATGAAAAAGTAAGTATGTTGTATTTGCCCTTTCTTTCTTAAACTTCTTATTCTAATAAAAATTAATTTTACTGCATTTTAAAGGATTTCACCAGAGTCATCTATCCACGTTGTGAACGTTATAAGGTAGTGTAAAACCTAAAAGTCCGGTCCGGCACGTTTATATTTTCGCAATTCATGGCCCTGCCTGGCTCGGGAAAAAATTAAACCAGCCCCGGCTCAATTTCTACAAATAATTCCTATTTTTCTTAACATACAATTAAGATTCTTTTAAAAAATACTGCACACATATTTATGTAAAAATTTTATAGTATATTTCAGACTCGCAAGCCATAGAATATAGAATAGCAACATTAATGATCATTTTGACTCATAGACATTCAAATGAAGACTCGTTAAGTAATAAAAAAAGGGAAGTTTTTGAAAATATTTCTCTGTAATTTATTAAAGTATATTTTTTTACAAAAAAAAAAAAAAAAAAAAAAAAAAAAAAAAAAAAAGAATTGTCTGTCCGACACAATTAAGCCCATGTCCGGCCCGACTTGAGTCTGCTAAAAAATTTAAGCCCGTGCTCAGCACACGATGTAACTGTCCGATATCTATGCTGGACAAATTAAATTTCTGTATTGATGTTGCCAAAGTAGCATCGGCTGGTGCAAGTACATTTATAACTTATTCTCAGCTCAGCCATATCCATTGAAAATTGTTCAAATTTTGTCGGCTTAGTCTGAGCCTTTTGAATTTGTTATGTCGGGCCGGTCGACCCACTTATTTTTTTTTATCGGGCCGGCCCGTTAGAAAGTTTATCTTTACTTTGCAGAGCAGAGTGCGGCTTCAGGCCAGTTCCGGACCCTTGCCAATCTCTAACCTACATTCACAAACTAATATCTACATTTCATTTGCATCATACTAATCCTCACATTGACATTCACATCAAAAATAACGTTTGACAGCATCACTACGTAGCTAACAAATTATAAAGTTGTAAGCTATTAATCTTTGATCACCCTTCTGAGATGCGTCGTTGTTGTTCTATCACTTCACATTTTCTGTGGTGGCAAATTGGCACATAGCTCCCGTACACATGCAGCGGTCTTTCGTATAATTACACGTTTAATACTTTTTCTGTAGCGAGACGCACCTACATCAGACTTATTTGTGGAATGATACACAAAATGAATTTTCTTTAGTTGTGTCACTTTTCCTGCGGGTGAGCAACATTTTCTAGGACAAATGTTAGATTGATTACACGCACTTAAAACACAAATATTGTAATTAATCCAAAACAGATATATTAAACTATTTTAAGCTGTTAATTAGATTAGAACAAATGCTACTTATGATGTTTAGAAATATCGTCTATTTAAAATTGTCCCTATAATCATTTGGGCAACTTAATTTGATAACTAAAAAGTGGGGAAATGTTTCTAAATGGGGGGGGGGGAGGGATGGAGAAAAGGTTGTCTTAAATATATTTTAGTTGTTTTTTTCTTTAGAGATGGTGAAAATGTTATTGTCTCTTATATATAATGCAAAAGAAGAAAAAAAAGTTTAAGTTGTGGGCATGAAAAGTTCAAGTAACATTGATTTCACTTTCTGCTTACTACTTTTTTTTTAGTTATACGTAAAAATAAACACTGAACTGAACATAAAACATTGTGACTTTTACTCTAGTAGAAAAGTGGCAGCATGTAAATGTTCTTAAAACTTATAGGATGTGTTATTTTCTCTCTGTCTCTCCAATCACAACTATTTTTGAGAAAAATTGAGAAACGTGTATGGGAAGTTTTTAAGCGAGCGCGGTGATCCCAAATCAGAAATCATGGTGCCAAAAGTCGGAAAATCGAAGTTTCTTGTTTCTAATTGAAATATATTCCACAATATTCTAAAGTATCTGTAGAATTATGAAAGTAGAATATTTTGGTTTTATTAACACACATAAATTCACACTACACTGTTTGTGGGAAAATTATCGTCGATAGAATAAGCTCGAAATCCGTTGTTCCCAAAAAGATGAGGGGTTGTATCAAATATCTGTTGATTAGTGCCAAGATAGCGTACACAATATTGCACGTACTACTATATTTGGATACAACCCCTCATATTTTTGCTTCCTTTTGGGAACAATGGATTTCGAGCTTATTCTATCGACGATAATTTACAGAATTTTCCAGCTATGATTTTGAGACTTTCACAAAAGTTGCTCTATATACTTAGCTATTGCATTATGCATATTATATTTTGATTGCATTCGCGCATGCGCAGTGAAACATTTTTTAGTAAACCTGCTCATTTTTCATCCAATTTTTATTATTTTTTAATTCTGATTGCAGAGTATTATGTACAATGTTGTTTGTCATATTTCTGAAAATAACTTTTTTTTATATTAAAAACTCTGCAAATTATAAGCAAAAAACTAGGCGAAATTTGGGACTGTTTTTATAGAAACCTTAATTTCTCTACGAGTATACATGCTATCATCATAAAAATGAACACAGTATATTACAATAAGCCACTTATTAATAATCTCGAGTTTGAACGCTTTTGCTACATTAGTTTTTACAGGGTTATCCAAAAGATATTCGTTCTTTTTCAATTTGTTGACAGTCCCCTATGGGGTTTCGGGAAAAAATCTTCACGGAAATATATAACTTTATACTATACTGTTTACACGCCTGCAGTTTCAGGTTAATCCCTCAGTATTTTTCTAGATATTGCTCTTTTCACCATTTTTCATGAGTGTTCGTATTATTTTGTCGACCATCTGTATGTATATATATATATATATATATATATATATATATATATATATATATATATTATTTTATTCACTTAAAACAAATCTTATTAAATAAAATTTAAATTATCATGCATCGTCATGTATATATATATATATTTCAAATTTTTGATTAGCATTACAAAAGGATTTTTTTGTCCAGTAATTACTGAGGTTACCGTTACAGTTAACTCTATAAATTTATTTACATATTCACATTTAAAGGGATGCTTTAATATAGCTATTTACTTATGATTTTATACTTATTTACAATTTTTTCTTACTAAACAAAAAATATATAATAATCTCGTAAGATAAAACTTTGAAAAACACACAATCAAACATTGACTATAACGTCTAATTCTAATCATACTGCACTTTTTTGTATCATTAAAAGCAGAAAATGCGAAGTCAACCCTCTAAAAAAATAGGAAAAGAAATAAATCACTTCGGTTTCTTACGATTTGGAGAGAAATGTCGGTTTGAAATTGGGTATGGTTATAGGCATGGCTTGACAAATGCGGTCGCCACTGGCCACCAAGTTTCCTCATCTGGCGACCAAGTTAATTAATCTGACGGAGGTTTATTTTCTTTTTTCAAAAATTGCCTAAGAAATTAACACAAACGGCATTTTTTCTCTTCCCCAATGTTAAGCAATAAACTTAGAAGCTATATTCTAACAGATTTTTAACTTGGCAAAAATAAGTTCACCAACTGCAAATTTTTAAATAAGAAAATCAGAATAATTTGACTAACTTCAGTAAAAAAAACAAAGAATTGTTTTCCTTCTTCACTATTTTATCGATGCCCCCTCATCAGATAGAGATTTTGTAGAACTCAACTATCCGGACATTTTAAACAATCAGCAGTCAGGATTTTCCGAACATGTCGGTTAATTCAGCCTTTACAATGTTTTTTTTTTTTTTTTTTTTTTTTTTTCAGAAATATGTATTTTTGATAAGTTTCATTACAAAAGTGAGATAATATACTAAACTAGTCGTTGGGGATCACCGTAATACTTACCCATCATGGATATTAGGGTGGGCCGAAAAAATTAAAAAATTGATTTTCAAGTCGTAATAGCGCGGAAAAGTTGCGAATTGGAGAGACTAAAAGTGGGTAAAAAAATAAATAAAATCGGTTTATATCTTCCGATCGCGCATGTGCTGTAAAATTTGCTAAAATGGGGGAAAAAATTGACATTTTTACAATTTTTTTTTTTAATTTTTAAATTAGGCTCTTCACGAATGTAATAGCTGAAATTCTTATCTATTACACTAACAAAACATAATATTTAAATATTATTTGAATCCATCAAAGTCTACCGATTGCGCATGTGCTCTAAAGTTTGCCAAAATTTGGCAAAAATTCACATTTTTACAAAAAAAAAATAAAATTTTTTAAATTAGCCTCTTCACGAATGTAACAGCTGAAATTATTATGTATTAGAATAACAAAACATGTATAAATATTACTTAAATCCTTAAATTCATCAACATCTTCTGGTTGCGAATTGCATTTATGAAATTTTGAAAAAAATAATTACAAATAAAGGTAAATCACAGTTCAAGGGAAAAAAATCAAAACTTACCTTTCTTTGTTGGTTTCTTTTATTGAATACAAATTTAAATGTTTAAAACAAATTATATTAGGCCATTAGTATTATTTATAAACACACATTTTCTTATTGGAAAAAACAAGTTTTATATGAAGAGAGTCATAAGTCCGCGAAACGCATGTTGAACAATTGAACTTCACCGTTTTCTCTCATTTTTAGATGAAGGTACTTTGAAATCAGATTTATGGTTGACCTTGACAGCAGTGTTGTTCTGCTAAAACCATCACTAGACTCAGCTCTACAAACTTTTACTGAGGCGTCTGTTACGAGTTCCACACAACATTTAACTGCTTGAGTATGGACTGAGAAATTCTGGAATGTTATATCCCACTTAGGAACTGAACCACTTTGAATATGTGAGTTAATCTCATCGTCACTGATATCCTTTAATAATTGAAGCCAAATCCTCTTTACAGTTTACCGACTTTATTGCTATGGAAATATCGAGTAGATATTGCTGATCTTTACTTGATATACTTCTGTCTATTATGGGGATCTGACAGTCAATACTCTTGAAGATAATCAATAGACGCTTTTCGCAGTCACTTAGCTTTTCACTGATTGGCCCTCTCAAAGATTTTGAACCCGTTGATTTACTGTCAACGTATTGAAACAGATGCCTGAATGGCTGTTAAGTAAAATGAAGAAGGCAAACTGCTCATTGTAACAGTTTTCCCAAATGCATTTACATTCGGCAAATCAGACAGTTTTCCCAGCTTGTGTTAACATTAGTGCCATCACATCCTATGACAACTAATTTTTCAAGAGAAATGCTACGACCAAACAGATAAGAAATAACAAAAGTGACAATATGTTCAGAATCTCCAGAAGTTGGAGTTACATGGCCGATGTAGACCGAGCCAGGTTCTTGAATTAGCCAGTATGCTAATTCAAGCCAGTATGGTAATGCTCTTCCTTTTTTACTCTACGGAACATTTTTGAATGAGCTACATCCCACCACTAACGTGTTGTCTTTCCTCTCATTCAAATAGAGACCTTGTAGTGTAAAATCGTCAGATTTATTACACAATTCAGCCCTAATACTTTGTTTCTGTCTTCTCATTTTGTTTTTGGCTATAACATGGGAGACATAAGAATCTGTAATTAATCCTTCAGCCGAGCCAATTACAACACGTGCATGAATTTCTTAGATTTGACTACTGTTACGCTATCGGATTATCTTGACAGAATTGAACGATTTTTTTTTACTACATTTTTAATTCTCTAAAGTGTTATTGTTTCGAAAAAGAGTCGCTAACAGCTATTACATTTAAATATTGACAAGTTAAGAAGAAAGAAAAAAGATTATGGTAAAAATGTGATTTTTGCCAAATTTCGGCGAATTTTATAGCACATGCGCGATCGGAAGATGTTGATGGAATTAAATAATTTTTAAATATTATGTTTTGTTAGTGTAATAGATAAGAATTTCAGCTATTACATTCGTAAAGAGGCTAATTTAAAAAAAAAAAAATAATTTTTTGTAAAAATGTCAATTTTTCCACATTTTAGCAAATTTTACAGCACATGCGCGATCGGAAGATATCAACCAATTTTATTTATTTTTTTACCCATTTTTAGTCTCCTCAATTCGCAACTTTTCCGCGTTATTACAACTTGAAAAACAATTTTTTAATTTTTTCGGCCCACCCTAATGGATATGCATAATATAAAATATGAAAATAAAACATGTGTAAACTATTTATAAAATACATTGCAATTCGAAAAAATTACTGGCTTGATGACGTCATAAATTTTAAATGCTCTATAACTCCAAAACTGAGAATCATATTAACTAACGGTTTACTGCGTCGGATTAAGCGTCTCATTTCCAATTAAAATATATCCTTGAATTGAAATTTGAATGAAATACAGGGTCATGAAAAATCAAAGAGCGTGGAGAATATGATTACAAATATCTCGGCAACTAATTATCCGATCGACTTTATTCTTTATGCAAAATTTATGGGTTTTTTATTGTCTTTTATATTCACTCCTTAAAATAAACAATTTCAAAAATTTTTATATACCTTTTATCAGAACGAATATTTACGAGAGTCCGAAAAAAATAGTTCCGGATAATCGAGGTTACTGAAATTCAATGGGCTTCTTCCTATTATTACATACTAAGTACATACCAAATTTCAAGTCTCTATCTCAATTTGTTCGGGAGATAGAGCGTTTACAGACACACACACACACAGACGCCCCCCCCCCCCCCCCCCCCCCACAAAAAAAAAAAAATCAAAAATATGTTTTTCGGAATTTTCAGTGTCTGAAACGTGTTAATCCGTCAAAAAAAAATTTCGATTTTCAAACCACTTACAAGATTTACCCTACACTACGTATGATGGGTAAGTAATGATGCATATTCTAAAGTATGTAACTAGTGATTCTAACCTATGCTTGTTATTATTTTTCCTCAATTAATTCGTAAAAACATTTTTGTTTTTTAAAAATCATTGACAGGGGAAGAGGGTAATTAAAAAAAAAAAAAAAGCCCTGGTTATAGGAGTATAGCCCTATAGTGAATGATTAAAGGGGTGTCTCACTGGTCATCTACATTATCATTATCACTGTTTTTCGTTCATCACCTCACCTTCCTGTGACCAAGCGTGTGTTATTTAGGCTAGTGGACAGTCAGTTCAAATCAATTACATTTAATTTATTAATTACATCTGCAGTTAACAATGAAAGCAATTTGTAGCTATTAATATTTATTGATTTTTAATATTAGTTAGCATAACTTCATGTTTTAGTTACGTGTTTGTTAGAAGTAAAACTAAAATTATGTATCGATTTGTCATCTAACCTTTCTGATGAAAACTGATTGATTATGCATTTTATTGATTACTTTAAAAAATATATATATATTGTTATTGTTAGTGTGATGAACAGCAAAGAAAAAAAAAAACATTTTTAAAGATTTTAAACTTTATATTCTAGAGGCTTTATATTCTGAACTTTATATTCTAGAGGATGGAGCAAATGGACACAAGGAAATTTGAGAGACAAAATAATTAAATGATTTTTTTTTCTTTTTGTTAAGAGCCTACGCTAATCACGCGAAGAAACGCTCCAGCTAATGTTAAGTCTATGGGAAGGTTATCGCGCGATTTCTCGCACGCATTTAAATATTTTTAAATGATTTTTTTTTGCATAGGATAGCTGAGGTCGATCTCTAACGTTGTTAGTTTTTACTTTTTTGATTTTGGTTCCGTTTTTTTTTTATAAACGGACATTTACAATTTCGGAACCGGTTCTGAAAGTGAAATTACCCTTATATAAAAAAACTGGAACCAAAATCGAAAAATTAAAAACTAACAACGTTAGAGATGGAACTCAGCTATCCTATGTAAAAAAAAAATCATTTAAAAATATTAAAATGCGAGCGAGAAATCGCGCGATAACCTTCCCATAGACTTAAGAGCCTACACTAGTCACGCGAAGAAACGCTCACGCTAATGTTAAGTCTATGGGAAGGTTATCGCGCGATTTCTCGCTCACATTTTAATATTTTTAAATGATTTTTTTGCATAGCATAGCTGGAGGCGATCTCTAACGTTGTTAGTTTTTACTTTTTTGGTTTTGGTTACAGTTTTTTTTATAAGCGGACATTTTAAATTTTGGAACCGGTTTGAACCAGTTCTGAAAATGAAAGAACCCTTATATAAAAAAACTGGACCCAAAATCGAAAAAGTAAAAACTAACAACGTTAGAGATGAACCCCAGCTATCCTATGCAAAAAATATTTAAAAATATTAAAATGCGAGCGAGAAATCGCGCGATAACCTTCCCATAGACTTAACATTAGCGTGAGCGTTTCTTCGCGTGACTAGTGTAGGCTCTTAACATTAGCTGGAGCGTTTTTTCGCGTGACTGATGTAGGGTCTTAAATAAAAGGAGAAATTTTCACCAGAATAAAAAATGCAAGATTCTCATCCCTGTAAAAAAAAAAAAAAAAAATTATAATTCAATAAAAATTTGCTCTCCTCGCATTACCGGTATATCCCCCAATTATATTTAATTTGAATCCACAATGTAATATAATTTAGAATGAATCAGGACCTGATCAACTCTATGTGGGACCCGGGGGCACACAGGCCATGCTGGGGTCCCTTTCTGAAGAAATCTGCATTATGAACATGACAAGCAGCTTTATGAAAAAAGAATATAATATAGACACATGTAAAAATTCATTAAAAAATTATGGGAAGGTAAAATCGTCTGCACGAAATGGAGTGACTAAATCTCTAAACGTAAGGGATTGAATGAATTGGAATTTTGAAGTTTACATTTACATCTCATTTGCCATTAGAGAAGAACACAGAGATAGTTTAGTTAATTTTTTCTTTCTTATGAACTATAAATTGAAAATTTGCATTCATTTGTCTTCAGAGAGTGGACAAAATGCACTGTGTCGTCCCCTGAAAATGTGGAACTGGGGGAAAATGTGGGACTGTGTCCCTGTAATAATCAGGCTCTGAGAACGATGTAACGATAAAAAATGAAGCATATACAACACGTATAAAAGCCAGAAATGATTAGTGTTGCCAGGTTCACTGTCACAAAAAGCGGGACATAGAGACAAATAAATCACTGACGGCTCGGCCTACAAGCACCGGTAGATTTCGAAGGCGCAGACCGTGGGGCACCTGTTTGTTGGGAATTGCAGAAGAAATGACCTGTTTGCCATGACGCGGCAGCTGGGACCGCCCACTTCGAAATCTATCTTCTCTGTAAGCGGAGCTGGCAGTGATTTTTATTTTATTTTATTTTATTTTATTTATTTTTTTATTTTTTTGCTATAAGTGTTGGTCTTATAAAAAACTTGTCAGTATAAAAGTTTTAGATAATATTAAGAGGATTTATAATAAATTTAAACGGAATTTGATATCTTGTGAATTAACGAAGTTATGATTTTTTTCTTCTGAAACCCCTCTTTTTCCACCCCTTGGGGCCATTTTTAATGATATAAAAAAATATGTCGCTACATAAATTTTCGGCCTTTTTTTTAGAAGTAATAATAACTTTAAACGGATTCGATATGTATCATAATTAAGAAGTTGTGGGATTTTTACTATTTTCACAAAAAGCCCCCCCCCCTCATTTCCCCCCTTAATTCGATTTTGCCCATTAACAAACTTGACCGACATTTTATGCCCCTTGATTTTACGTATGAGTTTGGAAAAGATTTGTGCAGAATTATTGAAGTTATCGTGTCCATAAAAAAGTGACATAAAGTTTTGAACTGCGGGTGGTTTTGGGTTCTAGGAGTCATGATCGGTGTAGATCTGCAAAAATTTTTCAGAAATTCCAACTTCGGAAAGAATGTAATAGGTAGTATTTCTTACGAAATCTACCTAAAAAGCGGAATAGCGGCTTCAAAATCGAGACGCAAATTATAATTTAATTCTATGAAAAAGTAGCCTAATGTTTATAACGAATTCCTGTCTTAAACATAAAACAAAATTATGGTCCCTACGGAAAAAAAACTCATGCAATTATACCTGCTAAGATAGAAACCTGTCTAAAACGGAAATACTCTATAGTCGCTAGATTTCGTCTTTGCAGGTTTTACTGTACTAAATAAACAAAAGCTTTTTCAGTAAAATCTGGAATAAAAGGAATAGAAACAAGATTCCGTTTTCGAGAGTTTTCCGATTGAACAGTTATATTTGTATAAGAATCTTCCGTAGAGACTATGGAATTTTTACGTTTAAGAAAAGATTTCGTTATAGAAAGATTTCGTTTTCACAATTTTTACTGAACAAAGTACAGTATAAACAGAATAGTTAGGAACCAGAAAAATTAATTTTCTTTTGACGCAGGCTTCCATGTTAGCAGGTAAATTTGTATTTTGTACGATATTTCTTTCGGGGGAATCAAAAAATTTTTCAGTCATAGATAGGTTCTGTATTTACAAGTTTTACTAAATTGTGTCCAATCGATGCAGAGTAAGACATAGTATGGTACTAAAAGAAATTTAAAAGAGTTTGTGCATCATGAAAATCTTAACTTTTAGCGACCAGCTTGCAGTAATTCCGCGGGACTGAAAATTGGAACACCTGGCAACATTAATCATATACCTGCTGATTTAGGACCACTGATTTAGGACCCTCTGCAAGATACTAAATTAAGATCATATTGTGGGCGAATCTATGGCACGCTACAGAATAATTCAACACATCATTATATGAAGTTCTATAAATCAAAATTTCACAAAATACATGATTTTAGTCTGAGTTTGTCTAAATTCGATTGATTAGCATCTAAAATGCAACTTCATGAATTCCAAGTATATAATTCAATATTGGGTCAACATTTCTTTCAAATTATTGGAGAATTTGGAAACTATCGAAAAGGAAAGATAACCTTTCATTATAAGCAAAAATGCAGATGATAAAATTATGACAACTTGGAATTTAATTCCGAGCACTGAGAACCTATTTAAAGAATCTGGTGCTTTTTTTTTTTTTTTTTGCGAGTCACTATTTTCGGAAATGAGTACTAATATGTAAAACTGGTGTAGAAATATTTTATAAGATGACTACAGAATTGCAATTTATTTATTTTTTAATTTTATTTTTTTTAATTTAATTTTTTTACTTTTGAAAATAACAGGCTATGTTATCCACATATGTATATATTTTTTCTCTAAAATTAAAATGTTGAGTATTTTTTATACATTATTATTTTATTCATTAAATTTTTTTGGTTGTTAACACGCGGATGTGAAAAGGTTCGTCACCTCTGATTTATTACTAATGAAAGAAAGATGTTTGTGTGTGTGTGAGAGAGAGAGAGAGAGAGTGAGTGAGTGAGTGCACAATGGTTAGGGAAATCTATCGCGCGTAGGACTCAGAAATTTTGATTCCGGTTAGACGAAGCACTTGAGTCCGAATGCTCAGATTTTTGATATTTTACATTGAACGGAAAGATTTACGTATTTCTCCTATTTTCCAAGTTGACCCACTGATAAAAGCAATCCAAATTCAATCTTTCTAATTCTTTAATAGTAATTCCTCAAAAGTTCTAATTCTTCAATAAACGTTCAATAGTAATTTTTGTCCTCTTTTCAATAAAGCTCATTCGGAATTCTTACAGCGATTTTTACTTTTTGAAAGTACGTGTTTCGTTGAAAATGCGATGGTTATCTGTTATCAACCAATGTCTATTTCATACCTTATCCATCCAATCGCATTTTATATTCTTGTATGGAGCAGACTTTTGGGAATCGATTTAATATGTATTATTATTGTTATTATTAATTTGAATTTATATGAATTTTTTTATAACTTAAAGAAAATATAAATTTACGACGATCAAATAAAATTGCAAGAGAGGATCATCTTTTAGGCAGGCCGTACACCGAAGCGACACAACGCGCGACTTAGGAGACAAATTCTGAAATTCAAATCTCTTTCTTTGTTTTCAACCTGTACACAAATTAAAAACAGAATGTAACTTTTTTCAGTTGAGTGAAAAAGTGTCTAGGACGGGAGTCGCGCCCACCCCTCTCCAAGACTTTTGACTTAAATCGCCAAAGCTCTGTCTATTGACCTACCTGGACCGACATCCGGCCTACACAATTCCCTTAGACAACCTTACTGACAATAGCATCACGGCCGCCATGTAGACGGCTTAACAGAATATCATAATTTGTCTTCTAAGATCCCCTCCTACGTTGTGTCGCTTTTTGCCTCGGTACACCGCATAGAATAAATAGTGTGAAAACTGGTTACAAAATAGTACTACAAAATTGAATCCGATAAATGTACAACGATGCTGAACGATAAGAGGTTGATCGCAGCGGACATCTGCTAGTTCATTTCAACATAAACATTGTATATAAGAATCAAATTGAGAAAACGTTTCGGCCGGTGGTAAGCATTTTAAATCTTAAATTATATCCTGTTTCCCGTTTCATTGCTGAAGCGATTTAGCAATGATGATATATAGTTATCCTCTTAAAAAATATTCTGCAATTTATTTTCTGTCATTGCTTGATTATCAACTTATAACTGTTCAAAATACATATGATATTTACTAAATTTTTGCAATACAGTGTTTATGTCGAAAAGAACCAGCAGAAGTCGCTGCGATCACCCTATTATCGTACAGCATCGTTGCATATTTATCGGCTACAATTTTTTAGCACTTTTAAAAGCATTACAGAGATAGCCGGTTTCCACACTATGTATTCTAGGCGCTGCAGCCTCGGTTTGCGATTTGCCTAAGGTATTGCCAAAAAACCCAGTTGAGATATGGAGTGGTTACGGCAGTTGAAATTTAAAGTTTAATTTTCTTTTTTGAGAAGACATTTTTCATTGTTTATTTTTATAAAGTTATAATATCTATTTCTCGATGCGAGATATATTTAAAGTAATAACGCGAAATAGTAAGGTTATTTTAGCCGGGGCGGAACTGCTTCTTATTAATAAACTATTTTAGTTATTAATAAACTATTATATTTATTTTCATATTTATATTTTTTACAAGAATTATTAATTATAAAATTTTATTAATATTGCACATCACACCATTCATTTGTTATAAATTTCATATTTACTGCTAAACAGCAACTATGCAATACACTTTCGATTAGCAGAAGAATATACACTTAGCTTATCTGCTGACAAACTAATATCTTCAGTAAGCATTGTGTCAATTTCACCTAAATAAAATAAGAACAGTTTTGAACGAGAAATTTCTCGTGATAAATTAAATTAAATAAGGCTAAGGCGGAATTTATTAAATAACGTTCCAGGTACAAATTTATTTATTTGCACAGAAGATATCGGTTTGTTGGCAGCTACGACTTATTCATAAAAGAACAGTTGTGATTATGTTTCTTCAAAAAAAAAAAAAAAAAAAAAAAAAAGCTCAACGATCTTTTCAATTCAAAATAACTGTTTTAATAACAACGAATTTCAACTTTATTTTAAAGCGATAATATCAGAAAAATCCAAATATTTGAAATGGGAGATTAGAATAATTTAAAATGACATGATAATTATAACACAAAAGTAAGTATACAAACAGAAACAAGGAAGGAAAAAAAGGTTAATTTTTACAAATTTTGTTTTGCGAAAACTAAAATTTAGAAATTTCTACAATTGGCATTGGATTTTATCACGACTTTTTCTGTTCATGTGACGAGTTTACAAAATTTTGAAAAACAGAAGAGGGTATTCACTCTTCTTATTAGGGCTCTTGTAAAGATACTCCTATATTTTAAAAGTTTTATTTCTTAATTAAAAGATTTATTTCTTAATTTGTCGATCTAGGTAACAAGGATGGCGAACTTTTTTACATTCCGCGTGCCAATTTTTTTTCTCAAAAAATATTTTACATGACCATGACATTCCAACCAAAAAACAAATTTACTGGATCGATAAATAATGAATCAAAATTACTTGAAAAACATTTATTAGGATTTTAAAAATATGGGTAACATACATGTATGTGTTACGCTGCAATAATTATAGAAACATACATATTTAAAAAAAATAAAAATAATAATAATTCAATTTTTGTTGTTTCATCTTGAATGAAAAATAATTATTATCAGATTCATACTTAGTTCATTTTAACAGAAGGCAAATTGAAATGGAATTATCTGACAAGTACTTTCTAGTGTTCATTTTAAATTATGAAATTTTATATTATTCATTTGCGAAAATAGTCACTGAATAATTGTGAAAATAATCACTCAAGCATAGCATAGATAGACGGAAAAATTATGAAAATGTCAATCGCCAACATCTGCAAATAGCTCTGGAATTAAATTACAAGTTAGAATAATTTTATCATCATTATATTTACTTATAATGCCTAATAATCTTTTCTTTTCGATAGCTCCGAAATCTTAGCCTTGTTTCATAAACTTTTGAGCCCATATTGAACTGGATTGGAATTTAATAAGCTGCAATTAAATTCTTTTAATTTGCATCCAATCGAATTTAGACACGATCATCTCATTTCATTACGTGTATTTCGTATTACCTCACTGTATCTTGATTTAGAATTCAATCAAAACGCTGCCAAAATTATTCTTTCGTGTGCCAAAGAGCGGCACGCCTGCCATAGGTTCGCAGTCCCTGATCTAGGTAAGTCTCACAGTTGCTTAGTGCTATTAATTAATATTGGGTAAATAGAAGGTCTTCTGAGCATTGTATGGGAGCCATTCCTGTACAACTCGAGCAGAGAGTTTTGGATCATTGTATACAGAGAATAAAATTCAAAATTTTAAGTGGAGGGGAGAATGTCCTCCATTTGTAAGTGGCGGGGATCGCAGATAGTTGGTAAAGAGAGAAGGTTAGTCATACTATCTAATTTCTTTGCCGTTTGCAAATGACATACAATATTTCGGATTTTTTTTTTTTTTTTTTTTTTTTTTTTTTTTTTGTATTTAATTTAAATTTTGGTTTTGGCAATTTTCCAAAACCATTTTCTAAAATCTGCATTGAATTATTTAAATTCTGCTTACTTAATAAATAATAAATTCCTAAGTTAACTTTCTAATCTTCTGGGTACTAAATTCATATTCACAGATAAAAAAAAAAAAAAAAAAAAAAAAAAAAAAAAAACGTTGTATATTCCAACCTTAACTATTCCCTACACTTTTAATTCTGTGTTGCATCATGCTTGAAAAAAAAAAATGCTATTTAATAAAACATTATTTATCTTTAGTGATACAGCAATTTAAATTGATCATGGTAAAACAGTCACACAGATTCAATAACTTAGTGATGAATTCAAGTACTCCTTTACCAAGATAAAAACCCACGATTCCAAAAAACAGGGGTGATTCTGTTCCGAATTTTCCGAAAATTTAAAGCGTTTAATTCCGAAATTTTTTTTTAATCGGTCATCAGTCCGAAAATTTGGATACAAAAAAAAAAAAACCTGGTATAGAAAACATAAAACCCTCTTAATAGATATTAACCTAGAGTGAATCGCGTTTCTGCGAATATTTACATTCCCTTCATCAGAAGCAGGGACGCCATTTCAAGAGTCTATGGGGTGGGGCAAAATTTTTTGAGGGGCAGGATTTGAAATTGCGTGCACCCAGAAAAAAGTTTTGTTGAATCAACAAAAATTTGGTTGACCCAACAAAACTTTTTGTTTAAATATAGGTCAATGGAATTTTTGTTTGAATCAACAATTTTTTTTTTTTTTTTTTTTGTAATTCCAAAAAAAAATTTTGTATCGTCAGCAAAAAATGTTTTGTTAATTCAAGTAAAATTGTTTAATTTTACTTGAATTTTGCTAAAACAACCAAAATGTACTCAACAAAACATGTTTTGTAGTTTTAATCAATTCCTTTTTCTGGGTGTGCGGGATTGCACGAATCGCATACAAAATAGAAAAAACGCGCATGATAAAAAAATGCTATGCGGTATTTTACTTTCCTTAAATTCTTTTACAGTCATGTGATTCTTCCGCGAATATTTCTTAATGTTTGTGCAAGTCAGCGATTTTTTTTTTCTTTTGAAGATTTTCGCAAAAATAATCCGTGAATCAGTCGCGGAAAAAATCGCAAATTTTTTCAAACCATGGTGGAAAAATATCTTGAATTTCGTCAAAGATATCGGAAACAAATAGCGATTTTCTTCAATCGGTCTCTGAAAAAAAAATCGCAAATTTCAACAATCGGTCATAGAAAAAATCAAATTCGTCCATTAGCCACGGAGAGCACAAATTTCGTCAACTTATTGCTTAAAAATATCGCGAATTTCTATAAACGATCGAGAAAAAATATCGCGAATTTTGTTGATTGGTCACAGAAAAAAATTTTCCGTCAATCGATCTCTTCCCCCCCCCCCATAAAAAAAATGCCAATCGATCGCAGAAAAAACAGTAATTTCAGCAAATTATCGCTGGAAAAAGCGCGATTTTCGTCAAGGAGTCGCTGAAAAGACTAATGCTAATTTCGTCAAACGATCATGGGGAAAAAATCGTGAATTTCACGAAACTATCGTGGAAAAAAATCGCGAAACTATCGTGAAAAAATCGTGAATTTCGCGAAATTATCGAGGTGAAAATCTCAAATTTCGCGAAACGATCGCGGAAAAAGTCGTGAATTTCGTGAAATGATCGCGGAAAGTGAATTTCGTCAAATGACCGCGGAAAAAAATCGTGAAATTCAATCGGTCAAATTGTTACAAAATTTGCTGATTTTTTGCTCCATAGGAATTAGAAAATTTTCATTAATTGTTTTGTGTAAATAAAAAAGTTCTATAATGATTTTTTGCTTCCTCTTTAGACTATGATTTAAAATTCATACAATTCAGAAATCTACAAAGCCCCTGGTCTCAGATTCGATCGAGTCAGTTGATGCTGCTTTTTTTCGTTGCGGGTTGGATTGACTTTAATTGTTTCGAGTTCGGGTTGGGTTTTCACTATTGCGAGCGGGTTCATGTTGATACGATTTTTCAAAGAAATCCTGAATATTTTTGATGGAATAAATTTACCGGAGAATTATTTCCGTTTCAGAGAAAAAAAAAAGTAAAAATCGCCTTATAAAACCCTAAAAATCACAAATAATTCAAAAATAGCAAAGAACAAAATTTACTGCATGGGGCTAAAAGATTGAAACTGGATACCTTTTTACGAATGTTATAAAATTGCTGCAAAACACGAAAAAAAACGTTAAAAATCCCATAAAAAAATTCTGAAAAAATCATAGCTGTAGAAATTCCGAAAAATACTTTACATAAAAAATGACAAAATTTACTATATTGGGCTAAAAGATTGAAATCAGATTCCTTTTACTAATGCAGAACATTGCTGCAAAATGTGAAAAAAAAAATTACGAAAATCTAATAAAAAACATTCAAAAACTGTCTTCGAGTTGCATAACTTCATCCTGCCAAACCTTGTGGTTCTGCGCGCAGCGGGTCTCTTTAAAAAACAGCACACACACACATATAAACATCTATGTTTATTATTATATATATTGTTTTTAATCTGAAACAATATACTGAACATTTTTTTTATAAATCGGGTTAACCAAACATGCTTGAATTTAAACCCAGCCTAAAACTGATCCAAACCGAAAAAAATTAGTTTATCCGACCTGCAACAAAATCAATTAGTGTCGGGAGAGGAATCCCCTTCCTCCACTGTAACCTTTAAGAAAATATGCTGTGAATTTCAGAAAATGTTTTTTTTTTTTACTCAGAATCACCGCTGCCAAAAGACTTTCCTTATCTTTAGGAACCTCATAAACTGTACTTTCGAAATTTACTGAAGCATTTATTTAAAAAAAAAAAAAAAGGTTTTCTTACTACCACTGATTTTCGGAACCTTTTCTGAGTCGTTTTTATAGTGTATTATTATTTAGTTTTCTTAACCTGAAATATAAGTTTTTCCGTATGCTATCAATCCTCAAATAAACATTTTCATGTTCAACAAACATGAACATGTTTGTTGAACATGACAGATATGATAAATTTACGATATTACCAATGACATTAAAATGTATATTATTTTGTAACTCTTGCATGTATAAATTCAGTTACACAGGTGAAAATGTTTAATTAAGAAGTAATGGCATAAAAAAAAAAAAAAAAAAAAAAAAAAGATATTCCGATATCAGAAACCTGATTCATTTCATACACTATAAACACTACTCGGAAATGTTTCTGTAAATCAGTGGCAACAAAATAAACTTATGAATGTTTTTATGAATGCTTCTTTAAATCTCGAAAATATGTTAGTTTCTGAGGTTTCTAAAGATAAACAAGTTGGATATTGTACGTCAAACGTGAATAAATATTCAGATCTTGGTGATAATTATTTCAGCGAAATAATGAAATTAAACGGGCTACGCTGGGCCGATAGAAAAAATTAAACGGGTCTGTGGGGCCGATAGAAAAAAGAAACGGGCCGGGTCAATAGAAAAAAAAACGGGCCTGGCTGATCAATAGAAAAAATTACACGGTCCTGCGGGGCCGATAGAAAAAATTAAACGGGCTTGCCGTGCCGATACAAATAATTAAGCGGGCCGAGCGGCCCGATAAAACAAATTTTTAAAAGTCACCGACAAAATATGAACAATTTTTAATGGGCCTGACTGGGTCAAGAATAAGTTATAAATGTGTTGCAAGAACCGATGCTATTTTGACAAAATCAATGCAGAAATTTAACATATCCAGCGTTGAGGTCTGCATCGGACATAGTTGCATCGTGTCTGAGACCGTGCTTTTTATTTTTTATTTTTTTCAGCGATTCGATCCGGTTTCAGGCTTACATATATTTCTACATATTCAGGCCGGACCAAATCTAGACTTAATTAATTGTTAGCAGAACGTGTAAAGCACGCAATTTTATTTTTATTTTTATATTTTATTTTGTAAAAATAATAATGATAATGAACTTTTGCTTACGGAATCTTTGGAAATATACTTTAATAAATTACAGAGAAATATTTCAAATATCTTTTTAACGATCTTTTTTTTATTCTCAAAGTACATTATTTCTTTTAATGAATCTTTATTTAAATGTAACATTTAAGAGTCTAAGTGATCATTAAGGTTGCTATTTTGTATTCTATTGCTTGCGGACATAGAACCTAGAATATACTCTGAAAGTTTTACATAATTATGTATGCATTATGCTTAAAAAAAAAAAAAAAAAAAAAAAAAAAAAAAAAAAAAAAGAAAAGAAAAACTTAATTGTACGTTAAGAAAAATTGGAATATTTTGTATAAAATGAATAGGGGTCGAGTCGGGCCGGACCGATCCTGGAAATTTCGGAAAGAAGACGTCTTGTAAAATATTTTAAAGGTATAGAATGGTGAAAGTGTAGTCAGGGGTGGAGGTTTGCAGATTACTACAGAGACTGACTGTGATGCACTATAAATAGACCAGTGCACATATGCGCACATGTACACCAGCGCACAGAACTTTACCACACATGTTTTCTCATAATTCTACTGTGGAGTTCCGCTAATTGTGCGAACCGGTATTTGAGGTAAACAGACGTATTTTTAACGGCGAGAAAATTTGTCAAGAAATTGTGAAAATTTTTAAAAATATATTTGAGTTGTTATTTTGACTTAAACTCACGAATTTTTCTAATGTAACTGAACTCACGCTCGCTTTTCAAAAAGTGAGTGAAACTCAATTCATAAGTCACAGAAAGTGAGTGAAACTCAGATGTTTGAACTCAGTGAGTTCGTCACTGCATGACACTACCTTTGGGCGTCCATCTGTTCCATGGATGTTAAATTTACTCTGAAACACAAAATCATTGATTTCTTGGAAATTTCATACAGACTTTTATATTTATTTGCAAAATTAAGTCCTTTTTTTTAGGAACATTTTTCTTCGCCTTATTACGACCGTGGATCTTTCATAAATCGAGGAAAAATTTCTAAGAATTGCTGTGACTTCCTATTCTTAGAATTGATTTCGTATAAGTTAAATTTTAGTGCCTATTTTTATTTATTTATTTTTTTTAATATGTATTTCATAATTATCCAACTTTCTCGATTTGTAAATATGCCCTGATCCACGTATGTTAATTTTACTTCCAAACACAAAATCATTGATTTTTAGGAAATTCCATCCCGACTTTTATATTCATTTGCAAAATTAAGTCTTTTTGCACTCTTTTATTTAACTCAATTTGGTATTTCTATGTGAAGATACAATTTTGTAATTGATTTTTCACTCAATTTCTCATATGCTAGACTTAAAAGAATTATATTCTCAGGTGTGTTTTCGATGACAATGCAACATTTTTAAATTTTTAGAACTTAATTTTAAGGTATTTTTCCTTTTACCCGCCACAGGTGATAAATCGCCAAATATTCTTGAAAGTTGCAGTTGTGTACGAGTTGCAGTAGCAATGGATTTAATTATACGCCAAAACACGCTCGCCAAAATAGTCCAAATGGCTGTGTAACTGCAACGTTTCAATTTTAAACACCAAAAATGATATAATAAAATATAAATAAAAAATTAGCGTGCAATAATTTAAAAAAAAAAAACACGCTTTTTTCAATTAATAGTTTCATATTAATTAAATTATGATTATACGTTGAGAAATCAATTTAGGAATTCTATAAAGGTAGTTTAAATAATATTTATTCTCGTGCCAGTCACGCCCATTGAAAATTGTTCATATTTTATAAGCTTAGTTTGATCCCTTTACATTTGTTTATATCGAGCTGTTCGACCCGCTTAATTTTTGATCGGTCCGGCACGGCCCGTTAAAAAATTGTCTTTATTCTGCCGATATGGCCCGTTTGAAAATAGGCCTTCATTTTGCTGGTCCGGGTACGGGCCTCGGACCTGGCCCGGGACCGTGCAGACCTCTAGCACAGAGTAAAAGTGAAATAACTGCATGAAATCAGGGGCTGATTATCCAAAAGGTACGTGAAGCGCATGCTTCTCCTCATAGGCGTAGCGTGACCAAAAATTTTGGGGGGGGGGGGCACAGTTTATTAAACACACACGCGCGCACGCACACATTCCCATATATATACAGTCCTAATCTTGGTTAAAAACGGCCTCACAGAAATTTTTCACATTGGGTAAAAGAAATTCAGTTTCGATCTTCTAGCCCCCTAGATCTAAAAATTTATTTTTCTTAAACTTTCGTCGTACAGTAATTTTTGAATTTTTTGCGAAATGTTTATGTGATTTTTAGCGTTTTTTCACGTTTTGCGACAATTTCTTAACATTTGTCTTAGGAATTAAGTTTCAATCTTTTAACACAATATAGTAAAATTTGTCCTCTGCATTTTTTTAATTTTTCGCGAAATTTTTATGTGATTATTAGCGTTTTTTATCTTTCCGAGGCAATTTTTTAAACATTCGTACGAGAAATCTGTTTTTTTTTTTTTTTTTTTTTTTTTTTTTTTTCAGCCGATAAAGTACATTTTCTACTCTGCGATTTTTAAATTTTTTGAAAATTTATTATGCGATTTTTCGGGTTTCGCGGCGCTTTTTTTGACATCCGTAAACGGAATCCATATTCAATCTTTTAGTCCTATATAGCAAATTTTGTGATCTGCGATTTTTATATTTTTCCTAAATTTTGAATGCAATTTTAAGCGTTCCGCGGCGATTTTCTTAAACATTCATAAAATACATCTGGTTTCAATTTTTCAGCCCGACATAGTAAATTTTGTCCTCGGTGATTTCTAAATTTTTCATAAATTTTTTTATGTGATTTTTAGTGTTTTTACGCGTTTTGTGGCAATTTTTTAACATTTGTGATGCGAATCTGGTTTCAACCTCTTAAACCATTATTGTAAAATTTGTCCTCTGCGATTTTTAAATTTTTCATGAATTTTGTATGAGATATTTTGCGCGTTCTGTTGCGATTTTTAAACATTCCTAAAAGGAGTCCAGTTTCAATCTTTCAGCCCATTGTACTAAATTTCGAACTCTGCGATTACATTTTGTCACTGATTTTAATTGCGAATTTTTCATGCGACTTTTTGCGGGATTTTTTCGCGTTTCGTGGAAGTTCTTAACATCGGTAACAGGAATCCAATTATAACCTTTTAGTCCAAATTATTTTAGCCCAATATAGTAAATGTCGGCTTCTTTTCAATAACGTTTATTCGGAACTCGTTATAGCGAATTTGAATTCGTTCGCGAATTTGTTATGTGGGGTTTAGCGTTTTTTCGCGCTTTGCGATGATTTTTTTGACATTCGTAAAATGAATCCAGGTACAATCTTTTAACCCAATATAATAAATTGGGTTCCCTGCGATTTTTAAGTTTTTCGTGAATTTTTTTTTCAGTTTTTACGCATTTTGAAGGGATTTTTCTATAATTCGTAAAATAAATCCGGTTTCAGTCTTTAAATACAATACCGTTAATTTTGTCCTCTGCGATTTTTTAATTGTTCGTGTTTTTTATGTGATTTTTTATGTAAGTTTTTTTTTTTTTTTTTTTTTTTTTTTTTTTTTTTTTTTTAACGTTTCGTGGAGATATTTTCACATTCGTAAAACGAATCCGGTTTTAAACTTTTAGGCCAATAGAGTAATTTTTTTTTTCTCTTTTCAATACAGTTTATTCGGAATCCGTACTATGATTTAAATTTTTCATGCGATTTTAACGGTTTTTCGCGTTCCGCGGCGATTTTTTGACATTCGTAAAAGAAATCCAGCTACAATTTTTAAACCTAATGCAATAAATTTTGTTCTCTGAGATTTTTAAGTTTTTCGCGATTATTTTTTGCAAATTTTACGTTTTTATGCGTTTTGCAGCGATTTTTCTACATTTGCAAAGGAAATCTGGTTTCACATTTTTAACACAATATAGTAAATTTTGTCATCTGTAATTTTTTTAATTTTCGTGGAATTTTTTTTTTTCACGTTTTGTGAAGATATTTTCACATTCATGAAAAGAATCCACTTTCAATATTTTAACCTAATACAGTAATTTTTTTTTTATCCTTTCAATAAAGTTTATTAATAATCCTACAATGATTTTAATTTATCATGCAATTTAAACTTTTTTTTCTTTTTTTTTGCGTTTTGCAGCAATTTTTTAACATTTGTTACAGGAATCGGGTTTCAATCTTTTAGCCCAATATAGTAAATTTTGTCCTCTGCAATAAAAAAAAAAAAAAAAAAAAAAAGAGAGAGAGAGAGAGAGAGAGAGATAGTTTTTAGCGTTTTTTTTTTTTGCATTCTGCGGCGAAAGGAATCCGGGAGGGTTCGTAAAAGGAATCCGGTTTATATTGTATTAAAATCTCGTACATAAAAAATTGTACGCGATTTTCTGCGGTTTTCGCGGTTAGCGACAATTTTTTAACACTTGTAAAATGAATTCGTTTTCAAGCTTTTAGATCAATATGGTATATTTTGCCCTCTGCAAATTTTGAATTGCTCGCGAA
Organism: Maratus michaelseni; assembly: GCA_963931845.1. Classification (NCBI taxonomy): domain Eukaryota; kingdom Metazoa; phylum Arthropoda; class Arachnida; order Araneae; family Salticidae; genus Maratus; species Maratus michaelseni. The sequence continues at coordinate 191,594,548 of OZ007590.1, forward strand.
TTTTTTAGTGTTTTTTCGCTTTTTCGGCAAATTTTTGACTTTTTTTTTTTCGAAACAGAAAGAACTAACTGTTCCTGCGATTAAGTTGGAAGAATACAAAATCGTCGTAACATGAACTACGATAGTCAAAATATTAAACTAATTTGGGTCGAAATAAATATTTAAAAAAATTCAAGATTAGTTTGATTCGAGACCAGATCAGGCGTAGCCTGCACGGGTGTACGCTGTTGACAGCAGTTGGACCCCACTACCAGGTTAATTTAATTCGAGGTTCACTTGAAAAAAAAAACGACCAAGTAAATGAGGAAAGCTCCGCTAGATCATTTTATTGAAATTAATATTTTTGTAGCAAATATAATAAACAGCACCACAACAACTGTATCTGGCGCAGGGTGGGGGGGGGGGGAGCACCGCCCGCACCACCCTTGGTACGGCCCTGATAATAAATAAAAGACATTTATCAAACCTTTAAGACATTTGAAATAAGTTTAAATAGCACTTTTAAGAAGTAACTAATCGTTTAAGGTATGTGCGCCTGCAAAATTGTATGGAAAATTGCACCTTCGATAGCAACGTTTTTGCTTAACAACAGTATTTCTGGAACGGATTACCATCGTTTACCAAGGTACAGCTGTATATTAACTTTAAAACAGCTCATTCAGGAAGGCGTACATTTTGAAAAAAAATCATAACCATTGCATCTCAAAAATGCGAAGGTATAGTAGAAGATTAAGTGCTGTCAATAAAAAAATAATAAGTAAGAGAGAGGAACATATTTAATAACTAAATGAAGAAAATATTAATTATTTTTTATAATCTTAGTGATGTGTGGTTGCATTCCATTGGTAAATAACTCCAGCGACACAGCTTGGAAAATCAGGGTATTTATGACTTGATTAAATTATAATTAAAGTTACAACAAATTAAATGAAATATATATTGCGGGGAAACAGAACTCCCTCTCTGATAAACACAACTACATTTTCTAAAGTCTACAGACGGAATGAGAAGAAAAAAAAGTACATGTAGATACTAACCGCAGACAGCGGAAAAAACAGCTGACACATTGAAATTGCCCGCAGCTGTAAGAGAGTGATAGTTCAAACTTTCGTTTAATGAATGTTCGTATCAGGGTTTGTACTGCACAACACAATTTTTGCTACAAAATTCATTACTTCAAAGAAAAAGAGCTGAGCTATCTATACTGATCTGACATATGATTAAGTAAAAAAAAAAATGAAGAAATATAAAATGAAAATTAAAGTAGTTATTTCATTTCCATTTTGGGTCAATAAAAAACAAGTCTTAAATTGACTGTATCATATTTTAGAAATTGATGTTCAGAAAGTTTGGGGGGCACGTGCCCCCTCGTGCCCCCCCCCCCCCCCCGAGGCTACGCCTATGCTTCTCCTCCAAAATTTAAAAGGGCCCCCAAAATGACTGTGAAGAGGGCCTTTTAACACCTATTTTCATTGTTTTACATTTTATTTTAAATTTTTTTGGGAAAGGAAGTTTGCTTAATCCAAGACGAAATCCACGCACTATTTCACCAAATTATTTAACAGGGAAATATAAATATCATCAATAGGATATTAATTTAATATACAACATCTTATGTGTCTATTAGGAACCTCCCGGGACTTTGAGCATATAGCTTATGTACTAAATATATCTGAAGGTGAAGTAGATACAGGGAACATAAAAAAGATGTTTAATGAAACATATATGACCTCGACTAAGCTATATTCCAGGAATAATACTAGTTATCACTGGTGAATTTTCATAAATGAAGAATTAAGAAAACTTTTGCCAAATGAAAGGGGGCCCCAAAATGATACCGTGCTTCCCCTAGATTCAGAAGTTAATCGGCTCTGCATGAAATAAAACTTTAATGTGATATTTTGGCATATTTTTTACTGGGAAAAAAATTTAAAAGATGAGAACTCTTCTGTGGGGACCAGCTTTTTTAAAAATATTAAAATACTACTAAATTAGAAATTATAATGTTTTTAAAATTATAATAATCATATAAATCCCCAATCATAATGCCACGTGTTTTTTTAATATCATAATAAGGTAATAGTTTTTTTTTTTTTTTTTTTTTTTTTTTTTTTTTTAAGAGAGACAGTTAAGCCAGTATCTTCAATTTGAGGAAAAATAAATATTGTTCTACTGCGTCGTGCAAATTTTCCTTCTGACAATAGTCTATTTTTTTTTGAATAAATCCTGCAAAATACATTACTAATATATTTTATTTCAGAGTATATTTAACTATTATTCATTTATTAATAGTTAGATATAGATTTTTTTGGCTGTCTGTCTGACTGGAATCTTTTCTTTTTCTTCTGCTTCAGTTCTAAGACATGCAATACCATCCGATTCGGCATTTATTATATAAAAATTTGACTATCCGCTTGTATTTCACTAATGTAACCCCTACTCTTTAGAATATAGAACGTTGGGCTATAAAAATAACACCAGTTATTTACATGGACCCGAGAAAGTCATGATAACTCTGAGAATTTTAAAATTTTAATCAATTTTCGAGATATTAATTTTTTTTTTTACTTTTTGACTAAATTAATCCATTTTTGTGGATAAAAGAGGGTAAAGGGGAAATAAAACGGGTTATTATATTTTTATTGCTGTCATTTTCTCATTGAATTTGGAAAGAGAAATTGCTTTCAATTTGAATAGGTGGTGAAAGAAAAATCTGATACTTCCTTGTTATAGCGGCCCCTGAGGATTAATAAGCCAGTTGTTTGACATATATGAGCAAGTTATAGTTATATATGGCTTATGTAAATGACATATACGATGCAAATATGACGTACATATGATATATATGAAATAAATATGACTTATTGGCGTATATGTGAGCGCTGGCGTATACAAATGGTATATGTGTAAATATATGACGTAAATAGTGCGTATATGTAATTTACTTGTTAGAATCTTATAGATAACCTTAGTGAAATCGTAATTGTAGTTCGCATATGAAGCTCTGTAATGTTTATGAAATATAAAAAAATAGCAGAGACATTTCCTTTTCAAATATTCACTTGGAAAATTTCCCTTTGACATTTTTTTGCAGTTCTGCAAGAAATTTTTTTTTCAAAGAATTCGTGCTCTTTTATCTAAACAAAGACACGGCCAGTTTCTTTTTCTATTTTCCATTTTGTGGTAAGTTTTCCAGAGATTAAATGGTCACAAAAACTATTTAATAATTATTATAACTAACTTTTTAGCATTTATGAACGTTACATCAGGGGTTTTTTTTTGTAATAAATCTATTATATTAAAAATTCAACATAATTTGTTCTTATGAATCCATTTTAAATCTATTTTAAGTACAAAATGGGTTTTATCATTTAATTATAAATAATTCCTACAGTATTCCATAACATGAGTATTGCGATCTCTTGTTATTTTACGGCCACTGATGTTTTTAACCATATATATATATATATATATATATGTATGTATATATAAATAATAGTATATTGATTAGATATTATAAGGGACAAACGTGTCCGTGACATTACGTTGACGTCATTTTGACGTTGGAAACACCTCGCGATTAAATTTTGCTTGTACTGAAAAATTTTAACTTCTAAACATCGTAAATATATTTGCAATTTTTACACTGTCGTATAAGGGAAAAAAAAGGAACTTTTAAACGCAATTTGTTTGAAAATTGTATCGCAATTTACTCATTTTTTATAGTTTTTTAAAAATAATTTTCAAACAGGATTTTAAAAAAAAATCTCTTTCTATCGCGTGCAGACGAATACAAAAGATTAATTCCTTTTGTTTCAGGCCAATATTCCATAACGAAATGAAAACTTCATAAATAAATAAAATAATATAATATAAATAAAACACAAATTTAAGACATGTAATCGAACTACGCGCGTATGCAGCGAATTTTTGACGATTTCTTCGGTTATTAATTCCTGGAAGGAGGCCAATACGAAAGTATCGCTTTTAATAAATTAAAAAACTTTTCATATAAAAATGGTTTTTAGTGTTGCTTGGGGGTAATCTATCTATCTATCTATATATATAATATAAAAAAATCAATTAAAGTTTTTTTTTTAAAGTGTTGTCACCTATATTCTGTAACCTGGGAATCAAAAGTTGATTCCCAGTATATATAATAATATATTGATATTTTTTAAAAAATGGCAACACTAATCATGAAACCCTAACCATTCTTATCTCTATGATTCCATCTTTTTGTTTAAACTTGTACGAGAGAGATGACATTACTCTTCTCCATTTAGGATTGTACTTGAGTGGCACAATGTTGAATGTGAAAATTAGCAGATGGTTGATGGTTGTTCTGGGCGCAATTTTGATTTCTAGATCTGAGAAAGAAAATAAATGTATGAAAAATTTAGGAAGATAGTACAAAAACACTGTCGACTGGGTATCTGAATGACAACTAAAATAATAAATATTAGAAAAGACGTCGTTTTACGTAAGGAAACGCAATAAAGAAGACATCATCACATATCTTAAAACAGCTGGCACAAACTTATCCGCTTTATGCGCCTTCGACTAATAGAGAAAACAATATTGCATGGGTGCGTAATTGCGAACAGGGAGTATATAGAAGGGGACAAGCATTAATATGATCAAATAAATGAAAGATATTGTTTTCATCTCGTTATTTAATAAATAGGCTTCGTGTGTGTTTACAAGATTTTAATAATTGTGACAGCAGTTCATATCAAAATTTCAGCTAAATGCACAGCATAATATTTCAAGCGACTGGTAATTTACATTTATGCAGATAGCAGAACATTTTATCCTTTTAAGACTCATTGTAAAAAGTGCCTAATAATTTCAAACCATTTTATTTATTTTGTTTATTAATAGGTATTATTACTAAAAGTATATTATAAAAAAATGTGTTAATACTAATTCCTATAATAAATAATTTTTATAGATTGAAAAATAATGGTCTCTTAATCTAAAATAGCAGCAACAAATTATTTAGGATTGTAATCTATGGAATAAGTGGATAATTCTACTCTTCAAATGTGACGTAAGATTATCTGCTATCAAATAAATTTTTATACATTAAAGTAGCATATATGAGCACACAAATAACGCGATATTTTAAATATTTAAGCATTTCCCTTTTATCGGCTAGTAAGCAATATTTTATACGTTTCCGTAATGTAATACGTGACACGAACACGGGCGGTTCAAAGGAAACTCACAGCTCAGTGCCATACCAAGAGCAGTATTCTGTAAGTGATTCTTGTACCATAGTTAGTGCAAAGGAGCAGACTCGGGGAAAAGACACTTTTCATATTACAGAAAGGGACTGATTTTTAATGACAAACATGCTGTGTCCACTGTAGAAGGCCAAATTAGTTGTTTATTCCGATTAGGTAGAAAAAAACTGATCATTCGTAGAATCGATCCTTCTAACACGAACACGATCCTTCTGATCGTGTCTTTATATACGGTGAGAATGTCATGTGTCTGCAACAAGTATTGGAATGATGCGTTGCTTTTGAAGCGTGGAGTACAAATGTTGAAGGTCGATCGTGACTTTGTTTTAACATATTCGTTCTCCCCATTTCAAAAGCATGCCAACATTTTTATACTTGTTGCATACGCATGACGTTCCAATAGTGCAAGAAAGTAGGCACAGGAAAAATACACTTTTCATATTGCAGAAAGCGATTGTTTTAAATGGCAAACATACTGAGTATATGGTCGCGATAGAAGGCAAAAACAGTATTTCTTTCTACTAGGGCAGAAAAAAAGGAGCATTCATAGATAGACCGAGAGGCGGCAGCACAGACAATCACCTCATCGAGTTCACGGCTGAAATTCTAGAATTAGTTAAAACTCGATTCGCATATTAAAACGCAATCGGTCTGCCAAGTCATATCTTGGTGGAAAACACGTGAAAACCCAATTTTAGCGGTTGACTCGTAGGTTTATCATTGTGTTTTCCTGCACCCAGTTCTCCATGTTTTCATACTTTTGGGTGCAGGAAAACACAATGGTAAACCTACGAGTCAACCGCTAAAATCGGGTTTTGGCGTGTTTTCCACCAAGATATGACTTGGCAGACCGATTGCGCTTTAATATGCGAATCGAGTTTTAACTAATTCCAAATTTCAGCCGTGAACTCGATGAGGTGATTGTCTGTGCTGCCGCCTCCCGGTCTAAGAAGAATTGTGTTCATACATACAGTGAGAATGTCATGTGTGTGCAACAAGTATTGGAATGGTGCCTTGTTTCTGAGGCATGGAGAACGAATGTTGAAGGTACGGATATTAAAAGTATGCCAACATTTTTTGTACTTGATGCACACACATGACGCACCAATAGTACAAGGATCAAGAACAGGAAAAAGACACTTTTCATATTGCAGAAAGCTATTGTTTTTAAATTGGAAACATATTGAGTATGTTGTTACAGTAGAAGGTGAGGGCAGTTGTTCCTTTTTGGGGTGCTGAAAAAATAAACTTTCATATAAAAATTGTGTCCATAGATTCAGTGAAAATGTCATGTGTGTGCCACAAATATGTGGATATAATGTCCTGTTTTTGAAGCGTGGGAAATAAATGCTGAAAGTAGGGCGCTGTCCCATTTTAACCTGTTCGTTCTCCCTTCTTCAAAATCACGACACCATTTCTGTACTTTTTGTTTAAACCTACCGTTCTCAATATACATACGGCCGCAATCCTCCTATGAATGACAACATGTTCTTTTTTTCTGCTCAACGAAACCGAAGATCTGCCCTCACCTTTTGCCGTGAGCGCTCATTTAGCATGTTCGTCATTTAAAAATAGTCATTATATGAAAACAGTTTCCCATCCATATATACTCATTTCGCACTATCTACGCACAGATTTTAAAATGAAGAAAACTATCCTAAATCAAGATTTGAAGATATATGTAAAAGTATTACAGAAGATATCAGAAAATTTAACTGTGATCTTGTAAAGAAAGTTCTAGAAGATAACAAAAGTTTAAAATCAGCTAAGCGCAAACTGTGTGTTGGAAGAAAAGATATTTTTGCACTGAAGAGGGCAGATGGAACAATCACCAAAATCAATAATGAAATAGTACACATTGTTGAAAAATTCTATAACGATCTATATAAATGTGAAGATCAAAGGTAAATCAACCTCCGTGATCCACGAGTAAACATAACAGAAACTGAAGAGTTAATCCCAGTGATGACAGATGAAGTTGTACAAGCCATTAGATGCATGAAAAAGGGTAATTGCCCTGGTGAAGATGGAATTACAATCCACCTTATCAAAGAAGCAGGAGAAAAGTTTGCAAAAATGCTAGCCTTACTGTTTTCCAAATGTCTCAAGAAATCAGATGTACCACAAGATTGGAATAATGCTGTGATGGTGCTACTTTACAAGAAAGGGGAGAAGGAAAACATTAAAAACTATCGTCCAATCAGCTTACTGTCAGTGATTTATAAAATTTTCATCAAAGTTTTAACAACAAGACTTGAATCAGCTCTGGACTCAGCTCAACCTAGAGAACAAGCAGGATTCCGAAGTGAATTTAGTACAGTGGATCATATTCAAACAGTAAGGGAACTTATAGAAAAACATAACCTCTCTACCTTGCGCTTATCGATTATGAAAAAGCATTTGATTCAGTCTACACATCTGCAGTAGTTGATTCTCTGGAGGACATTGGTATAGACAAACCTTACATAAATATCTTAAAGATTTACACGAAAGCAACAGCCACCATCCGTTTGAACAAAGGAAAAGAAAAGATCAGGCTTGGAAGAGAAGTAAGACAAGGAGACACTATTTCACCTAAGCTTTTTACTGCTGTATTACAAAATATTTTCAAGAAGCTGGATTGGGAAAACAAAGGGATTAGAATAAATGGGGAATATTTAAGCCATCTCCGGTTTGCTGATGACATTTTAATTTTCAGTAATAGCCCTGAAGAATTGGAAAATATGTTAAAAGATTTGGCAGAAGCTAGCATTAATGTGGGATTAAAAATAAATTTGGAAAAGACTTAGGTGATGTTCAATTCATTTTCCAAAAAAGAAAATCGTCTACAACAACATTGATATTAAAGAAGTGCAAATTTATGTGTACCTTGGACAGGAAATATCATCGAACAACAGTATCATGAATGAAATCAATAGAAGAATAAGAAATGGATCGATTGCTTTTGAGAAGAACAATATTATTCTGAAGAGTAACATGCCTCTTTGTTTGAAAAGAGAGGTGTTTAACCAATGTGTTTTGCCTGCACTAACTTATGGAGCAGAAACATGGACGCTACCAAAACGGATATTACAAACAACACAGTGAAGTATGAAAAGATGCATGCTAGGCATAACTAGAAGAGACAGAAAGAGAATAACCTGGATAAGAAGTCAGACGAAAGTTTTTGACATCATTGAGATAATTAAACGGCTAAAATGGAAATGGGCTGGGCACATTGCAAGAAAACAAGATAATAGATGGAGCACAAACACCCTACAGTGGTATCCCAGAGATGTAAAACGGCCAAGAAGACGACCTCAAGTAAGATGGAGTGACGACATCAGAAAAGTGGCCGGTGTTAATTGGATGACTAAAGCACTAGACAAAAAACAATGGAAAAATCTGGGGGAGACCAACATCCAGCAGTGGATTGAAAACGGTTGTTGATGATGATGAAGATCATTACACGAAGCATTTGTTTTGTGCTGTGCATTTCCACTGTGTGGCGTATTACATTAGAAAAACTTACTTTTCCTAATATACAGGGTGTTTCTTCCTATTATTGACCAATCGCTAATTTCTAAACCGTTAGTTTTAGAGATATAATTCTAATTTCAAATATGTTTCAAATGTTGCTGTTCATCATATGAAAAACTATTTGCGTCAAGATAGTTATATTTTAAAAGTTACAAAATTGAAATTTTTATACGGCCCCTGTGCCCTATAAATTTTTCTCCATGCTCTGATAGGTAAGACAGTAAAAGTTCCCTTTTTTCTGACTAAAACTTACCTAATTATGATATATTGAATTTTAACATTTTCAGGGTTTTCTAGCACAAAAAGCACTTTTTTTTTCTTTTTGTAGTTTCTGTAGTCCAGGAAGAACACTTTGTATATTAAAGGATTTATCATAACCAGAGTTGGACAAATTTGTAATTGCAATTATCTGCAATTACAAATTAATTGTATGTCATTAATAATACTTACAATTACATGCCGTAAAAAATTCTGTTAGCACTGTAGTCAGAACCGTCAACCACCTCATTATTTGACGAAATTTCTGTGCTTGTGCTTGAATGTGTTTAACTATAATAAATTACATACAACTGAATTGTAATTACATTTAAGATAATTGTAATTACAAACTTGCTCAACTTTTGATTCTTATTTCTTAGCCTAGTTTTATTATTATTATTATTTTAAACATTGTTTATTTTGATTTTAATCGGTTTCAAATTGTCAAAATTTATTTTCAATTTTGACCAACTAAGTTTTAAAGTAGAAAAAATTAAATTGTCTTTGTGTACACATAATAACCCTAAAAATCCCCTTCCTTGATTCCTTTTTCTGTTTAAAAAATTGAAAACAATATGCTTTTAAGTGAACTTTTGTTTTCTATTTATTGCTATAATTCTACATTCTTCTCACGTTAACAACAAATTATTAAAAGTGCACTTTCCGCAAAAATGTGTAGAGAAATCCATTTCAGTATTTTTGTTTTTTATTGGTGCGGCTTCATTTTCAGGAAAGTCATAATAAATATTAGCATTGAAGGAGAAAACAAAAGTAGTTGGGATACTTTTACTATGCTAGGAGACTATTTCTTCGCCATTTTTTAATAACTTTCTAAAATCTCGAATTGATGCAGAAACTTTCAGAAACCAAGAAGTAATATTAATATTTTTCCATTGCTGAAAGTCATGACTTGTACATGAAATTAAGTTAAATATATATGCAAAAGCAACCAATATCGCTAAATTGTATATAAAAAACAATGAATATGAATTTAAGAAAAAGATAAAAGCTAGTGTATGCGATTTCGATGCAAAATATATTCTGAAGTTTTAGATACTATTCTTACAGTGCAATTAATTTGTATATATATTTTGAAAGTTATATGATCGCCTCTTATCAAACGTTTTAATGTATCTATGGGAATGTATGAAGCAAAACAAGGAAGAGTATAGTATTTTTTTTTTACTTATGAATTATCATGTAGGTACTTTCCAAAATTATGCGCAAATCATGTTAAGTTACTATTTTTATATTTTTCAACAGCATGCCTTTGTAAAATGGGAATTTTCTGTAATATTCAAAATTAGGAGCATAAAAAATAAATAATTTGAAAAGTAGTTTCCTGTAATCGATAATGCATTTCCAAAATCGAATCAGCATTATTTTTCTTAAAGTTCTTTTTATCAATAGAGAAGTAACTGAATTGTGATTCAAGGAACTCCCTGCAGTTGATAATGTATTATCTAAATTAGTCCCATGCCGTGTAAATTAAAGCTTTTAAAAAAGAATAAAGTTCCGCTACATTCTTAAAATTTCGACTGTGCGTTTTCCTGTTCGGAAATGTTCTCAACGAAATTTCGCCAAGTTCGAAATTCTCTCTATTCCATTGGATTCTTGCTAAATTGAAGAAAAACGAAATTGGTACCCATTTCTTTGATCTGACATAAAAGAAGTTGCACTTTATTCAAGAACATGAATACTAATTTCATTATAGGTCATAATTTGAGAATAATAACTATAAGCTAGTAGATATGAGACATGATGTTATGATATATTGGATCTTACCACTTGTAATCACTGAATACTGCAATTTTGCCGCTTGCAGATTCAATGAGCCGTCAACAATTTATTAGTGAATACAACAGATCATATTTTACTTGCTACTAAAACCTTCATCTACAATACAATACAAGTTGACACACTTTGATCAAAAAGTATCCAGAATGCTGCATTAAAAATACATCTATAGTAAATATTGGTCTGCAATCTTTTATCAAACATTTTTATGATTTCTATAAACATCTGGCAATAGTCAGGAATTTATTTCATTTTATCGTCTTAAAATAAATTTGTTTTTAATAAACTAAGAATTTTCACTCTGTTGATTTTCCAAAATGAAAAATGTTATTGAGCAAAAAGCATGCATTAAATTTTGTTTTCGCAATGATATTTATACTATACAAAAGCATTTGAAATTTTGCAAAAATCTTTTAAAGACGACTGTTTATTAAAAACAACTGTATTGGATTGGTATAAAGAGTTTAAAGATGGTAGAGTATACGTCGTAAAAATCAAGGTAATGTTGACTGTTTTCTCCGATTGTCGTGGTGTTTTGCATTATGAATTCCTACCAACTGGCCAGACAGTCGATAAAAAATATTATTTGAGTGTTTTTCGCCATTTTCTTGAAGCAAGTCGTCGAGAATGGACTGAAATCTAGCGAGAAAAATCCACGATAATGCACCTTCTCACAGTGCTCTCTCTCACACAGTGCAATTATTATTTGTGAGTTTTTAACCAAACATTCAACAAATACGGCTCCACAAGCTCCGTATTCATGAGACTTTTTCTTATTTCCACGTTTGAAATTGCCCCTTTGTGGTCACAGTTTTGAGTACATTAATTCGATAAAAGAAAACTTTCTACGAACTCTGAAGGGGTTTCACAGAAATGACTTTAAGGTATGTTTTAATGATTGGGGAAAACGTTGCTAGACGTGCATTGCAGTCGGAGAAGATTACTTTAAAGGGGTTTTTACTTACAAAGGAGAAGATTACTTACAATAAATTGATACCTTTAGTTTTATGCTATCTACCATTCCGGGTACTCTTTGATCACCAGTACTATGTACTTCATGTACTTCACAGCAGACGACAGGATTTCGTTTGTTTGTAATGCCGTTTGACTTTAATCGTCTATTCAAATCTCTCTCTCTCTCTCTCTCTCTCTCTCTCTCTCTCTCTCTCTCTCTCTCTCTCTCTCTCTCTCCCCTCCTCTCTCCTCTCCCCCTTCCTCTCCTTCTCTGTGTGTGTGTACTGACTTTTAATAAAATGTAATCTACAATAGTTAACAACTTGAAATAGTCAGAAATCATATATTTAGCAGAAGGGCCAATGCCCACCTCACACAGATTTTCCTCAAAGTCCAATGTCCTATAGAAGTTGGTGGGAGTGAATTAACAAAAAAACTTATTTCACACAAATTCTTATAAAGCCGTTTATGAATGTACAGAGAACAGAACGTAAGGAAATTGTTTTTTCAGTAAGCTTTACATAGCGACTTAAATAAAAAATAAAATAAAAAACATTAAATGAGCTTTTTCTCTGAACTCCGAAATTGGGCATTGTCCTTTCTTCTACCATGGTATGTTATAATAAGCTCAAATAAATCATGAGAAAACACGAATGAAACTGAGTATCAAAATATCATAACCAACACTTGTAAAGCAACCAACACTTGTAAAGCAAATTGAATTTCTTTGGAATTTGACTTGTAAAACGATATAAAAAAGTTGAGAGTTATAAAAATTGTTGATAGCTCAGCATAAAAATAAAATTATATGTAAGCACAGAGACATTAGATTATTTGATTATTTATAAATGATAGGTTTGTTCTTCATTTCATTTTGGGAACTCTTTACAGAATGTATTGTGTTATTTATTTTTTATTTATCTTTTTTGTAACTTGAAATAATTTTTCTTTTTTATAAATTTATTTCAATTGAAAAATATTTGTTCGTCTTTATAACCATATTCTTAGAATTCTTTGTTTTGTTCGGTTTTTCACAGGTTATTGTTTTTCTTTACCGAACAATGGTTTTTGATGTTGTCAATTACTAACCATCTTCAGTTTTTCAAAACAGTCTAAAATTGCAACATGTTAACTTTCTCTTAACTTTTAATGCTTTTTTTTTCTCTCTCTCTCTTTATCTCACTTTTCGTTTTGGAAAAAATAAGAAAGCAAATCTTGCGGTGCATAGATGAAACCATCTTTATATATATATATATATATATATAATCGAAAATTTGTAAAGTAAAGTGAAACCAATTTTACTTCAGCCTTTCAAGATATTTTTCGTCCTTATTTTATCTTTTTAAAGATTACATATTTTACTAAATAACAGCAGTATTGTTTAAATATATGTTTAGTCTATTTAAAATTTGCACCAAACGTGAAAAAATTAAAACACAGCACTTTAAAATTACATTTAGAATAAAAAAAATATCAAAATATTGTAACATGATTATCAAAATATTGTAAAAGTATTATATGTAACAGAGGTCACATTTAAATATATTTTTCAATCTTTCATAATCGTATACAAATAAATAAATTTATATGTTTAAACTTTTTTTACCTATTGCCATAAGATTTAAAAGAAAACATTATCTTTAAAACAATATTTAAATCAAAAATTGAAGTAACAGAAGTTACAAAGCTAAAATATACTTACCTCAAAATCTGAAGGTATTGTTTTAGATTCTAAACATGCGGTGAACTAAGTAAAAATGGAAACAGTTTTCTTTTCTAGGCAGTGTTTCTTGCAATTAATAATGCTTTATGGACACAGTTCGAATTATTTGTTCTACTAAATGGAAATGTAGTAACAGAAAATACATTTTTCGAGGCCACAAATTAAGGGTGTATTCAAATCCAAACTGCTTATTTTGAGACACATTTGTAAATTCATTTTTGCTCTAAAATACATCCAATTGGCAGGTTCTCTTATTCAGAAACTTTATAATGTCCGTATTGTCTCGATTTTTTTTATAAAGGCAGAATATATTTCAAAAAATGCTGTCAAAGTGGACATTTTGAACCAAATTTCCTGAAGCGATAGCGCTGGAAACAAAAAAAAATTATCGTACTGTGAAAATAATTGTCTGTAAATCAATTTCTAATTAATTGAACGAAAAATAAAAACATGGGGCCCTTATAAATGTCTTTATAAATCACGCCGCCCAGTTTCCTGTTGTTACTTTTAAAAATGAGTCTGAAAATGTGTCTCAAAATTTTGAGTTGTTGAGCGTGGAAAAATATTTTTTTTTAATACCGCCTTAAGTTCATTGCATTTATTTGAAACATAAATATTTTAATTAATCAGAATAAAATTATTAAACTATTTAATATTTTAATTATATTAAAAGAGATTGATATTGTCAGGGCGTGTGCAATTTTATCACAATTTATTTTTAATATGATTTATTTAGTTGCAGAAAAATATTACTAAGTCTGCGATTTTATGAGGTATTTACAAAGGTCGGCGATTTAAATATTAAACGGAAATTTTCTGATTTTTATAATGGTGGCAGACTCTTTGGGAATTCCAAGAAATGTACGCACCTTCACTGAAAAAAAAAAAAAAAAAAAAAAAAAAAGTTTGATTTTACAGTATAATACTGGCACTCCAGCTGCTAGTATTATACAGTAAAATTAACTGTACACTGTAAAAAAAAAATACTAAAAAAACGGAAATTTTACTGGCAACGCCAGTACTATTTCCGTATTTTAACGGAAAAAAATCCGTAAATTCCAGGGAATTTTCCGTGATTTCTGAAATATCCGTTTTTAAATTTCCGTTTTATAACAGACATCTTTCGTTTTTTAGTCGTTAAAATAAATTTTATAAAACCAAAAAAAAAAAAAAAAAATAAATAAATAAATAAAAATAATAAATAAATAAAAAAATAAGGTACTTCTCAAGGATAACCTTATACATTTCTACTTCTTTCGTCTTTTTCATTTCTGAGTGAGTTTTCAGAAAATAACCAACACTTACCAGGATGAGAATCGAACCTCAAATTTCCCCAAATTTCCCGTTTTCTAAACTAACGTCCTAGACCACTACGCTAAGTGCTATGACTGTGTGTACGCCGCTTTCTCAAATGTTGTAACTTATTTTAATTGCTTTTTATGATGCAAAAATTTTAAGGTACTATGGATTTTTTTTTCAGAGTTTCAATCTTGAAGATGTTCCAATTTTTTTAATATTTTCTTTTCCTAATTTTCAATATTTTGTTTTATTATTTGATGCTTTATAACAGATAAATTTTAACTTATGTATTATTATAAGTAAAACATTGTATTAAGAGTATTGATTGCATCTTTTTTCAATAGTACCAACATTTTTTTTTCGAAGATATACTTTTTTAAATTATTTGGTCTGATGATCTATTTATCAATTACAATAAAAACAATAATTATCTTAAGCAGACGTATTTATTACATGCTATTAGAATAAATTTTCGTTATCTCTTATTTTACAAAACTTATGTAAATAAACAATTTTATAATAAATTACATTATTATACGTGAGCTATGCTGAGAACTTTCGTGTACGGTTCTGTTAAACTGAATAGTTTTAAAAATATTAAAACAAAAAATTAATTTTTAAGGACAATTTCGAAATTAATGATCTTGTGATAGGTAAGTTTAAATTTGGACTTATTGATTTGGTTTAAATTAATTTAGTTAAATTATACTTTTATAAAAACTATATTATACTTTTATATTATACCATATTACACTTTTATTTATATTATACTTTTAATTTACTTTTATAAAAAAGTAAAGAAAAAATATTAACTATTTTTATAAATTTAAGGAAAAAATTGTAAACTTTGTAAAATTATAATTTATAAAATAATATATTTTAGTTTAATTCATAAATTTATAAGCAAAATCAGTTTAGTTTAATGCCAATTTACATAGCGATAACTTGCAAAGATATTATGTTATGAAACCTTTAAATAACCCAATATTGCCTCACATCAGAAAAATTAAAATAAAACTTTAAAAATTTGTGAAAAAAATCCTAATTTTCAAGCATTACCAAGAAAAAAAAGTAGATTAAAAAAATATTTTTCATTAACTTATAAAAATAAAATAAATTTCTAAATATTTCATTAAAAAATATAAATATTACTATTATTTTCACAAAAAATTACCGTCCAGACATGGCCCCGGTTAGAATGGGCCAGCGTATCGAGCTGGGTCAGGCTTGGATCCTTGAGGAACTCTAGTAAATACAACAATCTTAATTTGCATTTCAAACAAGTGGATTTCTGTACGCAAACCTCTAAACGTTATTTACGGAAATTGCACTGTTTTGGAAGCAATGCGGACATTGTACTGTTTTGAAAGAAATACGGAAAAAAATCAATTAAATTTACGGAAAACTTTATGTATATTTACAGATTTGAAATCTCCTTTACGGAACTAATGGCATTTACGGAAATTGTATTGTTGTTTTGGAAAAATTAAACTTCTCTGTAAAATTTTACGGAAAATCTCTTGTATTTTCCCGGATTTTTTTTAGAGTGTAGTAAACAGTAAAATAAGCAGTAATATTATTTTACTGTTTACTACTGTTAATTTTACGGATAATACTGTCATCTGGGGGTGCTAGTATTATACTGTAAAATCAACAATTTTTTTTTGCAGTGTTAGAATTGTATTATCCATGATGTTTAAAAATATAGTATAATTAAAATTGTGCCATTAGACAAGATTGTTCATTTGGAAAATGTGATAGCTAAATTATGAAAAAATAGATCTATCTATAAGAAAAACAAATAAAATTGGAGTAAAAATTTGTTTTTAATCAAAAATTAGGATTTTTTTTTTTTATGTTATTATGTTTTTCACATAATGGGCGGAAGTAAAATTGTATCCATAAAAAACTCGAGTAAAATTCATTTCTCCCAACAGCGCATATTATTCGACTTCAACGGGTTTCTACTACAAATTGTCAAGTAAACGAGATTTTACCTTATAAAAATTAGCATTATGTCAACCATGTGAAAAAGCACAGAATCATGAACTTTGTCGATATCACTGTACAACATATTAGTGGGTAATCCGGAAAGTTCTGCGGATTTTTCAAGCTATGCGCGGTTTTGTCTAGTTATTTTGCTACTGCTGATAAGGAGTGACCTTGAATGACCCAGTATGTACATTCGGTCTTTTCTGCTTGTGCTGCATAATTCTCGCTGGTGTTTGGCATAATTATTGTTTCAGTGCCCTGCTAAGAACGGAGAAGACAAAAATGTTCATTTTCGTCATTTATTTCAAGAAAGGTAAAAATGCTATTCTGACGGCTCGTAAATTTTGTGCCGTATATGGACATAGAGCAGTTTCAGATGACACAGTTCGAAGGTGGTTTAAGCGCGGAAATTTTCGCCTCGAAGATGACGCCTATTGTGGAATATTTGTGTATATATGCTATTGTGGAAGATCTATGTTACACAGTTCTGGAGTTACGGCACAGACTACATATTCCAAAAAGTACAGTGCATGATCATTTGTTAGCTTCTTTTATAAGAGGTCCTCCTTTACAGGTTATGGTTGTCCTAAGCGGGCATCATCTTCTAGGATGAAATTTTCGCACTGAAACTTCTCGAACCATCTCCGAACTGCCTCCCCTGAAACAGCATTTTGCCCATATACAGCACAAATTTTACAAAAAGTCTGACTAGCATTTTTACCTTTTTTGAAGTAAAAGAACATAATATGGCGAAATGAACTTTTTGGTTCTCCATTCTTAGCACTGCACTGAAACAAATATTATGCCACAACATAAGCGAGAATTATGCAGTGCAAGCAGAAAAGACCGAATGTACATATCTGAGTCATTCAAAATCATTCAAAAAAAAAAAAAAAAAGGAAGTTTTTTTTTTTTTTTTTTTTTTTTCAAAACTTCTGGTAGTAATTGAATAAAAAAATTTTGAAGTTTGACAGATATGCTTCTACGCATGCCCGAATGATTCATTCGAATAATCAAAATAATCGTTGTGCCCATCACTAGTCGTAATTCATTTTTTTCACTCAAAAATACAATTTCATTCCAACCCGAACATAATTATCGTTCATAACGTTAACTAAAATAAGGACATTTCTTAGCAATTTTCAAGTAACTTACCTTAATTTGTGTGAAATAGAATTACCTCATGAAAAGTGTTGGAAGTGTAAAGAATTTCAGTAAGTGAAACCACATGGACTGTCAATTACATTCGGAAATATAGCACGTCTAGTTCAGAGATATTTGGAGGGATAAGGATAGAAGTAGGGTTCTCACAGGCTTTTGACTAATCTTATAAATTTGGCTAATCAACAAAGAAAAACTATAGTAAAATGAAAATAATGTTAGCAGTAGATTCGTCGTGAAACACTGATTCTAAAACCTTTCTTTAAAACCCATTCGCTGCCAACCACGAGTATACTTGTGGTTGTCAACATTCAAAATAAAAGTGTATGATAAAAAAAAAAAAAACCTGCCTGGCCACCACTATTTTAATATGTTAAAAAATACTTTATTTAATGACAAAAACTTTGCTATTAAAGTTACCAAATACTATCTTTCAGAATTTTTGGTGGGAAACGAATTTCAGTAAAAATATCGAAGACTCCGCCCACATAGTTTTGACAGTTAATGAGTTAAACTTCCCTAATGTACCCTCTTTTCCCTTTCCAATATGTGTTTCAATTATTTATAATTATTTTTAGAGCAGTTACTGATCTGAATTCAACTATAGGCTATAGGATCTAATAAAAGAAGTGTATTCTACATGATTTACGAAGTGGAGAAAAATAAAAGCTTTCTAGCCTAATTTACCTCTAAATAGTGTTATGAACAAGATTAAGAATGCTTTCGAAAGGGAAACTTTTATTTTTCAACTTTCTTGATTTGGCGATTTTAATGTTTCGTTTTCTCGCCAAATGAAGCATCTTTTCGCGATTTGGCGCAATGGCGATCGGCAGCGAGAACCCTAGTGCCACTTCTACCATTTCTGATAATACACTAGGCAACAAAAACAAACTTTTTGTTTGCTTCTTTAATGAGAATAGTAATGCTTTTTTTAATTGGGGTCGAGAAAACCAAATATGACCTTTTTTTTTTTAATTAGCTCTGGTTTTTAAGATACTGTACTAATGCTATACGAACTTATATAGTAAAAACCTGTACGGTGTTATGATATCTGTAAATCAGTTTTTCCTTTCTATTGTCTATAGTGAATCTTTACTAATTTTGAGTCGATAAAATCGAATATGATCTTAGAATTTTGCTATTAGCTTTAGTTTTGTAAGATATGGTACTATTGGTATACGAACTTATGTAGTAAAAACCTATACGGTATAAATATATAAGATGCAGTCAAAATTAGAATAACATTTAATCCCCTAAATTTACAGGTTAATTATAATTAAGTTGTAATATATAATATATATTATCTTAAAATACATAGTTCAAATTCATAGTTTTTCATTGAAATTTCAGCATATTTCATAACACTTAACTAACTCAGCCTTTTAAATGTCATATTAGTTTTTCTCATGTGCGAATTACATAGACACAACTATTTTCGTGTAAGAAGCATTTTCACTATTTGCTAGTGATATTTTTGCATTTCACACAAAAAAAGGTCAGTCAATTTTAAATTTTGTTAAAATATATTCATTAAATAATTAAAGTTAGGAACGAAAATCAGAATTCAGAGATTTGAGTGAGATACCCTGTATTTTGGATTAAATAAATAGATTCTGAGCCTAGTTTCCTATACAACGATTCTTTATTGTAGTTATGCATTACCACCTTTCAAAGTTTGCCCAATATTTTTGAAATCACTCTGTATAGTAATTCGTAAGTATTAAAGTTTAAAAAATAAACGAAAATGATCAATATAATATTTTTTCAGAACTTAGCGAAAATAATTGTTTAAATAAATGATGTTGAAGTCTGTTTTCAATTATTTTGAAGCCAACTTATTCAAAACCTCATTAATTTCTTTAAAAGTTTAATAATTACTGAGTTTAGCGAATGTAATTGGATATTAAAAATTTCTCAGATAATTAAAACTGTTCGAAATAATTGTTATTTTATAATTGGTTTATACTTTGATGAATGTTTGATGGAAATACTTTTATAATTTAAAGGCAAAACATTAATAAATATTGCATACATATTAATTTTCAAAAATTCATCTTAAGCAATTTAATCGCTACCCCGCTTTTGGATTTCTTTTTAAATGTTTTGTTGTATTTATTTTTCCTGTATTTAGGCGATAAAAGAATTTAAAAGTTTCTTTGGTCCAAATACATTTGTACACTACGCGGCGAGCATTGATGCGAAATCTATAACAATATTATTCATATTCAACGGTTGGAGGAGCATCAAAGTTGAGATTCATTTCAACAGAGCGAAAAATGCCAAGACCAGGACTCGAACCTGGATACTTTGGCTCGCTTTTCCTACTAAGCTATCCCAACGATTTCCTGGTGTGTATAATTCACTGTTATTTGTTGGACATGGCTGCGAACTGCAGCGCTAATTTGATTCATCCGAGCTATAACTATAGCATTTTACATGATGAATGTGATATAAAACGGAAACTTCGGTATACCATGGTATACAGGATGTATACAGTTCATGTATACATTTACATGGTATACAGGAATTTCCGTGTTATATCACATTCATCATGTAAAATGCTATAATTATAGATCTGATGAATGAAATTAGCGCTGCAGTTTGCAGCCATGTCCAACAAATAAGAGTGAATTATGCCAGTCAAGATATCGTTGGGATAGCTCAATAGGGACAGCGTTGGCACGGCAAGCCAAAGTACCCAGGTACGAATCCAGGGCCCTGCGTTTTTCACACACTGCAAAAAAAGTATTTTTGAACATTTTCGTGATGAAAAATTTTGCAAGTTTTGTTTTTGTGTACCCCTGTAAACAAACTACAATATCTTCATACTTGATTAACGAACTTATTCAAGATGTTTGCAAGATGAATATACACTGTATCAATTAAGTTTGAATTGGTTCATTTATTTCGGACGTTATCGTGATGACAAGATACATATAAAAGCGAAATGTATAAGCGATGCATATAAAAGCGAAATGTATAAGCTATGCATATAAAAGCGAAGTGGTTGCCATAAACCAATTTTTAAAGAAACCAATCTATAAATCTTACAATTAGTATACATCCTAACAATTATGGCGCCGAAATTTATGCTTGCCCCGTGGGAAAAAAATCATAGTTTTGTCCCTACCTCAGGGACGTGTACTATGTCCCGGCCCGTAGTCAAAGGTGTTAAGACATAGCTGCCAACTTTTAAGTTTTTTTGTTACAACTAAAATTTAATAGATCCCCCCCCCCCTTATTTAATCGCTCATTTCGGCGTTTAAATAAAACAAAATTTACTATTGAATTTTATTGGTAAATTAAGCGTAAAAATTGGAAGCAATCAGAAAGA
Organism: Maratus michaelseni; assembly: GCA_963931845.1. NCBI lineage: Eukaryota > Metazoa > Arthropoda > Arachnida > Araneae > Salticidae > Maratus > Maratus michaelseni. The sequence continues at coordinate 191,615,834 of OZ007590.1, forward strand.
TTTGAAACATTGAAAGTTACGTACCAGAAAGATTTGAAAAGACAGAAATGGACTGAAGTTTGATAGTGGATTAGGAACGCTGTAATCAATTTAGATTATTACTTACTTTTGCATTTATTTATTTATGTACATAGAAATAAAAAATAATTGTTAAATTGTAAAAACCTATAACAAAACTTTTAATATTGTACGACGAAGTAATCTTCCAAAATTAGTTTTGCTCAGATTTCGAAGTCTAGGTTCCATAATTTTGAATCGTCATTTCTACTTTATACTGTTTATTAAGTTGTCTCTCAATTATACCTGAAGAAAAAAATTGTAAAAAATTTAAAAATTACAATAAAAACTTCAAAATCCATAAAATTTGATCCTATTTGTTGTTATAACTTCTAAAAAACTTTGTTTTTCAGCTATACTTTGATGGGCATTTAATTTCCTTTATTTTTAAGAGAAATAAATTTACAAATGCATTAACTTGTTCAAAAGTTATCATGGCAAAACCGCTGAAAAACACGAGATTAATTGAGTTTAAAGTTTTACATTCGCGGGTATCGCCGCACAGTAGAGTTATCTGAGGCAAAATCCTGGCCAAAATTACTTTTTATGTGTTTTAAAGTTAATACCATTGCTATTGACTTACTATTAGTAAATTAAATACACCTAATTAATGTTATATATACATAAATGAATGCATTTATTTAAAAATTAAATATATAATGCAACGTTTTGCTTAATTGGTTACTGTTTATAAGAGGAAAGAAAGGGGAGATAGGTTTGTTTTATTTAGTAATGTTTAATTAAATGTGGTTAATTTTACTAAACATAAAAGTTTAATTATTTATATGAACCAATGTATATAATAAATATATTACTTGCATTTAGTATTTAGCAAAGCTGATTCTCTATAGTATAGAGATGCTAGTTTTTGAGTGTTTTAATTAGATTACCAATCCCCCCCCCCCCCCCAAAAAAAAAATATATATATATATATATATATATATATAATTGTAATATCTTTGAATTTCAAAAAACATATCAAGTTCTTGTAACATTCTAATTAAATCTCCTAAGAGATAATTAGTAATAAAGTGTAGACAGAATACCACATAGTTAATAAATTAACAAGTGCAATCATAATATTACCATAGCATTTGCTTCAATGGTAATTGGCCAAAAATACTGAAAATATGAAAAATATTTAAAAAAAGAGAGAAAAAAAAATTATATATATAATAAACCATAAAATGTTAATAATTTGAAGTTGATATCAAGTGAATACAAATGTATTTTGAAATGAAATATGAACTAAATATAATGGAAAATTGGATAACAAGAGATTTAAATTAGAAATGGATATGAAAAAACACGTGTAGATATAATCATCAGCCTGGATCTATCCACACATGTTTTAAAAATAATACAGTATTTCATAAATATACTGGCATTTATGCTAAGATCAGTATATTCATCCAGGTATACTGTATTATTACCAGAAAACAATTGGAAATAGTAAAATTGGAAATAAAAAATTTGTAAAGAACAGATAAAATATCTTACTCACAATAATTATCAAAAATTCCTTAAACATACAAGGTCTACATTTATACCAATACGACCACATGGCGCACATCATGAAATATCATAATCTTGATGAGTTGTGTTTTTGTATATGTTATGTTTACATTTATTTTAATACAATGCATATTTTATAGACTTTTATAACTAATCATTAGTATCACTTAATATACAGGTGATCGGCAGACGCACATTCACCATGACTATATAAAGTGTAAACAATGTTCAACCATCTTAATAATAGTCCTTATATGTTTTAATTGCTAAATCATTTGCTATATTTTATCGCACACTTAAAACAAAATAAATTATTACATAACATGTTTATATTTATATGATGTAATAAATGTTATTTAAAAGAGTTGATAATTGAATTTATCAAAAAAATAGGATAACCATAAAGTTTTGCTTGATTTCGTATAAATCTAATATTTTTGTTTTTATTTATATCTGAGCATAGATATTTTATACGATGAAGGTAATTGATAATTATATTTTTATAAACTGATTTATGTAAACATGAAGCAAAATTGGTAAAAATATTTACTTTAAATGGAAAGTCAAATCTTTTATCATAAATATCAAATATTAATTTATAATTATCATTAATATTAATTTTTAAGTCAAGAAAATTTATATTATTGTTAATTAAATCATTTTCGCTTAATGTAAGCTGATTAGGATAAAAATTGAGTGGTGATGTGCAATTTTTATCATTGAAATGAAAAATGATAATGTCATCAATATAGCGATAAAATACATAAACCAATATTTCTTTCATAATAACGAGCAGGGAAGACCGAGCTATGCTCGGTCAAAATTAAATTTGAGTTCAAATATCATGACTCATGACCAAAATGACCCACTAATTGAATTTTCTCGAACATGTGACTTAGCCCAACAGTGCCGGAAAACCATAGGATGCAAAATTTAGTGTAAATTGAGCCGCTTTTTAGATATTGACCCACAATGACCCAGAAATGACCCACTAATCGAATTTTCTTGAACATGTGACCTAGTCTAATGATTTTCGCGTGCCCGAAACTCGTAAAATACAAAATTTAATCAAAATCGTTTGGACCGTTTTTCAGATACAATTAGCTTGACCATGACCCAAAATGACCCAAAATGACCCACTAATTGAATTTTCTCGAACAATGTGACCTAGCCCAACAGTCTTCTCGTGCCCGGAAACCATTGGATGCAAAATTTAGTGTAAATTGAGCCGCTTTTTAGATCTTGACCCACAATGACCCAGAAATGACCCACTAATCGAATTTTCTCGGACATGCGACCTAGCCCAATGCTTTTATCGTGCTCGAAACTCGTAGGACACAAAATTTAATCAAAATCGTTAGAGCCGTTTTTTAGATAAAATTAATTTGACCCGCGTTGACCCAAAAATGACCCACTAATCGAAAGTTCTCAAACATGTGACCCAGCCCAATTGACTTCTCATGCCCGAAAATGGTCGGATACAAAATTTCGTCAAAATCGTTTGAACCGTTTTTTAGATACAATTAGCTTGACCATGACCCAAAATGTCCCACTAATTGAATTTTCTCGAACATGTGACCTAGCCCAACAGTCTTTTCGTGCCCGAAAACCATTGGATGCAAAATTTTGTGTAAATTGAGCCGCTTTTTAGATCTTGACCCACAATGACCCAGAAATGACCCACTAATCGAATTTTCTCGGACATGCGACCTAGCCCAATGCTTTTATCGTGCTCGAAACTCGTAGGACACAAAATTTAATCAAAATCGTTAGAGCCTTTTTTAGATAAAATTAATTTGACCCGCGTTGACCCAAAAATGACCAACTAATCGAAAGTTCTCGAACATGTGACCCAGCCCAATTGACTTCTCATGCCCGAAAATGGTTGAATACAAAATTTCGTCAAAATCGTTTGAACCGTTTTTAGATACAATTAGCTAGACCATGACCCAAAATGACCCAAAATGACCCACTAATCAAATTTTCTCGAGCATGTGACCTAGCCCAATGGTTTTCTGGTGCCCCAAAACGGTAGGATACGAAATTTCGTCAAAATCGTTAGAGCCGTTTTTAAGATAATTTTTGCATATATATATATATATATATAACCACCCACAAGATTTGCTCGTATTAGAATATATGATAAGTAAAGGTCAGAGAGAATACTAGAAGCGGTCCCACCCTGCGGTATTCCCTGGCATTGTTTATAAATAATATTGTCATGTATGATGTAATTGTTATGCAATGTAAAGTTTAATAAAGTTTTAAAAAAATTTACGGAAATATGATCTTTTAATTTTAATTGAGATTTAAATTCTTTAAATAATATACACATTGTTTTATGCAAGTCTTTTATATCAATGTTATTAAATAAATCATTAAAATCCAATGTTTTTATGAATTTTACCGGATTGATATTACCCGTATAGCATGTATGTTCACAGGGACGTCACAGTGACGTCACTGTGAGTCACGTACGTCACGTCACATATATGACCGAAATACCACCATTCAGTGAAGTCACACTGTGACTAAAATGTGAATTGCTTAGAAACCTTAAAAAAATTGAAAAAACACTACAAAATAAATATTCAATGTAAAAAACATGTTTCTGACATTTATTTTTTATTTTTGTGACGTCACTGTGACGTTACTGCAAGTCACAAATTTACGTCACCTCTGTGGTCAAAAGACCACTATGTTTTGAAGTCACAGTTTGGCCAAATTGGGAATTTGAAATATATATATGAAAAAGAAGAGAAATATACTATATAATCAGGAATGCCTCAATGCACTTAAAAGGTCTGATTCTGAGTGATTTTTATGACCCCTAAAAAATAATTTATTTATTTATTTATTTATCGACCTACAGGAAAATACTTCGTAAATAGATAAATTTCAATCAATATGAAATTATAAATTATAATACAAACATAATTCTGCATGTACTCCATGAACAATTTTTTAAAATTAAGACACATTTTCATTTGCTTTTCATACTATGTGAAAAACTAACAACTTTTTTAAAATTGGAACAACAATCTCTATTATAGAGCGAAATCATATATGAGAGTAACAATGACGGTATGTTGACGGTGGCAACAAGTCAACATTAAATAACGCTTTTACTGTGATTTTTTTTAACTTCGAAACATTGCACAATTTCGATATTTAATCGTCGGAGGAAAAAAAAAGTTCTTTCAAATGCAATATGCTTGAAACTGTACTTCAATTTACTATTCTTTATGGTTTTAAAAATAATTTTCAAGCATGTTTTTTTTTTTTTTTAATCTCTCTATTGAGGGCATTCCAATCAAAACATATTAAAACGTTTCCATTTAAATACAAAATGTTACAATAATAAATTTCCCATAATTCTGCGTTTATTTCCGACTAATATTCAACATCGAAATTAAAAACTTCATAAAAAATAGGAATTCATATTCTTTTAAAACACAATTTTAATAGACATAAAATTAAACTATTCGCTTAAACCACTATAACTATTAGAATAAACAAACAAAAAAAAAAAATTATATATATATATATATACAGGTGGCGATATCTTCGACTAATTAAAACCTGACATGCGACTAATACGAAAGTATCACTAATGAATTTTAAAACTTTATTTAAATACATAATTGATATTTTTCATATGAAAATTATTTTTGGTGTTGTTATTGGACAATCTAAAATAATGTATTAAATGTAAAAAAAAAAAAAAAAGTATTAAATGTAAAATTAGAATTTTCAATTTAAGAATATATATATCTATATATATGCTATATTCTATAACCCGAGGAACCCGGGTTGGATCCCCTATTTGTGTCAATTGTAAATTACGGCAGAAAATAATATACAGATGGGGTAATTAAAGATTTGTTTTTGTGAAGGTAGGTAAGTTGTGATAAACAATCATTTATTATAATAAAAACACTTGTATATTTTCAATAATAATTGTTTTTCTGTTAGTGTTTAAGTAGATTAAGTACCTCTGCCAATATATATTTTGGTACTTGTTTCATACTTCTTAAATAAATTTAATATTTTCCGAAGATAAAATGAAATATACGAAACGTATGCAAAACGCATGACATAAATAATTATTTATCTTTTCCCTTTTCATTTATCAAAATTTTATTTTTAAAAGATATTGCTATTTTACAAGCTGTTTTATTCTACAGGATATTAATAAATAAAAAAAGAAAGGTTGAAAAAGTAAAAAAATGCGTCCTCCCCTCTCCCGCGATAACCTTTTCTATTGTTTATGATCATATTTTGCATTTATTACGCGTGATACAAATGTTACTGTTTTTGTTAAATGATCTTGCATTATTGTCCATTAAAATATTTATTATATACTCCAAAATTTAAACAATGTTTTATTTGATATGCCATAAATATTATAATATCATTGTTTCAATTTACAAAAAAGGAACTTACAAATCATTTAAATTGAAATTATTGTGTAACTAATCGAAAAAAATAAGATCAAATGCATAAAAAATACTTCTTCAAATAATAAATTTTAATTGGAGAGAATCTCAAAAAAATATTCCGTATTTAACTTTCTACTCTAACCTAAACTATATAACAAGAAGAAAAAAATCATCTGCCCTTCTAAGCAGGCAGATGTTTTGAAAATATCGTCTGCAGATCTACGTCAGAGTACGAAATTCTTAATAAGTAAAAAATAACAGTGTAGGGATGGAAGTGGGATGTGAATGAAGTACTTGGACAATAGACTTGTATAATGGATGTGGAATTAAAATTTAACAAAAACCTGCACAGAACTTCGCATATACATATTTGATAGAAAATTACGTTCGAGAAAGGTACAGTATTTATTGGCGTGGTGAAATTTGATTCCGGTCAATGATACTGTACCAGATTTGGACGAATTATTTTCGCCGAAAGAAGCTTTCGTTATGTGGATTACATCAAAACAGAATATTGAAGATGATGACAAAGGAAAATTGGTATGAAGAAATATTATTTTACTTGTTATATTTTTATTAAATTATAACGTTTTCAGTTAATTCAATATGAGTTTTTTTACAAAAGCTATATATTTCATTAATTTATTTTTTTATATAAAAATAAAGTTTATTAAATTTCGAATGTTTATTTTTTTTAAATAAATAGCAGTATGTCAACGATTTTAATCAAATGATTAATGTTATTGTTTCATTTCCTGAATCATTTTATAGTTATAAATTTCAAAATATCTATGCACTATTATTAAACATTTATTATTAACAGAGGCATGTTATTTTTAACTATCATACTCTGTCATATTCTGTCTATTCAGATTCTGTCAAATCTACTTGTTCTATTGATGGTGATATCAGAATTACAGAAGGTTATTGTGGTTACTGTCCCGTCACCAAATATCAAACCAGATAGATTCTTTTTCGGCGTCATATGATACATATATGCATCACTATCGATGCATCTAAAATCTGCAGTAAAACGATAAAAAATGCCTCACATTAGACGCCAAACAGAGTAGGTGCGGTGCTGTGTCATTATAAACAATTAATGATCTGTGTTTTCAAAAAATAATCCCAAGTAAGATCTATTACTTATATAAATATATAATTTCATAAATAAAATTATAAATTTGACAATCAATTAATAAAATTATATTTTTAATAACCAAAATATTGTTTTTAAGTAATATATTTTACTGCATTCAAACCCTGTTGCAAAATGAATTAACCCTTTGTATCACGGTATTGCATATCTGTAAACATACCCAAAAGTCACAGTTTTTTACAGTGAGCTTAAAAAGGCGATTTTATTTATTACTGTTATCTTTCAACACAGAAGTTAATATAAATTGTTCACAGAATTCTCAACATACGACAGTGCTAAATTAATTTTTCATATAAAAGTCTTATTTATCATTTGAACAGTTTTACCCCGTTATTGTAAACTAAATTTTGTTGCATTTAAAAGTCCAGAGACGTTCAAAAATAGATTTTTCACAAAGGTAAGTTCGTACACTTTAGAATTTTGTATTAAAAATGACAATATTTATGAGAAGTAGCTATGTAATTTTCTGTTTATTACAAATATGAAAAAGACTCTTTTAGCCAATAATTTTTATTTTTATGATTTAATTTTTTTAATTATTTTTTACTTGCTTAAAATGATGTAGTCTATCATGTGAGTATATATTTTTCAAATTGATGTTGTTGAGCCACAAAGGGTTAAAATATAATTATAAATAATAGTCTATTTTGATCTGTAGGTTAAATTTTTGTTTTCCTCTTTCAAAAATGTCAACTTTAATCAAATATTTTTCAAAAATCATCCTTAATAAATTAAACGAATCGTTATATTTTTTAAATATCATCTAAAACCTGGACCCTAGAATATGAATAATATGGGAGAATACATTGTGTTGATATTTTTATTAATTAAATATATAAGATTAGAGATGGGAATACTAAAAAAACGGAAACTTTGAGAAAAAACTGTTTTTTTTTTTCGTTTTTTTCCGAAGGAGTATTTTTCAATTTTTCCAAATTGGAAAAATTGAAATTTAATTTATAAAATAATATATTCAAAATGTAATGGCTGCATTCTGATACTTTTTTCTTTGTATGTTTTCATGTTCAGTGTCTACCATTAAAATGTTAACATAGAAAATATGATATGTAAGCAGTTCAAGAAGAACTTGAGTCCTTTAAAAAATCCTTTATAATTTTTTCACCTTAAAACATAGGACCCTTCAAAAAATTCATAGTTTTTTTTTTCAATTTCCATTCTGAATCCTCCAGAAATGTGATGATTTTAGAATAACAAAACATGTCACATAACAGCTGAAATCGCCAATGAATCTCTTATCTAGTGGCCAAAATTGTGGATCCCTTTTGGGAACAATGTTTCTTTGAAGTTTGATGGCTCATAACACCCAATATTTCTTTGTTATACCATAAAAGCTTTATACCGCTGGAAAGATAATTTAATCAAAAATATCAGGCAATACAGTTTGTTCAATTCTAATTAATTTATCAAACATTATAGCCAAATAATCAGAAAACTAGTTGTTGGGGGCCACCGTAATAGTTACCCATCATGGATATGCATAATGTAAAATATTAAAATAAAAATGTGTAAACTACTTATAAAATGCATTGCAATTCAAATAAAATCGTGGCTTGATGACGTCATAAACTTTAAAGGCTCGATTACTGAATTGCTTGAAAGAGGTTTTTCCTGATAACTCCGAAAATAATAATCCTATTAACTAGCGGTTTATTGCATCTGATTAAGCGTCAAATTTCCAATTAAAATATATCTTTGAAGTGAAATTTGGATGAAATACAGGGTCATGAAAAATCGAAGAGTGTGGAAAATAGGATTCCAAATATCTCGGCAACTCATTATCCGATCGACTTCATGCTTTATTCAAAATTTATGTTTTTTTATTGTCTTTTATATTCATTTCTTAAAATAAACAATTTCGAAATTTTTTATATACCTTTCATCAGAACGAATATTTCGAGAGTCCGAAAAAAATTGTTCCGGTTAATCGAGGTTATTGAAATGAAATAGGCTTCTTCCCATTATTACATACTAAGTACATACCAAATTGCAAGTCTCTATCTCAATTTTTTCGGGAGATAGAGCGTTTACAGACACACACACAGACGGACGGCAATTTTTTTTTTCTAAAAATATGTTTTTCGGAATCTCCAGTGTCTGAAACGTGTAAATCCGTCAAAAAAAATTTTCGATTTTCAAAACGATTACAAGACTTACCCTATACTATGTATGATGGGTAAGTAAAAGCAGTAAAATTTGGTTAAGTTGGTGATAATGATTTTTCTTTTTCTTGAATGTAGTCAATGCATATGAATGTTTGGAGTATCAGACAGATTCCATTTTATTTGGTAATGTGTCGATCAAAGCTAGGGTAGGATTAAATATATATATATATATATATATATATATATATGCCATATTTTGGTACTTATAGGAGGACTAAAAATGGAATAACGTCTAAAAAATGGAAAACGCTATTCATTCCCAATTAACTTTAATCAGGCATGCAAGTGCCATGCGTTTAAAAATTTGTTCATAAATGTGGCAGAAAGCTTCGTGATACTGAGAGATGGGAGATTTGGCAAAGTATACACATTTAAAGACTTCAATACTTAACAGCAAAATAGCATAGTTTTAATTATTGTCCATATTTTTCGTGGTTACATAAAACAAATAGAAGTAGAAGTTAATTTAAAAAGTTGTTATTTGCACAATAGAATTTCATATTATTGAAATATTTACTTTTATTGTAATTTTTAATGGATTCATCTATTATTTTTCTATTAGTATGAGTTTTTTACATTTATAATTGTCTTGCTTAACGGCTACATTAGCCGGTTTCCCAATCAGATGCAAAGTTTTAATTTGAATACGAGTTGCATCAATAAAAATTATTGCCGATCCAATCAATATCGTTGATCTTATCCGGATTTGGTAAAATCTTGTTATACGAATCTATACGAAATCATTTATCAGGTTCGGTCGGGTTGTGGGCCTACAGATTTTGTTGCTGTTGTTGGGTTAGCGTAAGAATATGGGTTGAATCAAAATATAATTTCAGTCAATCATCATTCATGCTCAAGTAGACATTCAACCATGTTCAAGAAGTATATAACCGGATTCGTGCATGACTCTAAATCCGAGCCGACATCAGAAATTGTGTCGTAACACAATTTCTGATAAAATCTGGTTACTCTCTCGTATTCAAGATTCTATTCCGAACAAGACTTACAGTAAAAACATTATACCCGACTCGGGTCAGTTCGGGTTCACGAAAATCAGGTCACCCGACCACTAATCCAAATCTATTCTGTAGCCAAACAAATCCAAAAAGATCGATCCGAACTTTCTGGATTGGATTCGGGTAAAATTTGGTCACCCGACCCAGTGCAGTGTCGTCACAAACATGTAGTATAAAAAAATGTCGATCCGAACAATCCGGATAGGATTCGGGTAAAATTTGGTCACCCTATCCGATGCACATTCGTCACTTTTTTCACATTGAAGTCGCACGGTGACTTCACAAAGTAGTCACATTGTGAGGTCACAGAAAGCCTTGAAAACGGCCATAACGACTTCACATTTAGGTCACAGTGACTTCACATCGACGTCACTTGACGTCACGACGACGGTCACAAAGTCACAGTGTGACTTCACAGTGACGTCGCCGTGACGTCACCATGCCTTACGGGTATGTATTTTATTAATAAGCTGAAAACTGTTTTTTAGGCAATGTTAGTTATTATGTTTTATCGTTATATCATATATCTGCTTTAAAATATTAAGAAGTAAATTACTTGCATTATTATTATATGTGTTACACCCGATGGTAACTGTGAGAAATTTAATTGGATTTTTATGAAATTTTGGAATTAAAGCAAGATAAGGATAATTTAAATTATTACATTTGATTTTTAGTAATTTGTGATAATTTAATAATTTTCTATTATTAATTTCAATATTTAATTTAGTTTTATTAAAAATATTACTTGTATTAATTGCATTGTGAATTAACACTTTATAGTACTCTTTACAAATAATAGCATAATTATTTGGAGATTTATCTACATAAGTAATTATAAATTTGTTTTGTAGTTCTGATATATGTTTATTTATGTTTTTAAAAGCTGCATGTGTAATATGTTGATATTTTTTTATAATTTCATTTTTAAATTTATCTATTACAGAAAATCTCCATTCACTAAAATACTCGATAGGTTTATTGTAATCAATAGCAATTTTATATATAAATAAATCAATATGTTGAATAAACTGCAATACTATGGATTTGATTTTACACATGTATGGAAGGCGAAATTTTGTGCCATTATGCATTAAGTTTTGTAAAATAGGTTGTTCTACAATATTAAGATCACCAGTAATAATATGACCATGTGTTGTATTTATGTACTTTTGAAATTTTGGATCATTACAATAACAAGGGTAATTATTTGAAGAGACCAATTGTTTTGCAAAAGAATTGTAATTAAAAATTTTACGTCCAAGTGTGCGATTATATTTATATGTCTTGTGAATAGTAAAGAATTTTATTGGAAAATTAGTAGTAGTGTAGTTTATGACATTGTGTAAATTGATATTATTAAATATATGATTGGAAAAATTTATAATTAGTTGTGTATACCATATTAGTTTTATATTTAGGTTTATTAGAAAGACTTGTATTTAATAGGTTTGCTCTATAATGAAGAATATCATAAAAGATATCACAAAAATGTGGAGAATATTGATTCTTTTTAAATACTTTGAAATATTGGTTCAAATATTTCTTTTTAATACTAAAAATATGTTTTCTTATAGCTAACCAACTATAATCATTACAAAATTGTGCCTCAAGATCATCAAGCTCTTGTTGTATCACAATATTATCAGTGTATTTTTTGTTATTATGTATACCTCTACCAGATCTTGAAGTTTTTTTTATGTTTGAAAAATTTAATCCTGAATAAAGATTTTTATAATTTTCATATTTAGTTAAATCTTAAAAAACAGGATGTGATTTTTTGTATACTAATTGATTTAATCCATAAAGATAGGTAGTATTAAAATGTCTTATATATTTAGATTCTAGAAAAAGTCGTTCAGTAAAATTTTTTTGTATTTTAAGTATTTTAATAGTAATATTTTTAAAATCATGATTTTTGAAATGAGTATATTCAATATTATGAGTAGTTTGAAATTTAGATTTTTTAAATTTATCAATATGAGAACGATGTAAATTTAGCCGCTTATATAATTTTTGACAAGACTGTCCAATATATTCCATATTACACGAATTGCATTTCAATGAATAGATTACATTGTATGCTTTGCAAAATTTTACCATATTAAGATTGTGATTATTTGAAATCTGGGACTTATCAGCTAAAGGACATGTAAGGCAACGCTTAGATTCACACTCTCGAAAACATAGAACAGGCTTGGGACAATAAAATAGGTTATCTGATAACGATCCAGGAAGATCCCTAATAATCTTCCTGTACCCAGCATTAGTCCTGGATCCACCAAGGCCTAAATTGCCAGTATCTAACAATTTACTCATAACTACCATATTGTTTGAAAGCAATAAAAATTATATTGATATCCAAAAATGGCAACAATATGCGGAACATTTTAAAAAATATATAAATTTGCCTTCAAAACTATAATCAATACAATTATAATTTAAAAATGGACCGACAAACCCCGACACAGCTTAAACAAGCTGGAAATTGCATGTCAAACGTGACAAATGAGATGCGTTCGTACTATAACTAGTTTCAGTGACATGAATTATATCGTCTGTTATTATGTTATGATTAATTTCCGTAATAAAATAAGTGCATTTTAAGTTGCCAACATTTTATATTTTGTTGACATTTACTGAAATTCCAATGGAAAACGTAAGCCTAGCTTTGGAAATTTCAGAACTTGAAATCCATATTTAGACTCTTTTTCCATTTAATATCTATTTCTCCAGTAACATCTATCCAAAAAACTGTCAGTAAATTATGGGATTGCTATAATCAAACAATTTTAGCATACAAGTTCGGTTTTTAAATTCATGCATCTGAAATAGACATCGATCGACGCACCAGTGAGTCCGCTATTGTAAAAAATGCTTTTTACAATTGTTGAAATTTTTGCCTTTTTGGCCAGGATTTTGCATTAAATATTCCACTGTGCGCCGCCGGTCTCAACGTTTACGGCTCGCATGACCATAATTTTAGCATTTTTTTTTTATCAGACCAACTGCACAGTATTTTTAAACGTCTATCTAAACGTTCACATTCTAAAAGTAAACAATTAGAAATAATTGTTTTTTGTCATTTAAAACCTTTCTGGTTCCCTTAACTTTAGAAGACTAGGCAGTCGTAATAATTACGACTATGTTCGTTAGAAGGGCGACACCTGATTGCCGAGTAGGATGATAATTATAAGAATAAAAATCTTTGTTTTCTAGGTAAATTGATAATAAAATGTTGAGAAGTACATTATAACCATTTTTAAACCTATTTTCTTACATAAAAATGTAAAATTTACAGAATTAGTTACGAGCTTTTCCTCTACCCCAAGTACGTCTAGTCATCTCGGGTTAAGAAGCATAAAAACATATTTTCTGCGATGCTTGTTGCATTATATTAATATATATATATATTTAATTTAACATAAAAATGAAAATTCGTATTTTTGGCCGATTTTTGTTCTTTTCAAAGTCTACTGACACCTTAATGTCAAATTACGATGAACACAAAATTAGGATTTTTAGCTATGTAAAGTAATATCATAAATAAATAAAACCTGGAGAAACATTTGAATTTTATTCTTTTTTTTCTTTATTTATTTTTACTATTCGAAAACTTTAACTAGACTCCTTACCTACTCTATTAACTTATGGATATATATTTTTCGTTTTATAAAATCATGCAATCAATAAGGATGTATCATTATTAAAATCAGAATATATTTTCAATATTTAAACTTTGGAAATTGTTATGCAAACTAATTACTTTCTATAAACAATATCTTTTGTCACGAGATTACAAATAACAACCGCGATAATGATAATGTCTGAATTATCACCCGAATTATATTTGCATTTTATACCTCTCTGTCTTCTCATTACCTGTTATGTATCCGTTTGGCACCGCCCACCGTCCAATTTGCGGGGTTATTTTAAGAGCTGGCTTGTCTGATAACCAAGGTGACCTTGATAACTCTTTCTAAGTAGATGCCTAATTTCTGCTAATGATTCCACTTTACATTTTTCTTTCTTTTGAACTGCCTATTTTGCTAACAGACACACCTGTAGAATGCTCTGGTCACTTTGTTTAATAAGGTGCATTCTTCTTTTTAACAGAAGAAAGTTTTGATAACTAAGCAAAGATTCTATGATTTTTTTCGTTTTAGTGGATACTTAAAAAGATACGTTTATATTTTAAATTGCGGTATGCTTAGAAGGTTTTTTTTATGGGGAAGTGGAGGGGGAGGTAGATAGATGGAGAAACAATTCGTAGAATTCAGAAGCACAGATTTATTTGAACATTTATTTTTCATAACTAGTTTTGGAATGTGCATAAAAAAATATAAGAATGCGAAACAAAATAATTAATCACAAAAATGTATAGTTTGTAATAAAAGTACAGACGGTTTAAAAAGAAAAAGAAAACATATACATATACAGAAATCAGATGTGCAAGAAGCCAAGAAAGAATTCTAAATTCCATCGTTAAACTTACTGTTCAATGTGATAAGAGTAATCAAACTGTATAATTTCAACTTACATGGTATGATAAAAGTAATTTTCTTTAAAAATGTATACATTTTAAAAGAAAGTTTATTCACACGTTTCAAAATACACATTTCGAAGTGCTACTTCTAAACAGTGCCGTTACAGAAGTACAGTACATATGAAATGAATAAATAAATAACCAAGAATGGAAAACAAAATTACCTTACTGTAAAATCTCGATTATAGGCACTCTTTTTTTCAAAATCAAAAACAGTTAAATTTAGAGCACTTATGATCGAGAATTTTTTTTTTAGAGTCATTCAAAAAAACTGCTTTATCATTAATTAAGAAATAAAAAAAAATAAATACAGGAGTGAGAATCTCCAGCATTACGGCGGATTTCCTCTAAGGAAACGAAATCTAAATCCCCTCTAAATTCTCTCCTCCCTCAGCATACAAAATTTTAAAATCTTTATTTTTTTAATTTATTTCCATGTATTTATTACAACAATAAACTACCAATCACCTAAATCTCCCTCCCTCGCATTTACCACTTCCCTTTTTTCCTTTCACCCTCACTGGTAGACAACAGGCAGAGTTTAACCTTTAGAACTCTTTAATTTTTATTTTTACCTATTTCTTACTTTATAGTAATAATAAATAAATTATCCGCCCTCCTTTAGTTTCTGCTTCCTTCCCTTATCCCCCTCCCCCTCCCCTGCATATCATGATTTAAAATCTTTAGCATTCTTTAGTTTTAGGTAGCTTTCAATACTAAAAAGTATAAAGCTACCTATTGCAGCCGTTCGGAAGAAAGCAGTTCCGGAAAATTTCGATATATTTTCACCGATCATGACTCCCAGACCCCAAAACCACCCTCCGTTCAAATGTTGATTTATATATATAGATATATCCATATATATATATATATATATATATATATATATATATATATATATATATATATATATATATATATCTGACCTATGTCATACGATAACGCTCGTATTTATAAATCAATTTTGATGAAACTAATTGTGTGTATTAAGCTAACCAATGTCTCGACCGAGTTCGTTGGCCAGCTTGGTCCGCCATTTTGTTTCAAGATGGCGGCCATTTAAAAATTTAAAACTAAAATAAATATACAAAAAAATTAAAAATTAAAATTTATTTTTTAATTACGTGTTAGGCCTTGATACAAGGATTCCAGAGCATTTTTTGGTTTACCTCTATCTTAAAAAATGGCTGAGATAGAGCAGTTTGAAATTCTAGGGTGGCTGACATTTTGAAACAAAACAGCACATTAACGCGATTACTCGCAAATTATTTTCTTTCATTGTTGTAATAATTTTCCCAATCATACGCATAAAACTATATATTCATATCCGTTAGCACCAAAATTGGCGACATTGGCGACAAAATTGGCAAAATTGGCGACATTTGGGGCGACATTTGGCGACCAAAATAAGTCTTCATAAATGAAGCCAATTTGGCTATTGCTCAATAATTTGGCGAATTTCTTATTCAAATTCAGTATTAACGAATCTTTTGTAAACGTTTCTTTGCATTTTAACTTGCTGTTTTCGTGTAACATGAGCTAAAATTTTAAAACGAAGATATAGGAAAGCTACCTTTTCCTCCCGGTACAGGCCGGAAGGACTTTTTTCTGTTCTATTTGTGATTATGTTGTAACAATAATTAAATAATCATCTTAATTATCTCTTTCTTCACTTTGCCCCTTTGCCAAGTACATAAAATTTAAAATCTTAAAACAACAACAACAAAATTGCTCTCTTTATATCTTTGTTGTATAAATAAATAATCATTTAAATTACCCCTCTCTTGCCAAAAAACCCCGGTTTTTCCCCATTGCCTTCATCCCTGCTTTTATTTTCAAATATAAAATTTTGAAACTTTGAGGGTATTTACCTCCTACACAGAGGACAAAAACCCACAATTAACCCGTTCAATCATTGCATTACTGGTATATGGAGAAATAAGGAACGCAATATTCACATTTTTAAATAACGAGTAAATATTTATTATCAAAGATGTAAAAAAAAAACTCCTTTAGCCTACGACATGTCTTAGTAATTGTTCTCATCTACACACATACAAGAAGCAGCTATATTTATTTCGGCTGCATTTATCTGCAATTGTAGAATTCGTACTCCCTTATTACAGGCACATTAAATTATTTCATAAAAGGCCAATAATTATCTCGAGAATGATTAGACATATCAATTTGAAACTGGTCTTATTCGATTTTTCACGAAAAGAAATACGTAAGAATCATCTCAAACAATCCTAAACTATATAATTTTTTGCCTTTTTAAACTTTTTAATTAATTTACCATTTATTTATTTTCAATATATTCTTTCATTTCTAATGAAGTACTTTTTTAAAAATCGGTTTTAGTGATATATAAGGATCACAATTTTTCTGATATAATATGATTAATATTATGGATTATACAATTTTTTAGACGAAATTCCGATTTTTCGGACAAACGTATGCTTAGAGCCCGAATTCCAGCTTCAAATTCTTTCTACCTAGTTATAGTATGCTTACAGCACGAATTCCAGCTTATAGTTTCATCGAGGTTGTCAAATGTGCGCAGAAAAATAATTATAACTTTCATCCCTGCTTTCATCCCAATAGCTATGGCTCGTATTGACCTGCTGATGTTCGGTTCGATTCAGCGGAAAAGAATATATCAAAATCGACATTGAGATATTTCATAAAGAACTGTATTTTAGTGCTTGAAATAATCAAGAATTTAAGTTATCAAATATCTACAGAAAAGTGGTTATAACTCCTATCGACCTGTGGAGGGTGTTATTCGATTCCTTGCGAAAAAATACATTAGAAACAGTGACCAGGAATGAATTTCCTAAAAGATGGGATGATTTGTAGAATTTTTGCCGGAAAACCGGGGTTTCGCTTCCCTGTGCGCCTCCCGTCACCAGTGCATCCCTGTCCTAATGGTACCTAAGTTACAAAAGGTGTATATACAAATATTTTCTAAATGTAATAATTTAAGGATCAGTGACTGAGAATGGTGGTTAATATGTCTCCCATTGTCAGTTGTTGGTATGTCAGCTATTTATTTTTTCTATATGACTTGCTTCACAAATATCAACATAACTCTATAAAATAGCACCTTATAAAGATTTTCAACATATTAAAACTTTCTTAGCAAAAGTTTTAAACTAAAATACATTTTAAAAATTGAAACATTGCATAGATTATATACTAAAAACATGCTTGAAATTCATTCCGTAAAACTTAATCTGTAATTAATACCGCAGGATCGTACTAAGCCACCGAGCAACGGGGCGAACGTACTGTGAAAGAAACCACTGTCAAAGAAAAATAATTCTACACTGCAAAAAAAAAGTGTTGATTTTACAGTATAATACTGGCATCCCAGCTGCCAGTATTATGCCGTAAAATAAACAGTAAAATAAGCAGTAATACGCTACTGCGCAGCTTGGGGTGCCAGTATTATACTGTAAAATCAACACTTTTTTTTTTTTTTTTTTGCAGTGTATAAAAGAGGAATTGTGAAATATAACAATAAATTTAAGAAACAGAAGCATCACATTTACAAATATACACTGTGATAGATGCAAATATACCTATGAAAGGTGATTCGTAGATTTTTAACTGGCGCCCTTTTCTAATATTCCAGCCGCTTTCGTCTTCAAAAGTTTTGTATGTACGTAATTTTAAAGATAGGCATTCTTTCAAAAAAAAATAATAATTTTTACGAACGTTAAGCAGCTATTGTCTCAACATTTTTTGACTGCTTTAATGTTAAGATATCTTTTTCTCTCGCTATTTTTTAATTTCCACTTATTTTGCTATTTCATTATTTAAAAAAAAAATAAGGTCATAATTCAATTTTAATATTACATAATTCAAAAATTCCTGCGAAGAAAGAAAAAAATCTGTGAAGGTACAGTTCTAATAAATTTAATGTTTATATTTTTTTCTTAACGGAAGTGGTTTATCATTTTCTAATTCATAACTTTCTATGTTTATGTCGACGGATTTTTTTTTTATTTTCATTTCGGAAAAGACTTCTCCGCGTTCTTCCTTTCTGACAAATTTCAAAAGTTTTTCTTCTCTGCACTTTGCTCTTTTACTTTTTCGCATACGCCTTTTGTAAGAGAGACCATCATTAAAATTTCAAATAACCTCGGTATTAAATTAAGTATATATAACCTTTTGCGAGGAAAAGAACAACAAAGGGTATTGGTATAATCAAGAATCTTATAGGCCGCTGAACCGAAAAATTTTCACTTATTTGAGAACAGCCTTTTGAAATTGCGTTTGAATTGAAAGGAACTTTTTTGTTATTTTCTTTTTCCCATTTAACATTAACTCGCAGCTGACGGCAAACTTGGCATGTGGTGGACAATCGTCTTTTTTTTATTTATTCTTTTCGGAGAAAGACTACTTTATTGTCTCCAACGAAAAGAGAGGTTAAAAATTAATTAATTGGTCGATATGAACTCAGGTCAAAAAGTGCTGTTCTTACTTAATAGCTGCAAAAACTCTTTGGGCAAACTTCAACAGCTCTTTGTTTGTTTACAAATTAAAGCTTTCATTTTCTCTCTTGGACCTCTCATAACGTCTTGGCATTTTGATACGTATACCCCAGGAGTGTCACAATATTTGTGGACAAATTAATAAACTTTGTTTTAGCGTTTAGTAGATTAAGTTGTTTATTTTATTTTATTTTATTTTCTCTTCTTACGTATAATGGAAGAAATATATAAATTTTTCCGTTAGTATCCTTTTCGAAAGTTTTGCCGAAAAACCGCCATTTTGAAACTGAATATGGGTCATAATAATACATTTCATCTGGCTGTAATAATTAAAGAGTTATATTTTTTAAGTATGATAAAGTTAATCATAAACATGTGACTCCAAGCGGACGTTGATCATGGAATTAATCATGTTTCCAAATTTACACGTTAGCCATATAAATAAATTTTTGTAACTGATATTCTATTTGAATCAAATTGAAAGATGCAAAGTTGGCATCAGTTTTTTTTTCTTTTATAAATTTCTTAAAGGGTTATACCTACCTGCAAGATCGGAAAAAACGGATATTTTTTGGATTTTTTTTCTTTTGTCAGGAAAATGGTACAAGATATTTGAAAAGCATTTTTTTATTGTTTTTTATTTCACTTTAAAGAAAAGAAATTGATTTTTGTAATGACGATATAAAGTTAGGTATCCCCTGCAGACCCGTTTCCCAGAGAATTTGTCGTTCTGGTACCCGTCCACGGTGATCACTGAAACTCTATTAAATGCTATCTACAATTATAACAAATTCTGATTGAACAAAATAATGGCCGTACAAAGTACGGATTTTCACAAAATTTTGAATTTTGATTGTTTATAAAAAAAAAAAAAAAATCATCAGATCGACAAAATGAAATATTACTCTCTAGATAATATTGTTATTGTTAAAAATTGATCAAAATTTGAAGAAGATTGGTTGAGATTGGATCGAGTCATCGTGATCATCGATTTTTAAGTAATATTTTTCAGATAATCACATTGATAGATTGAAGTTGTGATTTGTGTTATGATAGAAAAAGGTAAATTAAAGCGGCGTAACTTTCTTAATATTTATGAGATTGTCTAGAATATGTAAATGAATATTTTTTACTATTTCTACTTTCATGAAATGCAATAAAAACAAAATTCCGTTTTTGAAAGTTTGCAGTAGGTATAACCACTTAATGGTGTAAAATGTTTATATTATAGGTAGCACTCAGTCCAATGGTTTGCATGTTGAACTCGATTTTACACGGAGAAGTTTAAATCTGAAGTTCCCGAGTCAAGTTCGAAATAATATTTTTTCAGATAATCACATTTATAGATTGAAGTTGTGATTTGTGTATGATAGAACAAAGAAAATTAAAGCGGCGTAACTTTCTTAATATTTATCAGATTGTCTAGAATATGTAACTGAATATTTTTTTACTATTTGTACTTTCAGAAAATGCAATAAAAACAAAATTCCTTTTTTGAAAGCTTGCAGATAGGTATAACCACTTAATGGTGTAAAATGTTTATATTATATAGGTAGCACTCAGTCCAATGGTTTGCATGTTGAACTCGAATTTATAAGGAAGAAGTTTAAATCTGAAGTTCCCGAGTCAAGTTCGAAATAATATTTTTTCAGATAATCACATTTATAGATTGAAGTTGTGATTTGTGTATGATAGAACAAAGAAAATTAAAGCGGCGTAACTTTCTTAATATTTATCAGATTGTCTAGAATATGTAACTGAATATTTTTTTACTATTTGTACTTTCAGAAAATGCAATAAAAACAAAATTCCTTTTTTGAAAGCTTGCAGATAGGTATAACCACTTAATGGTGTAAAATGTTTATATTATATAGGTAGCACTCAGTCCAATGGTTTGCATGTTGAACTCGAATTTATAAGGAAGAAGTTTAAATCTGAAGTTCCCGAGTCAAGTTCGATTGTTGGCAACCTTTATGTGGAAAATTACATAAGATTTTAAAAATTGTCCTTACACAAACGTCTTAAAATGAGAATTCATGGCAATTTACCCAGCAATTTTTCGTTTGTTTGCGAATTAAACCTTTCATTTTTCCTCTTTACTCTCATAACGTCTCTAACATTTTTACACGCATCGGACAAATTAAGAAAATTTGTTTGGTATGGTTAATCCATTAACTGCTGGTAGGCGGGCTCAAAGATTTCTGCACTTTTCACTTTTCACACTTTAACTTGTAATTTTCTGCTTAACTTTGGATAACTAGTGAAATTTTGTTTCGTTTGGAGCGCTAGTACTATCGCTAGAGACTACTAAATAGGTGAATTTTAATTATAATATTCCTGTACATAAAATTTAGTAAAGAAATGCATCTTATGAGTTAATCGAGCCTTTTATTATACAGGGTTATTCTAAATGATGGACCCATTTTCAAAAAAATGTATTTATTAAAGTACAAATCCAAAATGAACAATCTTTATACCAATGAAAAGAGGAAGTTTTTTTTAACCGCAGATACGCTTTCTCATGTGTGGGAGGAGTTTGGCTATCGCGTAGATCAGGCATACTCAACCTGCAACCCGCGGGCCGCATGTGGCCCGGCGACCTTTTATATGCGGCTCGAGACACATAATCATTAATCACTATTTATAAAGTTAATTGAGATGTGTATGAAAAGTTTTTAATATTTTCACTGCTTTTTTGTACATTTTCATGGGAAGACAATTTCCTGTTATTTATAACTTACTAACTTAAAATTACCTTAAAATATCTTAAATGACGTTTCCTTAGTCAAAATTCTTTTTTAATGTAGTTTTACTTGTGCTATAGTAGTGTATACATTTCTTAATCCTGAACACTAAGCAAACATTATTCCAAATTAATTTAATTTGCACTATATATTTCTACATTTAAAAGAAAAAGTTTTTGCATTGAGAGAAAAATGATTTATTAGTGATTTATTATCCCTTGATATATTTTTTTGAGAATTTGGAATTGCTGCATTGTTATGTTGTTACGTTTTATACTTATCATATAGCTAATAAGGCTTATTATGGTTAAATATTGGTTGCAGAAAAAATTGGCAACAAAAAGTTTTATATCACTATTTCAAAAGAACGATCTTCGCGGCATGTGCAACATGAAAGCTATATATATATATATATATATATGTAATAATAAAAAATTTTCGCCCTATTTCTTTAGTTAAATTATTCCAAATTCTTCAATTCTTTTTTCCCTCTCTTTTTAAAATATCTCTTAAATCTATTTTGTATTTTATTCCATAACTTAATCAAAATATTCTGTTATTTATCATTCTAAAAATCTTAATCTGTTAAAAGCTACACGTATTTATTAAAACCTTATTCTCTTAAATTGCAACACTGCCTCTAAACGCACCTGCCTAATTTCTTCTTTTGAGACATTTAATTTTTATTCTTTGGAACTTTTATAATACCATTTTTATTTCTATTTAATTCATTCGGCATCCCATGATTCCAAGCGGTTTTCGCGCCCAAAGGCCTTTTTACCTTTTTAATTTGCCGCTTCTGTTAAAGAGTTTTAATCATACGTCAGAGACACGTCTTCGTGGCCTCATTTTTTCATCCATTAGCGAGAAAGCTCCGCCTTCTTTATCCCCCTAGCGCCCTCCGAACATGGATGCGAGTGGACCAGCTTGTTCGCGCGTTTTGTACCTTTGGGCCAAATTTTGAAGTATTTATACGGTTACACTGGCTTCGGAGACAGAATTTACACGAATTAGTGGTTGTCATCTAATTGCCTTCACTGGGGAGTCTACACTAATGCATCGGTAGTATGTTCTTCAAGCTCTACTAATTCTTCAATATCTTCAAATGTGTTCAGTTTTAATGAAGCGAAAGTTGGTGGAGTTGCTTTCATCTCTGTGATCACAATAAAGCCACTGCTCATCTATTAAGTTATTAAGTCTTCTTTTTAATGTTTTTGGGAAATTTCTTCTGGATTTCACCGCCTCTGCTCAATTTTTACGACTGCAAAATCACTACGATTTCCGATGTGATATACTTCGAGATTTGTCTTCATGGTGAGTGACTCGAAGTGATGCCCTGTCCGGGTGTCATGACTACATTTCAACGATCTCGACTGCGGCTACCTCGATATGATTATCAGGTAATTTTAGTGGTTTCGGACTGAGATGTTCCGATTGTCTGGTGGAAAGAACGTTCAATTCGACAGCAATAGCGATCGTCTATAATGTGCCAATTTTCGACAGGAATGTATCAAAAAAGCCGGTCAGGATAACTGATGACCTATGTAATAAAAACATTTTGGAGACTTCCCAGTGATATTGGAGAACAACTACCGATTAGTTGTCAAATTATCACTCATAAGTGTTTATAAATTTATCCCAGAAGTGACGTCTGTAAGTTAAATTATTCTTTTATTTTTATTGATTTCTTATTTTATTGATTTGTTATTATTGGCTTATATAGAACAAAAATTGTTCTTAGAATACTTTAGAAGAATTTTGTTCCTTTTATCCTGAACATTTAGAACTTACGAAATTTAATATTTATTCTTATGTATTGTTAAAAAATTAATTTTATTTGGTTAAGCTCACAAATATTACTGAAAGTTTTGAACTGCTCTGATATTTATTCCTATATTACTTCATTTTACAAGAGTAACTTCATTTTATGTTCTTATTTTAACATTTAATTATAGTCCCTTTTCATTCGGTGATATTTATTCATAGGAAATAATTTCTATTTATTGAAAAAATATATGAGTAATCTCTTTTCAAGTAACATGTATTGGAACATATTCTATGCCATTCTAAAAATGCATAAAAATTTATTAGATTATCTGAAATTACAGCTTCACTGATTGCATAATAATCGCAAAAATAGCTTTTGAAGTTTATTAATGTGAAAAAAAAAATGTGTTATCTCAAAAGAAAGTTGAGTAACATTGAAAGGGTAAAATTATTGTGCAGTTAATTTATTTGTTTATTTTATTACTTTTGTTTTTTGATGCTATATTCTGAGAGTACAATTCAAGAGCCAAAAAAATTGTTCTTACGAAATAATGATACTTATTTTAAAAAAGTGTTTTATTTATTTCATTCTAAATTGTGATATTCATATATAGTGGATCTATTTATAGAAAGATTATAGTAGTAGTTTACATTTACTATTTAAGTGAAATGAATTTTAATATGAATTGGACTTTTTTACTGTTGAATATTATTTAGTTTGTTATTTAAATTATTAAGAGTTAGATATTTACAGTTGTTGTTAAGTTAAAGAATTCTTTATACATTGTTATTTTTTTTTACATGTTATTAAAGTCAGGGTTCGTTAAAGTTATTGTTGAAAGTAAGGGTACTCAAACCAAAATGGCTGAAAAAGAGCTTAATGTTATTATTTTTGACCCAGAAAGTGGGATGAATGTTGTGTCTTGGCTTAGACACTTTGAAGGATCAGCCCCTCCAGATAAAAAAGAGTGGAAAATCAACAATATTTCCAAATATTTGAAGGGCGAAGCATTAAAGGTGTATGTTAATGAATGTCTAGATTGTAAAGAGTATGAAAAAATTGCTGAGATCTTAACTGAAAAATTTCTGAAAGTAACAGTCCCCCGTTTTTCTGATTTCGCCTCGCTGAAATTGCATGACCTAAACAACTTAGAAAATTATTTCCGTCAGAAAATAGAGATAGGTCGACAACTTAAACTATGTGAAACTATTATTTTACAAGGATTGACAGATGGCTTAAAACCTGAATACCAGAACTATTTAATAGTAAATCCTCCTGAATCTACTACCGATTGGTATAGATTAGTTAAACAACTTGTTGTCATTCCATCTCATTCGAGCAGTAACAATAATAGTAATGTTAGAAATATGTCTCAAAATTCCAGACCTTTTTCTCAACCAATTAATTCACCTAGACATTGGGTTCGCCCTCAACCTAATTACAGGAATCCAAATTTCCAAGCAGCAACTAATTTTAACCCTTCAACGTCCAGGTTCGTTAGTCCCAGATTGCCTGTCAATCATTATCAAAGAAGGCTTCCTAGTCGACCATGTCGAATGTGTTTAAATAGAGGTATCCAAAATGCTTATCACTGGTAGAGGGATTGTGTATTCAATGTTAGGCCTCTGCAATCTTCTGCACCCCCTCTTAGTCAACCACAACCATCTACTGATAATATATGACAGTTAATTGTATCAGGATATGTAAATAACAGGGAACTACCTTGTGTGATTGACTCTGGCTCAACCATAAGTATTTTGCCTTTTAAATTTGTTAAATTCTTAAATGCTAAAGTTATAAATATTCCACCTGTTATTATTGGCCAAGCCAAAGGAACTGTTGTAATAGATAAAGCTTGTAATTTATTGTTTAAATTAGGTAATGTGCAACAAAATATTAGATTTTTAATATGTAATACAAATTTAGATTATGCTATACTAGGTTTAAAAGAATGCTGTAAGTTTAATTTAATTATTGACTGTGCTACATGTAGAGTATTACAAGGAGACCTTGTTTTAAATGAATCTAAGAACATATCCAGTGATAAATTAAGGTTACTTCATTTTAATGTTAACTATGATTATCAGAGAGTGCAACCCGATTATGGAAAGATCATATCTCCTCAATCCTTTGTTCCATCTAATGTTGATAATTCTAAATTAATGGGGGAAATAAATTCTATAGGAAATGAAACTTTGAGGGAAAGTATAAGGGATTATTTAGATATATTTTCTAAAAATAAATTTGATGTCGGGAGAATTAATATCGAACCGCAACGTATTTTTCTTAATTCTGACCTACCAATATCTCTGAGGCCATACAGAACTTCCCCTTTAGAAGAAAAAGAGATTTCGGATCAAATTCATTCACTATTAGATGCTGGTTTAATTAAAGAGAGCAATAGTCCCTATTCTGCCCCTGTTACATTAGTAATGAAAAGAGAAGAAGGTAAAAAAACTAGATTATGTGTTGACTATAGAAAATTAAATGCAATAATGAAAAATGACGCAGAACCCCTACCTCGTATCGATGGAATTTTAGATAAACTGAGTAGTGCGCAGTATTTTTTCAACTTTAGATTTAGCCTCTGGCTACTGGTACATACCCATACATCCATCCGATACTGAAAAATTGGCTTTTGCTACCAACTTTGGGCTCTTTGAATGGTTAGTTCTGCCCTTCGGGATTAAATTAGGCCCCCCGATATTTAATAGAACCCTTAGAAGAATACTTACTAAATACAAAATAGACTTTGCTTGCCATTATTTTGATGATATCATTATTTTTTCTTCCTCATTAGAAGAACATATGCAACATTTAAACCAAATATTTGAATTATGTAGACGCGAAAACATTAAACTTAAACTCTCTAAATGCAATTTTGTCCAAAATAAAATTAACTTCTTAGGATATACCATCCAGAATGGCACATTAACTCCTGCTAATGCTAATATTGAAGTAATAAAAAAACTAAAACCCCCTTCAAATGTAAAGGAACTTCAGAGATTCTTAGGATCTATCAATGTTTATCACAAGTTTATAGATAAATATGCC
The DNA here is from genome assembly GCA_963931845.1 of Maratus michaelseni. Classification (NCBI taxonomy): domain Eukaryota; kingdom Metazoa; phylum Arthropoda; class Arachnida; order Araneae; family Salticidae; genus Maratus; species Maratus michaelseni. Next base: position 191,642,817 of record OZ007590.1, read on the forward strand.
GAAATTCGAGTCCCTCTTAACAGATTACTCAGAAAAAATACATTATGGGAATGGAATACAGATTGTCAAAATTCTTTTCAAAAATTAAAAGATGCCTTAATAGCCAAACCTATCTTAAAAATTTATGACCCTAAGTTACCCCTCCATATGTTTGTTGATGCCTCACAGGTGGCAGTAGGTGCAGTCTTAAAACAACCTGATAGTAATAATTTTTTACATCCAATTGCTTATTACTCTAGAGGATTGAGAAGTTATGAGAAGAATTATTTTATTACCGAGTTAGAGTGTCTTGCCATCATTGACACCTTAGACAAATTCTATCATTATTTTCATGGTGTAAAATTTACCATTCATACTGATCATGCATTTCTTGTATGGTTAAAAAATACTAAACATTTGAGAGGCAGGTTATTTAGATGGTCTTTGAAGTTGAGCATGTTTGAATATAACATAGTTTACGAAAAGGGATCCACAAATGTCGAAGCCGACATGTTGTCGAGAAACCCAATTTCACATTTTATTCAACCACTTACTTTTCTTCTGGACGTTAAAGAAATTATAGAGAGGCAGGAAAAAGATAATGTGTGTGGTAAAAATTATCTAAAGGAAAATGGACTTATGATAGTAAAAAAGAAAGGTTTTAGAAAAATAGTAGTCCCCATGTCTTTAAGGAGAAAAATACTAAATGTTGCTCATGAAAAATTTGGTCATCCTGGTATCCAAAAAATGTTAAATTTAATCTCCCCTAATTATTATTGGCCTGACATGACGCAAGATACAACCAATTTTGTAAAACATTGTGATATTTGTCAAAAGAATAAAAAACCCAGACAGAAAAAAATTGGCTTATTACAAGCTATGCACACCACAGATCAACCTTTTGAATGTCTTTCTATTGATACTGTGGGAGGATTCAATTATTATAACTCCACCAAAAAATATCTACACATCATCATCGACCATGCTACTAGATATGTTTGGGCTTTCCCCTCAAAAAGTGTTACCACAGAAACTTATACTAATTGTCTAAACCAAGTTTTTAATATTCAAACACCACAACAATTATTCTGTTTTAATAAAATTCTTAATGTCCAGACCCATCAAAAAGTGTTAAGTGATAGAAATGCAGCCTTTACTTCATCTAGATTAAAAAAATTTCTGCGAAACCACAATATTAAGCAACGTTTAACCACATCACATCATCCTCAAACGAATGGCAAATGTGAGAGAGCGAACCAGACAATAGTTACTAGATTGAAGTGTAAAGTCAATTCTACCAACTCCAAAATTCCTTGGACAAAAATTTTGACAGAAGTAGTTAATGAGTATAACAATACCCCTCATTCTATCACTAAATTCCCTCCTGCTTACTTACTTTTTGGCCAATTACCCTATGATTCTCCTCTTCAACAAAATTATTACCCTCCTGTTCAAGAAGCCCTTAAACTTGCTAAAAAACGCACTGATGAATTCTATTGGAGAAGTAAAAAATATTATGATCGAAATTATCTAGAACCAAAATTTGAGATTGGAGATCTTGTAATTTATGAAGAGTTCCAATATCCTAATACCAGAAAACTTTCACAAGTCTTTAGTGGTCCTTATCAAATCCTTAATAAGTTATCTGATGTCAATTTTGAAATTGATAGACAAATTCAAAATACACCCACTGAAATAGTACAAGTATCAAAATTACGCCCTTATTATCCTCCTGATCAATTAAAATTATCCCATGAGAACCAACAACAAACTAATGTTAAATTTATAGTTTCGTCTTGATTTTAATATAATCCAAAAATAAACGAAATAAAATCAATTAATAATTAACTAATCAATTCTCTTCTGTATAACCGTGGTGTTCTTGATTGTGCACACGAGAGTGTCACTGTTGAAGTTTCCACTTGAGTCAACTTTTTATGCTGGCGTAATTTAGTTGATTTAAGTTAGGAGTTTCTGATACTGAATTGGATTAGATTAGAATAATAAATTAAACAGTATTAACTAAACTAATAAAATAAACTGGATTAAATTATATCTTAAACTAATCAAATATGATATCTTAATACTAATTGAGAATTGTCCAACCTTTCTTAATATGCTACAAGGTCCCATTTTTTCATTTCACAACTTATGTTTTCTTGTTTGACTGAAAGCAAGATAGTTACATAACCATCATCTACACAATAATGATTGTTTTCACGAATTTTTCTTATTTATTCCTTTTTTTGTATTATGTATTTTATGGAGTATATTCCATACCTCATTCACTACTATATGGATGAGATATTAATTATATACTTAAGAAAGTAATTAAAGAAAGAGTGTGATATTTTTGAATTATAATGCTTGTTATTGCTGAACTTATTGTTGAATATTATTATTATTAGTTATACTATTTATAAGTTGATATTGAGATTAAATATTACTTGAATTTGAATACTACTTGAATTTGAATATGTTGAGATATATAAATTTTTACTTCTAGAAGTAAACAAATAATAAAGTAGTAAAGGTAATGGAAGTTATAAAGGTAATAATGGTAATAGTAATTTTGATGTTGAGTAAAAAACTCTTATACTGCTTACATTACCTATTTGCCTTTTTAGGTAATTACCATTTGTCAGACAAACTATACCATAACAAAATACTCATTTCTCTTAAGTTTTTCTTAGCATTCCATTCAGGACTGAGTTTTTCAGACAAACATAAGTTTAATATTTGAAAATTAACTTATGATTATTGTTATTGTTAAGTATTATTATTTTAAAATTTTTATTGTTGATATTCTTCTTCTTCTTCTTATTATTATTATTGTATTATTTGTGTTTTATTGTTGTTAATATTAATCTTAGTACTATTTTCGAGTTGTTGCTAGTAAATATAAAGCATTCAGATGAACTTTAATTCTGAAATAGACTTTCATAAGGAAGATCAGTAAGATCTAAAATTTGAAGGATTTTTCTCTTTCAATTTGTAAACTGTTCAGTTTGTGAGGTATGCAAATAACTTTTTTGGATGGACTATCACTCAGACGAGAACTGAACGACAAATTAAGCAACAATTCTACAAGCAATTTGCAACAAATTTTGTAAGATGATACTCTGGAAGTATGTTATCTATTATTTTAAAGTGTTACAATTCTTTCTTATTTTGTTTAATATTTTCTAAAGCTTTTTATGTCATTGTTAACAAGATTAATATCTTGTAATTGTATTTTTATTAACAACTCCACCAATTCGCGTTAATGTTATTGGGCATTAATGAATAAATTTTGGAAATGTACTTATTTTGACTTCCTCCAGTTGATAAATTGTAATCCAAGTCCGTGTAACATTTCCCTTCAATGAACTTGCAGGTCATATGACCTACCGGTTCATTCGTCTTTTTGGGTGGGGGGATATGTAATAATAAAAAATTTTCGCCCTATTTCTTTAGTTAAATTATTCCAAATTCTTCAATTCTTTTTTCCCTCTCTTTTTAAAATATCTCTTAAATCTATTTTGTATTTTATTCCATAACTTAATCAAAATATTCTGTTATTTATCATTCTAAAAATCTTAATCTGTTAAAAGCTACACGTATTTATTAAAACCTTATTCTCTTAAATTGCAACACTGCCTCTAAACGCACCTGCCTAATTTCTTCTTTTGAGACATTTAATTTTTATTCTTTGGAACTTTTATAATACCATTTTTATTTCTATTTAATTCATTCGGCATCCCATGATTCCAAGCGGTTTTCGCGCCCAAAGGCCTTTTTACCTTTTTAATTTGCCGCTTCTGTTAAAGAGTTTTAATCATACGTCAGAGACACGTCTTCGTGGCCTCATTTTTTTCATCCATTAGCGAGAAAGCTCCGCCTTCTTTATCCCCCTAGCGCCCTCCGAACATGGATGCGAGTGGACCAGCTTGTTCGCGCGTTTTGTACCTTTGGGCCAAATTTTGAAGTATTTATACGGTTACACTGGCTTCGGAGACAGAATTTACACGAATTAGTGGTTGTCATCTAATTGCCGTCACTGGGGAGTCTACACTAATGCATCGGTAGTATGTTCTTCAAGCTCTACTAATTCTTCAATATCTTCAAATGTGTTCAGTTTTAATGAAGCGAAAGTTGGTGGAGTTGCTTTCATCTCTGTGATCACAATAAAGCCACTGCTCATCTATTAAGTTATTAAGTCTTCTTTTTAATGTTTTTGGGAAATTTCTTCTGGATTTCACCGCCTCTGCTCAATTTTTACGACTGCAAAATCACTACGATTTCCGATGTGATATACTTCGAGATTTGTCTTCATGGTGAGTGACTCGAAGTGATGCCCTGTCCGGGTGTCATGACTACATTTCAACGATCTCGACTGCGGCTACCTCGATATGATTATCAGGTAATTTTAGTGGTTTCGGACTGAGATGTTCCGATTGTCTGGTGGAAAGAACGTTCAATTCGACAGCAATAGCGATCGTCTATAATGTGCCAATTTTCGACAGGAATGTATCATATATATTTACATTAATTACAAGTGTATTGCGGCCCGCCGAATGTCGCAAATATATGTTTGCGGCCCGCGAGAAAAAAAGGTTGAGTGCGGCTGGCGTAGATGTTTGCCGTGCAGCAAACGGTGGACTCATTGAACATTTATAATGTCTTAAAAAAAACTTTGAAACTTCCTCTTTTCATTGGTATAAAGATTGTTCATTTTGGATTTGTACTTTAATAAATACAATTTTTTGAAAACGGGCCCATCATTTAGAATAACCCTGTAATGTTTCGATCAAGTGATCTCGGAGATCGCTCATAGTATCAATGCGACAATTTCTGTCACAGCAATTATGGGACTTAACTTATGTCAACAGATAACTTTTGTTTTTTCATTTTTCACAGTTTTACTTGTAATTTTTTGTTTAACTATGAATACTAGGGAAATTTTGTTTCGTTTGGAGCCTTGTACTATCGCTAGAGACTTCTGAATAGGTGAATTTTTATTATAATATAATAGTGCCAGTATATAAAGTTTAGTACAGAAACAGTATCTTGTGAGTGAATCGAACCTTTTATTAATCTTTCGATCAAGCGGTCTTAGAGACAGCTCACAGAAGCTATGAGACAATTGCTGTCGCAGCAGTTACAGATGAGAGGTTTCCTTTTCATTACGAACAAAGTAGAGGAAATATATAATAATAATAATAATAATAATAATAATAAAATCTTCCATACTATCGTTTTTGAAAGCACCTACACCTTTTTAAAATCGAATTTAGATTATAAAAACTTTTTATGTGATTGTAATTAAGGGGTTTATTATTTTTAAAATAATATAAATATTTCACCTTATGTTACAACATATCATGCTTTCGATTATGATACAATTGTATTTAAATTTAACAAGGATATTTAGGCACTTTTTGCGTGATTCTTTTTTATAATAAAACAACGTAACACTTTTAAGTTCTACAACCACATCAAATATTTACAAAATAGAAATTTATCATAGTACTATGTAGGCATACTTTCCTCTACAGAAAACATCCTAGACCGTTAAAATAAAATGAAAATTTAACAAAAATATTTGCCTTTGATTTCTTACACTACAAAAAAAAAAAGTGTTGATTTTACAGTATAATACTGGCACACTGGCAGCTGGGATACCAGTATTATACTGTAAAATGAACACTTTTTTTTTTTGCAGTGTAGGCTATTGTTTCTTTAAAAATAGCATTAAAAATTTACCACATTTTTAATATGTAACAAAATTTTAATGTCAGAGAATAACTATGCTTTCGATGTTCAAATCAACAAAAAACACGTAATGCGTAAAAAAAAAAATATATATATATCCCATCATTTATTTTGAAAAAAAAAAAATTACATTTTACTTATTGTGATACTAATTGCGTGCAATCAATAACATAATTTATGTACTTTTAAAAGTTTGAATATAACTTTTGCTGAACTTAAAGGCATTAAACTAAAACCAATTTGTCAGCCATAGAATATATTATCAGCAAAATTTTCTTTCTCTTACTTGCTCTTGACCTTAATTTTATTTATTCTTTTAAAAAACAAAAATGGTCACAGCATAGAGAAGATAAAACAAAATAGAGACATTTAAACGAAGTAAATGCGAAGTTAAAAGATAAGGATGGCGATGATTTGAAAGGGCAGCTTTATTTTTCCTGTTTCAACGAACACTCTTTGCTCTATCATTTCGAACCTTTTTATATCAGCGTTTATTCATCTTCTGAGGAAAAACTATTCTAAAATATTTAATTGCACTTATCGAGAATTGAAAGTAGCGAAATTTTCAATTCAAATACACCAATCTGTGTTCAAAGGCGAAACTAAATATTCGATCTTTTTTAAATTCCGATTTTTTTCTATTAAACAGTGGGAGAAAAAGTTCTATCTACTTATATTTGGAAAAGAATTTATATTTAAGTATAAAGAATTTATGAAAAACGTTAATTTTTTAGTTTCGTCTTTTATGAAAACAGAAGTTTTGCTTTTCTTTTTTTTTCTTTTTAGAGTAAAGATATAGTAGTTATATGATTCGGCGATTGTTAGGAGGAACTAACAAGGAGGGTCTTCTTAAAGTGCAAACTGAAAATATTTTAACAAAAATGGTATTGAAACGATTCATGTACGTTATAAAGGATAGGTCAAATTTAGCTGCGGAATTCCAGTAAAAAATATAAAATACTTAAGACGCGATTTTGAGAGAAACACTCTTTCTTTGCTAAATGCAAGCGATTTAAATACATTTAGAAATTGCTTGTTAAATGAGTGTTTAAATGCGCAGTACTTAATGAATTTAAACTTAAACGATGAAACAGCTTATTGTTTTTTCTATAAGCTTATATAATATTAAGCTTATACGATAAGCTTAAATAATTATAAGTTGCGTGTTGCTGCAGTTATTTAATTTTGCACGGTTTCATCGGCTGGATAAGTTTTAAGTGAATTTAATCCTAGAACTACCAGAAATTTTACTCAAACTTCATCAAAACATTTCACACCAGAACTTTTATTTAAAACTATTTAACTTATTTATTTATTTTCGTACATTCACGTGACATTCACATTATTGACATAGACTTGTATTATTCTCCTCTAATGTGTTGTGTGAGTCCATTAATTATAAGTAGTGGTGATGCATATTCGAAGTATATTGTGTGTGTGTCGTTTTGCTCATGATGTCTACGGCCGATAGTGACGCAAATATTCTCATGAATAAACTGACACGAATTATAGACGGAACTGATTCTGTGGACTTTCTCGCTGAATTTAACTATTACTCAACGCATCATGAGCCTGCCATTGTGGTTCTCCGAAAGTTATTATCTGCTATTGACGCTGAAATCAAGTGACTTTAACTTCTCCCAAACTACTCTACCAAAGATGATCTGAAAGCTCAAGTAAGATGTTTATGTAACTTTGCTGTATCACTTTTGGGGGACCATGCAATGTCCATTTAATTCTATCTACTGGTTTTCATATATTATTTAAAAGTGACGTTATGAAGAATCTTAATATTCTTAAAAGTATTAGCCCAAACCCCACTCCCGCTCCTATAGGAAAAAGACGCCATTCCGAAACTGATGCTGATCTTTAGTATCCCTCTTAGCAATAAATTCATTAACCTCTCCTCCGAAGTCAATCTTTCTGATCCCTCTGATGTGGAGCAAGATAAAGTTACTAGTCAAAACCCCTTTGCTTCTAATGCTACTATAAACGGCGTATCAGGTGAGAAAAAAGAAGAAATCCACCCATTCTATGTTGAATTCAACGACGTTGACTGGCGAATAATCGCCCACAAACATAAATCCCTAGATACGGAAAACCCCCCAACTCTCTATCTTAAAGGTGAACTTCTCAAAATTCAGTGTAAAACCGAAAACCAATTTCGTGATATTCAGAAATACCTAGATGATAAACATCTTAAATTCACTACTATCCACCCTAATGACCAACGTCCAAAAAAAGTCTGCGTTAGAGGTATCCCCCATAACACCGATCCCCAAATAATTATTGATGACCTTGCTTTACGTGGCTTTACTGCAGCTTGTGCAACCTTGCTAAAAAGTAAGAAAGGGGTAAAGGCATGCCACTGTACATGGTTAATGTCTTACCCCGTAAAGACTTTGATGACATCTGGAAAATACGCGAACTCTGTTATGTTAGTGTTAGTATTGAGCACTTCAGGAATTCTAACAATCCTAAACAGTGTTACCGTTGCCAACGGTTTGACCACGCTTCAGAGATTTGTAATTTTGATCCTAACTGTTGTAAATGTGGCTGGCCTCCACCTAACCATAAAATGTCCAACTCCTGGTAGAATAACCCTTACCTGCGCCAATTGCGGTGCTGCGCACCCAGACTCATACGGTTGTTGCCCCAAAATACTAAAAAAAAATTAATCTCCCTAACTCTAAAAAAATTATAACAAATCTCCTAATCCTAAATCAGCTACCTCCAAAACCATAAATTCAAAAAAGCGCTAACGACTTTTATGAAATTATGAAAGAATTCAATTACTTCGAAAAAGCTAAAAAAAACTTCTTTCAACCACTGATACTGTCAATAAATCTACTACTCCTGATACTAAAGCCACGCAGGAAGCCCCAGCTGCGGAACATTCCACTTCTACTAATAATGCTAACTCCCCTCTTTACTAACTTTGACGACTCATTTCAAAACATGTTCGATAACCTTAAAGGTATGAAAAAACTACTTCAAATATCCAAACTTCTCAAATGCATTAAACAAATTTCTTCTGAAACTCAAAAATGTAATAATTCCCTTGAAAATGAGCTCCGGCCCGTAAAGACCTCTGTTTACTACATTTTTACCAGTGTAGTCTTTATTGTGCTAATACTTTTTGTTTTTGTCTTTAATAGTTAATATATATATATATATATATATATATATTCTATGTATTTCCTTTACATATGACTATACTACTGTAATTTAAACTATATTTTAATGTATGGCAATTAAAATTGTCTTTATTTTTATGGGGTAGACTTACGCTCTTTCCTGCTTTATCCATGTCTTTTTTGCGAACGATTCTCTCTTTGAAACAGTTAATCATCTTTCGCATGATCTCTTAACTTATTTTTCTACGTAATTATTATATTTTAATGCTTTTCTACTCATTTTTCTACTTTTTGCCTCCTTCTTACACTCTTATTTTGCAAGTTAAATTTGACTGGCTGCTTTACGCATGTTAAATTTAATTGGCTGGCTTACTTATTTCGGATTGGCTGTTGAAGTTCTCAATCTAATCTTTTTCCTTTTTTTTTTTTCGTTTTCTAGTGTTATCATGCTACGTTTATACTTTTTTTTTTCTCATGGCTCCTCTATGATGTGATATAAAACTACTCATATACCGGGAGTGGAATTGTTTTACATATGTGTATCCCATTGAAACAATCAACTGTTTCTATTTCTGTTGTCTGTATTTAACTTATTTTATGAAACAAATCCTGGTTCGAATAGTCATTTTAAATGTACCTGTCGTGTCCATTGGACCCGTCTGATAGGCGGAGGGTTAAAAGTAACAGTCTGATAAGAACGCGTTATACTACAAGATCAGGTGCGTCTGAAATCAGGTGCTTCAGCGCGACATAAATTTCGATATTGAATAAGTGGTTGTTTCCACGGCAATACTACTGTTCTCTTGTTGTTTCCTATGCTAACAACATCGAAGCAAAATTAATAGTGCTCAAAGTTTGACTTTAATTTTGAGTTTGAAACAATTTTAATCAATTTAAATTTTGTTCTAAACAGTATATTGTATAAACAGTATACGGTCGTTAATATTTCATTATATATACATAGTACATTTACATGACAAAACGGCAGTTATAAAAGTGTATTTATTTAACTTAAACTTGCTAAAACTAGTTTAATATTTAGAAAGAAAAAGCTTTTCCTTAAAGAGTATTTATCATAAAAATGTAATTTTTAAAATTTCAATGATATCTTTCACCACCAATGATATCGTTATCAATGTCTAAAAACTCTTCATTTTTACAATTTTTTCTTTGTTATTTTCTTTATATATTTACAGTGATATACAGACATGGTTTTACATTTATTTTTTGCATACTTTACTGATTCAAATGAAGAGAAGGAGTCAATAAAATATCTCTGTTATATATAAAATAACTTTATATCATCTATTACTTAAAATAAAGTAATTGATAATAGCTTTTTGTTGCATAATGCATTCAACAGTAATATTGTCTTCCTGCACTTGCCCCCTGCTCGAAGAGGTACAAGCAGAATTTCTTATAAACAAAACAGGCGAAAAACATTTTTTCTCTTTTCTTTCTAGTAAACACAACAAGTATCATTTTAAACATACTTCGAACCTGGTTTCTCAAACAGTGGATAATATGCGTACATGGCAGATGAATGAGAATGTCAAATTTTGGCGTATTCCATATTTTGGAATGAAATCATTTTATAATCATTTAACAGTTTTACTAATAACTGTATTTTCATGAAAATATAAGCTAAAAAAAAAAGGCTATTTTGATGCAAAAAAAATTACCAAAAGAAAAAGTGATGCAAATTTTGGTTGGATTAAAAATGATAACGATATCAAAAGACAACCCCCCCCCCCCTCCCTCTAGAGAGATCTTGCGATGTCAAGTGCCAGAGCCCCCCCCCCTTTCCTCCCCCTAAAGTGGTAACGTTATATACACACAGCCCCTTACTTTTTTACGGACTCTGTATCGAGGTTCTTCAGAAAAAAAAAATATATAAACGCGTATATCCTCATGACAAGAATATTCTGTAATTTTTTCAAATTTTTCTGAGTGTGCGCTAAAGGAGACCTTCCTTGTAAGTCCTAGTTTTGAAATTTCCCAAGTCACGGACAAAAGACAGAGCCTTTCAGCACTCAACTTTTATATTCCTCCCTCCGAAACATGCATAAGGTAATGAAAGTGAAAATTTGATTACAGAATTCCATCTTTAGGTACATGAACCAAGTTAACACAGTTTTGGAGTATCACATTGATAAGCAGCCGGATAAAAGTTACTTATAAACAAACTTCTTTAACCCCTTGGAGGGCAAGCACGCGGTCTAAAAATGCTAAATTTTGCGATGTTTTGACACCAGTAATTTTAAATAATGAATTTTTACCTTCTCAATCAGCAAACAGCAATAATAAATATTTTTATTTAATAATACTGGTGGCAAAGTTATATATTAAAAAGTGGTATATATATTATATACCGGTGCCCTTCAAGGGGTTAAAATCTTAAAAATATTCTCAGTCCAGGTACCCGGACTGAGTTCTTTTCTTTACTATTATCTACTTTACTATTATTTACTTCCCTATTCTTTTGTGATGAACATTTTAAAGAAGTTTGTTTATAAGTAATTTTTTTCCGGCTGCTTATCAATGTAATACTCCAAAACTGTGTTAACTTGGTTCATGTACCTAAAGATGGAATTCTGTAATCAATTTTTCACTTATTTTCTGATATGTCAAGATTATGAAAATTATATACACAGGTGTGTTTGCGATGACAATACAACATTTTAATATTTTTAGAGCTTAATTATAAATTTATAAATTAATTTTATTATGATAATAGTTACTTGAAATCAGTAATATAATTTAGTCATAGGTGGAAAAAAGCTTTCTCATTCTCCATTTTTTTCCCTTTTTTAAATGAAAATGATCACAGCATTGAAAAGAAGAAATGGGGTAGAGGCATTAAAACGCAATAAATGCGAGGTTAAAAGATAAGAATGGCGATGATTGGAAAGGGCAGCCTTCTCTTTCCTGTTTCAACGAAGACTCTTTGCCCTATCATTTCGAAACGCTTTACATCGTCATTTATTCTTCTATTCCAAAAAACTATTCTAAAAACATTTAATTGCTCTTATCGAGTATTGAAAGCAGCGAAAAATTTTTCAATTCAAAAGCACCAATCTGTGTTCAAAAGCGAAGCTAAATGTTCGGCGGTTCCGACTTTTTCTATTAAAGAGGGGAAAAGTTCCATTTACTTATTTTTGAAAAGAGTTTGTGTTTAAATATTATGAAATTTATGGAGAAAAAAAACTTTGTTTCACCTTTTATCATTACTGCAGATTTTTTTTTCTTTTGAGAAAAGAAACTTAAAAAAAAAAAAAAAGTTATTATTCTTGTTTTCTATCTTTCCAGTAATATTATATTTCGTATGTGTTTAATCTGGTCCACCTATTTCCTGTAATGTAAATGACATTAAGCATATGTTATTTTAATTAATTGTAAGAAAATTTAGATTAAATTACACTTATTGAAAATTACTGACTGATTCTATCTTTAAGTTTTAATAAACAAAACACACAAATTGATTATATTTTCTCAATGGTGGATCCATCAGTGGTACAGGGTCTCCAATGTAAGGCAATTTTAAGGCTTTTTAACCTCTTAATGCCTTCAAGGTCGGTGGTTCATTGTTGGAACATTTCATTTTAATCTCTTAATGCTACATTAACAACAGAATTTTGGAATGAAATTTTTCCTTTTATAAGTACTGGATGGAAAGCTTTTATTTATTTTCAAATAAATTTGTTTTTAAATTCTGATTTCAATCAATCATTTCACATTTTACGAATAGAAGTACTTTGCCTCTGAAAGGGTTAAGTGCTTAAAATTCAGCTTTTTTATTCTTTATTGCATAACAATTCTAAAATACTAATATTACCTGAAAAATTGTATAAATAATACATAATATAAGAAAAACAAATGTTTTATCTAATATATTGTTTTACAACTTTTGGTTATATTAGAATGATTGTGAATTAGCAACTGTGAAAAAACCGACTTCTAGAAATTAGCTCTTAAGAGGGTAACAATTCAGCCAGCTATTCATGTCTTTTTCAAAAATGTTTCTTTTAATAAGTTTGAAAATACTCTTTATCGAACTGGTGTAGAAATATATATTTAAAAAAAAAACAGTTTAATATACAATAAACTTTTTTCAAATACCTCTTGCATTTATTCTGGACGTAAGAAATCCATTGTCCCCAGAACAGATATAGATGACAGTAATAAGTCTTTTCAATACTTTTCACCATTGAATAAAGAAAAAAATCGCTAAATTTAAGAAATATATATGTATATATATTAACTCTAGAACATGCTCAACATTAACACACAATCTCAAATAACTATTGGTAAACAAGTTGGAAAGGCTTATTATATTGGAATGTTTAGTCTAATGAGCCATTAGATTGAATGTAAAAATAAGGTTGTTTAAATGATTACGCATATCGGGCTTCTTCGAACGGTCGTTATGATGGGTAATATATATATATATATATATATATATATATATATATATATATATATATATATATATATATATATAGTCGCTATATTGAACAGTCGTTACATCTAGCGTCGACAATATATTTACTGTGGAATTTTCTTTTGTTCAGGGAAATTGTAAATCCATCCTTACATGGAAATTCAAAGTTTGTAATATCGCTCCTCCCTTGGAGACTCTGTTGATCCGCCCTTGGATTTTCTGAATTTTGAAAAGCTTTTTTTTTTTCCTTTTAGGGATGCCATTTTGAAAAGTTTATAAGACAATATAAAAAATGTAACACCTTGTAATAGTATATTACTTTTAAATGCTAAAGGTGTAAAATTAACAACTATAATATAAATTAAAATAACTTTTATTAGTTGTTTTACATGTTTCGACTCTTCTGAGTCATTTTCAAAAACAAAGTGAGAATATTCTAAAGCTGCACGGGCTTTGAAGTTATTATTTACACGTACTTTTTAAAAAAAATTACGCACGTTATCTATTATTTTTTACTTGATTGTTTATTTTCATATCTTTGAGCATGGAGTAATTCTAGCCACAGTTTCGGTAAATTAAAAGATGCCGCATCGTTACATATTGTATTTTTGCGCGTGAGTATCTCTATGGTTTCTCTTATTATGGATGGATAGTGTAGACTGGAGGGAAATATTATTTTACTTTCATTGAAATTTATTTGGATGGTTTCTTCTTCATATAATCTTGCTAGGGCTGTAGTTTTTCTATTGTATTTAATATCAGCTATATGCTCTTTTTTTCTGCAATTAAATTTCCTGCTGGTCATGCCTATGTAGTAATTCTTGGATCCGTCTTCTTTAATAAAAGGTATTTCATATACTCCTGAATAATTCTCAAAATTAATTGGGTCAATTTTACTGCAAATGATATTCTTTAATTTCTTAGGTGGTTTGGCTATTAAGCAGATATTGAAACGTTTAAGGCTGTGTTTTAATTTTTCGAAAAAGCTTGGATAATATTGCAGAGTATAAAGTTTGTATTTTTGTGAATCAAATTTCTTTTCTGAATACTTATTATTGGTGATATCTATGATTAATTTATTAATATGGTGTACTGTAAAACCATTATTATAGGCAATTTTACGAATATTATCTAATTCATTATTCAATTTATTTTCAGTACATATTATAAAGGCTCGTTTTATGAGAAATCTGTAGGCTGAAATTTTGTATGTAAAGGGAGAACATGCGTTATTTGGTATGGTAGATTGGTTAGCCATGTTTTTCCGGAAAACAGTTCTGTCGATAGATTTATTTGTTCTTGTTAACATAACATCAAGGAATGGAAGACTTTTATTATGTTCAATTTCAATAGTGAATTTAATGTTATTGTCGATTGAGTTTAGTTGATTTATAAATATTTTAAGTTCATCAAGACTATGCTGCCAAATTATAAAAATATCATCAACATATCTGAGCCAAGTGTGAGGTGTTAAGTGAAATGTGCCAAAAAGTTTATTTTCCAATGGGCGAAGAGTATATTCAGCTAATAAGCCTGAAATAGGTGACCCCATTGGAGCTCCGTGATTCTGCTTATAATATTTACTATTGAATGTGAAATAGTTATTATGGATGATTAGATTAAGTCCTCTTTTTATTGTTATTTTCATATCATCACTAAATTCTTCTATCTGTTCAATATCATCACCAATCTTATTACATACTACATGTGTGTCAATTGATGGATACAATGATATAATATCAAGACTAGCCATTATATAATTATCTGGTAGCTGTATATGTTTGATTTTTTGAATGAAATCTTCCGTTGATTTAATAGTTAATGTAGAATCTGGTAAAATATCTCTTAAGAAGGGAACATAAGCTTTTTCTAAGAAGTAAGTCGGTCCTGAGCACTTTGAAACTATAGGACGTAATGGCATGTTGTTTTTATGATCTTTTAGTCTTCCAATAATCCTAGGGATAACAGCTAATTTATGTACTTTTATTATTTTCTTCATAAATATGATCCAAGTTCCATTTTTAATGATGTCATTGACCTTATAGTTGATTAAATTAGTTGGATCTTTTTTAACTTCTTCACAATTCATATCTTTAATGCATTTTTCCATTTTATTTATATAATCATCTCTATTAAGGATAGCTAATTTGTTGGATTTGTCAGTCTGTAGTATAATTATACTGGGGTCTTGCTTTAAACTTTTTATAATTTTAAGTTCTTCATAAACAGGTTTGATAGGTTTGTTAAAAAGTTTTCTCACTTCATTAAACATTAAGTTCCTCATTTCTTCTCTATGCTCGTCTGCTGTCGTTTGAATTATACTTTCTATTTCTGGAATAACATTCTTTAAATCTGGTAAAACTGGAAACATATATTTAGGTTCTAGTTCTAAAACATCAGATTCTTCTTTGCTTTGCTCACGATTTGATAAATTCAGAAAATCTACGGGTTGGGAAATAGGTTTTAAACTTCTTTCTGGGTTGTTGTTTAATAGTTTATTTAGCTTGCGTTGTTGTACCATCTCTTTCTCGTTATTTTGAATGTCTCTGTAAAAATCTAATTTGTTTCGTAAATTATCATATATTAACGGTGGAATGGAGTAAACAACTTTCCAATGCAGATCTAAAGTCCTTTTTTCTAATACATTCACAAGTGCAAATTTCTTACGTATACATAAATTTAAAGATTTTTGTTCAAACTTACGATTAGTATAGGAAAAATTCTGCCGTACAAACTTGTTACGATTCTTCAGAAAGTTGGGAATAATATTCAATTTCTTGCATGATAATAGAAATTGCAAATTCAGCTGCTCCCGATCCAAACGAAGGCGTTCATATTTAAAACTTGAGAATATTCTCGGTTGTAACATTTTATCCAGCATCGATATTTATATAACAATATAAAAAAATTTAACACCTTGTAATAGTATATTACTTTTAAATGCTAAAGGTGTAAAATTAACAACTATAATATAAATTAAAATAACTTTTATTAGTTGTTTTACATGTTTCGACTCTTCTGAGTCATTTTCAAAAACAAAATGAGAATATTCTAAAGCTGCACGGGCTTTGAAGTTATTATTTACACGTACTTTTTAAAAAAATTACGCACGTTATCTATTATTTTTTTTTTACTTGATTGTTTATTTTCATATCTTTGAGCATGGAGTAATTCTAGCCACAGTTTCGGTAAATTACAAGATGCCGCATCGTTACATATTGTATTTTCGCGCGAGTATCTCTATGGTTTCTCTTATTATGGATGGATAGTGTAGACTGGAGGGAAATATTATTTTACTTTCATTGAAATTTATTTGGATGGTTTCTTCTTGATATAATCTTGCTAGGGCTGTAGTTTTTCTATTGTATTTAATATCAGCTATATGCTCTTTTTTTCTGCAATTAAATTTCCTGCTGGTCATGCCTATGTAGTAATTCTTGGATCCGTCTTCTTTAATAAAAGGTATTTCATATACTCCTGAATAATTCTCAAAATTAATTGGGTCAATTTTACTGCAAATGATATTCTTTAATTTCTTAGGTGGTTTGGCTATTAAGCAGATATTGAAACGTTTAAGGCTGTGTTTTAATTTTTCGAAAAAGCTTGGATAATATTGCAGAGTATAAAGTTTGTATTTTTGTGAATCAAATTTCTTTTCTGAATACTTATTATTGGTGATATCTATGATTAATTTATTAATATGGTGTACTGTAAAACCATTATTATAGGCAATTTTACGAATATTATCTAATTCATTATTCAATTTATTTTCAGTACATATTATAAAGGCTCGTTTTATGAGAAATCTGTAGGCTGAAATTGTGTATGTAAAGGGAGAACATGCGTTATTTGGTATGGTAGATTGGTTAGCCATGTTTTTCCGGAAAACAGTTCTGTCGATAGATTTATTTGTTCTTGTTAACATAACATCAAGGAATGGAAGACTTTTATTATGTTCAATTTCAATAGTGAATTTAATGTTATTGTCGATTGAGTTTAGTTGATTTATAAATATTTTAAGTTCATCAAGACTATGCTGCCAAATTATAAAAATATCATCAACATATCTGAGCCAAGTGTGAGGTGTTAAGTGAAATGTGCCAAAAACTTTATTTTCCAATGGGCGAAGAGTATATTCAGCTAATAAGCCTGAAATAGGTGACCCCATTGGAGCTCCGTGATTCTGCTTATAATATTTACTATTGAATGTGAAATAGTTATTATGGATGATTAGATTAAGTCCTCTTTTTATTGTTATTTTCATATCATCACTATAAGTGATCTAATACAGTGACATAAGTATCTGTTTTCGTCCTTAATAGAGATGATTATATAAATAAAATGGAAAAATGCATTAAAGATATGAATTGTGAAGAAGTTAAAAAAGATCCAACTAATTTAATCAACTATAAGGTCAATGACATCATTAAAAATGGAGCTTGGATCATATTTATGAAGAAAATAATAAAAGTACATAAATTAGCTGTTATCCCTAGGATTATTGGAAGACTAAAAGATCATAAAAACAACATGCCATTACGTCCTATAGTTTCAAAGTGCTCAGGACCGACTTACTTCTTAGAAAAAGCTTATGTTCCCTTCTTAAGAGATATTTTACCAGATTCTACATTAACTATTAAATCAACGGAAGATTTCATTCAAAAAATCAAACATATACAGCTACCAGATAATTATATAATGGCTAGTCTTGATATTATATCATTGTATCCATCAATTGACACACATGTAGTATGTAATAAGATTGGTGATGATATTGAACAGATAGAAGAATTTAGTGATGATATGAAAATAACAATAAAAAGAGGACTTAATCTAATCATCCATAATAACTATTTCACATTCAATAGTAAATATTATAAGCAGAATCACGGAGCTCCAATGGGGTCACCTATTTCAGGCTTATTAGCTGAATATACTCTTCGCCCATTGGAAAATAAACTTTTTGGCACATTTCACTTAACACCTCACACTTGGCTCAGATATGTTGATGATATTTTTATAATTTGGCAGCATAGTCTTGATGAACTTAAAATATTTATAAATCAACTAAACTCAATCGACAATAACATTAAATTCACTATTGAAATTGAACATAATAAAAGTCTTCCATTCCTTGATGTTATGTTAACAAGAACAAATAAATCTATCGACAGAACTGTTTTCCGGAAAAACATGGCTAACCAATCTACCATACCAAATAACGCATGTTCTCCCTTTACATACAAAATTTCAGCCTACAGATTTCTCATAAAACGAGCCTTTATAATATGTACTGAAAATAAATTGAATAATGAATTAGATAATATTCGTAAAATTGCCTATAATAATGGTTTTACAGTACACCATATTAATAAATTAATCATAGATATCACCAATAATAAGTATTCAGAAAAGAAATTTGATTCACAAAAATACAAACTTTATACTCTGCAATATTATCCAAGCTTTTTCGAAAAATTAAAACACAGCCTTAAACGTTTCAATATCTGCTTAATAGCCAAAGCACCTAAGAAATTAAAGAATATCATTTGCAGTAAAATTGACCCAATTAATTTTGAGAATTATTCAGGAGTATATGAAATACCTTTTATTAAAGAAGACGGATCCAAGAATTACTACATAGGCATGACCAGCAGGAAATTTAATTGCAGAAAAAAAGAGCATATAGCTGATATTAAATACAATAGAAAAACTACAGCCCTAGCAAGATTATATCAAGAAGAAACCATCCAAATAAATTTCAATGAAAGTAAAATAATATTTCCCTCCAGTCTACACTATCCATCCATAATAAGAGAAACCATAGAGATACTCACGCGCAAAAATACAATATGTAACGATGCGGCATATTTTAATTTACCGAAACTGTGGCTAGAATTACTCCATGCTCAAAGATATGAAAATAAACAATCAAGTAAAAAATAATAGATAACGTGCGTATTTTTTTTTTAAAAGTACGTGTAAATAATAACTTCAAAGCCCGTGCAGCTTTAGAATATTCTCATTTTGTTTTTGAAAATGACTCAGAAGAGTCGAAACATGTAAAACAACTAATAAAAGTTATTTTAATTTATATTATAGTTGTTAATTTTACACCTTTAGCATTTAAAAGTAATAAGTTTATAAGACTTTTTCTTACATGTTTTCGTAGTTTTTATGTTTTCTGATTTTTATTATTTTTAAGTTTATTATTTTTCTTCTTTCCTGCTTAGTTTTTTTTTCTTTTTAAGAATAAAATATTTAATATTTCTAATTAGTGTACAAACCTCATGTTAACCTGACCTTAATTATCTTTAAAGAGTTAATAATTCTTTTATACAACTTTGTTTGAAATATCAGTTAGAAACAGACATAATATTATAATGTTTCCTTGTTATAGAAAGATATTAATCCATATTCTAGTTTAACCTCTCTCTCACTCTTTTTTCAGACTTTCTTCTTTTAAGCTATTGCTGATATGCTGAATGTTTTTTGCTGTTAGGCTGAATGTTTTTTGCTGATATACTTGATGTGTGTACTCTTTGTAAATATGTTCCTATCATCAGATTGAATTAATCGCCATAACCTCTGTTTTCAATCATCTAGTATAGTTTAAGTGACTAGAGTAATATGTTAACATGAGCATTTAAGTATACAGGGTGTTTCTTCTTATCGTTGAACAATGTGTAATTTCTTAACCATTAGTTTTAGAAGTATAGTTCCAATTTAGAAAATGGTTCAAATGCTCTTAATCATGTGAAAATTCATTTAAGGTGAAGTGGGGTAAGTGTAACTACATTTTGGCATAGCTCGACTTTAAATATTTTCCATACCTTTACTATTAGATATAATCAAAGAATTTTTTTTCTTTGATTATTATCCTTGTTTAATGACCTATTAGGTATACTAGTTAAAATCTGAATTTTAAAAATGGTTTTTGAACTATGATTTGTTTTTCTAACTGCAGTCAAGTGATTACAATTTCCCTAGCATTCGAGGCAAGTAGAACCAATATCTCTATCTTGGTACAATCCTGGGGGTGTAATATGCTCCTATAGTTCCATTGATTTCGTATATTTTAAACTTGTTTAGATATTTTAATTGAGTACAAAGTTATGAACTTTTGCGAACACAGATACGTAGCAACAGAATAATGCGGGAAACTAAAAGGACTAGTTTATTGAAAGAAAAAAAAAAGTCGTTACATACAGCAATGTAATTTTTTCCCTTAAAACATTTTTTCTTCTGTTCAAAGTACAGTTTTTAAGCAAACAAACAACAAAAAATCCTTAAAATTATAATAAGCCTTATATTATAAGAACTCTTACACTTTATCATTAAAGGGAACGTTGCTTAAGAAAATAAAATCCCTTTTTAATTATTGTTTTTTGTAACTTCGATTAAAAGAAATAGTATGTTCTATATACGAATATTGGCTCAGTTTGCTGTTTATTAAAAAATATTAACAAACATCCTTTTGTGATACATTTTGTATGTTTTTACTGTAATTTATATGAAGATAAAGAAATGGGGAACAATATTTCTCCTCTCCTGCCTAACGAAGGATCTGCTAATTTTTTTACAATATCTGAAGCATCCACTTACTAACTTATATTGATATTACCCTCAGTTTATGTGCATAAAAAGTGCAATTAGAAGTATTAGGGCATAGGGCAAGTGTAACTAGTATGATTACACATCCCGAAGTTTCGGTGGTTACACTTGCCCTTTATGCAATATTGAAAGGGAAATCTAAAATTTAAAATGTATTTTCAAAGGTTCCATTCAGATCACATTCATTATTTATCTGGGATTTCCTTTCCAAAGACTCTGTGGTCAGTTGTAACCTCTTTTTTAGTGCTCCCTATTATACGTTTATACGTGTATACGTATAATACGTATTATACGGGGTGCAGATTTTTTATACGTATCATACGGCACAGTCGGTTATACGTATTATACGAAACACTATATACGGTCCAACGTATATACGGATCTTAACCCAGCGGTTAAACGTATAAACGATTAAACGGTGTTCATGCGAAAAAAGATACTTTTCTCCTGCTAGTCTGAGCAAGGTTACTATATCATATGGTTGCCCCAATTCATCCTGCAACCAATAGGGAGCGATTTTCTGTTTGACGCACTTAGCCAGCTCAATTTAGTTTTCCAATTGATTTGGTTTAGAAAAGCCCTATTTTTAATTGAAAAGTATCAATACAAATTTTCGTGTGAAGAAGTATAATTTTTTTTTTAAATATTTTTTATACATAGAACAAACATCACATCTAAAATTTAAACTATTATGTCTTTTCAGTTCTACGATATTTAATTTTTAAATTTGCTATTTTTATTATTACATTTTATTTGTTCCTCAGTATGAAAAGTTCATTTTCATTTTAAAAACAGGCAAATAGTAATTTTTATAAATAAAATCTTAAAGACCTACAAGAGCAGAAAATTTAATGTTTGTATGATTGCAGTTAATATCATGTTAATAATTTTATTATAGTATATTTATAATATTTGATTAGTATTCTATTTGAAATACATAATAATTGTAATATTATTATAATTGTGACATGTATTTCATATAAACCTATAAAAAAGTTTTTAAAAAAATCACTTAGATTTCAACCTCATACCACATATACGCAAGATTGAGTTTTGTGTAATTAGATTTAATTTACAAATAATGTAAAAACCTTAATAGGTAAATGGTTGAATATTTAATATTTTTAAATCGAAATATACATAAGATATAATTACACGATTAAATGGAAATAAAATTTGAAATTCAGAGTAATGTACTTTATAAACAAATTCCGAAATATTTATATAAAATATTATTTTAATGCTACATAAATGCACATACATAATTTAAAAAAAATAAGGATAAATTATTGCGTGAAAGAGAGTTTTACGTTTATGCAAAAATTTTATTTCCTAATACTATTTAAAATTTAAAATTACATTTCTTTTCAACTTTCTAAACTTAATTTAAAATTTACTGTTTCTTCAGATTCTATTCAGATAATTGATGTGATTAAATATCAAATAAATTTATATATATCTTTTATAAAATCTAAAGTAAGACATCAGTGTCCTAAACGAGATTTAAAATACAAATAAAAATAGAAACTTTAATTTTTAAATTGCCGCATTTTTAAAACCGAAAGATTTATGTGATATAGAAAAATTAAATTTGAAATTCAAAATAATATACTTTATAAAATATCTTCCAAAAGGATTATATTAATTTATATTTTAATGATGTATAATGATAAAATTATATAAAAAAATATTTTAATAACTAATATATTAAGATACCTTCAAGTATACCTTCAGAATATGCTTTCATTTCTAGCATTTTATTTCATTACTGGGTGAATTTTGAAGATGTATTTTAGATGCGCGTTCCATTATTTGCAATTTTTCGTACTGTTTTATCATGCAATAATAAAATACATGAGTTGATTGATCATACACATACTGATCATACACAGTTGATTGACTCCACAATTTTTATTTTTTGGCAGCGTATCTCTTTTTAAAACTTTCTAACATAGTTTAAAAGTTTTCTGTCTGTATGCCGTCTGTCTGTGCTGTAACTGCCGTAAATATACTCGGATTGTTATGCAATTGATATATCTTATTGGGGTTTATTATGCCATGTTCGGTCTTGAAAATGAAGTGTGTAGCACTTACAGATTATTTAACAGGGATACTCAAAGAATTCCGTTACTTTACGGTCTATGGGGAAAATTGTTTGCGGCTTATTGTAATGATGTTAAACTATTTCAAACATATTAAAATTGACAAATATAACTTATGTGCACTACAAGAGGTTTACTATAGAATATTGTATGCATAGCACTTATAGCTCCTTTATTGGAGCACTGAAAAGAATCCGCTACATTACGGTCTATGGGGAAAAATCGTTTGCGGCGTATTTTAATGATGTTTCAATATTTTATACATATTCAAATTGATACGTATCACTGAGGTGCACTAAAAGGCGCTTACTGTCATATAATGTATCGTTCATTTACAGAAACACTCAAAATTATTCAGTTAAAGTACTGTCAGTTAATAATAATTCCTTAAAGTATGAATTTAGTTGCGATACAAGTTTTTAAATATAACGAATTTTTTGCCTATTACTTGTTATGTATAAATTCTATGGATCACCCACAAGGCAGCACAAAATACTTGAATACATTTGCGTTTATTAACGGAAATTGCTGAAGGTGAATTTTCAACTGTGATATGCCTTCCTTAACTGAACTAAATTTTAGCAATTTATGCCGCTTTATGTATAGTATTAGCAATATTATTAGTAATTTGTATACATAGTTTATATACAAATCTATAGATCACATACAGGCCTGCACAAAGAATTCGATATTTTTTCGAATATTGTTAGTAACTCCTGAAATGGGATTTTTAAATGTGTTATGCCTTTGTACAAATTTTTCACTTGGATATCAGATATTAGACCTAATTAAACAGTAAAGATTTATTTTTGAAAAGTTTGAAAGTGTTACATAATCTATGCTTGATGCATGATTTTTCTAAAGCTATTATCTGTTCCTTTGGATGCAATGATCCATCATTTTTTTTATATCAGATTTCTTCGAAAATGTATGATATAGAACATTTTGCGATTTATCCAAACGATTAGTACATGTTGCAATAGCACAAGTACTATGCATTTTCAGCAAAATCAATGCAAAGAATGAATTATTTTAAAGAGCTAAGACCAAAAGCACTAACAAAAGCTGGAAAATTGTTGCCACGTATTTAGGAAATGTGACCGGAAATCTCTCTTTCCAAGAAGGAATTAAAGCTTCGTGTGAGGAAAAACTGCCCTGGCTGTCAAAGGAAATGAAAATAATTGTTAACATTGCATCCCTGTCCGTTTCAAAGATCGACCAAAGATAACAAGGAATATAAACTCCCATATTAGCAAAAAAAGATACACGATTATTTCATTTGAAGGGAAAAAAAAATCTCCTCTAAACCGCTTTATTCCTAGAAAAAAAATTACTTTGTGCCTAATGAAAAATGTTTTACTTTGAAGAAATATGTTCTCCTATGACCAAAGAAACGATTTTTTAGCATAAATACTATTTTAAAATCAGAAAAAAGGTTCTTTCGCTTTGGAAGAATCGTCCTTAGCATCGCCAGTGACGTCAGAAAAACCGAAACCCTCATGCCAGACGTAAAGGGAAATGGCACCTACCGGGTCTGTGGATCAGAGAAATTGCGAAACACCCGCTGAGGCCCACATTCTCGTAGTTTACGGGGACCATCATGATTACTTGTTCAAAGATCCACGAAAGCCCCTAATTTACCTGCCTTGCGTTAAAGGTATTCCAAAAAACAATTAAAAATCGAAACTTTTTCCCCTCAGTTAAGACTTATAGATTTTTTTTTCTTTCTTAAATCTAAGCTATTACTTATGAAATGTTTTACTGTGGGTAGTTCCGAAGCTAACTTTCGCATGTCTGTAACTTCATGTTACAGACATGCGAAAGTTAGACAGCATGTACACAACTTCTTTAGATTTATGGTGTATTTTTTTTTTAATGTGGCCACAGAACACGGGCATGCATTGACATTTTATCTTAATGTGACACTGACCAATCCATTTCCTGGGAAGTTTCGCAATCATACTTTTATTGTATTTAAGAATATTTGTTTTTCTCTATTTAACACGTTCGCAACCAAGGACGTATACGTGACGTCGTCACTTGGTCACTGATTTGACATTCCACTTTTAATCCAAAACTACGAAATAATACCGGAAATTTCGGAAGAAGTTTTTTATTTTATCTAATCACGGAATGGCAGTCATTAAATAAAACAAATATTGCTATTAGGATTTTCAGGTATGAATTCGTAATTTCTGAATAAAATAAAATTCCGTTAATTTTAACCCGATAGTCAACGTGTTAAAATATTTTTTAAATACCCCCTTCATTAAAAAAGAAATGAGAAGGCAAGTCATTTTATGCATGTGTGATTGCGTTCTAAAATCTGCATTGACGAATATTTGTCTGGCTATTAGAAATCAAAATTTATAAGTACTTCACACAAATAAAATCTTAAACGTAATGTCCATACACCTTGTATAGAAAATACCATGAGTGTCTTGATTAAAAAAATGAACTTGCATTATACATATTAACACAGAGTGGAAAACATTAGCCCCGTCGAAAGAATAACATTTGAACCCGGACACAATCTTAAGTACACGCACTCACAAATAAAGAATTTTCAAAAAATTAGAAAAGAAAAAAAAAAACTTACTTAACAAGAAGTGACAATAAATCTGAAACGTGTCTATTCTTATTATTTTCTCAAAAGCGTTTTCTACCGTTATATGCTTATAATAATCGTTTATAGGGAAAAATAAGAAGACCCTATGTATGAAACATATTATGCAAATTATTTCGCTAATACCACCGATTTCCAGCTTGTTTCCCGTTTTGTGACGTAATACTGATGAGGTCCTTTGGTATTAAAAGTAAATACGTATTAAAAATATACGTATAATTGAATTTTTCGTATACTTAAATTATACGTTTAACCGATATACGCTAATACGTATATGGATACGTTTAAACGTATATTTTAAGATATACGTATTTGTTAAATACGTATTATACGTATATACGTATATCGGATACACGTATAACTGTTATACGTATCGCATCGGGAGCACTACTCTTTTTATTTCTCTTCAAAGATTTCAAAGCAAAGCACACAAAATCAACAAAAGAAATTGTCCCCAGTGTAGCTGAAAAACATACCAGGTGTCTCTCCTGTCTTGCAGCGTGACAAAAGAGTCACCAAATAAAATAACCCGCAAAAAAAAAACGCTTTCCATCACGTAGACTCGAGACGAACTTAAATTTAGCTGAGAATATAAAAATCAATGGTGAGACAAACAGAGCTTGAGAGCTAAAGAAAGCTAAAACTAGTCGTTGGGGGCCACCGTAATACTTACCCATCATGGATATGCATAATGTAAAATATTAAAATAAAAATGTGTAAACTACTTATAAAATGCATTGCAATTCAAATAAAATCGTGGCTTGATGACGTCACAAACTTTAAAGGCTCGATTACTGAATTGCTTGAAAGAGGTTTTTCCTTATAACTCCAAAAATAATAATCCTATTAACTAGCGGTTTATTGCATCTGATTAAGCGTCAAATTTCCAATTAAAATATCTCTTTGAAGTGAAATTTGGATGAAATACAGGGTCATGAAAAATCGAAGAGTGTGGAAAATAGGATTCCAAATATTTCGACAACTAATTATCCGATCGACTTCATGCTTTATGTAAAATTTATGTTTTTTTATTGTCTTTTATATTCATTTCTTAAAATAAACAATTTCGAAAATTTTTATATACCTTTTATCAGAACGAATATTTCGAGGGTCCGAATAAAATAGTTCCGGTTAATCGAGGTTAATGAAATGAAATAGGCTTCTTCCCATTATTACATACTAAGTACATACCAAATTGCAAGTCTCTATCTCAATTTTTTCGGGAGATAGAGCGTTTACAGACACACACACACACAGACACACAGACACACAGACGGACGGCAAAATTTTTTTTCTAAAAATATTTTTTTCGGAATCTCCAGTGTCTGAAACGTGTAAATCCGTCAAAAAAAAATTTCGATTTTCAAAACGATTACAAGACTTAACCTATACTACGTATGATGGGTAAGTAAAATGAGGGAAAAAAAACACTTCCATTGAACTGTATTTAAAACAATTTAATGCTTTATTTGCCCGTTGTCACTCAAATATTGTGAAAAAAGAGACAATATAAACAAGTCAACTGATCGGTTGGTTAAAATAATATTTTATTATTTAGTAATAAGACAGGGGTTACACTAGCCCCGTGAGTACACTTATCCCACTTCATCTTAAGTCAAAATAGTTATATTTTAAAAAGTTACGAAATTTCAATTTTTATACAGTCTTTGGATCCCGTAAGTTACACTTAGAAAAATTTTCCGAATTCTCGAACAAATAAAACAGTACAAATTTCATTCTTCTACGATTAAAACTTACTGAGGTACGATACTTTGAATTTTATGAATTTTCAGCATTTTCTGGCACTAAGAAAGAAAAAACGCATTTTAGTGCAACAAAACTCTGCAAATTCATAAAATTCAAAATATCGTAAGTCGGTAAGTTTGAACCTACAAAAATGGAGTTTTTGCTGTTTTACTTGTTGGAGCATGGAGAAAGCTTTTCTTACTTAGTATAGGCTTTACAGACCGTACAAAAGTTTAAATTTCATTTTCAAAATTCAGTTCCAGTGTTTGTGACGTTCGTAAAATTCATACCGCATTATTTTTGTAGATTTTCTTTGGTTGGCAACATCAGGGGTGTTTTAATAATTTATTCAAATATGTTTTACACATCTGAAGAAATTTCTCAGCTAGAAGTGTTTCTCAACTTATATTAAATCGTACATTTCTGGTTAGTTCATGAGTATGCATCTAATATTTATTTTATTTGAAATGAAATTATATGCGAGGGTAACACTGAAATTTTTGAGACACGAGCAACAATTTGCGCCGTATATATACATTGATCAGATATTTAAATTTGAACTCTTTATGTCCGCAGACGATAATTTCTGGCAACAATGGCAATTTACCTGTCCTAGAATAAATTTTGAAAGAAGAGAATATGGAGTTGTCGCGCGAGCGTTATCGATCCATGACTTTTTTATGATTTTAAAGTGGAGCTATAAAGCAAGAAGAATACCTTTAACGTCTACAATTAGCATATGGAAATCAAGCTCCATCCCGTGCCTCTGTATTCAGATGGTTAAGATAATTTAGAAAAGGTCAAAACTCTCCCCTGGATTAAGAACACACAAAAAGGTCTTTGTCAGCGGTAGTCCAAGAAAATGTGTCGACCATACAAAAAATATTAATCGATGATAACTGCTGTACCTACTAAATCATACAGAAGGAACTTAACTTTGGATCCGCAGCTATACATCAAATTATTCATGAAGAATTTAATATGAAAAAATTAGTTTGTAGTTGCCCCCCGCCCCATCCCATAAATTAGCAGAACGTCAAAAAGCGGAGCGTGTCAGAATCAGTAAAATATTCACTTAAAATTACTAAATGATGTTAAGTGCCGCATTATTTTTAAAATCATAACTGGTGATGAGACCTATACATACACTGTAAAAAATCTTCAGCTTTAGCTGCATAGTCACTCCACTGCTTTTATAGAATATCTCTATTTTGACCAATGAAAATGCTCTATAATATAGTAAAGTAACAATTTCTCTAAAAGCGGTGGAGTGTGTCTGCAGCAAAAGATGGCTGAAGATTTTTAACAGTGTACCTTTTTTTTGACGTTGCAACACGTCAACAAAGTAAAGTATGGATCTTTGAATATGACTTCAAACCAACAATGGTGAAAAGACAACGAGCAATGACAAAAGTAATGTATGTCGTGTTCTTCAGAAATCAGGGCTGGTCAAAGCCATAAAGCTAGAGAAACAGAAGACAGTTACAGCTAACTGGCACACCATTAAGTGTCTTCCAGAAATTCTTCAAGAGGTGAATGTTAGATGACTCTTTTTTTCACCAAGACAATAAATCTTCTCATTCAGCAAGAATTAAAATTGAATTTCTTGAACAAGAAACATCAAAGTGATAAAACATCCACTCTAATTCTCCTGATCTTGCTATCTGTGACTTTTAGCTATTTTTTAATCCAAAAAAAATTACGAACCAAAGATGAGATTGATGAAGCTATAAAAGCATATTTTTTTTCTATTCCAAGAAATGGATGGCTTAAGGCATTTAATCTTTGAAAATTTCGTCTACAAAAGTGAAATGATTTTTGAACACTCCTAAGAGTTGATAAGTTTAACTTGTACCATTTAACCTTATCTCAAAAATTTCAGTGTGACCCTCGCATTTTTATAAAATCAGTCAATAACAAATTGTAGAATTGTTTAATCACCTATGAAAATTTGACGTGATTTATGCAATCTATGGTTACATATTTATCCCTGCATTTCTGAATTTACCGTATATTCCGGCATATAACGCGCACCAAAAATTTGCGAATATATTTTTTTGTTTTCAGGTACAGTGGTAGTACAACGCGCACCCCATGAATTACAAAGAAATAAAGAAAGAAGAATTTATGAAATATGCCACGTAAAAATATAATAAAGAACAATGAAATGTATAATAACTAATACGAATATAAAAAAACATTATTGTAAATAAATAGCATGTTTATTAATGTAGAAATATCAATTATTTTGCTAGTCATTTTATAATTTTTAACCTTTCATTTTTATATCTGGCGTATAACGCATACTTGTAAATTTTGATCAGTTTTCTGGTATTCAAAAGTGCGTGTTGTACGCCATAATATAATGTACAAACACTTATTAAGAAAAAAGTTTATTAATAATTTAATAAACATATCCATGGAACTTCGTAAATTTTTAACCCCTTCGGGACCGGCGGCTTTTACACAAATTTTATTCGGTAAGCACCACTTTTTTAAAAAAGCTACCTTTACTTAAACTATCACAAAAATGCTCTAATTAGAGAAAGCAAATATTACTTTTATTTTTTACTGGTGCATGAAACATATTCTGTATGTTCTTTTTGAGGGTGCATATATGCACCCATGGTCCCGAATGGGTTAATTGGGTAATAGTGTTTCTACGCATGTATTTGCCTAATGTATTTCTCTGCGATAGTTTTTGTTTTTGTCCTAAGAACCAACCAGGCGCCAGAAGGCATTTCACTGTTAGCTGCGGCATGTGTGATGTGAGTTGCCGGTTTTTATCAAAGGATTTTCGGTATAGGGGGTCAGTTAAAAAAAATCTGAAAACCAGGCATCCATCAATATTAAAGTTTCAGTAGATGAAGAATATTAGCAGATACATCTCCCGTCTATATTTCAGAAAAGAATGTTTTGCTAGTAAACAATAACAGGAAGAAGGGATACTGACTCTTTTACTGGGAGGGATGTAATTATACCTCCCAGATTTTCCCTTATTGACACATTTTCTTTTATATGCCGAAATACTAGATTTTCGTTTTAGTAAGCAATATGGCTTGAACTTCTCAACACTGCTTATTAAAACCAAAATACTTGTTATATTTTCTTACTAATGCAAATACACTTACTAATACTTGTTTAGCATAACAGCTACACGTGCAATTGCAGGCTAGCATAAAAGCGTTCGAATTACACATGAATTTCTACAAGCTAATGTTATTTAAAGTGAGTGACTAATACTTGTTTAGTATAACATCTACAGTTACAATTACAGGACAGCATAAAAGCGTTCGAATTCTACATGAATTTCTATAAACGGATGTTATAACCCTTTCAGGCGCAGAGTAATTCTGTTCCTGAAATGGTGGAATGATTAATTGACACCAGAATTTACAAATGATTTTCTTAGAAAATAAATACTTGCTTTTCTTCCCGTTCGTAATAATAGCAAAAATTTGTTATATATATTCTGGGCGCCGTTTGGCAGTTTGGAATTAAAATTAAGTGGTCACATTTGTGACCACCACCCGTTAAAGGGTTTTAAAGTGCGTAACGGTCAATCTCAGCGAAATTTTTATGTATTATTCTCGAGTATTTGTGATTTAGTTTGTCACTCTTTGTCACTATCTATAATTTCTTTGGTATAAACGTGCCTGGCAAAATTAGTCAATTAAAAAAAATATGTTTAACTATTTCTGTACGTTTTTTATCGACGATATGAGAAATGTACACGATTCCATTTTTCCGAGTGTGCCGTGGTGTTCTGAAGAAAAAATATGGTGGAGCTATATATTTTGGTTTCCTTTACCTACTTGCAAAATTGCGAGTTTTGTACTGTGTCGCGGAGAAGAATGGTGTTGATTTATAAATTATCTTGCTAGTATATTACTACTGGTAGTTATAATTAGTATTGACTTTTTGTTTCCTTCTGTCATTTTTTAGCTTACAAGGAAAACTCACGAAGTGCTACATCCCGATTGTGACGAAATTTTGCAAGTAAGTAAAGTGTACCATGATATACACCTCCACCAAATTTTATCTGTAATCGTTAGTTTGGGACGGTAGTACTGGGGTTCAAAAATGCCTTATAAAACACGTTTGAAGGAAGAAATATCCCCTGATTTTAGTATTCCTTTCGTGTTTATAAAAATTATATTAGCTTTTTTTTTCATGTCTTTAAATATTACTTTTGCGAATATTCGGATTACCTAATACTTCACTATACTTGGATAACAGTGTCCCATAAGTCCATTCACATTTCAGAAAAAAAAAATAATAACAAATTGTCCTATCGGAGTGTAGTTTGCACCATAAGACTTGTCAAAAAGTCAATTTTTTTGTGGCAATAGACAAAAATAGTTCAAACAAAATCAAATGTAAGTTCCGATTTAAAACCGTCATGAAAATTTATTGTTCTGTCGGAGTAAAGCATACACCATGACATTTTTCAAAAGTCAAATTTTTCATGGCAAAAGAGACAAAGTTATCCAATATATCCCTTCACATTTCAAAACCTCATAAAAATTTAACAAATTTTGGTATCAGAGTGTGTTTTGCACCGTAAAACTTGCCAAATGGGCGACATTTTTTCAAAAAATAGTTCAACAAATTTTGAATTATTATTATTGTTTTTTTTTACTACAAAACACCCGAAGTTTTATGGTGCAAAGCGCAGTTCAATACGACAATCTGTTACTTTTTGTATGAATTTTTGAAATGTGTGTCACGTAGTTATGGGACACTCTGCAACTGCATAACTGGAACGAAATCATCAAGCTACAATCATTGATTCACAACCAGTTTTCGTTTCCACTTCCACTGGAAAGATATAAGAAAACCTTAGCAGTATTCCTGGTAATATTATTCATATCGTGTGAATTATGAATGAACCATTCACAAATCCCACGGTTTTTTGTTTCACAGTCAGTTTACCTGGTTGTACATTCGTTGCTCCTGTTGTAAATTATACTGTTGCATTTCTATCAACACTGACATTTGCTAAACTTATGAGGACTATAGGCATTAGAGATGAGACGGGCTCAGTCAGAGTCTGAACTCACTTCTTTCTTCCCTGTTCTTTTTTCTTCCTTTTTATTAATCAGGGCATTTAACAATATTGGATTAAAGTTATTTTCTAACGTATACTAATAATAGGTTAATTTCTGTAGTGTCGATATCTTGGATTTAATAGCTATTTTATTTGTATATATATATATATATATATATATATATATTAATGTATGATAGCCCAAATTTTGTACAATTTTAACTTCATAGTTTGTACAAAGATGAAATCACACATTTATTTATTTATTATTATTATTATTATTATTATTATTATTATTATTATTGTTGTTGTTGTTGTGGAATTATGGTAATTTGGGCTTAACACAATTCTACCAAGGTTCCACTATAATTTCAATTTCATTTTCATGTATTTCAAAATTTCACTTTTTTCTTTAATTGGTAATTTTGGATGCTTACTAAAGATTTGAGATTCATCGTTCAGGTTATTAATTTTCTTTACATTTTTCCCTCCAATCTATATTATTATCTTTGTTTTAAATTCTATTCATTGTCTTTTCTTTACATATTTATGGATAATGTTCAAACAGGTACGTGATCATTTTTCATTTTTAATATATCCCCCACCCCTCCACATGTTGTATAATGTTTCTGTGTTGTTTTAATGGTTATATATATATATTGAACTTATAACTCTGTCCTAATTTACAGTAGGATTTCAAGTATATATATATTTTTCAAATACACTGGCCTCCAAAAGTTAAGGTACAACATGTTTTACGAAGCTCACCAGACAAAAAATGGCAGTCAGATTAAACTCCATAGTTTATATGAATGACAATAATAAGCTTTAAAAAAACTGAAATTGCAGCTACCACTTTTATTTTATAGAAAATAATAGGTATTTGTGAATGAGAGAAAAATATGCAATTACAAAGCATTCGTAATTTCGCGTGTAAGTTTTGTTGTATTCGACTATTGTTGTCAGTTTTGTTCACAACAGCCAGTAGAGTCTAGAAATGTCTAGAAGAAGTCTTTTGCCCGATTAATTAACGTGGCGGGCGGTAGGATGGATGTAAATGGGGTTGTCACAAGCCGATACTGCTAGACGGCTCAATGTGTGACAGTGTAGTCCAACGACTCTGTGATCAGTATGAATCCGAAGATTCTGTGTCCAGAAGACATGTTCCAGGCCGCCCACGTGTTACAACACTTGCAGAAGACCGGTTTCTAGCTCTTTCGGCCCGAAGGAGAAGACGCAATACTGTGCCGCAACTCATTGCAGACGACTTTGCAGCATCAGGGAGAAGAATCTCCGCTACTACAGTGCGAAGACGTCTTCACAATGCAGGTCTCTATGCAAGGCGACCAGTTGTGTGTGTCCCCCTCAACAGATGACAGAGAAGGGCCCGCTTATGTTGGGCAAGAGAACATGTTTCCTGGACCAGACAGACAACAGTGGGCTTCTGTACTCTTCACAGACGAGTCCAGATTCACACTGGAGAGCGATTCAGGACGTCTTCTGATCTGGAGAGAACAATGCACTCGATACCATCAATCAAACACTGAGGTACAGAAACGGTGGAATCATGGTTTGGGCAGGGATCTCACTCGAAGGCCACACTGACCTGCATGTGTTCCATGGAGGAACTGTGACTGGTGTGAGATATCGGGATGAGATCCTTGATTCATATGTGCGCCCATATGCCGGTGCAATTGGCAATGGTTTCATTCTAATGGGTGATAATGCGAGACCCCACCGAGCTGTGGTTGTTGAGGATTATCTTGAGGATCACGGTTTGGAGAGAATGGAATGGCCAGCTCACTCTCCAGACCTGAATCCGATAGAACATCTTTGGGACTATCTTGGAAGACAGGTTGCGGCTTTAAGTCCTCCTCCAAGGTCATTAAATGAGCTGGAACAAGGCTTACTCAAAGTCTGGTCGGCGTTAACTATTTCGGTGTCTGACAATTTAATTGAGAGCATGGAAAGTCGATGCCGCCAATGCATTGAAGTCCGGGGTGGACATATTCCGTATTAGAACCAGTTTTTTAATGTTTCTGTCACATTTTACTGCATAATACTGCGATGTACTGATTTCCACAAGAATGGAATTTTCCACCATGAGTGCTTTTTTGTTGTAATTTCATTTATACGTTTAATTTAAGTAAATTTCTATGTCGCATTTAATAAATAACAGTTTAGCGCACATTTCCTCCAAAATTGTTGTTTCTATATTCATTCATTTGCAAATTAGACGCAAGAAAACCGGTTGTACCTTAACTAATGGAGGCCAGTGTAATTCAAGGTCTTAAAATTATATCTGGTTTTCTTATTGAATATTAAGTTTTAATAGTAATAATTATTGTATAATAATTTTTAATGTATTTGAATAATTTAATTAATGTATTAAAATTATCACCCTATAAAATTCACAAATCATAAATATTCATTAAATATAGGTTTTCTATGTGTTCAAACTGTTGTTATCAAGCATCTTGTTATACAGTTCAAATTGTTTGGAGCAGGAGTGTTGTTGGCTTCTAACAGATTGAGTGGAATGCAAGTAAAATTTGTTTTTGATTAATTTTCCTCGTGTTTCTTAATTGTTATTCTTCTTTAATACATTGTACTGGTAGTAACAGACTCTTCTTGGTAAATTTGCCAGTCTATTATATGAAATAATGCATTTTTCTGCGACATGTGTGATGTTCTAACAGCTGATGATTAAACATACACGTGTCGCTTTAGTATTTCACATTTTCATCATCAACTGCTATTATATATATATATATATATATATATGTTAAGAGGCTACTTCACTCAGACGAAAACACCCACTCGCTAATGTTAATCCTATGGAGGAAAATATTTTAAGATATCTCGTTCGCATTTCAATATTTTTAAATGATTTTTTTTGCATTGGATAGCTAAGGTCAATCTCTATGCACGCTCCTTTTTACATTTTCGATTTTAATTACAAGTTTTTTTTAATTAAGATACTTTCACTTTCGGAACTGGTTTCGAAAGTGAAAGTATCCTCAATAAAAAAAAAAAAACTGCAACAACAATCAAAAAAGTAGAAAGAAGCGTGCATAGAGATTGACCTCAGCTATCCAATGTAAAAAAAAATCATTTAAAAATATTGAAACGCGAACGAGATATCTGAAAATATTTCCTCCATAGGATTAACGTTAGCGAGCGTGTGTTTTCGTCTGAGTGAAGTAGCCTCTTAAGTACGGAAAGTATAATAGACTTTCGTACTTTGGTTTTTGTAGGTGAAAAGGAGCACAACTTCTTTAACATTTTTAAGTTTTAATTACTAATCTAGACTATATACAATAATTTACATAGGGAGTTATAATGATAGGGGAATTCCTGGGTTTACATCTAAGTATCGGAGCAACTCTCCGCAACACATCCTGTGCGATTCTGCCTTCAACAACCCGACACAATACTGTCATACTACTACTTATAGTTTTAATAACAGCTGACTTCGCTGTTTTATACAAAGAGAAGTTAGTTCAACTTAACTGAGTTAAGGAAAATAGCTGATGTTGCTCCATTTATCGCTGTCTCGGCTTCATTTCTAAAGAAAGGGTTTTACGTCACAACAGAATCGCTGAGTATGTTTGTTGCTATGGGTTTAATCTCTACACGTGTATCACTGTTGCTACGGGCTGTGAAATCCTTCAGCGATACCCACACCCGGGCATCTGACTCTAGACTGGACCCTCAGTCTGCATAACTGCATAGCAACAATGAGTATAATACACAAATATATCAAATAGAGATACATACAATTCAATTACACTTCAAACCAACAGAAACCAGAAGAAAAAAAATTTTCCTTTGCAGAACTGACAATACATCCCTACTTATTTTATCATCGTCATTGAACATCGTCCATCGTTATACATCGTATCGTCGTCCTTTACAATCGTCCTTCATTATATACATCGTTTCATCGTCCGTTACCATCGTCCTTCATTATACATCGTCCGTTACCATCGTCCATTCATCATCCATCAAAAATACCTTTAAAAAAATCACTAATGGTCATCGTCCGATCTTCAACAACAACAAAAATTTTACTTCTTGAGCATCGTTACACAAAAGTAGGAAAAATAAAAGATTTGTAATACAACATATACTGACCAGAAATTAAAAAAAAAATCACTATTTCTGTTAGTTGTAGTTTTTGTTGTGGAAATTCAAAAATAGAAATTTCACTTGAATTCCATAAAATTGTTTAAAAAGCGAAATAAATCAATATATTTGCCCACAAAAAAATCACTGGGCCTCATTGTTAAGAAGAAAAACAATAATAAGATATTTAAAAAAGAAAAATGACTTGTTTACACATATCTGCTTAAAAACAAAAAAAAAAAACTCAAGCGATACTTAAACTTTTCCTGCCCCAATATATATATATATATATATATATATATATATATATATATATATATATATATATATATACAGTATGCCCACTAAAGTTCCTTGCCACCCTCTTAACTTCGGAACGGCTGCTGCTATATTCATAAAAGTAGTGTCTAGGTATAGTAAAATAGCCATGTGCTACTCAATGAAACCGCCTACGGTACCACCTGGTGAAATGTTGCGGAGTTAGCATTCCTATCTCGAAAACGGAAAGAGATAGAGAAAAAAAGTGAGTTACAAAGTTGTAGAGCATCATCGATTTAGTACGAAAAGACACATTGTGGACATTAATGCGAAGAATAGAACGGTTAAAACACTCATTTGTCTTTTCGTGATTTCCTACACTGTGACGTGACAAAACGATCTTAGAAAGAAAAAAAAGCAACTAGTTATAATAATATACCTTTATTTTAGATTTTCAAACTTCTCACCGTCAGCTGCAATTCATATTTGGATGCTTGTTTGAATTTCACGTTGCACACGTTGGAGCATAGATGGTGACACGTTGGCGCAAGCGTCCGTAATAGCGTCTTTTAATGTCCTGCAATGTTTGTGGAGGGCTCGCACAGACCTGCTGTTTCAACACTGGTTGTTTCTTTCTTTCTAAGATTGTTTTGTCACGTCACAGTGCAGGAAATCACAAAAAAATAAATACGTGTTTTAACCGTTCTATTCTTCGCATTAATGTCCACAAGGTGTCTTTTTGTACTAAATCGATGATACTCTACAACCTTGTAAATCACTTTTTTTCTCTATCTCATTCCGTTTCCGAGATAGGAATGCTAACTCCGCAGCATTCCACCAGGTGGCGCTGTAGGTGGTTTCATTGTGTAGCGCATGGCCACTTTACTATACCTAGATACCACTTTTATGAATATAGCAGCAGCCGTTCCAAAGTTAAGAGGGTGGCAAGGTACTTTAGTGGGAATACTGTATATATATAAAACTCATTGTAAAATTGAACCATTGAAACATAAGAAACTGACCATTCACAATATATAATATATATATATATATATATATATATATATAGGGTTACGGGAAGGGTTCAGTTTCAATTTTAGCATGACGTATTCAATATAGTGAATATATTGTTAAATATGATACAGATAACATTAGTAAACGTTACATTTTCAGTTAGTTGTAATTAATTTTTGACACAATATTTAAATTGATGTTTAAACAGTTTTCCTTAACAGAACACATTGAACACCTATATTTGATGAATATTTATGATTTATGATTTTTTTTATTTGCTTTTCTAATGAATGAAAAGATTACTTGTATGCATCCGTTACATGTCCCAACTCTAAAAAAATTCCTTTATGTGAAAACTAGCAAGCTACGCTGGTCAATTTCTTATAACGAACTTTTAATCCAACAAAATATTGACATTTCATAATTCACTTTTATATTTTAACAGAATAATAAGGCTACTATAATTTGTGACTCGTGCTATTTCCAATATACACGCCAGGAAACGTCGCTTTTATCATTATCTTTTTACGCATGAAGTTTCGCTATGGTACTCCATTGTAAAATTTGGTAATTTTTCAAATTCAATATTTGAAAAATGGCATAATCATTAGATTTGAAATTTATATCAAGAAAAATACAATTTTTTACCTTTCGAACGCAGTTTGCCTAACAATTTTCTGACAAATACTTTTCGAGCTACTATTTTTTTTTCAGTAACTTCAAATGTTTCATTTTCCGAGATTAATCTGTGGCAACAATTAGCGAAAAACCCAGTCGTCTGAAACGCATAGTTTTTTATTAAAGAGGCTGTTGGAGCAGGGATTGTCACCACCATTTTGCCACCATCACTTTTGAAATCAGTTCGGTAGTTCTAGAGATTCCATAGAAATTGTAATTTAGAATGTTTTTAGAACGCTTTTCGCTCATTTCACCCTTTTAAATTTCGAATTTTTTTCATTTTGTTTTTAGAGAGCATTTACATCTTATAAGTAACTACAAGGCCAAATTTCATATTTCTATAGCTCCTTCAGTATAAAAAAAATCGCAATTTTAGAACGTTTTTCGCTCCTGCACCCCCCCTGGGGTTAGTGACACCGACATAAAATATAGCCTATGTTGAAGCAGGGGTTGTCACCATCAATTTGCCACCATCACTTTTGAAATCGGTTCGGTAGTTCTAGAGAGTCCATAGAAATTGTAATTTAGAATGGTTTTAGAACGCTTTTCACTCATTTCACCCTTTTAAATTTCGAATTTTTTTTTATTTTGTTTTTAGAGAGCATTTACATGTTATAAGTAACTACAACGCCAAATTTCAAATTTCTAGCTCCTTCAGTATAAAAAAGATCTCAATTTTAGAAAGTTTTTCGCTCCTGCACCCCCCTGGGGTTAGTAACACCGACATAAAATATAGCCTATGTTGGAGCAGGGTTTGTCACCATCAATTTGCCATCATCACTTTTGAAATCGGTTCGGTAGTTCTATAGATTCCATAGAAATTGTAATTTAGAATGTTTTTAGAACGCTTTTCGCTCATTTCACCCTTTTAAATTTCGATTTTTTTTTATTTTGTTCTTAGAGACCATTTACATCTTATAAGTAACTACAACGCCAAATTTCAAATCGGTTCGGTAGTTCTAGAGATTCCATAGAAATTGTAATTTAGAATGTTTTTAGAACGCTTTTTGCTCATTTCACCCTTTTAAATTTCGAATTCTTTTAAATTTTGTTCTTAGAGGGCATTTACATCTTATAAGTAACTACAACGCCAAATTTCAAATCGGTTCCGTAGTTCTAGAGATTCCATAGAAATTGTAATTTAGAATGTTTTTAGAACCCTTTCAAATTTCGATTTTTTTTAATTTTGTTCTTAGAGAGCATTTACATCTTATAAGTAACTACAACGCCAAATTTCAAATATGTTCGGTAGTTCTAGAGATTCCATAGAAATTGTAATTTAAAATGTTTTAGAACGCTTTTTGCTCATTTCACCCTTTTAAATTTCGAATTTTTTTTATTTTGTTCTTAGAGGGCACTTACATCTTATAAGTAACTACAACGCCAAATTTCAAATCGGTTCGGTAGTTCTAGAGATTCCATAGAAATTGTAATTTAGAATGTTTTTAGAACCCTTTCGCTCATTTCACCCTTTCAAATTTCGATTTTTTTTTTTATTTTGTTCTTAGAGAGCATTTACATCTTATAAGTAACTACAACGCCAAATTTCAAATCGGTTCGGTAGTTCTAGAGATTCCATAGAAATTGTAATTTAGAATGTTTTTAGAACGCTTTTCGCTCATTTCACCCTTTTAAATTTCGAATTTTTTTCATTTTGTTTTTAGAGAGCATTTACATCTTATAAGTAACTACAAGGCCAAATTTCATATTTCTATAGCTCCTTCAGTATAAAAAAAATCGCAATTTTAGAACGTTTTTCGCTCCTGCACCCCCCCCCCCCTGGGGTTAGTGACACCGACATAAAATATAGCCTATGTTGAAGCAGGGGTTGTCACCATCAATTTGCCACCATCACTTTTGAAATCGGTTCGGTAGTTCTAGAGAGTCCATAGAAATTGTAATTTAGAATGGTTTTAGAACGCTTTTCACTCATTTCACCCTTTTAAATTTCGAATTTTTTTTTATTTTGTTTTTAGAGAGCATTTACATGTTATAAGTAACTACAACGCCAAATTTCAAATTTCTAGCTCCTTCAGTATAAAAAAGATCTCAATTTTAGAAAGTTTTTCGCTCCTGCACCCCCCTGGGGTTAGTAACACCGACATAAAATATAGCCTATGTTGGAGCAGGGTTTGTCACCATCAATTTGCCATCATCACTTTTGAAATCGGTTCGGTAGTTCTATAGATTCCATAGAAATTGTAATTTAGAATGTTTTTAGAACGCTTTTCGCTCATTTCACCCTTTTAAATTTCGATTTTTTTTTATTTTGTTCTTAGAGACCATTTACATCTTATAAGTAACTACAACGCCAAATTTCAAATCGGTTCGGTAGTTCTAGAGATTCCATAGAAATTGTAATTTAGAATGTTTTTAGAACGCTTTTTGCTCATTTCACCCTTTTAAATTTCGAATTCTTTTAAATTTTGTTCCTAGAGGGCATTTACATCTTATAAGTAACTACAACGCCAAATTTCAAATCGGTTCGGTAGTTCTAGAGATTCCATAGAAATTGTAATTTAGAATGTTTTTAGAACCCTTTCAAATTTCAATTTTTTTTAATTTTGTTCTTAGAGAGCATTTACATCTTATAAGTAACTACAACGCCAAATTTCAAATCTGTTCGGTAGTTCTAGAGATTCCATAGAAATTGTAATTTAAAATGTTTTTAGAACGCTTTTTGCTCATTTCACCCTTTTAAATTTCGAATTTTTTTTATTTTGTTCTTAGAGGGCACTTACATCTTATAAGTAACTACAACGCCAAATTTCAAATCGGTTCGGTAGTTCTAGAGATTCCATAGAAATTGTAATTTAGAATGTTTTTAGAACCCTTTCGCTCATTTCACCCTTTCAAATTTCGATTTTTTTTTTTATTTTGTTCTTAGAGAGCATTTACATCTTATAAGTAACTACAACGCCAAATTTCAAATCGGTTCGGTAGTTCTAGAGATTCCATAGAAATTGTAATTTAGAGTGTTTTTAGAACCCTTTCACTCATTTCACCCTTTCAAATTTCGATTTTTTTTTTATTTTGTTCTTAGAGAGCATTTACATCTTATAAGTAACTACAACGCCAAATTTCAAATCGGTTCGGTAGTTCTAGAGATTCCATAGAAATTGTAATTTAGAATGTTTTTAGAACCCTTTCGCTCATTTCACCCTTTCAAATTTCGATTTTTTTTTTTATTTTGTTCTTAGAGAGCATTTACATCTTATAAGTAACTACAACGCCAAATTTCAAATTTCTAGCTGCTTCAGTATAGAAAAGATCGCAATTTTAGAACGTTTTTCGCTCCTTCACCCCCCTTGGGTAGTGGCACCGACATAAAATATAGCCTATGTTGGAGCAGGGGTTGTCACCATCAATTTGCCACCATCACTTTTGAAATCGGTTCGGTAGTTCCAGAGATTACCCCCTACAAACAAACAAACAAACAATCTTTACTCCTTTATAATATTAGTATAGATTAAATTTTATTATGAAGAACATAAAAATTGTATGATTTCAATTAGACTATTACAGACCTTTCATGTATTCTTCGTTGCAATGCAATTCTGTACAATAATTTAGACTATACAGGGTGTCCAAAAATATTGGAACGTGCTTTAATTCTGTTCCTGTTGAAGGTACGTAGGCAATGAAAATTGCAAAAGTGTTCAAAATAAGGATGAAATTAAGATTATGTCGATGAAACAGTCCTGCCATTATTTTTCAGAAAGTTACACTTTTTTAATTTTTATGTGGTCTCTGGATACTATAAGTTACATTTAGAAAATATTCTCTATATTTTGACAAGTACAATAGTATAGTAAAAATCGTACTTTTTTACTACTAAAACTCACCGAGTTACGGTACTTTGAATTTTATGAAATTTCGGAGCTTTCCGTCACTAAAAACGGACAAACAATTTTTTAGGGCAAGAAAGGTCTGAAATTTCATAAAATTCAAACTATGGTAACTTGGT
Source organism: Maratus michaelseni (assembly GCA_963931845.1). NCBI lineage: Eukaryota > Metazoa > Arthropoda > Arachnida > Araneae > Salticidae > Maratus > Maratus michaelseni. Next base: position 191,685,311 of record OZ007590.1, read on the forward strand.
GTATTTTGATCGTAGAAGAATAGCATTTTTAATGATGTACTGCTTGTCAAACCATAGAGAATTTTTTTGTAAACATAACTTATAGAACCCAGGAACCGTACAAAAATTTAAAAGTGTAACTTTTTTGCAAATTAATGGCAGAAATATTCCATCCACATAATATTAATTCCAACCTTATTTTTAACACTTTTGCAACTTATACACAACTTAAACGCTTGTTTACATATCCCCAACAGGTAAAAAATAAAAGCGCGTTTCATTATTTTTGGAATGCCCTGTATAGTAGAATTCGTCAACTAATAAAAATATTCAGATGCAGGAAGCATCCAGTTTATTTTCAGTTGTTAACCGTGAATGTTCATGTTGTCATTCGTCTTTAATTTTGAAGTAGTCTCACTAAACTAGAAAAGGTCATGAACTTTTTTTTTTAAAGCATAATTCATTTAATAAAGATTAAAAAAAAAAAAAAAAATATGCATTGACATAAGGTTTTTCTCCCCCCTCATATCCTATCATATCCTACCTTAAATAAGCATAGCATTATGAAGCAAAATATTCTGTATTTGTATCTTCCATTATAGAGGTATATATTATCATTTGTATTATATGTATTATTATCATTTGTATTATTAAAGAAATGAATCCCTAAATCTTTATTTAAAAAAAAATTAAACATCAAATAATGAAAAGACTAAATAACCACCTTTATAAATCTGAAAAGTAGTTTAAAATGAAACTGTGGATATTAGTATAATTTTTTTTATTGAATTTTTTTTAATTGAAATTTTTAAGCTAAAAAAATAACGTTTTCTGTAGAATGACGCTATATTATATTTAATAACCGAGCAAATTTAGTGTAGTGTATTTAAATAATTAAAATTTCTTAAAATTGAATAATTCAAAAAATTTCCATAAGGAAAGATAGATGTTTAAAATTTCGGGGCGAGGGAAGGGGGTTGAACCCTATTCCCCTCCCCTGACTACGACCCTTCTTGGAAAAGCTATATTGGTTTCTTTGGCGGTCTCGCGATTGTGAATTGCCGAAGTAACTGGTGAATCTGAGAGAAACCACCTCCTCCCTAATTCATTTTCATTTCCTAAATTTCATCAAGGTAAACTGATTTCTAATGAATCCTTCGACTGGTTTGACTTCGAGTGTTGAGGTCCTGTCAAGGCCAAAAGCCGGACGGAGGATAGATCGACAGCCTTTCCAAGGCCAAATCAATGAGGGGAATGTTGTGGTCAACCAGTACTGGACTTCCTTCTAATGGAAGGGGAGGGGGGAAGAAGGCGGTAATGAATAATAGAAAAAACGAAAATTTCCTCGTTTAATTAAAAAATAAAATAAAATAATAATAAAAAAAAAAGTACTGCTAGCCGAACAAACGTGGTTTTATTAACCTTTAATTTATGAGGTTTAGCTAACTTTTCTTTCATTTTTCTTAAGGGGCGGGGTTTCCTACTTCTTTGGCCAAAAATTCACGTGATTTTTACAGTTTTTTTTCGGTTACAAAAAAAATATATATATCACCTTCGAACTTTTTACATTATAGTTATTGACTTTTTAGTTATACATTTAAATTTATGTGCGTAAAAAAAAAGATAATATGCCTTTTATGAAAATGAGTGCCTGCAGGGGTGCGCCGTGAACTTTCAATCGGGCGACCTTTTTCTCTGGTCACAAGCATCTGAAACAAATTTGGTCGACAAATTATGAAGGAACATTAAATTCTCTGGAGCCTATACTAACATATAGCTTAAAAAGTCTATTTCTGACAAATTGGCGGTCATTTTAACAAAAAAGTTCCTTTTTCCGAACTTTAACACTTTCCAACATAGTTGAAAAGTTTTTATGAATTCTGTCTGTCTGCCTGTCCGTGCTCTAACTCACGTAAATATACTCGGATTGTCATGCAATATATATATGTTATTGAGGTTTACTATAGCATGTTCGGTACTGAAAATGAAGTATGTAGTATTTATAGTTCTTTTACAAGGATACTCAAAAGAATTCCGTTGCATTACCGTTTATGGGGAAAAATCCTTTATGGTTTATTTTAATAAAATTTCACTATTTAAAACATATTGAAATTGATACATATCATTGAGGTGCATTGAAAGAGCTTACTATAGAATACTGTGTATAGTATTCATCGTTCATTTACAGGGACACACAAAAATATTCGGTTAAAGGGCTGTCTGTGAATAATAATGGGTGGAAGTGCGTTTTCCGTTGCAGCATGCATTTTTAAATTTAATTGAATTTTTGTCTATTACTTAGTTTATATAAATTCTATAGATTATATACAGGGCAGCACAAAACATCTCAAGTAAATTTGCGTTTATTGACGAAAACTGCTGAAGGGGAATTTTCAACTGTGCTATGCGTTTCCTAACTGAACAAAATTTTAGCATTCTATGTAGTACATACGTTACGGTCAATATGATTAATTCGTTCATTATTAATAATGACCGCGGTTATTATTAATAATAACCGGCCATTATAACCGGTCATTATTAATAATAACCGGTTATTATTAATAATGACCAGATTAATCATATTGACCGTAACATATATATATATTCATATATATATATATATATATATATATATAAACTTATTGCAAAAATTAACCATTGAAACAGAATATATCGTATATAAGGCTGCACAAAAGAATTAGGACATTTTTCAGTAGGTAATTTCTGAAATTGGATGTTTAAATGTGTAATTTTTGTCTATTTGTCTGTTGTCCCCTCGTTTTCCAAATTGTTTACTTAGAGTTAGACACTTATTTACATTAGACCTTATTAAACGGTAAATATTTCTAAAAATATTTTGGAAGTGTTGGAAAGTGTTACAGGTAGCATAGATTGATTAATGCTTGAAGCATAGAATGCTTGTCGTATGATATTTCGTTCTTGTTTTTTAATCCCTTGTAAGCCAGGAAAAAATAATTAATCAATGAAAACTATACTTTTTGGTGGTATAAGCTCCAGCAAAAACTATTATTGTCTTTCGTTAAAAAAAATAAAATAAATAAAAATGAAGGAAATCAGTCGAATAGTTCTTGAGAAAAATGGTTGCCCAGTTTGGAAAGCATGATTTCTAGTAAAACAAGTTTAAAGTTTTACAATAGCGTTACGTTCAACGATCAAAAAGATTATAAGGAATTGAAATATCGCGAAACAGCTTTAGGTCAACAATGTACACACTTGCGGGATGCAAAAAAAGAAAAAAAAAAAACGGGAAATCATAAATTTTGACCAAAGAAGTATAGAATCTCCCCTTAAACATTGCATGAGATTTCGCTGAACGTGTTAAAAATTTAAACAACAATAAAATTCACTTTTCGTTTAGACAAATTAAATGAGATTCGCGGAATAGGCTTTAAAAAATAAATAAATAAGCAAGAAATTCAACTTGAAAAAAAATCTGATTTTCTGTCTTTCTTTGTATTATCTACTGAGAATACTACTTGTCAGGGTTGTTTAAGGGGGTGCTCAATTTTATTCAAGAAAATCACCATTTCTATGGTCTGTGTTAGAGAATGAACAGAATGATTTCTGCCCAGAGCACTTTTAAATTAACAAAATGTATCAAAAAATTTATAAAAACATCAACATTTAATAAAATCAATCAACATTTATTTAACTTTAACAAAATGTTAATTGTTTTTTAACTTGGTTTTTTCGTTTTAGATTCACAAAATGTTTAGGAGGACACGCCCCCTCCCTCTCAGAAAAAAGTTTGATAATGGGTAATAAATCTGTAAAAACATCAAAATAATTTTAAAATTTTAATCTTAGTTTAATAATTTTATCTATATGTAATTTAAGTATATTGAATAAACTGACTATCTTTCTAAGAAATTTAGTATATATCTAGTTAAACTTTTGCTTTTTTTTAATCGTTAAACATTGAACTTCAGAATTTATTTTTAAAAAATTGTAAAAGAAAAAAGTAAAAAGAAAAGAACATACTTATTTTAATGACTAAGTAATAATATCGAAATTCCCATTACGGCCAAAAAAAGTATAATTTGTTCACAGGAAAAAGAAATTAAAAGTTTTAAGAACTTATCTATATTTATTTTTCCGTTTATTACAATTTCAAATTTAATGAGAGATATGAGCTTGGCATTTTAAGGGACAAGAGGATTTTCAATTTTTAAAAAAATGTATTTTATTCTCTTCAAAATATTTAACCTTTATATTAGACAAAAATTTAATGAAAATTCTGTTCTCGGCCTAGATCCTTCTCCTGAAGAATTGTAACTTCCAAAACACGCAGAACATTCCCCTTAAACGAAGCCATGTTTTCTTTTTACAAAATCTTCTTAAAAAGTGCTGCATTCTTTATGGGATTTCTTGCACGAAGAGTTGGGGTTAACTTAGTCGATAATAAAACCCAAACACTCACAGAAATTAGTGAGATCACGCTGAAGAACATTTCAGCTCGATGGTTCGAAGTCAGATTGTCGATTTTAATTCAGTTTCCATCGTACCAAGAAAACATGCCAAGAAAACATTCCTTCTTTAATTTTTACTGTGGGGAGATAGTGAGTAAAATTCTATTCCACGGGGATCTTTGGTCTTCTTTAAATCGCACTGGACACTGATTGTCTTTTGTATTTTGTTTAGAGAATTCAATGGAAATAAATAAAGGTAAATTTATCCTGTCTGTATAATGGTAGGCTTTAAGGCATTCGGAATGTTCTATTACGAAACGCAGCAAAAGTCAGGACTTTCCTTGATACGAATCTGGTATATTTGATGATAGGATATATTTGATCACATTTTTTCACACCAGAAAAGAATTTACTACTGTTTTCATGATCGCTGGGGTGTAGGAAAAGGAATGGCTATTGGGACTGATGTCGTCCCTCATTTATATAAAGACAATTTCTGAAATCACCTTTTTCATATCTCAAAATTATTATTTTCTGTCCAATGCTTGAAAACTAATCTTTTAAAAAAACATTTTGTGCATAAAGAAGCACTATAAATCTTGATTATATGTTCAACGTGTAAATCTGCAGATCAGGGTTCCCCAACATTAGCTTACTAAGTCGTATTAATATTTTGAACTCATTTTATTTACTAATATTCCAATAAACTAAGTCGTCAGAGCTATGTTATGAAGTCTTATTAACACTCGATTAGTACCCTTGTATCTGTAAGATACAGTGATTTTTTTTTCAGACTGCAAAGGAGCGTCTTTGAAGGCGCAAATTTGGTATAATTTTTTTGGAGTTTTTGTGATTAAAGACAAAAGTACAGACATTTCTAATTAATTACTACTTTTGCACGCAATATCGCTGTATAAAGTGTATAAATATAGAAATTACGTCGTATGATCTCACAGATATAACAACAGCAATAACGTAAGTTATTTAGGATTGTAATTGAGTATTAAAAAGGAAATACAATAAGCGTTTGTGAAAAGTCAAAAACTTTTATTGAAAAATCATATTTAGTAAACATAACTTAAATTTTCACATGTCTGGTAACCTTTTGATTTTACTTTAAAAAATGATGAGATGATACAAGCCCCGTAATATGCCCCCTATCCAAGCTATTTAGTAAAGGCAATTTTAATAATTATATCCTAAATACTTTTACCCGACTCAAATCAACATACGATGATCCTAAAAAGGCTTTCGGTAGTATCTATGTTGACGCAGATTTTTTGAAATTGTCAACTCTTATAGTACCAGTAAAATAGACCAAAAACTGAGTAATAGACGACAAGTGGTAGCCATTCACAAAAATTTGGGAAAAACTTCGTTTTGGCACTAGAAATGAAGATCCGTTGAGTCCCCCCAAAATAAAGTTGTTTTACCCTGTTTTTAGGGAGTAAAAAGAGGGGCGTTATTAACTCAGGAAGGGGGAGAAACTCAACATTTTTTAAATAGGTCAAGTGAGATATTGTTTACCATGAATTTTTTATTTCTGAATCGAATGACACCATTCGCAAACCAATACAATCACTTGTTGCAAAGTTACGCCAGTTTTTATGAATAAGAAGTCCAAAATTATACTTTAAAAGAGAGAACAACTTTATTGCACTAATTTTACGTTAAAAAAATATATTCTTTATATCATATTGCATAATCTTCAACTTATTAAATATCCTGAAAACAGCAATAATCAAAATCAGGATCATCTGAGTGCCTGAATCTTTTTCAAGGGTTTCAGAGAGATCTAGACGTAAAATAAGTGTAATAAAGTTTCACTCACTCATAATTTTGTACTTTTATTCATAAAAACTGCCGTAATTTTGTAAAAATTGATTGTATCGACTTGCGAATCGTGTCATCCGATTCAGAATTAAAAATACATGGTAACAAAACCCCACTCGACCTATTTAAAAAAAAATCGACCCCCCCCCTCCCCCAGGGTTAAAATGCCCCAATTTCCACCCAAACCACAGTAAAAAAACTTTATTATTTGAGGACTCATGGGATCTTCATTTCTAGTGAAAACTAGTCGTTGGGGGCCACCTTAATACTTACCCATCATGGATATGAATAATGTAAAATATTAAAATAAAAATGTGTAAACTACTTATAAAGTACATTGCAATTCAAATAAAATCGTGGCTTGATGACGTCACAAACTTTAAAAGCTCGATTACTGAATTGCTTGAAAGAAACATCCTTATACCAAAAATAATAATCCTATTAACTAGCGGTTTATTGCATCTGATTAAGCGTCAACTTTCCAATTAAAATATATCTTTGAAGTGAAATTTGGATGAAATACAGGGTCATGAAAAATCAAAGAGTGTGGTAAATAGGATTCCAAATATCTCGGCAACTAATTATCCGATCGACTTCATGCTTTATGCAAAATTTATGTTTTTTTATTGTCTTTTATATTCATTTCTTAAAATAAACAATTTCGAAAATTTTTATATACCTTTCATCAGAACGAATATTTCCAGAGTCCGAAAAAGATTGTTCCGGTTAGTCGAGGTTATTGAAATGAAATAGGCTTCTTTCCATTATTACATACTAAGTACATACCAAATTGCAAGTCTCTATCTCAATTTTTTCGGGAGATAGAGCGTTTACAGACACACAGACACACAGACGGACGGCAAAATTTTTTTTTCTAAAAATATGTTTTTCGGAATCTCCAGTGTCTGAAACGTGTAAATCCGTCAAAAAAAATTTTTCGATTTTCAAAACGATTACAAGACTTACCCTATACTACGTATGATGGGTAAGTAAAATGAAGTTCTTTCTAAATTTTCGTAACTGTCCACCACTGTTGCTGTAAAAACCTATTTAATCTGTACTAAAGTATAATTTTCGACTTTTTATTCATAAAACCTACCGTAACTTTCTAACAAGTGGGTAAGTGTGATCAAAGATCGCTCAAAAGGTTTCGTTTAATATTCCTTTGAAAACACTTTATCCTTTCTTTAATAAATCCAAATAAATTTCATTTAGCAACAAAATAAATATATATATATATATATATATATATATATATATATATTATATTCTGCTATTGCTATTCTATTATTATATTCTGCTTCCTTTTCTATATCCCGCTACTATAGTCTGTCATAATAATATTTGTCATGCGGACTAAATGCGATATTTTAAAAAAATAATTTCAAAATTAAACATGTTGTACACCTTCAAAATGTTAAAATATGCTAATATTTCCATAATCGGATTTTTATCATGGTTCAATATATTGCTCAGACTCGTATATTTACTATTCTCTATTACTCATATTGATACTCGCTTTGTATTACTCTCAAACATTTGAAAAATCCGTTAAACTTCCAATAGGACGTCAGATTTTCTTTTTAATTTTCTAATGACGTGATATTAATCTGCTTTGTCTACATACACATACTCATACTCCTTGTATTATTGAGAAATCTTTGAAAATTTCCGTTTTATTACCCGATTCATTAGCCTCGTTATTACCACTATGACGTCAATCATTTTTATTTCATATTAAACTTTTTAACACTTTCCAACCTAGTTGAAAAGTGTTTATGACTTCGGTTTGTCTGGCCGTCTGCCGTCTGCCGTATGGCCATCTGCCGTCTGGCCGTCTGTCTGTGCTCTAACTCCCGCAAATATGCTTGGATTGCTCTGCAATTTTTATATGTTATTGTCGTTATCTATAGCATGTTCCCTATTTCAACTGAAGTGTGTAGCACTTATAGTTTTTTTACAGGGACACTCAAAAGAATTCCGTTACATTGCGGTCTATGGGGAAAAATCATTTGCGGTTTATTTAAATAATGTTTCACTATTTCAAACGCATTGAAATTTATATATATTACTAAGGTGCATTACAAGAGGCTTACTACAGAAGTTTTAAGTTACAGAACGCGATTTTAATTTTAACTCGCTTTTTGTCTATTACGTGGTGAGTATAAATTCTGTAGATCCTATACAGGGAAGCACAAAAGTTCGCGAACACATTTCCGTTTATTGACAGAAACTCCAAACGGAGAATTTTAAACTGTGCTACGCGTTTCCTAACTGAACTTAAATTTAGCATCCTATGTAGTATATATACAAATCTATAGATCCTATACAGGGCTGAAAAAAAGTATTCGGATATTTTTCCGAATTTTGTATATGTTGGAAATTCCTGAAATTATGTTTTTAAATATGTTATGCGTTTTCCAAATTGTTTAGTTGGATATGTTATCTTTTAGCTTATTAAACGGTATGATTTGTAAAATTATTTTGGAAGCGTTGGAAAGTGTTACATAATCTATGCTTGACGCATGATTTTTCGATCTTGTTTTCAATTGGTGAAACTTTTTATTCCATTTTCATTTTTCACGTGGAAATCTTTCAATAGAAAATTAATTATTGTATAAAGAATTTCATTGAAGATTTTTAATTTTTGGTAACTGCTATAACAAAAAATGTTTAAATTTAATAGGAAAAGGCTGTTAGAATTTTGGTTTTTTATCTCTATTTAGTAAAATAATACGATTTTTTCAAATTTTAATATTTTGAGCTTCATAGCTGGTATTCATCTATATATACACTAAGTTTCAACTCTGTAAGTTACATAGTTTCTGAGAATGGCTCTGTGACGGACAGACAACGGAGCAAGAGTAATAATGTTTCGTGAGATGAACGAAACCATAAAAATGATCGGATCGACTTGAGGATGGTGTAATTCGATTCAGAATTAAAAAATGCATAGTAAATGATACCCCACTTGACCTACTTAAAAATATCGAGTTTCCCTCCTCCCTGAGTTAGAATGCCCCCTTTTTGCCCCCCAAAACATGGTAAAACAACTTTAATTTTGATTGGCTCATCGTACCTTTATTTCTAGGGTCAAAAAGAAGTCATTTCCAAATTTTGGTGAATGGGCATCAGTTGACTCTGAAAAACCTTATTTCACCTTGGGACTAATGGATGGTATGGATCCAAGATTTTGCAATAAATAAAGTAGGAAATAATCATTATGCTATAAAAAGGTCGGAAAAATCATAAAGGTCAACCATAGCTGCAACAGGTCGAACAGATTCTCAAGAGATGTAAAATTTCCGGAAATTTTGAAGTGGCGGAAAAAAAAAACAGTTTTTTTCCGTGTTTTTCTGGAAAATTTAGAAATTTTGGAAAAATTGATTTCTTACAAATGTTTCTCAAAAATAAGTTACATTTTCTTTAACTTAAAATCTGACTATGTATCTGTTACAACGTGGCGGAACTGATGGGATTGCCTCAACGGAAGCACTTCCACAGCTTGTGATCGCTGGAAAAAAAAAAATCTCTGATTGTTTTTTGACAACCAACATTCTTCAAACACACAAACACTTTAAGGTGTATAACTGAAATACTATGCATTCAAAATAAATACTAAGAACAACTTTTCTTAGAATCATCATACATAAAAATTATGTTTTATAACTATATGGACTAAATGAATTACTGCACAATAAACTACAAGGATACCAACAACCCGAATAGAACCGAATAGAACCAACCCCTAAAAAAAATGAAACTTTGGTGATAAGTAGGGCTTATGGAGAAAATGTTATAGGCAATTATTTTATGTTGCCCAAACTCACTTTAAGGCAGTAAAGTTAACAACGCAAAATTTTTGTCTTCGTTTTTTAACTCGTTTTTGGTAAAAGATAGAAAAAACGTTTTAGATTAAAAATTGCTTGCTAATTAACTTAGGGTGCATATCGCCCAACAAGTGACTCTGATATCCTACATTTTTTTACGATTTACGTGACAACTATATACGCCATACTTCAAGAACTAATGCACAGAATTTTATGAAGCTACATGTTCTGTTAGATCTTAGCATAAATAGATGCTGATTAGGTTTGGGTGTGTATCCTCCTACCTAACAATTGACGTTGCTATGCCTAGGTCAAGGTCTAACAGAATATAAAGTTTTGTGAAAAGAATATAAAGTTTTGTGAAATTCCGTGCATTATTTCTTGAGATAGAACGGCTACAAAAATTGCGTCACACACAGATTAACAGACAGACAGATATGCAGAGTAACCGACAGCCAGACATTTTCCCAAAATAATCCAGTCCTGTTCAGGACATCCCAAAACGTGTAAGTCCATCAAAAAACGGAAGTGGAAAATTTTCGCGATCCCAATACTTTCTTCTTATTTATATAGAAGAAAGTAAAAAGCTAACATAAAAATATACAATTTACAGCTAATTTTCACTTTTAACAGTGTATTTAAAAATTATATAATTAAATTCTATATTAAACTATATACAATGCAAATTTTCATAATTGCGTTATATTTTTATTATGATTTTGTTAAGAGCACTTACATCATAGAAAAAATAGTTAAAACTTTCCAATTCAAGACATAGAAATTGCACAAAACAATTTCATTTGATCGTGGATATGAACATTAAATGTGATTATATACACAGTGAAAGAATTGCGAAAAACACATATTTTATAAATGAGTTTTTTACAGTTGACATACAAATAAGGGTTTCAAGAAAAGGATCCTGTACGACAAGGAAAGAAAAAATTATCTGCTAATGAAATGGATCTTTTTAATATACGCAGATGCACTCCCATCACCAGAGACCGCTGGAAAAAGCCAATATCTCTGATTGCTTTTGGACACCCAACACTCTTCACTCTAATTGAAAATATTCGACATCCTATTTTTTTTTTCCTTTTCGAAGTTTTTCATTCATTTGTTACTTTTGGTTCTTTGTGAAATTTAGAATTTTTTTTTTTTTTATTATTCATCTTTTGAAGAAAACCAGACGAACATTAATCTACAAAATTTTCATTTTCTGGAGTTTATATCTAACAACTAACCATTTTTTACTTTTATAAAATTGGAATGTTATGGTGTAAGACATAAAACTGGATTTTTAATTTTGTATATAGGACGCTTTATATAGAACTCAAACTAGGTTTCAATGCATTCTTGGTTTAGAGTCTAAAGTTCGTACGTGTGTCTGTACGTTCGCTCGTAAGTTTTCCATTTGAATTATTATAACTCCTTAAACAAAACAAATACCGATTTTACATTTTATTGTATTTTAGCACTAAATGAGGAAAAGACAATGCTTAAATACAAAAACATCTTTATTGATGAAACATCAAGGATTAAAGAAAGATTTTATGGGGTGTGACAACATTAATAAGAACATGTATCTTATATCTAACAAGGTAACCAATTTTGGTGCAGCTCGCACCTAGCATTGAGACCTAGCATAGAGACCGCGCATGCGCTGCAGCGTATTACTGCTTATTTTACTGTTTATTACTGTTAATTTTACGGTATAATACTGGCAGCTGGGGTGCCAGTATTATACTGTAAAATCAACAATGTTTTTTTTTTTGCAGTGTATAACCTTTTGTATAACTTAAGTTTTGACATAATACTGATGCATTGAAAGTTCGTTCACATTTTGTTCAATAACATTTTTCGTGATTTATACTTTGACAAGCATTTTTATTTTCAATATCTTATTTTGTTCTATGACAAATCTTTAAATCGATACTAAATTTGTTGTGACTGAGTTATACTTCAGAATTATGATCTAGTAACAGCATATTCACATTCAGTGCCGTGTTTGTTCCTATTCCGTATATTACGTTCAATGGGAAAAAGACAGAATTGACTTTTAAATATCTTTTGTTATTTTAGTTATACATAACATATTTACTTTTAAATGAAAGTCCAATATAGTATAATAGATGGATCTCTATAAATCTGAGAAATAGAAAAACGTTGAACTGATGACAATTCTAAGCTTCAGAGTCGATTAATGTCGACATCTAGGAGTTGGGTGCTGTAGATTACATTAAGTGTCGATAAAAGTCGCCTAGGCGCTCACGGCGTGTATTGTGCTCACTGTAGTGCGTCATGGGCTTAGCACGAGGCTAACGAAAAAGAAAGGCTACCGCGGTACTTTACGCGTATCTTTTTTTACAGACCGCCGGAGTCACGTGATGCTCGAATGCACCAATCAAGGTGTACGAAAATAACATCACGTCACTCTAGCGGTCTGTAAAAAAAGATAAGTGGAATGCACCGCGGTAGCCTGTATTTTTCGTTAGCCTCGGCTTAGCAGTGATGACGTATTGCGCCTGCGTAGTGCAGTAATTTGGCTTTAACCAAAACCAGTAGGGTGCTTTTCGTACAACCATAAGATATGATTTTTAGTTTTGTATTGGGTCGTTTGGAAAGTCGTGTCCCTTTAGGAAAATTAATTCGTACCGGAAAATTCTGCCCGGTAATCAGATAAATAAATCGCTTTTTTGGCCAAAATATTCCGCACAGGGCATTAACCTCCCCAAAAAAAATTCCGCACTGAGAGGGTTAATAACAATAAAAATCACTTTAAGCTTTGGGTGCAAAGATCCACTGATCTTATAAAGAGATATAAAATCCTTATGAGGTCTATGCAAATATATTATTCTGATACTCTATGTTTGGATTCTAAAATTTTAATATATAAATTATTTTAATTTTTTTCTTAGCCGCTCAAGATTTGAGAAAGTGGAAACAAATACTTTTTTAATTAATTTGTTAAATTATTGGTTTTATTTAAAATGGTTTTCAATAAACCGAAAATTTTAAAGAATACAATTTCTCTCAATTCTTAGAAAAAAAAAGGAACAAACGCTAATTGTTGCTGTAAGTGAATTTATTGCGACATTTTCATTTTCTCGGCTTATCATGCCAAAACTATTGTATATAGAAACATGAAAACTGGTAGTTTTATAGAATAATGTATGGGATAAAGACGTTGAAGCGGAAAGTTTTTAAACAGAATTGTTTTAAGTTCTATTTAATTTGAAATCGATCAAGATTATTCAGTTACATAAGTTTTAGGGAATCAAAAACTATGCATAATCAATTTAACATTTCACCGTCTTGTGCAGGCATTGCTTGAATAGATTGTGATGTGCAATATCCAATCATTTTTTAAATTTGTCTAACTTTTTAATTTTCTGTTTACAGTTTTTTATTCAAAATTTCATTATATGAATAGAGATTTAATTACGAGTTTCAAATAGCCGTTTTTATTTACTGTTGCCAGATTGTAAAAATCCAAAATATTTCCAAACACTTTTCAATTGAAAAATACATTTACATGTGAATATATATATATGTATATATATATAGAAAATAAAACTTTAAAATAATTAAATTATTACCCTATGGCGAAAATTGCGTCATATTTAAAACTATAAATTTTAAGCGTCATATTTAAAACTATTTTCTTACAGCGTCTAAAAGAAAACTTTTTTCTAGACGTTATAAAAGTCCGGGTGGCAGCGACATTTTTTACTTAACCATTTTATACAAGCTTATTTTCAAATGTGTAATTGATCTTACGTAATCAAAGACGAAAACAGGTATCGGCTGTCGCGAAAGCGGCGGATGCGGCCTTAGGCACTGAAAAATCCGCCAGTCAGAGAAATGAATGGAAACCCTATTACAAAAAATCGCCACTGGAAGTGATAATATCTTTGAATCTTTGGTAATCAGATAATCTTTTAACCCTTTCAGAGGCAAAGTACTTTCAGTACTAAAATGTTGAAATAAATGACTGGCACCGGAATTTACAAAAACATTTATTTGCAAATAAGAAAAAGGCTATATTTCACATACATATTAAATAGAAAAGATTTTAGCAAAATTCTGGTGCCACTGTGGCGTTTGGGAATTAAAATTAAGTGGTTTCATAAACATACCACCTCCCCTGAAAGGGTTAAAAGAGTAAATTAACGTGTTTTTAGAAACTACGGGGTCTGGACGGGGGTTGACGAGCATCTCCCGTAGGGGGTAGTGCCTCTAAGTCATAAAAAAAAAGCAAACTAAACCTGGTTCACATTCATGCAACAACGCAAAAAACTCTTGCTAAAAATTTTAATAAGGATGTTTTTCTAAAATAATCTATTAAAAATGAGAAACTGAACTTTTTTTGTTTAGTAAAAATCTATCATAAACGAGAGCATGACATGCTCAAATATAGGTTACCATACGAACTTAAAAATAACCTCTTGTCAATGAATATAAACATAATCTTGTATTTCTCTATTTTACATATTATTTATAGATTTCAAGAAAAAAAAAATTAACAAATGTGCATATACCACTCGAAAATATTTTATCCGAACAGCGCAGCGTGAAGAATAAAAGTTACGCGCTTCAAATTTAGCGAACTATATCTTACAGCGTATGGGTAGAATACCTGTGCGACTTTGTGCGTTTTGTCTTGTTTACATTTCTTCTGGCACAGCGATTTATCATGTGCGTATTTGTGATAGAAAAGTTACGTATAATCTAATTTTAAGCTAAAAAATTCAGTACGTGTGTTTTCAAATTTAATACTTGGGGGTGTTATACAGGACCTGATTATTGCAAGGACAAACTGGGCACTCCTGTTCACTCCACCTCACCCAGGGCCTCCACCTGTAAGGCGGATCCCAAAACTAAAAATCAGGCATTTGTTCTTAAAATGAGTAAGAGTTGCTGCTATAAAAATATTTCGGGGGCCACCAACTGGATCTTTGCTGTAGGACGTCGCATAGAGTTAGTCGGTGTCTGGTATTATATGCCAAGAAAATACTCAAAAATGAATACACTTTGCTTATTTTTAAGTACTTCTTTTTATTGGTAATAGTGGTAATTGATTAGTGGTAATTAATTATTAAAACAAGTAATTTTTTGTTGACCTGTAAAAACAAAATGTCTTGATTTGTTTACAGAGCTTTTAAATGATCGACATTTCGCCAGTAAGAATACATCTGTGACCTTTTTGACCGTATCGATATTTAGATTTACGTCTTTCCCCTTATCCCAAAACTTAATTGCGACCTCCATCCGCATTTGTTTCTTTTTCCACCCCCATCCCCCCCTTCCGACCCTCCCTGCCAATTGTTTGCACTCTTAATTCGTTTTCGAAACAACGCGTTTCTTTCTTTCTTTTTTCTTTCTTCCCTATTTCTCCAAGCAAACAGGAGTTCCACAAACTTTGTTGACGTTCATTCGTCTTCATCGATTACGAATCCTTAACCGAGCAGCCTGAGCAGTTTGTTAAAAAATTCAACTCGATTACGAGTTGGACGTTTCAGTCGAAGATTCAGGGCAAACCGCAGGAATGGGTTAGAGCGGGGGTCGACGGAAGTTTTCGCCCTGGTGCGTTCATCGTCGTAAGCAAATCGGTAAAAACGACGAAGATGGACTATAAAACTGATTTTAGGTAATCCCTTGAGCGCCAATAATTAAATTTCAGACACAAGTTTGGCAAAAGGTGAAGGAGAACATCAGTTCCGATGAAACTTCCAGAAATGTTTCTACACTATTTTTCTCCGGGTTGTCCTTCCTATAATTAAAGATTCGATATCGATTTTTATTTGGAATTTTAAAGTAAAACATTCAAAAACTTAATCTAGTGATATCGATTAAAAATTAAATTAGAAATGTAATGAATGACTCTTCTTTTACAAGGCTGCCACTGGCGACTATTTCTTAATTCTAACTCGCACCACTTTCCCAAAACAAAGATCTTTTACATACATGTTGACAACATGTTCAAAAGAAATATACTACAAAATTTATTTTTCTAAATTTGTACTTCGAATAGAATATAAAAATAGTCGCCAGTGGCAGCCTTGCTTTTATTAACCCCTTGGGAACGAGCGTCACGTATACGTGACGTATAAGATGCTCAGAATCCTCGATTATTCCCGCACCAGTTATTTTTTATTGTAAGATTTGCCTCATTAAATCTTAGCATTTCTGCGATTCAATTCGGTGAAAATTTCTATTTTGAAAAACCGGTGGTAAAAGATTAAAAATTCTGTAAAGGACTCTCGTCGCGAAGGGGTTAAGATTTAGCATTCGGTTAGGGTTAGCTTGGGCCATAGATTAATTAATCAACAAAATAGGACAATTACAGCAAAGTCTGTTATGATACAGCTATATGAACCCTTTTTTTAACAGTGTATGTAATTAATGGTAATTAATTGTTGAAACAAGTATTTTTTTTTTTTGTCTTCTAATAAGAAAACAGTCTTAATTTCGTTACAGCATTTTCAAATGATCGACCTTTCACTTGTAAGAATCCATCGGTGACCTAACATCGCATCAACTAGCATCACTAATGACAACGGGGGGTGGGGGTGGGGGGGATTAATAAGCTCCCGTTATTTACCTATATCAAATTTGTCTATGCTCTATCCCAGCGGTTCCCAACCTGGAGTACGTGAAAATCACATTGGTAATGGTAGAAAACGCAAAAAAAAAAAAAAAAACTGTTAACTTATCTTTTACAATGAGAGACTTGCGTAACAGTAAAATAGGCTATTTACATAAAATGAGAAAAATGCACAAACTCAGTAATTGGTTGATTATTCGTTGCCATTTGGTGGAAAGTATTCCCCACCTTGTTTTTTTTTTTTTTTTTTTTTTTTTGTGTTACACACTTAGAAATGTATATGTAAATATTGAATGTTCTTCTTTTTTTAAATTCTATAATTAGTAAATATTTCTCCTTGCATTTATATATATATAAGTATAATTAGTAATTACTGTGTTTTTTTATATACATGTTTATGCTACACTGTAATTATTTAGACTTCAGAGCGGTACAATGGTTGGTATAAATTTAGCTAACAAAGTGACAGACAGTTTTATGAGCGCTGTCTGGCGGAAAAAAGTGTACTGGAACCATGTTGTGAAGTTTTTATGACTGTAAATTTATGAGGGGTGTCAATCACACTTCGTGTGTGGTACCGTGAGTTCGAAGCTAGAGGATTCAGAGTAGACACATTGGTGCCTGGTTAATTTTAGGGGGCCAGATAGTTTGTGGTCATTGGCCGGACAGTTCTCCTATGAGCAGCGAAGGTAGGTGTGGTTATTGACACACTGGGCCATTTAGGCACAAGATCGTAAAAAAAGTCAAGTAGAGGGGAGGTGCCACCACCAACGGAGAAAAAAGCCAGAACTTGGAGAAAAAGACAGTCAATGAAAAAAGGTGAATGTGTGCAGTCGAAAAAGAATTAGTTGGAAAATATTATGAGAGAGTGCTGCAAATAGTTACTGTAAAAAGATACTACCGGGCTTGTGAATGAGTGTATGCCCATAAGGAGTCACTCTCCCTAGCCTGCATCAGGGTCCAACCTGGGACGCGACAATTCTGGATCCACTACACTTCTGTTCTAGCGTACTTTTGAGGTTCAGCAGAACTACCTGATTGGCTTGTCGTATTGTCAATCAAACTAATAAGTAACAACCCACACACGCGGTCACATTTGCTGACGGACGGAGCAAGAGCCCTGTTCTGTTGAAGTAGAAAAGAAAGCAGCACGTTTTTTTCTTTTGCGTAAATGAGAAAACTATATTTCAATCTATGGTTAAAATCACATTTCAATAAATAATAGATAACAATATTTTATTTTTATTCCTGGAACTGTGTTTCAGTTTTCCGGAAAACGTAATTTTTTGAGTTGACACTCTTCAAATAAGCGTGCAATTAATAAAAAAAAAATAATAATAAAAAAAAAAACTAATATCAGTAAATTAACCAATCTAAGGGGGCACGAAAAATTGAAAGTGCCCTGGGCAAAAAACTTGCTAGCCGGGCCCTGATCCCAATGTAATGCTAAATGACCTCAAACTGATTTTGCCTTTGAATTACACACTGTTTTGCTTTAATTTTTATAAATTTGCTTGTGTCAAGGTAAAATTTTTATGCTACGGAGATGTATACTGCAATCCATGTTTGCCCTGGATGGAAAAAAAAAAAAGATAGTTTCAGCCCTGTATGAAAGGCAGAAACTATACATGATAGAATCCTTAATTAGCAATAAGGAAGTATTAAGCAATCATAAGCATAAAATTATAGAAGCAAGTTTTGGTGTTTTTATATTAGCCTGCACACATTTCACCAACAGCAGCTTTTATTTTTCGCATATGAAAATATTAAATTTGAAATAATGCTTTGATGTAGAAATAAAATCGTTTTGTTTGTGATATCCTTTTTTTTGTGTGTGTGTATTTTAAATGAAATGAATGAAAAGTTTATGTTTTAAATGAAATGAATAGAATACAAATGATGATGATGGGAACAATATTTAGCAATTTATTATCTGTGCCTGGCTAACATAAAAGTACCCAAGTTTCTTTTAAAAAGAGGTAACATTCAACATACAAAACATATATTTCAAAAGAATTTTATTTGTTATCTAAATAGAATTATTTATCAGTAATTTTCAAATTAACTACCATTTTAGGATTACTATCACACATAATTTGGTTTAAATTTCAAAAATGGTTACGTGTTATTGATTTCTGATAAGTTAACACTCAGAGGAAAGTGATATTTTATAAGTTTCTCAAAGTTACATAAAAAAAGGTTAATAACTGGTGATTTTAATTGATATTATTTTTAAAAAATGATTTTAATGTTTTTTCAAAATAATTTTGACCAAGAAAAATGTTATTCTAAGGAAGATATTGTTAGGCCTAATGATCCTATAGTAAAAAATATCTAATTGACAAAGAGTTATTACAATTGAATTCATAATTAAAAATATAGCTAATACCCCTGAGAGGTAATAAAAATACTTACCATTTTAATAAGAGCTTTTCAATAAATAAAAATTAAAGTAGTAATTTTGTTTACATTAATATTACTATTTTGCCACACTTTGTTTACACTAAATAAGGAACAATAAAGTTTTCTCTACCTTTATTTTCAACTACAGATATAAAAAGTTTTGTAAAATAATTATAATAATACTCATGAGATGTATAAAGACTAAAGAGCAGACATTAATATTAAATTTTAAACTATTATATAAATATCTATTAGAAGAAATTTTTGTATTCTTATATATTTAAACTAGTCTAGTTAAAAATATTTATAACTTTGTTAAATCAGGATGTTAAATTTCTGTAATTTGGTAACTACAATAATCTAACACTCAATCACTTAAATACATATAAACACGTAAATGAATACATTTTATAATACATATATATGTTATGTTATACCAATGTCAAAAAGTTTTTTTTTTTTTTTTTAATGGAATTATGTGTTTAAGGTTAAAGTATTAAACAGGCAGTTATTTTGGAAATCTCCCATTACTAAAATAGATTGAAATTACTTTTATTCTTTGAAATTTTACATGAAAACAGGCATGTTAAATCACTGTTTAATGTTATTAAATAATATGTAAATAATACACAGGTGCTTAGAATTATTCATTAGAAATAAATATAATGGACATAAAACTCAATGCTTATTAAACCTGAAATTGCTTTATTCAGCTCTCTGCCTTTTCTTTAAATGTGGTAATCCATTTATAAAGTTTCACAATCAATTTATTAAATCGAGTTCGGCTAGCAGATGTACACTTTCAAAGCAGAAGAAGAAATTACACTTCTGCTTTCAAAAGAGACACCAGCTGGTCAATTAATTCAGAAATTCAATTAAAAGAAAAGTCCATATTTCCTTTTATACTGAATACGTCTTAGAAAAGAATCACTTCAAATCGCGAAATACATGGCAGCTATGTAACTGAAAAAAAATCCCTGACGGCTGGGCCTACATGCACAGGTAGATTTCGAAGACGCAGACCGTGGGGCACCTGTTTGTCGGGAATTGCGGAAGAAATGACCTTTTTGCGATGATGCTGCAGTTGGAACCGCATACTTCGAAACCAAACTTGTTTGCAAGCAGAGCCAGCAAGGATTTTTTTTTTTTTTTTTTTTTTTTTTTTTTTTTTTTTGCTATAAGAGTTGGTCCTATAAAAAACATGTCAATATAAAAGTTTTAGAAAATATTAAGAGGATTTATAATAAATCTAAGCGGATTTGAAATTTTGGGAATTGACGAAGATATGAATTTTTTTCTTCTAAAACCCCCTCCCCCCCCCTTAAGACAATTTTTAATTATATCAAAAATCTGTCATACATAAATTTTCGGCCCTTCTCCTAGAAGTAATAATAACTTCAAACGGATTCGATATGTATCATAATTAAGAAATTATGGGTTTTTTTTTCTGTTTTCACAAAAAGTCCCCCCCATTCCCCCCCTTGTGGTTCGATTTTACCCATTAACGAACTTGACCGAAATTTTATGCCCCTTGATTTTATGTATCAGTTTCGAAAAGATGCGGGAGTTGGAACCGCCTACTTCGAAAAATAACTTGTTTGCAGGCGGAGCCGGCAGGGATTTTTTTGTTTTTAATTTTTTTTTTGCTATAACGGTTGGTCCTATAAAAAACTTGTCAATATAAAAGTTTTAGATAATACTAAGAGGATTAATATTAAATTTACGCGGATTTGATATCTTGTGAATTGACGAAGCTATGATTTTTTTTCTTCTAAAACCCCCCCTTTCCCCCCCTTGTTGCCATTTTTAATTATATCAAAAATCTGTCATACACAAATTTTCGACCCTTTTCCTAGAAGTAATAATAACTTTAAACGGATTCGATACGTATAATAATAAAGAAATTATGAGGGTTTTTCTGTTTTCACAAAAAGCCCCCCCATTCCCCCCCCCCTGGTTCGATTTTGCCCATTAACGAACTTGACCGAGATTTTATGCCCTTGATTTTATGTATCAGTTTGGAAGAGATTTATGCAGAATTTTTCCAGTTATCGTGGTCAGAAAAAAGTGACATAGATAGATAGATAGATAGATAGATAGATAGATAGATAGATAGATAAAGTTTTGAACTGGGGGTGGTTTTGGGTTCTGGGAGTCATGATCGGCGTAGATCTGCAAAAATTTTTCAAAATTTCCAACTTAGGTGAGAATGTAATAGGTAGTATTTCTTACGAAATCTACCTAATAACTGCAAATGATGATTCTTCTTTTATTCAGCTTATAATATTAAATATTCCTCTTTAATAGCGCAACGAAATAATTGGAAACAGAGCTTAAATCTACTTTTTTAAATATCCATATCGTCACAAAACAAACTTGTCATTCCCCTCAGAGCGAGACTTGTAAACAAGTAGGAGGTTCTATTTCCATCCAGCGATAGCCGTGATTGGCTCAGAAGTACGCTAGAACAGAAGTCTAGTGGATCGAGAATTGTCGCACCTGGGACCCGGGAATTCCCCAATAACTGGAGTTGAGTCTGTCTGTTAACGACTCAGGTATGATGTTTTACTATATAATACCAACCTCATTATGTTTGTACCGCTCAAATTTAATTGTAATTTTTGTTCGGCAGGCGAACTTGATCATATAGTAATTAAAAATGTGTAATGCTTAATTTCAATTGTGAGAACGAATCATTCAGTAAAGGATAATTTTTAATGAATAAATTAAATTGTAGAAAAAGGATTGATTTATATATCCTTACTATGTTTTCTGTGCTGCATATTTTAAAACGGATTGATTTATATATCCTTACTATGTTTCTGATATGTTTATTTTAGAAAGGATTGATTTATATATCCTTACTATGTTTTTTGATATGTTTATTTTGTTTTAATGTAAATAAAGTAGTTGTTTTTTTAGTTTAAAAAAATGTTGTTTTAATTTAGTGTTTGCATGATTAATTTTAAAAACCTAAATATTTCTCTAGAATTTTCTTAACTTAAATCTTGGAATGTTTTTATTTAAAATTATCTTTAAGGTTGTTCTGGGTAATTATTTTATGGAACTCTATACACTCCATTCCCAAAATCTAACTGCCATATATTAGATACTCTACACACGACGCAACAATTAATTTTCTTTAATAATAATTCTCTAGTATCTAATTAGGCAACGATCACGGAGTCTTCTGCAATCAGAATCCCCTATAGATAATTAATGAGTAATGGTAAAGGTGCACCCCACACCTTATTTTCTTTATGTGTAGTGATAGTCTTTTATTGACAGTTGTAACCGGCCTTTAGTAGGAGCTGTCTGCAAATCACCAGCACCATTATATCAGCTAACTCCTTCCTTTTAATATTCTTTCCGTTCTAGAAATATGTAGATAAAACATGAATCGTATCGGGACTTCGTTGAACCCATTTGAAAGCTGGTCATCATTTGAGTTTTTAACAAGGCAGCATTAGTATAAACTCATAAACGTATATCAATGAAAGTAGCTTCATTCCGTCTTTGTGAGTGCTTAGCTTGAAATCTTTAACTAATTTGAGGACTTTGTGTTGATACCGTGTTGTGGTTCAAGATGGATAAGAGATTGAAAACTGGAATTCTAAAGAGAACTGCATCTAACATTAATAACTAGTATACGAACTTTACTAACGAACGAAAACAAAAATATTTGGGACCGGGCTTATGTGAGAAGGGGTACGCATAAATGAAAAGTCTAAGCAAGGTGTACGTAAGAGGAAAAAGGTTGGGAACCGCTGCTCTATGCTTATAATATCTATTATGTTTGATTCAATTATATTCTTTCCAAGGCAGGTGATTCTCCCTCTCCGTTGTTACGTAACTTAAGTGTCTCTTTATTATCATTTAAAAGCTCGACCAGCGTAATGAATGCGCCATTGAGTGAAAAAACAGATGCGACTTTTTAAATAATTACGCGATAAACAACTGCGCCTTATTCATCCTCTCCCCAAAGAGCCTTCGGTGTTAAACGAATGGTAAAAATTGATGTTTTAAATTTTTTTCTGCTCTCTTTCATTATTCTTATATTTGTATAATGTGTAATTTATTCTATTTCTGTCTTAAATAAATTATATATATTTTTTTATAAATTTGCTGTTTATTACTTTTGTACAATTACTAGGAAAAAAAAGGTCAAAAGTCGATATTTAGGCTTTAAAATGCCTTGATGTAGGGATTATGCCGTCTGCTTTTTATGATACTACAAACCATCAGTGTTATATTAATTCTCGTTGAATTAGTCTATTTTTTTAACCATTTGCTGTTTATATTTTTTAGACTACTACTGAAAATTGTATAAAGCAAGGATATCATTAAAATTTAAGTTTTGGGTGCTTTAAAATGCATTCGTGTATACAGTACGCAACCCGTGTTGTTATGTTACTACAAATCGTCCGTGTTTTTAAAGGTTAATAATAATTTGTATTATTATTGAAGCATCAGTTATTTTCAGAACATTCTTATATATCAAAAAATGTTAAAATATGTTAGAGTCTGCAGACAAATCGGAACTCAAAAATTTCGTTAGTCGATTTTTCTACAGATAACTCAAATCGGTAAGTAGTACTTCACTAATTTTCATCGTCGAATATTATTTGTCAGCTTTTTCAATATAAAATATCTTTAAAAAGCATATTCATTTATGTAGCACAAATTTATTTTATGCGCTTTTAGTGGTCATGTATACATATTATTCCCTCGTCAAAGACACCGTCAAATTCAAACTGTTACAGGTTTGAAAAAGGTTATAGACAGCATGAGTTCCGATGACGCTTCCAGTAGTTTTTGTGCTCTTGGAATTTTTTTTTCTTAATAATCAACGATTCTACGCTCATTATTATTTGGAATTTGCAAGTAATTGCATTCGAGATGTTAACGTGGTGATTTCGAAGAACAGGTAAACTAAAAAAGCCAATTAATGGATTATTTACCATCAGTTTTGTTGAGGCTTAGAACTGTAAAGAAAAAAGTATGGTAACTTTTCTTAATTTAGCAGGAACGTTTGTGTAAAATTTAATGTAACCTCGTAAAAGTACAAACTTACCTCCGGTTTTCTCAAAACTTTTATTTTATTTTCAAAAACCATAAATAAGGAACCAATCAAGAGACATAAGATAGAGCTAAACAACGTTAAAACACACAAATTCAAAACTATCCCAACATTAAAACCACATACGGCCGTTTTAAGAATAACGCAGATCCCCTTCATCAGTGTAAAAAAAAGGGGGGGAGTTCAAAGAACCACGCTCGGCTACATCCCCGAGTACTGGCTTGTGAACGGACCAAAAATGGCAAATATATCAGAAAAACACAGAAGTGACAGGACAACAGTGCAAAAATGAATGAAATTGATGAAGGTAATCTGAGTTAACCTTGAAACGGCCGTATGTGATTTTAATGTTGGGATAGTTTTAAATTTGTGTGCTTTAACGTTGTTTAGCTCTATCTTACGTCTCTGTACCCACACAAAGTGAACATTTTCTGGCTACAATCTTTGGAAACCAATAGGTTCCTAGATCCATGGAAATTTTTCTAAAATATAAAGGGTACTTTTCTGTCCATAATTTTCGGAAATTTTATAATGTTTTTTACAGAGCAGGACAGTTATTGGAAGGGCAATTAGCCTATTGATTTCATATAAGGAGCGTTTAGGTTTGAACCTCACACATTATGGGTATCGTCAGATTCAAGCTGACTATTTTCTGCCGAAAAAATGCAGTCATTTTTATCCCTAAATGCGTAAAAGTTTTCTATAGTCTGGTGCAGGTTTAGATCAATCAAACAGTTTTTCGTATTTGCCCAGAAAAATGAAGCATCATTCAGAAGATACAATAAAAGTTGTCATTTTAAACTACGGTATGAGAGCTAACAATAACGATTAGAAGGCGAGCAGATCCTTGATAGCCAAAAAGGTATTACATTTATAGAAAATTATAAAAAGTGCTACTCAATTCTTTGGAATCAAAATAAGAATATCTCAAATTCCCCGTGCATGTAAGAATACAATTTTTTATAACTGTGTTTGAAAAAAAACATTCTCAAGCGTAGGAAAAGGAAAAATTAGGGAAAAGCTTTTCTGAAAAGTTGGCAGATGAATATGCAAAAAAAAAAAGTGTTGATTTTACAGTATAATACTGGCACCCCAGCTGTCAGTATTATACCGTAAAATTAACAGTAATAAACAGTAATACGCTACCGCGCATGCGCAGTAGCGTATAATACTGGAAGCTGGGGTGCCAGTATTATACTGTAAAATCAACACTTTTTTTTGCAGTGTAGAGAAGTAAAGAGACCGCGTATAACTCAATTTTCTTTCTATTCTATAGATTTTTTCGCGTGAAAGCGAATGCTCTGCCCTATTTCTAAATTCAGTTTAAAATTTTTAAACACTTATTTTTTGTTTGTTCAGAAGCACTGTTATCAAGCAGAAGGTGCCATCGTTCAGAAAACAGACTACGAATCATTTTGTTGTTCTGGTCTACTTGATGATCAAATTAATTATGGAATTTGTTGCTTTAAGTTTGTCTAATCCAAGATTGATTTTCGTTTGAAAATAAATTGTCAACTTTTCCCCAAAAACTTACAAAAATAATCTTAATTTAATGAGTACCCCCCATCCTCGTCTTAATGTTGTTTTAGAAAACACAAAGTCTTTGCTATATCTTAAGCTATTTAAAATTCTACAACTAATATTAGTTTTGAAAGACTAAAAAGAGTAGTTTTCACTTAGTTTAAAATCGCCATCTAAAAGAAATTGGCTTAACCCTTTAACGGATAAAGCACTTCAATTGTTAAGATGTTGAAATAAATGATTGACACCGGAAATTATGGACAAATTTATTTTTATATAATAAAAAAGCGATATTTCACATATATAATAAATGAAAAACTTTTCTATTAAAATTCTGCTGTCATTGTTGAGTTTCGTAATTAAAGTTTTGTGGTTTCGTGGGAAAACCAATGAACGTTAAAGGGTGAAAACGCCAACTTTGATTACATTTTTCTAAAACATTCTTTGCTTTAATTTCAAATTGAAAACGCTATTCGATTTCTTGTCATCTGTATAAGAACAGAAGCAAATATGCATAAATCGAATGTAAATCGACTTTATGAATGTTTCAGAAAGTAGCAATTTAAATTTGAGGACAGCATTAATATTACTCGATTATTTTTTATTAAATGTTATATATCCTTTGAATTCTGTTATTTCTTTCGTTACTCTTAGTCTACAAACTTGAATACTAATCAGTATTCTTAAAAAATAAAGGAAGAAAAGAAAAAGCTTCACACCAGTTTAATACCAGCTTTTAGTGAATACGGTATTTAATCAATTTGAGCATTAAACACCAGAATAAATAAAAATAATTTCAAAATTAATTAATTTTATTATTTATTTATATTTTAATTATCCAATCTGTTTCTTTAATTAGGCAATTATCAATTATCAATAATTATTTTTGTCAGTGAATTAATTTGTCGTTTATAATTACTTTTTTATTTACTATTACTATTTTATTTGTTTATTTATTTGAATTAAATAAAATAAAATGAAAATTAATCAATTAAAATTATCAAATAAATATTTTTTATTTACATTTTAATTCCTTTAAATCTAACCTCTACTTATAAATTGTGTTTTGTACTTTTACTTAATTATAAATATTACGTCGTTTCTTGTATATCTCAGATAATATAAAATAATAACTAAGTAAAAAAATTAAAAATACGTGCTGTTTTTTGTATCTAAAATTTGTTTTTATTTCCTTCACAAGGAATTTTTACCCTTTTTCTTTTTTAAAAAATATAGTCAGTTAAAACAAAGGAAAAAAAAAAAAAAAAAAAAAAAAAAAACAAGTTCAATCAAAGCTACCCGAAAATTAACTGTGAGTAATAATTTTCCAAAGCGGAAATTGAAAACACTTCGCGAAATACAATTTTTTTCTTCATTTCAAATAGGCGAAAATTGAAAACTTCACGACAGTGCTTTTATGATAGATTGTTTTTTGTCTTTGTGTAAATTTAATAATGTAACAGCTTTTATTATTATTATTATTATTGCTGAGCCTGTTATTTTGCTAGTAAATAGCTTTATTATGTACTTTGAAGGTTAATATTTGTTATAGTATTATTATTTCTATCATTGTATTATCCTATGCCAAAATTGATATGAAATGAAAATGAAATATACGTTTACCCATTCATTATTCATTTGTCTATACATCCAAACATATAAAATATACATTGACCTCTTAATCATGCACTTGTCGGTTATACGTGTCTCTCCGTTATATGCGGATTTTTCAACGTCTAAAAATGAGAAATGGGAAAATAATGATTTGGACATGTCACTTTATAACTTCACCCCGATTTACGCGAAAATTTTGAAAAAACTATGTTTTAGCAAAAACCGTGCACAAATCTTTGTTGAGTTGACTTTGGATGACACGAGATTGAAAAAGGATAAAGATGTTCCATTTTTTTCTTTGTTACCACTAGGGTCACTAGGCTAACTAGTTGTTTATGAATATAACGTGCATGAAATACTTTAGCACTATATCGCATGTATGTGTGCTTCGTGCCCATGAAAACAAAGCAATAGAGAAACAAATAAAAATAAAAATCAATGGATTCAGAACCTCGCTGTGCAGGAATGCTGTGACGACCCATGGTTAGAAGAGCGCGTGAACAGCAACAATATCACTAGGAAAAGCTAAATAATTAAAGATTTATAAGTAATAACCCAATTCGAGTGAGAAGTATTTCCAAATTTAACACTCATTCTTACACTAATGTTAAATAATTTATATTAAAAAATGTGTAAACAAAATAACAATAAATAAATGTTTACAGGTGTATAAGCTGCTAGTGAACAGTATTAATCTCTATAATAAAACTGTAAGTCATGTGACTGTCCTCAACAGTTCCGGTATGCCCGTATCGCTTTTTCATATGCCATGCGGCCATTTTTATTCAAAATTATTTTTCTAATAAAACTGCATAAAAGTTACATTTTTAGAAAGATCGTTCAAAATAAATTAATATTTGAGAGGTGATTTACGTTCAATTAGGTATATATTCTGCAATAACTTCAGTTGAAATTAGCTTCGCAATTCAAATTCTCTATCCATGAAAGTAAACAAAAAAAAAATAATAAGATTCATTCGTCTTGAAGGTTTAAAATATTAAACCGCATTAAACCATGGATATAATCGTTCGTAAAGTAAGTTTTCCGTGAATGATTTTTTGGAGCGCTGCCTGGTGTCAAAAAAGTAATTCGCACCAGGACCTGTAAGACCATCAAAGTTTACCATAATTCTGCTTAATGAAGTGCTTTATAACTCAACTTCCTAAAGAATCTTTTCTTGACGAAGTTGAATGTAAACAAATACAGGTCATGTAATAATATTTAATGAATCAAATTTCGAAACGAATTGTCAGTTAATTTGATTTTTATGTATTATACGTGGCAGGAAGAGAGATCACCTAAAATGATTGTTAATTGCCAATCATATTTACCATTGTTAATGACCAATCGCGTTCCAAATAGTAATTTAATATACATTTATAAAATACATAACATCATTAAGTACTTTTATGTTATTTGGGTGCAAATCTCGCCAATAGCATTTTTAAAATCGCCAATACCAGTTTTTATTCTTCACATGTTCAAATTAGAAACGATACTTTGATTCTGAAATCAAATGTTTTGATTTATGATACTATTTTTTGGTACTTTTCCGTTATACGGACACCATTGTCGCCAAGCATACATTTGCATACATTTAATACATACATTTACATACATACATTTACATACATTTACATACATTATGCATTAGCATACATTTTGGCATGGTGTCCGTATAACGGAAAAGTACCTATTTTTTATTTTTCTATTTTCTATTTTAAATGAAAAGTGTGAACGGCATGCATTTTAAATTGGAAAAGCTGTCGCAAACGCTCCGGGGTTGGCGCGGTTTTTGTTTTGCGCCATCTTGACGAGAAAATCCCATTTTCACTGTTAGAGATTGCTAAAACAGCATGTTACTTTTATTTTATTATGAAATAATTCATTTTATATTTAAAAAAACACACAATTTTATTAAAAAACACACACATGCATCAATTTGTTATAAAACACACAATATTTAATTTATTATAAAACATGCGGAATCTGCTCTACCAGGTTGCCATACGAAGCAAAATCTAACCAAAAACGCCGGGTTGTCCAGGCATAAAATCGCCATTTTGGCGCCAAAATGATACCCTGGTGCGTCTGCGACAACTGTACCCAAAAGGACCCATCATTAAAAATGGTAAATAATATAGGATTAAAGTAAAATAATACAGAAAATTCTTTTTGTATACACTTACTAAACACATAAAATCATATTGACGGTTTTTAGATTAGATATTTACGATGCAAGTTTTATTTGGGGTATGTTATATCCACTGGAATGAATATGATATATATTCTAATCACATATTATATACCCATGAATATATTATACATATCTATATCAACTATATCAATAGAACCGTTTTCAATAGTCTTTTATATTTATTCTACGTAATATTAACTATAGAGTTACAATATAGAGAGAAAAAATGGGTTGCTGTAATTAAAATTGTAGGTGCCAATGTTGGCGCGGCGTATTTTACCTGTTACGAATCTTAATAGTCAGTAGACATTAAGCAGACATGCCGAAATAAGAGAATTACGCTATTATAAAAACTCCTGAACTATATCAAGAAAGGGGAGCAAAGAAAAACAAAGTCGTACAAGGCATCTAGAAGGAAGTTATTTTAATCAGATTGTACGTCACGGGTCAAAAGTCCTGACAGAAAATATGGTTTAAAGGGAATGCGACTATCAAAACTGGCCTTCAAAAGTTCAATTTTCCACCAAACCATACTCGAAAATTACGTGTAATAATATGTAGCCCGATTATGGCCCATTATTCAAGACGTTTTAGATGAGAATAATGATATATTTTATAATCTTTCGTAATCGAGTCTACAGCCCAAGTTAACGAAAAACAAAAACAAATATTAGCAACAGTATAGTTCAGTGTAAATGTGGATATCATTAAAGACTTTCACAAAATAGACTTCATTGCATCAAATCGTATTAATTACGGAAAATTACTTAATATGTTTGAGAATCTCCGCATTAGCGAACATATTGCAACTGATAAGCAAACGGACATGAAGGACAAATGCTTAAGTGGGTTAAGCGGTTTTTATCAAGGAAGATGAAATACATAACAACAAAAAATATGCAAAATGCTACCATGTTCAAAAAGTCCTTGATCTGTCTATTAGAATCTTCCGGTTTGGCAAAGGATTAGGAAAAAAAATTAAATTATGAATAAAAGTAACGTGTTACAATGCTTAACATACATTTAAGGGAGACCAAACTGGTCGCCAGTGGCGGCTAGTAAAAAAATACTTGTATAAAAATAATTAATAAATTAATATGAAATCTCAATTTTTCAATTTTCAAAACTTAAAAAGTATGGATTATGCCGCCATAAAATAATTGTTTTTCATCAACACCAATAAAACACACCTTTTAGATTGAAATATTTGACAAAGAAAAAATTTTCTGCATTATTCTATTTATGCAAAATGATATTTTTTTTAATTAATTTTTTAAGATAACATAATTTTTTTTTCATGAACACGCTGTACAAAAGTGTCTAGCTACTCTTTTATGAAGGTAGTCTATGGTCGAGTTACTTTTGAGATGTGTGTGCGCATTAGGTGTTCTGACTTTCAACATAAGTAAGTGCGTGAATAAGCTACCTATTCTGGCATTTCTTTAAATTTCGTAAAGTGTGTCTAAATCTTCGGGAATCTGATTTATACAGTTATTTTCCCAATCCTCTTTAATAAAAAGGTATGTGTTGCTGACGACTGGGTTTTTCGCTAATCGTTGCCACAGATTAATCTCGGAAAATGAAACATTTGAAGATACCGAAAAAATTAATAGCTCGAAAAGTATTTGTCAGAAAATTGTTAGACAAACTGCATTAGAAAGATAAAAAATTTTATTTTCTTGATATAAATTTGAAATCTAATGATTATGCCGTTTTTCAAATATTGAATTTCAAAAATTACCAAATTTTACAATGGAGTACTATAGCGAAATCTTCACTCATAAAAAGATAATGATAATGGTATTGTGTCCTGACGTATATATACTGACTATAGCACGAGTCACAAATTATAGTAGCCTTATTATTCTGTTAAAATATAAAAGTTAATTATGATGTCGCGAGATTTTTATTTAATTATCGACAAGTAACATATTTTTGTCCACCTCAATGAGGCATATCAATTTCATTATATTTGAAGTATTGTAAATTGTAACTTATTTCAAATCCAATTTGAATCCAACGGAAATGATTTTTACCCATAGACACCATAATTTAACAAAATTATTCAGTTTTTTTTATGCTGACCTATTCCATAATAAAGTATACAAAGAATTGGCCTAATTTGTCCTTAACAGCCCAAATTTGTCTGACACATTAAAAATGTAATACGCAATAGCGTTCGTATCGTTTTCAGAAATGCAGAAGGACATTCCAAGTAAAGATCCATAGGGTTTTAAAATACAAGTTCAAATTCAAAGTCAATATTTAACTTGATTAAAGGTGCGTGAAGAGAAATTGACCAGAGTAGCGGGCGTAGCTTGCTAGTTATATGATAATTAGGTATCTGTGGATATTTAGCTGCGATAAATACTGAGGTAGGAGTTAGATTCAATTCTTTTTGTCGCACCCGCCCTGAATGGAAACCTAGATTTCGAGCATCGTCGAGAATGGAGGATATTCCATTACGTCATGATCACGTGGTCCAGGTGAAGAACTTCTTGGGTAAAGAAGGGAAGGCTCCGCAAACGTAATGTAAATCCCCTACAGCCAACGAAACAGTTCATGGGGTAAAGCAATAGTAGCTTCCCTTCTTATCTGTTAGAAGTTCTGTGGGAAAATACCGGTGCCATGTGACTTTTTTCAGCCTGAAACCAGGATTTGGAATATCGTCCGTTCCACGTGCTCTGCTCTGAAACAAGTGAAGTTTTCGGAGTAGAATCTTCGTCTGTCAGTTCACCAATATGTTAAAGAGCTGAAATTTTGGTATTTCAAATAAAAGAGTATTGGAATCCATGGGGTTCCGTTGTTAGTGCTATTACAGTATTTTGAAGTGACATTTTATAGTGTTAACCAGTGGCAGCTCCTTCCCGCTCCACTGCCATCTATCCTTATCTATTGCTTTGAATAAATTGCTATTATTGTTAAATATTCGTGTCATAGTTACTTTTCTTGCTGTGATCCGTCAAAACGCTTGAAGATGAAACTATTAAAATGATTGAAACCAATTTGTAAACGTCTCAGTAAATATCTCCATTTCCATGAGTCTGTCACATAGCCCTTGATGTGACATATTGCTCATATTAAAATTGTAGAGAACAATTAGCTTTGACATTTTAAAATTAACTCAATAATATTTATCGATTTTCTTCCCCCCCCCCCTTTTTTTTATTACCACTAATGACAGTTCTATTCTTGTATGACAAAGTGCATTACTATTTTGTTTATCTACATCTTTCAACAATTAAATATTGCTTATGATAAATTAAGCACAGTGTAATTAGTAGAATGCATATTAAAAATTGTCATTCATAAAATACGTATACTACAATAAATATAGTATTTACAGTAAAAAATTGTATTATCGTACAAAAAAGAAAACACCCCATATATTTTAAACTCCAAATTGTCACAGAAAAACAAAACAGAAACAGCCATTCCATTGGATATTATGTCATTTTTTTTCAATTTATTCTATACAAATAAGTTAAGGGGGGGGGGATTCATCTTCGTAGTCAAATTGTACCAAAATTTGAAATTTTCAATACTAACATGTAACTTTGACATCATATTTGGCTTTTCGGTAAATTTTACCTACCAAACGGGAAATCGTTTGGTTAAGTAGTTTAGGAATTATGAAGGGTTAAATTTTGGAATTCTTAAATGTTAAGTTCATTTGTAATCGTTGAAAAAACCGACTGCAATGCGGGTAGTTTTTTTAGCATAACTCAAACATTACTTGGCGGAACCAACTGTAATTTTGGATTCGCATATTGGAAGCTTCTATATGGGTCACCCAAATGAGAGTGGCACTACAGTCGGTTTGAGATATGGTTAAATGGTATTAATATAAATTAGTATACAGAAGAAAGAAGTAATACAGACGTAACAGATAGGCTAAACAAAGTCATCTGGAAGGTTGAAACAAGCGCTCCAGTGGTCAACGAGACGATGGATACCCTGGGTGAAGAAGCTCCGGGGTTGGTTGTAGAACCAATTATCAACGGCAGCTTAGACATCATTATCATCGGCAAATCGTCGTCCCTTCAGAGCTTTCTTGAGTGGACCAAAGATGTGGTAGTCACATGGCGAGAGATTTGGGTTGTAAGGGTGATATTCGAGAACCTCGCAGCGGAATCGTCGTAACAATGTTTGGCATTCCACAGCCACATGAGGACGAGCAGTATTATGCAAGATGATAACCCTGCGTGACAGCATGCCACGTCGGCGGTTTTTGATAATCTTTCTCAGTTCATGCAATGTGGCGCAGTACGTGACAGCAGTGACTGTCGTACCCGTAGGTAGCCATTCCAACAGTAGTGGACGATCGACGTCGAAGAAGCACGTTAACATGACTTTACCAGCTCTAGTGGACAAGCGATCATTCTTCAGCCGTGGAGATGAAGAGTGTCGCCATTCCATGCTCATGATTTTGGTGGCTGGATCAAAGTGATGGTACCATGTTTCACCAGCGGCAATGATCCTTGAAAGGAATTGGTTTCCCATTTCTTGGTACCGCATAAGGGGTTGCATGCAAACATACATGCGATGAATCCCCTGCTCCTCTGTCAAATGTTTCGGCACCCACTGCGCACAAACCTTTCGGTATTGCAATCTTTCATGCAGTATTGTGTCCACACTTCCTTTGCTCATAGACATTTCCTCCGCTATTTCTCGAGTGGTGATTCACCGATTGATTCTCACGAGACGGCCCACATCTGCAACTGCTTCCTTGGTGATAACCACATGCTCTTGGCCAGGTCGTGACCTGTTGTCAGCACTGCTTCTTTCACTACGAAAATCTCTACACCATTGGAATACCGATCTGAGTGCCATACACATTTTGCATTCGACGATAGATTTCACTAGCACTCACATTTTCCACTGTTAAAAATTGCACGACCGCGCGTTCACACCGTTAGCGTTCACACCGTCTAACGATGCCTTTTAACCTGCTCCCACGCTAAAACACACGCATCCGGTGGGATCTGGCGATATCGCATGCATTCTCAGCACTCTTCGTCCTGTATAAGAGCATGCAGGTCATCTTTCTCTTCAAATGGCGGAGTTATTACAGCAATGCCACTTTCATTTGGGCGATCCTTATAGAAATCGATTTCTGTCAAAAAAATTTAGGTTACAATTCATATTTATTTCGAAAGAAAAATTAATTTGAACATATATATGCGTCGAAATCTCATTTCTCAGTCCCCAGTATGCAGTATGCAGTCATTTTCAGTTTGTTTCCAGTAGAGAAGCCCATGTTGTTCTTAAAATGTCGCCATTGCTTGTTGTTTGTTCATAAAGAAGATTTTCTAGATTAAAAGGAATGGGAATAAGGTAAGTGTACCTTTTATTAACCGTCACTACTCACCCATTGGTAATTTAAATATATTGATATTTATAGATGCATTTAGCCATGTAATACCGATACAGGTCTAGTCGTTGGTGCAAGCCGTTGTAAATTGCACTGACTTTTAAACCGTATTTTTTTATTATTATTATACATTCATTTATGAATGTATTTTTTCTTAACTCTCTGAGCGTTTTGAAAATGGGTAAAATTGTAATGCTGTTTTCTTTGCATTTTGTTTTAAATGCTAAAAAAATATCATTCTTTCAGCATTATAAATAAAACTTAATTACAAATATGAATGTAACCCTTGAGACCTTGAGAGTATTAATCATTCTTCAATGTTTTGAAAATTCATTAAATCTATAGAATTATATTATCTTAAACATTGCATATATTGCAGTGAAACCTGGAGCTTAGTGAACGGAATATTACGTTCCACACGCTTAGAGGGTTAAAGAAGGTTTTAATTATTTTACTTTCATTTTAGTAATACCCATTACTGTGTATACCTTCCAGACTACCCAGTGGGTCGTGTAACAATAAAGTTTGGGAACCGTGAAAATAGTGAAGGATTCCTACTGATATTCCAGGATTGCCCTGTCGAATACGAGATAGTTGGCTGATTTACCTTAAATTATCTTAGGATCAAATATTTTAGTTTAAGTGAAGACAGGTCGTCCGAGCTCTTCCATATTAAATAACAAATTAAAATAACCATCTATCGATTTCTTTTAGATCGATATTGAGGGAAACAAAATTTTACTTCTCAATATAAAACAAAAACAAATATAAAGCAAAATAATTTCTAGAAACACTGTTGAGACAGGAGTACAATTCTAATCAGAAACGTGTCTTTGTTGTTTATCTATTTTTTCAACTTCAAATCATAGTGTAGTGTAAGATAGAACTTCTCCGATACTACTGTCGCCAGATACTTGATTCCGCGTTTCAGCAAATAAAAATTATCATTCTGTACTCCGTAAAACTTGCAATTCAATTGGAGTCCCCGAGAACATTTTTTTTTCAATAAACAAATTTTATTCCACAAGAACATTTCATTAGAAGAAAATTTCAGCACGATTGTGAAATCCTGTTTACTTATTTGAAAAAGAGAAACTCTTCTCGTTAAGTACAAGGCAAGGAGCTTCAGGCATATCCGATTGCAAGTTAGAATTTTAAGTTTAAACAAACGAACAAACGCCTCGAAACGAATTCCAACAAAGTTTGTGATGATATCACGACAAAAAAACAAGAAAATCGCATTCACCTTGTTCAAATAAATCGTTAAAAAACAAGGAAGGGGGTGGGGGTGATTCGCGGGGAAAAAGAGAAATAAAGAAGGGAAATCTTTGGAAAACTTTGAATTCTATGAATTAACAAAAGTCTTAAAATTCAGATGGAATAACTAAGTGGAAAGTTAGCTGAAGTTCCATCTAATCTGCACTCTTTTTCTGACAGAAAATTGTTTATTGCAATTGTGCTGCATCGAGTTTTGTTTTCACCATTGACTCTGCAGTTTTATTAATATATTTTTATATAATTAGTACTAGAATTGGGTGTGTTTATAAAGTAAGAATGTCAACTAAGAAGTAAAAATATATCATCATTGTGTAAATGTATCATCATTGTGTAAATGTATTATTGTTATTATGTAAAGCATTATTATGAAAAAAAAGAAAAGAAAAAAAGGTGATAAGAGAAATTTATGTGAAAAAGTGAAATAAAGTAAGCAAATATTGGAAAAACTTTGAATTCTGTGTATTAACAAAAAAGTTTTAAAATTCAGGTTGAATAACTATTTAGAAAGTAAATGAAAATTCCTCTAATCTGCACTCTTTCTGACATAAAATAATTTTATTGGAAATATGCTATATTTCTCGCTATTTATCTCTGCAGTTTCATTACCAAAATTAGAAGTGGATGAATTAATTCGTATAAAAGTATTACTTTATATTAATTATCACTAGTGCCACTAAATATTATCTCTTATACAAATAAATGTGTAAGGGAATCCTGTTTACTTTATTTTTATAGCTATCCAATTATAGTTTTGCTTCAACTTCATTGGTCATGGATTTGTGCACCAGTATGCTAGAGCGTAAACCGTCACTGTACACATTTGAAATATTCCTAACTAAGACTTCCCTCAAAGGAATTAGTCTGAGTGATATTGCTGGGAACCAAGAGTTAATATTTTTTGACAAGTAATGAAAATGAGACGCTATCTTTAACTAATTATGTACTGGTAAAAATTCAAATGATAAAAATGAGCAAATTAAATAGTAGATTTACAAAATACCATATATAAATTAATATACACTGTTAAAAAAAATAGGGAAGCAAGCAAACAAATAGAGAAAACCATGCAAGACAGCCATGCATAGGTATAAAATTTTGTATATTGTAAAAAGTACATCTATATTAAAGGTAATACAGAGAATAAGACACTAAAACATCGTATATCGGAATTTTAACTCTTTGAAATTATGTCAAGAACATGAAGAGACGCTCCGCACCAATTAGAGTACCTATAAATGTAAAAAAAAAGTGTTTTTTGATAAAGGAATGTTTTATACTGTGCGGTCCCCTTGAACTTTTAAGACTGCTGCACATCTATTTTCTATAAATGAGATGAGGTTGTCGATAGGAGTTTCGGAAATTCTGTTCCACTTTCCAAAAAATGCTATCTCAAAGTCCCGAACAGTCAACTTCAACAGAGGCATTGCTTTCGCTGCAATGCGTCGTCCGAGTGTGACCCAGACATGCTTGATCGGATTTAACTGAGGAGAGCATACTGACTGCTACATACGCTGTATTATTGTCTTGTCAAACATATTTTCCACAAGTCGAGCTATTTTATGCATTAGCATGCATCAAAAGAAAGGAATACGCAATGGCTTCAGTATCAGGTAAGGCATGGGATCTAAATATTTCGTCTGCATACCTTTGGGTTGTGAAAGTACCATTCCAAGTAATTTTCAAATACGTGCATATTTTCTCTGCAAATCATGCTATCTAAAATACGCCAATGTGAACCCGATTACGGAACTTTTCCGGAATAAGTTACTATATAAACAATCTGCTAATTCCATTTGAGAAAATGGCTTTTCTATAAAATCTCCAGATTGGTGAAGCTGAAAAAATATATATATATCAATATTAAGCCCTATGTTAGTCGCCTTAAAGAGCCTTTCTTAAAGAGCATTTATATTTTAAAAGTAACATCAAACAAAATTACATGTTTTTAGCACCAACAACATCACAAAAATAACAAATTTTAGATCATATTTCGCTCTTGCACCATTTTACATTTCGAATTTTTTTAAAAATGTCTTTATAGCGAGCATTTACGTCTTAAAAGTATCATTCATGTCAAATTTCAAGTTTTTAACCTTAAGACGTTCGCTGCCAACTACGAGTATACTCGTAGTGCTTCTGCATTTCTTCATTCAAAAATTAGTTATTCGCACCGGAAATCTCAAAAGAAGAATTTTTATTTTATGTAATCACGAAATGTCTGTAATAAAACAAAGTAAATATTGCTATTAGTATTTTCTGGTATGAATTTGAACTTTCTAAATAAAATGAAAATTCCGGTATTTTTAGCTTGGCAGCGAACGTGTTAACAAGTCCAAATAAATCGTGATTTAGAAATTTTGTAGAACATTTTCTGCCTATCTCTCACTTTTAAATTTCGAACATTTTAGAAACCGTTCATAACGAGTAATTACATTTTAAAATCAACCAACACACCAAATTTCAAATTTCTAGCCCCAGCAGTATCGGAGAATTTGCAATTTAAAAACGACATAAAATATAGCCTATGTTGGAGCAGAGATGGTTTTCATCATTTTTCCACCATTATTTTTTAAATCGACTTGGTAGTTCCAGAGATTATCCCCCACAAACACACAAACATTACTTCTTTATAATATTAATGTAACAGAAACTGTTTATCTGCTATTATACGAGGTACGATCCAAAAATTCGGGGACTGCGGCCATTCCTGACGACGAAAGCAAGTATCTAAAGTTAAACCGCTTGAAATGAATTCTCCCAACCCTCCCCTACCTGCCCTGGTTGGTTTAGTCCATGTCGTGTGACCGAACCACACACACAGCTGTTATCTTCCGAAGTTAGTTACCTTTGCTCCGCGTCATAAGAAAGATGGATTTTCTTGAACAGCGCTGCAATATTAAATTCTGTCAACGCTTAGGTAAAACACCAATGGAGACTTCGGGAGACGTTGGACTTACCGCGATCGAAGAAATTCCGGCAGGATCGGAGCAAAGGGAAAGTAATGATGGAGGTATTTTTTGATTGTCAAGGAATTGTGCATTCAGAATTTATTCCCGAAGGCCGAACAGTTAACAAGGAGCATTATTTATGCATTTTACGTAATTTGAGGGAATCCATTCGTCGTAAACGGCCTCAGTTCTGGCAGAGTGGCGACAGGTACCTTCTGTATGACAACGCACCAGCACATCGATCCCAATTGGTAAAACAGTTCCTCGCCAAAACTCGCACTAATGTGCTTCCATATCCCCCCTATTCACCGGACTTAGCTCGGTGTGACTTTTACCTGGTCCCATTAATGAAAAAACATTTACAGGGACGCCATTTTGTGTCATCAAATGAGGTGAAAGAAGCATCGCTGGAAGCCTCACGAGAGGTTGCAAAAAATGGCTTCCAGCAGTGCTTCTAGAAGTTATACGAACGCTGGCAGAAGTGTATCGTCGCCCAAGGTGACTACTTTGAAGGTGGGTGTGCTTCGGTGCTGTGAACTATTCAGGGTAAAGTATTTTTACACCTTGTCCCCGAACTTTTGGATTATACCTCGTATACAAACAGAAATAAATTTTTATCTAATATGTGTAATCAGATGCAATATTTTTTATATGCATACATAAACCAGCTTAATTCATCAGTTTTATTTTCATAGTTGTTTATATCATTTGGCAATAAATATCACTTTCTTAAACCGGCATTGCGTCAAGCTTTTTAACAAAGTGCCAAGGACCGGAGTACTGCCAGGTACTGTCTGGAGTATATGATAAACATGTTAATAAGGTCTTTTCATGTTAGCCTGGCGCAGGTGATAAATTGCCAAATATTGTTCCTATCGCCCTTTTTCGAATTACATTCTTTTCATTTAATTTAAAGCACATACATTTAAAAAATATATATTAAATACATTTAAAAAACATGCCTTTAACTCATTTCATTTAAAATACAAATAAATAACTAAACATAATAAGAAGAGATAATACCATAATCCAAACATTTTATTTCAACATCAAAGCATTCTTTCTAAGTTACACATGCGAAAGAAAAACGCTGCTTTTGGCGAGATTATTGTCCTACTAACATAAAAGTACTGTTAATAATTCAAGTTATGAAGGAAAGTTCTGTAATTTGGTTTGCAGCCAATGGCGTATTTTAGAAAGCGTGGTTTAATGCCAACTAATTTCATTGCTGTAATTTTTTTTGAGGGGGGGAGGCATTGCAAATATTTATATTGGAATTTAAACTTTGGTTTATATAACTGTTGTTTGTATAAATAATTAGTACCTTGTCGGGAACAGCTGTCGCAGACGCACTTGATTGGCGCTATTTTTGTTTTGCGTCATTTTGTCGAGAAAACTCTGCGTTTGGGTACCCTTTAGGCCTAGATTGCTAAAACAGCATGTTAGTTTGATTTTATTATGAAACAGTTTATTTTAAACACACACAATTTTCATTATAAACATACACAAATTATTTTATTATAAAACACACACAATGATTAATTTATTGTAAAACGCACAATATTTAATTTAATATACAATCCACAGAATCTCCTCTACCGGGTTGCCATACGAAGTAAAATCTCGGCAAAATCGTCGGGTTGCCCAGGCAAAAAAGCGCCATTTTGGCGCCAAAAAGATACCCCGGTGCGTCTGCGACAGCTGTACCCCTTGTTGATTTACATTCACTGGAAAGAAATGTAAAATATTCTTTCTGTGCTGGTTATTTTCTAGGAGAAACTTCCTGAGACTTGCTCAAAATCAATTTGAGTATTTAATATCATTATTATAACTATCATGCAGTTATGTTGTTGTTAGCATTACTTTTGCTTCTTTCTTATAAACACTAGCCGCCACTGGCGACCAGTTTGGTCTCCCTTAAATGTATGTTAAACATTGCAACACGTTACATTTATTCATAATTTAATTTTCCCTTAATCCTTCGCCAAATCGGAAGATTCTAATAGACAAATCATGAACTTTTGCGATCAGGGTAGCATTTCGCATATTTTTTGGGCACAAATGTCACATCCCCCCCCCCCTCACCCGCCAATTTGGCGAAAACTTTGTTATGGAAATTGTTGTTTATTTACTTTTATGTTTTATTTTAATTCTATAAATTATTTTTGATATGTATATCAATATTTATTTACATCAAACTATCATTTATTTATTTGGTACTTTTCGGTTAGCCGGGCGCCAGTGATTTATGTACATATATAAATACATATGTATATACATAAATTTGTATATTTATACATACATATATGCATATACATGTGTATGTATATATATGTATATGTAGATATGTGTAGATATGTGTGTGTATATGTATACATGTATATATATCAGTGGCGCCCGGCTAACCGAAAAGTACCATTTATTTTTATTCTTTTTTTTAATTATGAGTATTTTTGTTAGCCGGGAGCAGATGATAATTCGCCAAATATCGTTCCCATCACCGTCATTCATACTACAATTAATTTAATTTTAAATTATAAACCTGGTACTCATTTCATTTAAAATGCTTAACTTTAATCTAAAATGCTTATATTACATAAATTTAAAATACTTCACACTTTTCATTTAAAAGAGAAAATAAATAAATAAATAAGAAATAATATCATAAATCAAAACATTTGATTTCAAAATCAAAGTATCATTTCTAATTTGTACACGCGATAAATAAAAGCTGTATTAGCGATTTTAAAAATGCTAAAAATCTGATTCATTAAATATTATTACATGAGTTCAATTTACGTCAAGAAAAGGTCCGAAAGTTGAGTTGTATAGCACATAATTATGGTAAACTTTGATTGTCTCACTGGTGCGAATTATTTTTTTGACGCGAGGCAGCGGTCCAAAAATTCATTCGCGGAGAACTTGCTTTGCGAACGATTACCTCCATGATTTAATATTTTAAATGTTCACGACGAATCAATCTTTTTTTTTGTTTACTTTTATGAATAGAGAATTTGAACTGCGAATCTTTCGACTGAAGTTATTGCAGAATATATACATAATTGAACGCAAGTCATCTCTCAAATATTAATTTATTTTGAACGATCTTTCTTAAAATGTAACTTTTATGCAGTTTATTCGAAAAAATAATTTTGAATAAAAATGGCCGCTTGGCATATGAAAAAGTGAAACGGACATCCCGGAACTGTTGAGGACAGTCACATGACTTACGGTTTTATTTTAGAAGATTGTAGCTTGTATATTTCCTTTGAGTTTTGAAGGCCTTTGTGACGCTTTCAGACGATGATTCTGTATTTTCTATCCAACGATTGTACTCAGCTATTAGTGTACTCATCTGTTAGTGGCGAGTTTGTTAAGCCGGGGACAAATTTTCCGATCTAGCTTCGAGGGCTATTATTAAAATGTCATTAGCTGGGAAGTAGGGAGCACAAAAATAGTGCGAAAATATGGGAATCGTTAATATTTTCCTCTATGGCATTTAACGTATCTATGGTTTCAAGAATTTTAGTTATATATGTTTTACCATATTTCTCCCGTCTTGTAGTTTGGGTGTATACAATTTACGCAATAAATAGAGTTTACGTAAAAATTTGAGCATTCGTATATATATGTTTTAATGTGTCCCAGGTTGCCTTAACAGTTGTCTGACTTTTTACAGGCACATTTTCAGCGTCATCAATAAATAAACTAACTTTATTATATTTTTACGCCATTCATTTGTAAGTGGTCTAGGGCAGTTTTCGTTATTCTGTTATATAATATATTTTTTTTAAACCACATTTCGATTTTGAACTACCAGTTCAAATAATTGTTAGCATTAAGCTTTTCAATAATTTAACTTTTTCTCAAAGAAGCCATTTTTTTTCCACTGTAATTTTAAAAGAAAGAAAGAAAGTGCATGCGAGTGCGAGTAAGAGCATTAGTTGGGTTTATCAGACAATATAATACAGCTACACTCTAAATAAGAAAGAGTGACTATTCACTCCGGAGGAGTGGATATTCACTCTATCGCAGAGTCAAAATTTGCCCAACCTCTTTAGAGTGACTATTCACTCTAGGCAAAAGTGAAATTATTCACTCTCTGAAAGAGTGAATACTCACTCCCGAGAAGTGAATAGTCACTCTAAACAGGGGTGGATACTCACTCTTTCAGAGGAGTGACTATCCACTCTTGCAAAAAGAGTGGGTTTTTTCACCCTGATAGGAGTGAATAGTCACTCTTTCATAGGAGTGGCTATCCACTCTTTCATAGGAGTGACTATTCACTCTGGCAAAAGGAGTGGATTTCTCACTCCTAACAGGAGTGTATAGCCACTCTTTCATAGGAGTGAATGTTCACTTTTTATGGAGTGAATAAAATTTTTTTTTATGTTTCTTTTTTGGGCATTTTAAAAGAATCATATATTTTAGAGCATGCAATGAAAATAGACACAAGCGTGGTAAAGATTGGACTAAAATACTTTATTGGCAATATTTATTTAATTCAGTTTGTAACAGTAATTGAACTCTTAAGGAAAAATTCAATTAGAGTTACATAATGAATTAAATTAGATTACTGACAAAAAACTAAAATATTTTATTCCAAGCTTATCACTATTGTGTTTTCTTTCATTGCATGCCTTATAAAGATATGATAGTTTTAAAATGCCCATAAAGGCAAGTAATTAACCAAAATCTTAATCAGTGTATATTATTTCTTTCCTTTTCAAATACCCATTAAGTTTTACTTACACTGTAAACTGAAATGTCTGAAATTCAGACACTTAAGTGTCTGAGACGGATGGTTAAAAAAAGAGACACTTTAAAGTGTCTTAAAAATTTAAGACACTTAAATGTGTCTGAATTTCAGACACTTGAAATGTCTGAATTGTGGCCGTTTTTGTGCTCTGATTTGTGAGGAATATGCAGATATTTCTGACCACACTTTTTTTAGCATTAAATACAGCCATGTTTGACCACAGTGAATCCTGGATAAATTGGAAAATATTTGACCATAAAGCAGGGCTGGGGTTTGTTCCGGAAGCAGAACCTGATTAAAGCAGGGGCAAACTGGGTCATCCCCCCCTCCCCCGATTTGAGGGGGCCCCAAGTTTGGTATGAAATTTTTGTAAAGCTGATATTTTAAATCTCTTTCGACTTTGTACTGATTATAATCAATATTTTGAACTTTTAGAGTAGGATACGTTTAAAAACTAAAAATATATTTATCTAAATACAATAAAATCTTTCAATAGTGGACACCGCATCATCGTAGAATTTGTGTGCTATTCGGAGAAAGCGGACTCTTCCGAATAACAGACAAATTCCGTCGTCCTGGGGTGTCCGCTATTGAAAAGTTTTACTGTACTTAGATAAATATATTTTTGGTTTTTAAACTTATCCTACTCTAAATGTTCAAAATATTGATTATAGTCAGTGCAACCTCGAAATAGATATAAAATATC
Source organism: Maratus michaelseni (assembly GCA_963931845.1). Lineage (NCBI taxonomy): Eukaryota > Metazoa > Arthropoda > Arachnida > Araneae > Salticidae > Maratus > Maratus michaelseni. The sequence goes on from OZ007590.1 coordinate 191,729,870, forward strand.
AGCTTTATGAAAATTGCATACTAAATTTGAGAACCCTAAAATCATAGTGGCAATGGCTAACGGCCCAGTTTGCCCATGCTCTTATGGAAGAAATCGAATCTTGCTTTATGGCCAAATATGTATTCTAAAGCATGAAAGTGTTTAATTTTTTGTCATAGTATAGAAGATGTGCACTAAAACAATTCGAGGGACAATGACTACCCCCCCCCTTCCCACCCTCTTTACATACTATCGCAAAAAATTAAATTCATTCGATTACTGAGCATATAAAAAATATGTTTTTATATAATATTTTTTATATTCAACTTCATTCTATGCTAAAAGCATGTACAATATTGATTACAACTTTTCTGCACCGCCCGATTACACGAATTAAGTCATTGCATACTGTTGTCGGCAACGACTTCATTAGCGGCGCACATTAAAATGGCCAGCCATTAAAAAAAAAAAAAAAAAAAAAAATCATTTTAGAATGAAAATTTAACACTGCAATATTAGATTAAAACTGTAATGTTGTTTTAGAAGAACAATGCAACTTTTCATCAAAATTGACTATTTATTTTAGATAGAAAATACTTCTTTTAGAAAAATACTTCTGATTAATTGTTTTAAAGGATCATCAAATTAAAATTGATATAAAATAATTTTGTACCATATAGTTCGTTTTCTGAGTGTACCATATAGTTCGTTTTCTTAGAAGAAAGTATAAGTTTATTTCCATGAAGTATGCTTTGAATTGTTTTAAGACTTGAATAGAACAGTTCAATAATGATAATAAAAAAATAATAATGGCAACTATAGTTTTTTCATTCTCTGAATGTTTTATATATTTTTTAAAATACTAACATATATAAAAACCAGGTTTATGCTATGGGAAACTTTATATATATATAATATGTGTGAAGAAATATATTTTTTCTTTTTAACGTAAAAACATATTAAAATTTACTGAAAACCCTGTATTTTAGATCTTATACAACACAGTTAAACAATCTAGAGTTTTAAAAAAATAAAAAATAAAGAAAGAAAAATAATAGAACCAGTAAATTTAGATCTCGAATTTTATTACAACAATGAAAACCATTTAGAAAAATATTTGGACCAAAATTATGCAAAAATGTAAATGTCTAGCTTTTTTTATTTTCCCTTTTCTATTTTTAACCTTTTTACTAAAAATATATTTTTTAAAATATTAAAATTTGTTTTCAATATCTCAAGTTTTGCAAAACCGAAAGCTAAAGTTTTGAGCAATAAATCAAAGTAAGTAATGATATATTTGTTTTACAATTAAAATTTGTTTTAAAACCAAGTAATATTATGTGTAACTTAGAAGATTTTTTTTAATTCACATTCTCAAATTAAAAAAAAAAAAAATGTTCTGCCAGTTTGCCAATAAGTTTTTTAGGTTTAACAAATCAGATTTGACAAAAATAAATCCCCCCCCCCCCCCCCAGAAAAAAATGTAAAAAGATTTCTCGAAGAAAATTGTACATCTCTAATTATAAAATATAAAAAATAGGTCACCACAGGAATTTGACCGCGAAAGAAAATGTTATAAGTATTCCGCATATTCATCAAAGCAACATTAAAAATTCCTTTACATATCAAAGTGTTAAAAAAAATTATAAACACAGCATTTTTTTTTTTCAGCATAAGGTTTGATAACTTTCTGTTATTGCTTTTTTAAAAATACATATTTTAAAGTACGCATTTAAAAAATATATATATATTACTGATATTTTACAGTCATAGTAATAACATATAATTGCATAATATATATGTATATATATTTCTGAACTTCAATAAAATCAATGCTGTGAGTTATAATCCAGATTCTTTACAATAAAAAACTTTTATTGATAAAGTGGAGATCTAAAGATATATTAAACAAATTTGCTAATTTTGAAATTGATATGAATTTATTTGAAAATCATAAAAAATACACAAATATTTTAACATTAAAATATATTTATTTGGATTTAAAAAGATACAAATATAACAAATACATATTATTCTTATCAAATTAATTTAAATAGTAATTAAATAATCTTATATAAGCAATTATATTCCAACAAAAGCTTTATTTGAAAACGAAAATTAGTAGTTGCTTATAATCCTACCTACCTTTGATGAGTTAGTCATAACCATAATAGTAAATTATTTTAAACAAATATAACACGAAAATAAATAATTATGAGATTAAATGTTGATTTTATAATATTTATAACTTGTCAATGGAATAGTCAGAATTGAATGAATATTATAACAAGTTGTTGAGCGTACTCGCTCAATTAAGGTAGTTGCACACTTCTGGCAAAACATAAAAAAAAGCACTGTTTTGCAAACCGATTTGTAAAAAATATTCATTGAAAATAAATCGCACATATTTTCCTTTCGAAAAGGGAAAAAAAAAACACATCCGACTGCAAAAAAAAACTCACCAGTCGGATTTTATAAAAATAATACTCAAAAAGTACAATACGAAAATAGATAATTCTCAGATTAAATGTTGATTTTATAATATTTATAACTTGTCAATGGAATAGTCATAGAGCGTACTCCCTCAATTAAGGCAGTTGCACACTTTTGGCAAAACATAAAAAAAAGCACTGTTTTGCAAACCGATTTCTAAAAAATATTCATTGAAAATAAATCACACATATTTTCCTTCTGAAAAGGGGGGGGAAAAAACACATCCGACTGCAAAAAAAAAACTCACCAGTCGGATTTTATAAAAATAATATTCAAAAAGTACAATACGAAAATAGATAATTCTCAGATTAAATGTTGATTTTATAATATTTATAACTTGTCAATGGAATAGTCATAGAGCGTACTCCCTCAATTAAGGCACACTTTTGGCAAAACATAAAAAAAAAAGCACTGTTTTGCAAACCGATTTGTTAAAAATATTCATTGAAAATAAATCGCACATATTTTCCTTTCGAAAAGGGGAAAAAAAACATATCCGACTGCAAAAAAAACCTCACCAGTCGGATTTTATAAAAATAATATTCAAAAAGTACAATACGAAAATAGATAATTCTCAGATTAAATGTTGATTTTATAATATTTATAACTTGTCAATAGAATAGTCATAGAGCGTACTCCCTCAATTAAGGCAGTTGCACACTTTTGGCAAAACATAAAAAAAAGCACTGTTTTGCAAACCGATTTCTAAAAAATATTCATTGAAAATAAATCACACATATTTTCCTTCTGAAAAGGGGGAAAAAAAACACATCCGACTGCAAAAAAAAACTCACCAGTCGGATTTTATAAAAATAATATTCAAAAAGCACAATCTTCGTGATGAACGAAAAAAAAAATTAATAAAATACACACCAATGTTCTAACAATTATAACATTTTATAAATTACAAGCATTTTCTTCAGCGTATATTATTTCTATGTATCGTTTCATGATTACTGTAAATTACTTGTAATCCACATCCACACATAAGGACTGACACAAAATTATAAGCACATAATTTTTCAGTATCAAAGTTACGAACATCTCTTCAAACTACTAAACCGTTGAACTAACATTTTAAATCAAAGTATTAACGCGTCAGCCAATCGTCATAGACGTCTGCCAAGAATGAAAATGGTCCTCGTCAGCGGTCTGTTAAAAAAAAAAAAGACAATATTTACGTCAGCATTGCTAATGGTGCGATCTCTGACCCAATTGACTCATTAAACTTTTTTTTTTTTTATCAGCGCAGCGGGCAGAAACTTTTTATTTTCTGGCGTTAAATTTATCAATTATCAAAATATAATTACTACAGTTGTTATATTTTCAGACAGAGGGAAAATAGCTTAAAAAAAAAAGATTGACGTAACACTTGCATATAATATATCGAATTTTAAAGAATTTAAAAGCAATTTTCATATTTCAGATTTTTGCTTTAGATATGAAAATCCAAAACATTATTCATCCATTAACTTTTGAAAGACTTTATAACTTAATCTGAATTTCCATACGTTATTAAAACTAGAGTGGTCACTATTTGTATATACAACTTTGAAATCACTGTTGTTAAACTTTATAGAGACCAATCAGTGTCACATCGTAATTGGAATTTTGCGATCGCTTATGGAAAGTTTAAAAAGACGTTTCTGTTTAAAATGTCAGCTAAAAATTATTATTTAAAAAATATAATATTAAATTGTTTTTAAAAAGGATAATACATATTATTCCCCGGTGAATTTATAATATTTAAACACCACGAAAATAAGGGACTAAGATTTTTTTCGTCAGAGATGGGGTGTGGGGCTCTGTCCCCCTGAATCCACCGTATAAGTCAATTTTTAATTTTATTTATCCTGTATTTTAGTTTATTATTCTAAAATCATACATATTTCTGTTGTCAACATACCTTTTTCCATAAATTTACAAAACACACAACAATAAATGAGGTAACCTCCTTCGAAAGGTTTTTGAAGCAGCTTCTGACATAGTACCACCACCACATTTCGTTAAAACATGGTTTTTGATTAAATATTGCTATTAATTAAAAATTAAATCGGCATTGTTTTTATAAATGAAATGCGAGATTTTTCCTCAAATTAGTGTTGCCACAAAAATAAAATAACCGAATTATATAGTGCAGAACAATGATTAAAAAAAAATAAATAGTAGTACAAAAAAGATAAAATATCAATTCGCCACATAGGTTTACTTTATATTTATGGTTAAAAAGCAAAATTGATATTGAAATGTTTAAAAGAAAATAAAGACACCATCGATCGGTCGAAGCAGTGGTATTTCACGTGTATAATAAAAGGCATGCTTTGTTATATTAAATTTTATTTTAAGTGCATTCAATTTTTTTTTCATGTTTTCCAAGAAGCGGATGGATATCTTATGAATTTTTTTCTTCCTAAAATCCTATCCCCCCCCCCCCCCTTCCTTGAGGCCATTTTTAATGATATCAAAAATCTGTCATACATAAATTTTCGGCCCTTTTCCTAGAAATATTAATAACTTTAAACGGATTTCATACGTATCATAATTAAGAAGTTATGGGTTTTTTTCTGTTTTCACCCCCCCCCCCCCTATTTCAATTTTGCCCATTAACGAACTTGACCGAGATTTTATGTCCTTTGATTATATGTTATCAGTTTGGAAGAGATTTGTGCAGAATTATTGAAGTTATCCTGTCCATAAAAAAATGATATAGCTATATAGACAGATAGATAAAGTTTTGAACTGGGGGGGGGGGTGGTTTGGGGTTTTAGGGGTTATAATCGGCGTAGATCTGCAAAAATTTTCAGAAATTCCAACATAGGGGAGAATGTAATAGGTAACATTTCTTACGAAATCTACCTAAAAAGAAAAAGGAAAAATGATCATTTCGTTTCTCTCAATAAATAAATATGGACAAAATTATATAATGCCAGGCTTTCACTCTTCAACGGAGTGAAATATTTCACTCTTGTCAAAGGAGTGAGACAGTCACTCTCGACAACGGAGTGAGATATTTCACTCCTTTCTAGAGAGTGGAAAATCCCACTCTTTAAAGAGTGTATTCTTATAAAATTCACTCCAAAAAGAGTGAAAATGCCTCTCACTCTTCCAAAGAGTCAACTTCTCACTCCTCCCAATTTTAGAGTGTACAATTGCTTATTAATCCTAAAGATTTTTTAAAATAATTATTCAATAATATTTTAATGATAAATTATAAACTTCATTTTATTTCAATAAATTTTATTTAATAAGGTTGTTTAATGTAATTTAAACAAATTTGATGTTTTACAAATTTTAATTTTTACTATAAATATAATAAAACGATACTTATGAGAATGAATATTTTTCAACAACAATTATAATTTATTGATAGTTTTCCATAATGATTAATAATACATGAAAAATGGAAATCTTATAAAAAATTATAACTAAAAAATCATTTATTTATCTTCGCTGTCATCATCATTATCTAAGTTCTCTACGTAATCATCACCCAGTCATCTAACTAGATGTAAAAAGTCGTCATTATCATCTGCACTGTTATTTGATATTTCTGTAAAAACATAAATAAGTTCATTAGGTTGCGAATAGCTACAAATACATGAAAATAATCTGAAGTAAAATTAAATAATTGATTGACTTTGCAGTTATTCACTAACAAAGCTTGATGGTTGATCGCTTTCGAACCAGTTACAGTTATTCTGGTTCTCTTCTACTATCCAGCCATTGAATTCGTGAAGATAAATGCTCGGATTTTTTTATGTGAACATTATTCTATATGCTCTTAATATAATTTGCTCTGAGAAATTGTTAGAATAGTTAACCTTTGCAGGATGGTATATTACTTGCGTCGAAATTTCTTACACATTTGCTGTTGAATGCTTCATCTGCATCAGAAACTGTGTATATATTGATGAATAGCTGAAATAGATCCGCATCTACATCTACTATTCGCAGCGCACTGTATACACCACACATAAGTTTTATTTTTGTATGATATTGAATATTTTTTTTTCTCGCTGTCATCATAAAATAACTCAACAGCACCAAATATGATAAAAGCTTGATGGTATTCGTGTTTTCTTTTTTAATATTTTTAAAGGCCTCGGTTTTCCTTTCTTGAAAAAAGCAGGGATAAAATCACATCTTGTGATAGCATGAAATCCTGGCAGAGAGACAAACCCAACTGCACATAGATCTTAGTTAGATCGACATATCTCAGCTTGTTTCTAGTGCCTATGAGTATCCAAACATACAAATCATTATTTTTTAAATGATGAATGTGACCTCTGACCTAGTATTATTGCAACAATGTCAGTATCAGAATATCTGATTATTAAATTTTCTCGAACATCGATGTTACGCTCGTGATAGATGATTTTTGCGTCAGCTTCTGGATGTTCTGCATATGATAAATTTTCATAAATATCAGACACTACTGTAATATGATTATCGACGTTCAAATAATGGCATTGCCTAAAGTTTATATTAATGAATTTATTACCGATGAATGACGCCATTTCATCATCGGGGCAGTGTAAAATAGAGAAAACAACGAGAGCATGTTTAAAGTATGAATTTTGTAACTAATTTTACAAAATCAGTTTATAGAACTTGATCGGGTCCAGTAATAGTGTATTCCAGTTGTGTAGATTCATGTCGCAAGGATAATTCATAATCCTTGATCGAAGGTATAAAATACTGGTGCCTGACTGAAGAACCCATGCTTGGAAACTTATGATACTCTTCAGAACCTATGCTTGACTACTGAGAACATCTGAGTACTAATTTTTCTCGAGCATCGATGTTACGCTCGTGATAGATGATTTTAGTGTCAGCTTCTTTATGTTCTGCACAGGATAAATTTTCATCAACATCTGATAGCACTGTATTATGATTATCATAATTAAAAGAATGGCATTGCCTGAAGTTTATATTGATGAGTTTATTACAAATGATTGACGCCATTTCAACAGTGTCCAGTGTAAAATGGAGATATCAACGAGATTTTGTTTAAAGTTTGAATATTGTAACTCTTTTACAAAATTAGTTGGTCGAATTTTATCGGCTCCAGTAATAGAGTCCAGTTGTGTATAGATTCATGTCCCAAGGATAATTCATAATCCCTGATGGAAGGTGTAAAATATTGATGCCTGACTGCAGAAGATACTATGCTACTATGCAGAACCCATGCTTGACTACTGGTGCCTGACTCCCAGACGAATATAACATCAATTCTCAATACATGTACTTGAGTAACCAGTTTTTTTTAAGTACTTCCAAAAATTTTTAAAACGTGATTCATTGTGTGCAACAGAAAAAAAAAAAAAACATAAATTATTAATACACCTATTTGAGGTGGTGGCTAGTGCTTAATGTCTTTCTCTAACCATTTCATCAAGGCAGATTTTTAGGTCTTGCAAATAGTGCCATGTACCGTAATTTCCGGCGTATAATCTGCAGATGAAACAATCATGTTTGGACCCAGAAATTTTATTTTATAAAGTGTTACTTCCCATATCGCTGTAAATATTTGACTACAATGATTGAATAAAATTTCTGGGTTGAAACCGAATTGTTTGATCCGCGGATTATACGCCGGAAATTACGGTAAATGACACATGGACACAGGCACTGAAGTAATTGGATAAGATAATTGTTTTGCAATATCAATATTATAATCTATTGATATACCAAGAATACGTACAAATAAATCTCACTGAATCCTCATTTCTTGTATTTTACCACCTACTTTTTTTTTCTTTTGACATTCTTGCAAAAAGTTTTCAAGTGGCGTCTTTTTTATACTATTTCCAAATCCGTTAATATCTGTTTCACATTCAACAATAAACGTTTGACATTTACTTTCACCATTTTGTTCAGTATTGCGGTGGAATATTTCAACCGGATCTGACGCTGTTTTACCAGGTGAAGTATTTATTAACGGATCTTTAATCACTCTCAAACAGAATGGGTAAATTAATTGATCAAAGATGTTAATAAATGTTTGCAAATGTTTGATGCTATTTTTTATGTTATGATTGTTTAAGTCTCCTGACACATCCTTATGTTTTTGTAAGTCTAACTCTTCATAAACATGGCTTATTAATGTTGATGTCACATCATTGCTTCCGGCCCATCGTTGACGTGCTGAGATTGAATTAGGGAATTGTATAATACCTGCAAGTCTCCTGACGGCATCTGCATTTGTCTTTTGTTCCAATACTAAGTCGATAAGTTGTCATGAAAAAAATTGGTCAGGCCTTTTAAATCCAAAGCAACATTTTTTTTAATTCCTCATCTAAATCAGGAAAAGTTTCTACTGTTTTTTGCAAATTATCATATTATTTAACTGTGCATCGAGCATAATTTTACTGATTACATATGACAAATATATTCGTAATTTTCGACAATACAAATTTAAAAAGCTCGAAACATCCTGTGCGAATGCTTCGTGATAAAGTTAAATAATAATGTGTGAGATCGATGTAGATTAAATAAAATTGAAGAGTTTTACCAAACTTGTCGTTAAGAGTTTACTGTTTGTTTATACTATAGTCATTCAATAATTCCTTAAGTTCTTAATTATCTACTGTAAACGATGATATTTGACATGCTTGTAACCTAGTAACTTCTTGTATCATGTCACCCGTGAATAATGTATTTTTAATGTCTAAGAATGACTTAAAATGGTAATAGTTCTAATCCCAATGCCCTCAAAGGCTGAAGTTTCTTGCATCTGTTAAAATGTTTTTTTTTCAAGAAATCCATTTAACGAAACACTTGCTATCAAATTACTTTCAACCATAATATTCGATAAGCCATACTCATTTGTTACTTTACCTACAGCTTTTAAATAAGCCATCATAATGTGAAAAGGACCTAAATGTATAAATAAATTATCAAACTTAGATTTTTCTGTAGCTGGGATTTCTAAGGCTATTTTCGCAATCGCGAGATTGTATGTAACTTGTACTAATCTTATGTAAGTATATTGAGAAATTTGTTGGCTTCGATTCATGGTCTCCAGAACGATAGATGTATTTGCTGGTGATGAATTGGTTGGAGTTAGGTAAAAAATTACTTTAGATTAATTTTAACACAATTATTCAAATTGGTAAAGAAATCATACGAGTTGTAATTTTCCAACTGGACGAAAAATGTCCGGGCCAGGATTCGAATCTGGGATCTCTAGGCTGAAGCTGCCACGCTCTACCAACTGAGCTATCCCGGTATCCCAGGTCCGAATCCTGGCCCGGAGATTTTTCGTTCAGTTAGAAAATTACATCTCGTATGATTTCTTTACCAATTTGAATAATTGTGTTAAAATTAATCTAGTGTAATCACGTATCCAGCGTTTACTGGAGTTCCATTACCGGCGGTCTATTCTGTTGAGCTGATTAAAATATCAGACCAGATGCTATGATCAATAAGGTTAACTGGATGAATTATGCCCTCCAAATTCAACCGGGATAGCTCAGTTGGTAGAGCGTGGCAGCTTCAGCCTAGAGGTCCAGGTTCGAATCCTGGCCCGGACATTTTTCGTCCAGTTGGAAAATTACAACTTGTATGATTTCTTTACCAATTTGAATAATTGTGTTAAAATTAATCTAGTGTAATCACGTATCCAGCGTTTACTGGAGTATTTTGTTCATTACATATATCTCTGTCGAAAATTAACCAGTCTAAGTTTAGACATTTGAACACATTGTTTGTGCTATGAAATTAAATATATTCAATAAAAAACGTATGAAAAAGTAATGCATTAAAATAATTTCTATGAAAATATCTATTTATATTTTGTTAAAACTTATAAATATTAGGATGTAATCATTTTGTCAACTGCATATATTATATAACTGTCTAGCTATATGTATTATATCTACAGGGTGGGCCAAAAGTCCCGCATCATAGGAAAAAAACATGCATACAATATATTCTCAATATGATTGCCTCCGTTGTCAAAACACAACTGCAGGCGATCGTTCATATTCCTCAAAATGTTGGTCACTAAGATTGGCGTTATGGCAAGGCACTCAGTAGCAATTCGCTCACGCAAATGGTTTTTATCCCTGATCTTCTTACTGTAAACTTTCGATTTAAGGTAACCCCATACAGCAAAGGCTACACGTTCTTCAGTAGTCAGCATTTTCACCTACAAATTAAAAAAAAAAAATTAAAAAACCAAATTAAAAAATAAAAAACTCCTATGATGTGGGACTTTTGGCCTACCCTATCTATATATATATATCTATATATATCTATATCTATATCTATATATATTATATCTGTTTCTCTATCTCTCTCACTGTCTATCTAAATATTTATCTTGCTCTCTCTGTTACTTACGTATGTAAAGTTTATTCTGTTGAAGTATATAACTTAAATCAACAAAAATATATCAACATTATTTGATCAGCGGCTCGTCTTTCTCTCTCTGTCTTCCAGAAACATCATAGTGCGTAACCCTGACCGTGAAATTCTTTCCGCTATCCTTCCTTCGGACTATGACTTACGCCACCATCTGCAGACCAAAACATTAGATCACTGCGATCACCTTCACCAACGGACGTTCGGTAACCGTTAACGAAGCGTCAAAGCCTCATTAGAAAGGCCCCTGATTAGAACATCGCAGGCCCTGCGGAAAGCCTAATTACGCATCCCTTCCCCCCTCCTTTCTCGTCTCTGATTGCGACGCTCTTTGTTCGCCAAAAGATACACGCACGTCCAAATTAATTCATTAGGGGGCCCGCGCCACGCCAAAAGTAAACGGACTCGCGTGACGCGCCATCATTAGAGGAAACTTCGAAACAAATTAAATTCGAACGCTGATAATTTTCTTCTTTGATTCTCTGTACCAACAACTTCGGGATTTTCTTTGCGTCGTGCTTTCCCTCTCCCTCTCAAAATAAAGGAGGAAAAAATCCCTAATCAAGGCCTCTACTACCGCTCGACACGCGAAGATTGTGGAATTTATCGTCTGGCTATAATGATGCAGTTATTACCAAGATATATGTCTGGGATTTGCTTCGTCCATGAGCGCCGATAGAACCAAACCCAGGGAGGGGCTAGATTTTAGAACAGATGTGTCTGTGATCCGCAATCTTGGTCACAATTTTTTAAAATAGAGAGCATAAACATTAAACAAGCTAAACTAACAGTTTTCTGTCGAATCCTCCACGCAGGACAATTTTTAAAACATATCAAAACAGAAATTTAGCAATTAAAAAGCATTAAATATAAATTTCTATCAGCATTTTTTAAAAAAGATAATTGAAAAAATAATTTCTTTTTTGACCCCTGACCCCCCCCCCCCCCCCCCCCCCCGTTTAAGAACACACGAACATAACAAGAAAAACAAATCTCCCCTGAAAATATTCTTAGTTTTTCTTTCTCTGCGGAACAAATTAAATTCAAACGCTGATTATTTTCTTCTTTGACTCTTTCTCCAACAACTTCGGGTTTTTTTTTTTCTTCTGTCATGTCTGTTCTGCTTTCCCTGTCCCTCTCAAAATAAAGGAGAAAAATCCCTAATCAAGGCCTCTATTCCCGTTGTTGAGGGTTGTTGAATTTATCATACTGCCGGTCGGTGATCACAAAATAGCTATAATGATGCAGTAATTTTCATGGGCGACAACGGAAAAAAAAACCTAGAGAGGGGCAAAATTTTGGAATGGACATGTCTCTGATCCGCAATCCAGACCACAGTTTTTTTGAATGGAGAATATGAACATAAAATAAGCTAAACTAAGAATTTTTTGTCAGGACTTGTGCAAGACAATATTGAAACATATCAACATAAAAATATATGCAGACAGATTATGAAATACAGTCGAACTCGGCTAATACAAAAAAAAAATAATAATAACAACCATAGTTTAGAATTATTAGTTACATATTTTAGAACAGTACCGGATATTTTTAATTCGATTTTTTACGTGATTTTTAGCGTTTTTTTTTTTTTTGTGTGTGTGTGTGTTTAGCGGCGATATTTTGACATTCTTTAAAGGAATCCTGCTTCAATCTTTTAGACCAACATAGTAAATTTTGTCCTCTTGTTTAACGATTTTTTTTTTTAAATTGCGTTTTGCTGCGATTTTTTAATAGTGGTAAAAGGAATCCGGTATCAGTCTTTTAGCCCAATATATTAAATTTTGTTCTCTGCGATTTTTTATGCGATTTTAACTTTTTTTACGCTTTAAGGCAGTTTTTTGAAGTTTGTAAAAGGAATCCGGTTTTAATTTTTTAACCCAGTATAGTAAACTTTGTTCTTTGTGGCTTTTTTTTTCTAATTTTTATCGCTTTTTTTGAGTTTTGCTGCTGTTATTTTTTCACATTCGTAAAAGGGATCAGATTTCTATCTTTTAGCCCAATAAAGTAAAAAAAATTTCTGTGATTTTTAAATTTTTTCAGAATTTTTCAGCGTTTTGCGACAATTTTTCGACAATTCATTTCTGAAACGAAATGAATTCTCGGTAACTATTCTAAATTCTGTTTGTGCTCATTTCTTATGTCAATTTTTGTACAAAAAAAAAAAAGAAAAAAAAGAAAGAAAGAAAAAGGAAAGAAAGAAAGAAAAAAGAAAAGAAAGAAAAGAGAGATACCCCCAGATTAAATAACTTGATCAACCGCATTTGTCAACCCCTGACCGTGGATATAATATAAATCTTTAAAACACACATAATTAAAGTGAATAATACAACTATTAATTGCTCTAATTATCTGAATGTTGAAATTAATTTAATATCATAAATTTAAAATAAAATATTCAGTCTTACCTTTATAAGTGTCATTTTCTTTAGACAAAATCACAGTACTCAAGAAGTAGAGTCAGAGCTCTTTAGTGTCAAAGTCTCTAATGTACTAGTAATTCCAAAGGACATGAACGACGTAATACGATCACTTCCACAAATGATCATTTCCCTTATGATATACAAAATGATCACTTCTCTTGATCACACAAAACGATAACACAAAATGATCACTCCCCTTTTTCGCGGAGAAACATTGCGGTTAACGTTGTAATCGTCACTGCGATTTTCTATTATAGATTTCACATGTCCTTTTCAGTTTAACAGTGCAATAAAAAACATGAAAAGGCTGGTAAATATGGCCTAGAGTCCGGATTTAAAGAAATAAACATATAACTATTCTCTTCCATGTTTCTTCTTTTCCATGTCTCAGTTGTAAATCTTACAATAGGGCGGTATTTGAAACGTCCTTATCTTTCCCTTCTTTCTTTCATTCTTTCAAGACCTCGGGACATTCCTTTGCATTTTGTTGTGTGGGAGGGCCTTCTTTAAAGTTGAAATTATGTCAAGTAAAACTGATAAATTACTAAATTTTGCAATATGGAAATATTATCGCTGAAAGAGAACAGCGTTGGATAAGAAAATGAGTTATTTCTTAATTCTACTCTACTTTTCGCTGAAAATCACATTTCAATGAACAGATGTTTTACTCGTATTAGCCTTGATCTTGATTTTGTAGCTTGTAAAAAGCGTGAAAATCTTAATATAGTTTATTGGTGAATCATTCTTAACCCCTTGGGGACGAGCGACACGTATACGTGACGCATAAGATGCTCAGAATCCTCGATTATTCCCACTAGTTAAATTTCTGTTTTAAAAAACCGGTGGTAAAAGATTAAAAATTCCGTAAAGGACGCTCGTCGCGAAGGGGTTAACGTGTAAATTGCTCATTTTAACTGTGTCTTCGTTTAAGCCGTGTTCGTATTAAATAAGTTCGACTGTATTAAGTATTTAAAAATAAATTTCTACCAGCATTTTTCAAAAAAGAGAATTTAAACAATAAATTATTTTTCGTCAGGGAGGCCCTGCCCCCCTGTTCTCCTTCCTCTATTTAATATAAATTGAATTATACTTGAAATGAAAATAAAACTAAAAATTGACTTCTACGGGAGGGTTTGGGGGGGAGCGTAACAGAACCCCCCTGACGAAAATTCTTATTTCTTCTTTCTCTTCGAAAGTAATTAAATTAGAACGCTAATTATTTTCTTCTTTGGTTCATTCTCTTCCAACAACTTCACCATTTTCTTTTCATCGTGGTCTATTCTGCTTTCCCTGCATCTCTTAAAATAAATGAGAAAAAAAGTCCCTAATCAAGGTTCTCTGCTCTCGTTCGACACGCAAGAGTTGTTGGTTGCAGTAATTTCTAACATCTGTCAATGAGACATTATAGTTCACCCATGGGCGCTGGCAGAACGAAATCCAGAAAGGAGTAAGATTTTGGAACAGATATATGCATGTGGTCCGCAGTATTGGCCGCATTTTTTAAAATCGAGAATATAAACATGAGATAAGCTAAAATAAAAATTAAAAATCTTTTGTCAGAATCACCGTGAAAGACAATTTTAAAAGCATATTAGCATAAAATTGTAATAGAAAAATTTAACAATTAAAAAATATTAAATATTCCAAAATAATTTTTTATCATCATTTTTCATAAAGGAGAATTGAAAAAATATTTATTTTTCGTCAAACACCCCGTCTAAGATAAATTTTAAACACCGGTACATTAAAAGAAAAACTGAAGAAAAATGTTATTTCCATGTGGGAAGGGAGGGCGGTGTTCAGGCCGGCAGGCCCTGACGAAAAAATCTTAGTTATTTAACCTCTTCGAAACAAATCAAATTCCAACTCTCATTTTCTTCTTTGGTTCTTTCTCCAATTGCGGAATTTTCTTTTCGTCGTGGTCTCTTCTGCTTTTCCCTGTCCCTCTCAAAATAAAGAAGAAAAAATCACTGATCAAGGCCTCTGCTCTCTTTGTTGAGGGTTGTTGAATAATAATACTACGGCCGGTCGGCGATTACAGAATAGCTGTAATGATGCAGTAATTTCTAAGATTTCTGAGATCCGCTTCATCGTGAGATAAGTGGGTTCGTGGTAGGAAACCTGGCAGGTAGGGGCCTGGTCGCCGGTCTCAAAAAAAAAAAAAAAAAAAAAAAGTGGGTTCGTGGTTGGTTTCAAAATGATAACATTTTTAGTACTATTGCACAAAACAGTTTCTATAAAGGGTGTCCATTCTTATCATTGACCGATAGCATTATCCCTAAACCGTCGTTAGTTTTAGAGGTATAGTTCTAATTGCTAAAATGTTTCAAACGTTGTTACACATCATATAGCAAGTCATTTACGTCAAAAAGATACATATATATTAAGTTATGAAATTAAACTTTTTATAGAGTCATTTAAGTGTGAACTCTTATTTTTACTGTTTTACTTGTTAAAAATTCCATTCATGATAAAAAAATTTACTGAGGTATGATATTTATAATTTTATGAATTTTCAGCGCTTTCTTAAAGGGCACTAAGCAAACCATTTTTGCCTATTTAGTACCCCAAAACGCCAAAATTAAATTCATCAACATTTGTCATCGATATATCTTTTTTATTTTTTTTTCATTTATCATCAACATTAATATATTACAACTATTTTTAAAATTTTATTAATTTTTATTTTTTAATTTATTTGTTAGATACAAAATACACTAAAAAACATAAGACTTTTTTTTCTTCTGAAAAACGGTAAAAAGATTAATGCGATTAACACAATACCAAGTATATTATTCTATTTATGTCGCTAAACCTTGTATTTTTCTAAATGCGGCCTCATTATAAATGGATCTTATAGTTTTTTACAGTTCTCGGGCTATCTGTTGTTTATATTTATAATATTTAACATCTCATAGAACAGCCAGTCGTAAGATTGAAGCCTGTTTTCCCAAGAATCCTAAAGCTCTGTTTTGGATAAGGTAAATGTACCAATGGTGAGCCATTTAAGAACATTTATCTAGTTATCATTAAAATATTAGTAAATTCCAAAATATATATATATTGTTTTAGCTTCAGTTTATTGTTTTACCTTCATCTATCAGAATAAACAATCAACGTTTCAAAATATTTTCCTCTGAAAAAAGGAAATATTAAAAATGTTACCTTCCTCTATGCTCCAGTAATGGGCATAGTAAATTTCTGATGCACCAGTAGTGGGGCCACTTAATTAAGTCTTGAGTTTAATGTGCACCATGCAAAATATATAATTTGTTTTACCGTAGTAGAATACAATGCACACAATAATACAACGTATTTAGAAGTTTAGATGGCTACATTACATAATTCCACTAATACATCTGCAGATCAGGGGCCTCAATTTAAATTGTGCAAATCGTTTATAATTTTATCTCACTTTACATAATATCTAATGTCCTACAATCTGCAGTGTATTTTTTATAGGTTATATGAAGGGTTCCCTTGCTAATCACTAACCAATAACTAATTCGTAAGCGCCGCTAAGCTCAGATAAGTAAGTAATAGGAGGCATGGTTCTAACTGTAAAAATATTTCAAATGTTGTTTTTCAACATATGAAAATCCATTTTATTTCAAAATAGTTAAATGTTTTTAAAAAGTTACGAAATTTAAATTTTTGTACGGTTCCGAGGTCCTATAAGTCATATTAAGAAATTTTTTTCTACATGTTCTAACAAGTTAAACAGTAAAAATTCCCATCTTCTCCAATCAAAACTTACCAAGTTGTAATACTCTGAATTCTATAAATTTTCAGCGTTTTCTGACACAAAATGGCCAGAATGGCATAAAGATAGGCAATATAATTTATCAATTTCTATTAATGAGAATAGTAGGAATATTGGCATTTTTGTCAAAGGGCGTATTTTTTTGGTCTAAACTATTTCTTATGTATTCTTATCTCAACTTTTATCTATTTTTAACTTTTTAGGAACAAAATCCTTTCTGTTTCAGTAAAATTCTTGAAAAAAAAAAAAAAAATTCTTTCAAAACTCTCATTCCCTCCTCTTGCCAAAATTTCCACTACCCCTTTGCCTTCTCCAGCATACAAAGTTTAAAATCTTTAAATTATATTACATTTTTTATCCTATTTGTTACTTTGTGGTTGTGGTAACAAAAAGTAAATAATCATCTAAATTACTATTTCCTTCCCAGTGAAATTTCTGATTCTCTTTATTGTCTCCGAACAGTCTTTAAAAATCATTAACTTAGAAAAAAATTCTGCTTTATTTGTAACTTTTCATTAATGATAAATAAGCAGTCAATCATCTAATTATGGGGAGGGAAGTAAGGCAAAAATGTCCTCCTTTTCCCCCCTTTAATTTTGAGCCTATTCCTGCAGAAAGATTTTGGCATTAATGAAGTTTGTCGTAGGAAGGAAGCATAGTTATTTTCTGCCACACGGTGTTCATGAATGTTGAAAACTATTTTTATTAATAACAATTTTAAATGTTTAATTTAATTATTAGAATGATTTACATTCTCTTGAACAAATATAAGATTTCTTACAAAACAAAATCTTTTAGGAGCCAAAGTATATACAACGACAATTTACTGTTTTCTATTTGTGCCCATTTGAATTTGTATTTATACCAACACCAGCACGAATTACAGAAAACCCTTATCATTGAATTTAATTTAGATTTAGATTATGTTTTTCTGCACACAGAAAAATATAATTTACTATTAAATATTGTGATATGTATTGCATATGATTAGAACACAAAGAAACAAACTTCTAAATTTTAGTGTAAAAAAAAATGCTTTAGGGAAGCGAAAAACTAATACAAGTTAATAGGTACAACCATTTCGTTTAAAACGCTATAAAAATGTAAACAATCAACCAACTTTGAAGTATAAAGTTCAGCTAGCAACTTCTTTTCACAATTGTACATCTGCTAGCTTAGTGGAGTTACACTTTCGCTGCTCTAGAAGTGAGCCACTTGTGCACCAATAGTCGCCCCTTGATCCACTATTGGTTCTGATGAACAAAATACTAAATAAATTATATACAAAGGCTTAGAACCACAAAAAATACTTAATTCAAATAAATGAAACATAAAAATAAAAACTGTCATACTCTCCAGCAGCGCGCCCATTATTGGTACAGTTTAATGAAATAGTGACCCAGAAGCGGGCCACCCCTCAAAGTTAATGAAATACTCATTTTTTAAGTTTTCGGCATAACTAACAAATTATTTATAGTGTAATAGAGTATATTAACAACAGTTTGATGCAAAAGAAAACAGAATATAAAAAAAAAAAAAAAATTAAATAAAAGCGTATCTCTTAAAGAAATCCGTAAGAATTTGCAAGAAAAAATTCGTCTTTGAAGACATTCTAGGAAATAAACTTATCCACCAAGAGAATAAACAATTATTCCAAACAGTTTATAGACAGTTAACAGTTAACGGTTTTAATCAATCAGATTTCTTTCAGTCGTTTTTAACAATTTCCAGCATAGTTGAAAAGTGTTTATGAATTCGGTTTGTCTGTCTGCCGTCTGGCTGTCTGTCCGTGCTCTAACTCACGTAAATATGCTCGGATAGTCATGCAATTGATATATGTTATTGAGGCTTACTGTGGCATGTTCGGTATTGAAAATGAAGTGTGTAGCACTTATAGTTTCTTTTACAGGGACACTCAAAAGAATTCCGTTACATTGCGGTCTATGGGTAAAAATCATTTGCGGTTTATTTTAATAATGTTACACAATTTTAAACATATTGAAATTGATATATATCACTGAGGTGCACTACAAGAGACTAATTATAGAATGTGGTGAGCATAGCACTTATAGTTCCTTTACAGGGTATTCAAAAGAATTCCGTTACATTACGGTCAATGAAGAAAAATCGTTAGCAGTTTGTTTTAATAATGTTTCACTATTTCAAACATATTGAAATTGATATATATCACTAACGTGGATTACAAGAGGCTTACTATAGAATATTGTGTGTATAACTTTCATTGTTCATTTACAGGGACACGCAAAAGAATTCGGTTAAAGTACTGATTATTAATAATAATTGCTGGGAATGCTTTTTCAATTGCTGAACGCCATTTTAAATTTAACTCATTTTTTTGTTTATTACTTGGTGTGTATAAATTGTATAGATTGTATACAGGGCAGCACAAAATTTCTCGAGTACATTTCCGTTTATTGTCGGAAATTGCAGAAGGGAAATTTTAAACTGTGCTACACGTTTCCTAACTGAACTAAAATTTAACATGCTATTTAGTATACATACAAATGTATAGATCATGTACAGGGCTGCGCAAAAGAGCTCGGATATTTTTCCGAATATTGTTGGTAACTCCTGAAATTGGATTTTTAAACATGTTATGCGTTTTCAAAATTGTTTAGTTAGGTATCATCTTACACCTTACGGTAAAGATTTGCAAAATTATTTTGGAAGTGTTGGAAAGTGTTACATAATCTATGCTTGACGCATCATTTTTCGTTCTTGTTCAGAAATGCGTTGAGGGCTTGTTTTTGAACTTTAAAAATTCGTAGCTCACTACTGGTACATGATTCACTATAGATGCATTTACTTTATTTGCCTAAATATGTAACAACATGCTAATTGGATATTATAAAATTTCATGCTTTTCGAAAACCTTAGACATAGTATAAGATACTGTAATCGCTCCTTAGTAATCATGAATATTACTATATTATTCAATCACTAAAATAAAAATAAAACAGACTTCTTTTGTTACAATTTTATATAAATGGATTTACAGGATGTCTCAAAAAGATTGAAACCCGTTTTAATTTTCTACCTGTTGGAGATACGTAGGCAATGTAAATTGCAAAAGTGTTCAGAATAAGGTAGGAATTAAGATTATGACATTAATTATGTTTTGTCATTAATTTTCAAAGAGTTATACTTTTTAATTTTTATACGGCCTATGGGCCTTATACTTATATATTTTTTAAAAATTGTCCATACTCTTAAAAGTAAAAAAGCAAAAATCTCGTTTTTCTATGATCAAAATTCACAGAATGATACGTTGTATTTTATGAAATTTCGAAGCTTTCCAGCACTAAAAATGGACAAATAATTTTTTTAGTGCTGGAAAACTCAGGAATTTCCAAAAGTTCAAAGTATCAAAACGTGGTGAGTTTTGGTCGTAGAAAAATTGAATTCTTACTATGTTACTTGGCAGAGCATGGAACAAATTTTTCTAAATATAATTTATAGGACCCATAGACCACATAAAACAATTAAAAAGTGCATATTTTAAAAAAGTAATTAAAGTAAAAGGATTATTTCATCAACATAATCTTAATTCCTACCTTATTCTGAAGACTTTTGCAATTTACATTGCTCACATATCTCCAACAGATAGAAAATTAAAACGCGTTTCATTACTTTTGAAACATCCTGTATATATAAAAGTTATTTTCTAAATCTTACTGGAATTATAAAATAATTAAATGAATGACAAATTAATTCGCTTACATAATAAAAAAGTCCAAATTTTTTTAACATATTAAACTACACAGATGAAAAATTTTAAATATTCAGCTTTATTTATTTTAACGTACATTTTTACGGTGGAAAAAAAATTAACCTTTCATGAAGTTACTTAACAGCCGCCACTTTTAATTTCTACTGAGAAGAAAAAGCGCTGCACTATAGATGGCAGCACTATCATAACTGAAGAGATTAAGAGAGTAGAAACAATAGATATCATAATTGGTGTATTAATTTATGATTAGGTTTTAGCAAAAAAAAAAAGAGATTAAAAGTTATTTTTTTAATTTTTTAATTTTTTTTTTTCGTAAGTCTAATGAGTACTGGTTTCAATAAATAAAGACTCACCGCAGAAAAAACACACATTTTATACTTATTTTAGTTTTATTTGGATTAAACAGAATATAAAGTTCTTTTTAAACAGAATTTTAGCGAAAATGTAACAAATACAAGGTATCCCAACCCATGTTCGAGAGCGTTAACGAAAAAACTATTCTTCAGAAAGTCATGAGAGTTGGAGAATTTTTAAAGAAGATGATGGGAATATTTTCTAGAGAAAAACATTTAGGTCCATAAACAATCAATTATGCGATTTTCAATCTGTTAAGAAAATCCACGTACGTATACAAATTCCGTTAATCTCTTCTAAGTTGTGGTTTTGGACAGCTGTGGTTGGTTTTCTGCAACATTCATTTTGGGACCTTTAATTTTGTTTCTTTTGAAGAGCTCAACCACTGTCAGGTCATGCAACGCGTTCTGTCTCCGGGCAAAGTGTCTTGAATTCTTTCTTTAACCCCTTCAGGGGCAAAGTACTCTTGTAGCTAAAATATTGAAATGATTGATTGACACCAGGATTCACGAACGAATTTATTTTAAAATAAGTAAAAGCTTTTCCTCATGTACCTTATAAATTCAAAATTTGGTTATAAAATTCTGGTGTCATTGTGGCATTTTGGGATTAAAACTAAGTGGTATATATAATATACCGGTGCCCCTCAAGGGGTTAATTCCGGATTTGCAGTGCAGTCCTGCGCGAGGCGGGTTTCTCAGAAACCTCAGATTTCTGAGCATGGTCCTGGCCCGAGGCGAGTACCCGGCCCGTCAAAATGAAGCCAAAATTTCAAACGGGCTAGCCAAGCAGAACAAAAACATTTATTTTAACCGGCCGGCTCGGACCAATAAAAGAATAAATGGGCCGGGCCGATAAAGAAGTAAACAGGTCAGCCGGATCGATAAAGAAAATAAACGAGGCGACCGTCCCGATATCACAAATTTAAAAGGGTCGGACTAAGACGATAAAATATGAAATATTTTCAATGGACTTGTCTGGGCCGAGAATAAATTATAAATGTGCTGCAGCGTATAGATATCTGCATCTTAAAGTTACATCGTATCTGAGCCCGGGTTTATTTTTTTCAGCTGACTGGGGCCGGGCTCACTAGGGAAAGTCCCCAACTGCCAGATCGCGATTTTGTCCAGAGTGGTGTTGTTGAAAAGCTCTTACCATGGGGATCAAGGAAATGTATACAACTACCTGTCCGAATGCAACTGGTGAAGAGTTATAAGCCGATGTATTTCTGACATTTATTGATTTCTCCATGTCGCTAGCTATGCAGGGAATACACTCTGTGTGGTAGAAAAGAGAGTTGCGGATTACAGAAATTACAGAGAAGATAGTGTATGCTTGGTGGAAAATGTAACTTCGCGGATAGTAGTGCATTTCTTAATAGAAATGGCTGGAGCACGAATGTTTCCAACACGAGGTACACACAATGAAAGGGGGTGTTTCGTAGTTGTCACAGGTGTTATTACTTAAGTTAAAGCATGCATGTTTAACTGATCGAAAGACGAGATCCGTGTCTCTAATTAAAGCCTTTTGAAAGACATTCTGACGCATGTTATCGAAGGTGGGCGAGGAGAATTCATTATGGCCAACTTATGAAATTTTATTATGCTTTCTCTAGTGGTCATGTCGATATATCCACAAACACTCTGATAAGTTTTTGAATATTCCACTATTCTCTTCATTAAGTACCTGTATTGTTGAAAGAAATAAACGTCTAACGGCTCAAGAAATTTTGTCGTGCCCGATGGGAGAAAAACAGGCTACACATTGAATACAAATTTTTCAATGCATAAACGTAGATTCGTTTGGCCACTCCAACTATACAGCAACATGATTGTTTCAAGATCACCAATCGATTCTTTTAGTTTATCGAAGTATGCCGCAGTTATTTGTTTTGTGCTCTTTCCTGACTTGGAGCATGTAATGAGCAAATTTGAGAATGATATTCGTTGCACATTTTCAATAACTTTGGAACCAAATTCCCCTTGACATTCCTGTGTTACAAGTATTAAAGGTCCAATAAATTTTCTAGCGGCGTTAATACACATTTGCACGGTATAGGAATGAGTCGTTTTGTTTTTACTGATTACCTATGCAACCACGTCTTTAGATTCCTTCATATCGAGAGGTCTGTTAGATACAATCTCGTATTGGAAGCCACTTTGATCAGTGTTCAGGATGTTGGATGACACTGTCGCTGCTCGATCATTTTTTTCACGTTTTCTCGGAATTCGTCGATCACAGGTTGCAAAGACACTTCCGGAAACAAATTTCTTTTTGTTACGACTTGTGTCACCTTTCGACTTGTTATTTTATGTGCCTGTTTGAAATTCTTGATGAAGTGTGAGCTTTCTGGGAATCCAGGAATTCCAAGCTCTAATGATTTGTCAATGGTTCACATTTTGAGATCCCTGTCATGAGCGGTGGCTTTTAACTGTCTGCGATGATAATAAAATTGTGAACACACGTGTTTGGAAATTAATTTCATTTTGCTCTGCATGTTCCTACCTTTCCCTACGTATTGTGTCTACCGTTGAATCATCTTGTGGTCTTTTACCTGCCTACATGTATGTTGCACATGCCTTTAGTTCATTTTTCTTTGCTGACTTATACGTTTCTACTGCTTTCGCCATTATTTCTACGGCTTTCACTTCCTGTCCGTTATTTTTTTCGCATGTTCTTCATATTCGAAAGTGGGGTACGTATTTATTTTCATATTACTTTTCAGTTCATTTTCGTCGATGCTGCTCTCATACAGAATAGCCCCACCAGTGGCTGAGAGGTTGTGCTCTCGAAGCTGGTAGACGGGAGGTGCTGGGTTCGATCCCAATCGCGCCCGTTGGCCTAATCGTTCGGAGTTTTCGTGGTTTTCTTCGAGCCGTGGATTTATCCATGCGTAAATACGGATTAGGTTCCCTTAGAAAGACCCCCACGAAGGGCACTCCCCCCGGGCCTATATTTCTAGTGTAGATAATTGGCTGTCAATAATCAACCCAAACAACTCATACAGAATATCGAGCGACCGGAAAAATTCGTTTTCGATCATCCCCTTCACTACCTTGAATAGTCGCTGACTAATGGCATCCTCTTCAGTCGTTGGCTCCTTTTCCTCGGATTCCCCAAAATATTCTAGCAGTTGCAAACTGAGGAGTTTTATAATCTTCGCTTTGTCTTCGATTTCTAAGGCTTATGTCAGCCTGAAGACTCGCCGACGACATCTTTAGAACTGGGTCCAACTTCGCATGTCACAGCTGTGTGTGCCACCTCCTCTGAACCAACGAGCCTGAAACGCGAGCCACAGGTACTGCTAAAATTCTCCATGGTTGAGCTCCTCGGGAACTGCCCCATAGGCACTGCCCATGCCCTTTTTTCATCCCGTGCGATCAGACGAGGAGTTAGTTCCTGATATTCTTTAAGGCATACTCCAAGTCAGTGCAGTTCAATTAGTTATATAGATAGTGAAAATGTGGTCACAATCTTTTGTTTCTTACTCGAGGAAACATGGAACCTTCACCAACTTTACACTGGCAACAACAGGTTACATAACTGTACTGTAAGCTGTATTTTCTACCACACAGAGTGTCTATCTTGCATACCTAGTGACCTGGAGAAATCAATAAATGACAGAAATACATCGGCCTATAACTCTTCACCAGTTGCATTCGGACGAGTAGTTGTTTACATTTCCTTGATCCCCATGGTAAGAGCTTTCCAACGACCCCCACTCTCGACAAAATCCCGATCTGGCAGTTGGGAACCTTCCCTAGTCAGGCTTACATTTTTATCTACATAGTAGGGCAGAACCGGAACTTTTTTTTTGTAACAATAATAGTGATAATGAACTTATGTTAATGGAATCTTTGGAAGAGTACTTTAATAAATTACAGAGAAACATTTTCAAAAATCTACATTTCTTTATTATACACGTTCAAAAATTATGATGCTTGTAACCATCTTTAAAAAAAAAAAAAATTTTAAACTGCATTAATTTTTTTAATGAGTCTTTTGAATGTAATAGTCTAAGAGTCTAATTGATCATTGATGTTGTTATTCTGTATTCTATGGCTTGCGGACGTATAGCCTGAAATATACTGCAAAAGTTTCACATAAATATGTTTGCAATTATTCTTTAAAAGAATCTTAATTGTATATAAAGTAAAAATCGAAATTATTTTGTAGAAAGTGAGTCGGGACGTGCCTTATTTTATTGATTTTTGTACGGTCCGGGTTGTGAACTTAGGAAATATAAATGGATCAGGCCCAGGCCAAACTTTTAGTTTTTACACCGGGCCGGACCAGGCCGAGGTAGTTTTAGTTCGGGTCGGGTCTAATTTCGTCCCGTGCGGAGAGGTTTCTACCGCCCGCTCTTAAAGACAGAATATCACGTTTTGTGCGAAACATTCTGACGAACACTGCATTCAACCATTGAACATGCCATGTTGTGATTTCACATGGTAGTAGACAATGGTGTTCATGCTATTGAATGTGTATTGTCCTCATTAGACAGTTAAATTGCGGGGTTTATGTTATACACTGATGTCCAGAAAGGGGCCGATTTCAGACCATTTTCAAATATCAACTGAAATTCGTGAGGAAATGCCCGAAATGCCCTTGAACTTTGAGGATGTAAGAACTGCTGTAGTTCGCGCATGCGCAGTTAAAATTTATTTCATAGAAATACCCATATCTCATCAAATATTAATATATTAATATTTTAATTGCAGTATACTATTTCTACAATTTTTTTTTTAAGTTTTTGGAAATCGGTGTTAAATTCGGTTAAAAACTCTGCATGCTATAAAAAAAATTGAATTTTTCACAGAAACGTTAGCATCTTCAAGAATATTCACGCTACTCTTACACAAATGCACAAAAGCGTTGAACAAGACCTACATAGTCATTTTCTACAGTGACGGATCATTTTGAGCATTTTCTGTTTCTTGGGGAAACGCAATATTATTTGATTATTAAATTATTTATTACCCTCCCCCCCTCGCTTAATTATCCTCTGGACTAAATCTGCACTGAAAAACATGAAGTCAAATATGTTCTTTACATCCTCAAAGTTCAAGGGCACTTCAGGTATTTTCTCACGAATTTCAGTAGATACTCAATAAAACGTCTGAAATCGGTCACTACTCCTTAATTTTTGGACATCGTGTATATTCTGAATAAAGATACCATACGTCCTTGATTGGTAGTTTTTGAAACTAAATGTATTTACCGTAGAGAAGATTCTCATCATATCCTTCCTAGACTACCCAATTCTCATGACTTTCTGATGAATATTTTTGCTTTAGCCCTCTCGGAAATGTGTACTTTAATTTGGCTCATCTTTCATACATTGACATATAAATGCATAGAAGAAGAATGCATTTAAGACAAATTTTACTTTCGATTGCGATTAAATCATGTTATAATTTTACAAAACTTAAGAACCTGCCACATGATTTTCATTAGATTAAACAAAGGTCTCCATAGAAGATAAACACCTAAGCTATAAAAAATGAATTGAATCATACTTAATAATTAAAAAGCATTATTGCTAGTAGGCAATTTCATTTAAATTATTTTTCTATGGTACTTATCAAGGTCTATTTTAACAAAATTTCAAAAGTAGTGATAATTTTATACAATACTGAGTTTTATGCTAATATAAGAGTGGTGTTTTTTAAGTAAATACCGTTTCGATATTTAGAAAAAAAAACACAAGAACTTTTTTATTAAACAATTTTATTTTTACATAAAATCCTGGACCTTAATCTACTTTTCAACAAAATTCCCTCCTATATTAAAGCACTTATCGTATCGTACGGCCAGCTTTTGTATCGCATCTTCATAGAAATCTACACCCGCTGCGCTAACCACTGCATCACCGCATTTTGGCGTCGTCATCATCGTTGTTACGCTGACCTTCAAGGTGCTTTTTTAAGTGTAGGAACAAGTGGTAGTCACTTGGCGCTAGATAAGGGTTAAACCCAGAATCTCATCGCTTCATATGGTTGGGAACAACTTAATCACCCTCCGTATAGCTCTGATCTAGCGTCAAGTGACTCATGCTGACCATTTGCTCCCCCTTCAAAAATAGCTTTTAGCGAGCCTAAACTCCATCTAAAGTACAATATTTCACGTGTGCTTATCAACTCACATAACGTCTTTGTCAACCGACAAGGTGACTTTATCCATTCATGTGTACATTATTCCATGTTTATGTTGATTTTAATGTTGAGGGAACTCATCTACGTGCATTGAGATTTGTCACCTTTTTATGTTTCAAGTATTTCAAATTTATTATAATATGTGTATTTCTACGCACGGATGTAACATGCTAAGGACTAAAGAATATGTTAATTTAATAATAATTTTTGCCAGGAAATTGGCTTTATTAATCTCTAAGGCCAGAATATTTTACATTCATTAAAAATATGAACAATTTTTAAAATGTTAAAAATTCGGGAGAAAACGAAAAAATTTTACCGTGTTTCAAGCAGCTGAGCTTATGTGGCGAAATCGGATTCATTTCGTGCAGGAGTGAAGAGCCATCAGATTCGGCCTCGGAAGCGAAAAAAGCAGCTTTGGTGCCTGCGCGGTGCAAAGGGGGGGGGACGAATGCAGACGGGGGAAGTTCGTTCCTCCGTAGGAGAGAAATGGAAGTGGGTGACGCCGCATCTTTTCTTCTTTTGGTAGATAAATGCCGTCGTTTGATTTTAAAACACTTCCGTGTGTCGTTAGATTGAGGCATAGTATTCTGAGCATATACAGTTTGATTTGAAGCACAACATTACAAAAGACGAAACTTACTCGGCAACCTTAAATATTTGCTCACCATTGGCGAGCGGAAATTTCGTGCCCTACTAAGACGTATTCTTAAATTCGCTTTTAATTTCTTAATGGTTTCTTTTTATGTCTTTGTAAATAATATTTGTGAATAAATATATGTTTTTGTGTCATTTTCTTTTCTGTCTTAATTTTTTTATGGGTTAACATTCATCGTGCATCGTGTAGACTTGTTTATTATTTATATAGTTGGTTTATCAAGGTGACTGGGAATTATTACGCCCTAAGTATTTTATTTTTAGGTACTTTGCCCAGTCTCTGTGTACGGCGTAGGTCATTGACTAAATCCCAACGCAGTAACCTTAATATTTTAATTTTTTAGAGTTAATGTCGTTAATTAATTTTAATTACTTTAATTCCCCTACGTCTAGGAGATCGATCACGTCTTCTTCCCTTTGCAAGCTCTGTTTGACCAACACCCAAACAGTTAAGCAGGAGGTGCTGACACTTACCCCCCTAGTCTTATGTTGAGAGTTAATGTATTAGGCTGAATAGCCGAATTTAATTAGTGGGCCCTATAACTCACCAGCAATTCACTTAATTAAATCCTTTATAATTTCTATTGTGTGAATTTAGGTTATTGATTATTAAATTGCTATTTAAGGGATTAGTAATTTTAGATCCATATTTGTGAACCTAAATTACCAACCACCTAAGGTATCAAGCTTTTTTCTGTCATTTGTGGTCTTATGTTCAGAGTTAATGTATTAGGCTGAATAGCCGACTTTAATTAGTGGGCCTATATAACTCACCAGCAATTCACTTAATTAAATCCTTTATATTTTCTATTGTGTGAATTTAGGTTATTGATTATTAAATTGATATTTAAGGAGATTATTAATTTTAGATCCATATTTGTGAACCTAAATTACCAACTACCTAAGGTATCAAGCTTTTTTCTGTCATCTGTGGTGTCATTTTGTGAATGGAAAAGCAATGAATGGGTATTTGTAATATTATTTTAACTTCGGTCTCAAGAGATTAAATCTTAATAAAGCCTTATTTAAACTGTTGTGCTTTATTCACCTGTATGCTTATTTTAAGAATTGGCACATTGTAGAAGGAACAATAGGTGCAACAAAAGTTTCAAGCAGAATAATTTCACAAAATGCAGCATTTTGGAAAAACATGCCCCTTTAATTTATGTATAGCCTAATGCATATTTCCCTTCACTTCTGCCCTTTTTTATTTATTTATTTACTTATTTATTTCGAATTTCGAAAACAGGCATGTCCATCAAAGATTTTTTTAATAAATATTCCCTAAGCCTATAAAATGAACACTCAAGTAATAATTGTGTAAAATATGAAATACTTTAAAATACAATATAAGAAAAGTCTACATTCTTAATTTGTTTACTTTTGTATTCAAACATTTACCGCATCACTAATTGTAGACTGAAAATAAAAGAGGGAAAAAGCATTTTGCTGTCTTTTCGCCGACACTGAATCTTTGCAATTCTCCTGTGAGATGAATTTAGAGAAAATCTAAGCATTCTATTATTTAGAGAAAGGAAGGAAGCGAAACTTTTTGTTTCTTGTTCCTATATTACCGTTCATATTATATTATGAAGTTCCCGGAACTTTTAATTTAATTTATGCTCATTAACTTTGGAAATAGACGGGGAGAAAAATCAGCAGTAAAAATAAAATTGCCAATGCTCATATATTTGGATATGACTTATTGACGAAATTAAAAATATTTTTGCAATTAGCAATCTTAAGAATTTGCTTTAATGCTGCGGAAATTTGTCAAAAGTCGTGCATTTTAATTGGCTGAGGTAACGGAAAAACTATATTTGAAGCAACGTAGGTGTCGAATGAAAACATGCAATATTTTCAGAGCTTGTGCTTAGACTTAAAAATATGCTTAGACACAAAAATATGCAAATCAAACTGACTCGCTATCAATAAAATTGAGAGTGAAAAAAAGAAAAATCATGTGCCACGCATATATTATGAGTAACTTTCCAGCATTATGAGAATATGCAAAATCTTCATACACTGCATTATTATTTATGCGTTGCATTTATATTGCATATATCAGGATATCTGAGATATTCTCGTTAATTATGCTCGAGTGTATCGTATAGTCCCAAATTCTGGAACATTCCAAATAAGTATTTGATGTTAAATTTTGTCCTCGTATCGTCAAATCATCATCAAATTCTCTAATATTGTCATCAAACTCACCAATCGCCAAGTTTGTTGCTAAAATCGACCTCTATATCGATCAATTTATTGTACACGTTATTCTCAAAAGTGGGTAAAATTACTCATTAATTAAAATTACATCAACAATGTGTATATATGTTTCTTTATTATTTTTTAGCAGTTTGTATTAAAAACAATGTTTTGTTCACTTTGAAAGCTTAGACCATCAATTTAGAACTGAAAAGCCTTATAATAAATAACGGATTGTAAATAGTAACGTGTTCAAGTTATTTTGACCGGTCCTGGATATGAGCTATTGATAATACCCACAGCGTAAAACCCAAGTTTTGCGCAGATTTTTATGCGTCAATCTGCAGCAAACAAAAATTTATCTGAGACTCAACAATGTCTACTACTATAAGAAATGGTAGTAATCCATAAAATGAGCGAAATTTGCATTTACAAAGAAAATACAGCAAGGAGATACAATAATCTAGAGACAAAGTAAAATTTAGCAGTTTTTTTTTCAGCCGAACATTTCTTTTAAGCTATTAGATTATCTGTAAGGTCTAAAACAATCTGAAGCACCCACACTGAAAAAAAAAAAATGTTGATTTTACATATAATACTGGCATCTCAGCTGCCAGTTTTATACCGTAAAATTAACAGTAATAAACTGTAAAATAAGCAGTAATAGGCTACCGTGCATCAGTGCGCTACCGTACTGCATAATTTCTTCTACTGGCTTCCTAACATAGTAAAATTTAGTTTGGTTGGAAATCGCACTACAAGAAATAACCGTATATAGAGAGTAAGTTATGTAAGTATTTTTGTGCGACTCTATATCTACCCTATATATATAAAATCCTAATGAAACGAATTTGTGAAACGATTTTATGAAACGAATTTATGAAACGATTTTATGAAACGACTGATTAAACGACTGATTATGTTTCAGGCCTATTTTTAATAAAATATTAAACGCTTGATGGTGAAATTAATACCAATTGTCCATAAAAATCCGCGGATGTCAAAACTGGTAATAGAATTTTTAAATTGGAATTAGTTTTCGAGATATTAATTTTTTTCTAATTTTAATGACATTTCTGTAATGATGGCAACTAATTACTCGGTTTTTTTGTGACAAAAAAAAGGGAAAAAAATTGAAAAGGATCCAGATAGGGATTATTGATTTCTTTTTATTCGTCATTTTCAAATTGAAATTGAATTTATCTTTTATTTCAATCGATAATGAAGACAAGATTGTGATTAAATTATGTTTTTCAGGAAAATTTGAAAAAAAAAATCCCATTTCTATCGTTAGGATTCAATCGTCTGTCAGAATTTAATTTAATTTATAAACTGAAAATATTTTGAATAAATTCGTCCAAATTACGTCATTTATGTAAACGCAAAAGAAAGGGGGGGGGGGGGAAGGAATTAATAGTAATTATTATTTATTGATATCATTTTGTTATTTTTTTGTAAAATTTAATTAAACGAATTTATAAAATCACTAATAAATATATTTGAAACGAATATATAAAATAATAATTGCCCAACTGAACGGAAGGAGAATAAAATATCCTGCTTGGTTTTCTATCCTGCTTGGTTTTTTCCGCCAAGCTTTTAAAAAAGCGTCAAGACCCCTATAATAGAAAAGCACCAAAAGTTTATTGGGTTTGTTTCATAACTTTTGGCAACAAATCTATGTATATTAACGAATCTACCCCTTTTTGAAGCTCGAATTACGCAGAAAAGCAAAGGATCCTATACTGGAAAAGTGCCCGAATTTCTTATGGACAAGATTCAAGTGATATAACATGGTGTAAAATTATCGCGGATAGCAAATTTGTTTAAATATCTCATCAATTGATGCCGAATGATGCCAATAAATGCAGGCATGCATGTACAAAATATTTAATTAATTTTGTATGATAAATAATTATTAGAAAATTCGTATATACATATTAATTAAAATAAATAATTTACATATTAAAAAAAACATGACAATATGCATGATAAAATATCTAAAATAACAAATCTATGTATATTAATGAATCTACCCCTTTTTGAAGCTCGAATTATGCAGAAAAGCAAAGGATCCTATACTGGAAAAGTACCCGAATTTCTTATGGACAAGATTCAAGTGACATAACATGGTGTAAAATTATCGCGGATAGCAAATTTGTTTAAATATCTCATCAATTGATGCCGAATAAATGCAGACATGCATGTACAAAATATTTAATTAATTTTGTATGATAAGTAATTATTAGAAAATTCGTATATACATAGTAATTAAAATAAATAATTTACATATTTAAAATAACATGAAAATATGCATGAAGGTGCACTAAAATAGAGAGCAAATTAAAACCTGTTACTGAAAATGTCTATAACATAGTACTTTTCAATATCGTGGTTCTTAATGTTATTCATAAGCAGATGGAATTTTTCTCATCCTTAAACGCACAGGAAGAATAGAATACAGATTGTTGTTATAAAGGTCCGAGAGGTAGCCACAATTTAAACCTAACCATTTTATACAAGCTGGTTTTCAAGCTGTAATTGATTTTACTTATCATTCCCGAAAACAATCGTTAGTTGTCGCAAAAGCTGTGCATGAGGCCATGATAATCAAAAAATGCCCCATTAAAACGTTAAAACATGGCAACCTAATTACAGATTTACCAATATTTTTAAAATAAAGCACGCTGTCATGTTTTTAGAGGCCTCGAAGTCTGGGCGGGGGTTGGCGAGCGTAGCTCGCAGGGGGTAGGCCCCCTAGTATAGATATAAAATGTATAACCTCGGATGAAAATTAGATTTCACGCACCAAACAGTATATCAGAGAGAGAGATTATTTTCAGTAAATTGCATAAAAGTATCGAAAATCCAGTAATTACTGTCTGTAAACGATATTGTTACAATTGTATAAATTGTATAAATTACGCACATTTTTTTATAGCAAAACATGCTATAGTGTTTCTCAATTAAAAATGGTATTCAAACGCACTTCAAATTGTTACCAGCTGAAATCGTAATGTATTCGAATAGTTCGTGTTTTCCTGTAAATAAACAGTAAACATTAAACATACAATTTTCAACAGGAAACATGCTGTAATAAACGTCATGGCAATCGAAGTACCAAAGTTAGAGTGCGGACAAATAGGCAGATAAACAAATGAACCGAAGTCATGAACACTTTTCAACTGTATTGGGAAGTGTTAAAAACACGAGTCAATTTTGAAAAACATGACCATTTAAGCTTAACCAGTTATTTATCTTAAATGAATTCTGGGGTCCTGGACCTGATTGGTATTTTGAGTCTCTTTTAGAATAACTTATATTCACTTATTTATTTGTCTAAAACTATTCAGTTGTGGAAGGATATAACAACCTCGTAGTTATAAAATTGAATCTATTGATGTTCCATACGTCATTATCATCCATTTCCAGCAAAGTTAACGCTAAATATATATAAATTTGGGTCAATATGCGATATAGAATTACGATAACCTCACATCATTCTATACAGTCAGTCTTGCAAAGCAGTGATTTGCCCAATATTATTGAAAGAATGCTGTAATATCGAAAGTTTTTCAATGAAATTTCAACATAGCCGATTTTCGATAACAACCATCACAATCGATTATAGCTGTTTTGTAGGCTCATAACAATCAATAGTATCGAAATAGAATTGACATTCAACAGAAATTTTTTATAAACTACACCGTGGTTCGAAAAACGACAATTCTGAAAGGAGTAAATTAGCAATTATTCTTATCTTTTAGAAAACAATGAGTTCCTTTTATAGCTGAAAAATATTTGTTACTTTTGTCGGATCAGGATGGTCTATTATCAATAGTATACCTAACAATTGATTATGTCGATTTTATAGGCTCATAACAATCGATGTTACAGAAATACCGTACTCTTGTCAAACATTTCTTCGTACACTACAATATTAGTAAAAATAAGGAAGTAAAATCATGCACCAAGCATAGTTTATGAAACACTTTCTACCATAATCCCATAATATACTATAATCACTTTCTACCATAAATTCACAGAATACTGAAACGAAACTTCATTGTGTAATAGAATTGTGTTTAGAAAGTGTATAATATATTAAAAATCAATTCAGCTATTTCACACATAGTCGGAAAAGTAGTCGAATCTTTTGTGCAGTCCTATATATGATGTATAGATTTGTTTACATACTACATAGTATTCTCAAATTATGTTCAGTTAAAAAATGCATAACACAGTCGAAAATTTACTTTTAGCAACTTCCGCCAGACGGAAATGTACTCGAATTCTTTTGTACAGCCCTGTATATAATCGCTATAGATGTGTTTTTAAACTCCACATATTAAACTAAAATTTAATTAAGGTAAAAAATGCACAGCACAAATAAAAATGCACTTACAACACTTATTGTCCATAGATGGCAATGTATACTGTTCTTTGTGTAGCTCTGTATATCAATTTATTTATATTTCACAAAGATATCTTAGTAAACTGAATGTAGTTGAGTAGGGAAGTGCATAATATAAGTAAAAATCATCCTTAAGCAATCCACTCCCATAGACAGTAATACTTTCAAATTCGTTTGTGTAGCCATTGTATGTTATCTATAGAAATTATACACTACACACCATGTAATATGAAAAAATAATTCAACTTAAAAACGCAAATCAAAGGGGAAAACTTATGGCAAGCATGCAATTAGAAAATTTTTCAAGTAGTTAAAAGATTCTCATTCGCAGTGAAACATGTGCAGCTGTAGAAGTGACATTTTGTTTGTATATTAAAGTATTTTTATCTTTATATAATACGCATTACTTATATACAGGGGGCAATATGTTATCTATCGCCGATTTTTAATTTCTCAACCGTTGGTCGTAGCCGTATAGTTCGAGTTACAAAAACGTTTCAAATGAAATAAAGATTCATGTTGTGGCATTGTTTAAAGTAAAGAAAGAAAGAAATTTTATAAAAATTACGAAATCTAACTTTTTATACTGTCCCCCAATCCCTATAGCTATATTTAGTAAAAGTTTACACATATCATAACAGATATAACACAAAAAGTTTGTCTTATGTACTACAAAAATTGACACAGTTATTAAATTTCAAAGTTTGAGAAATTTTTGCGCACCATTTTGTATTTCATTAAGGGAATAGTTAATAAATGTATTAAAGTAATTAGAGATCAAAATCAGGGTGCAATGTCCGTTTTACGGCGAAATCACCTTTAGCCGGTATCGCCAAATTGGGGTATCACCGAAGACAGTTATTTCATCTAAAAATTTGAGCTGACTTTGAGGGGTCGTATACAAGGAGAAGAATAAAATATTGAAATTAAACAGATAAAAATAAATATAAATTTATTATCATATTAGAAAACGGTCTACTATAAAAAATGAATATATCAAACGCCGGAATATACTAGAGATACTGCTCAAAGTGTTCTCCATTGGTGGTAATGCGTAATTGAATGAGTGACAGAACTGAGTCTTGGGCACGTTAAAGCATAGCAGGTGCAACTGTGCGACAAGCAAGGATGATGCGCTGCTTCAGAGAAGCAGACTCAGTCACATAGACCTGTGCTTTGATGTAACTCCAGAGGTAGAAGTCCATGGGAGTCAAGTACGGCTAACGCGGTGGCCACTTTACCGGACCACCATATCCAATGATCTGTTGACCGAATTCGGGGGTCAGATACTCACGGACGTTTGATACTTTATGCGGAGGGGCTCATCATGTTGAAACCACACCCAGTATGCATGTCGGAGAGGTAGCTCTTCATACAAGTCACGTACCGTGTTTTGTAGCAGGTGCAGGTAACGATCGCCCGTTAGGATCCCATCGTAGAAGATGGGTCCAACAATCTGGGTTCCCCATATACCGCACCACACGTTCGCTGGCCAGCGTACCTGGTGTCGTACTGTGCGGGCGATGTAGAGGTTTTCCAGAGACCAGTAATGCACATTGTGCACGCTCACAATGTCACCCCGTGTAAACATTGACTCATCTGTCCACAAAATGTTACAAAGGAACGACGTATTTTACTCTAAGGTGTTGAGCACGAAATTACAATAATCAAATCGTCGTGCGTGATCACCCAGCATCAATGCTTGCACCAGTGTCAGAAGGTATGGATGCGCACCCTGTGCATGTAACAAGTGCCAGGCATGCTGACGCGTGTATCCACATGCCTCGCTTATTTCCGCCGTGCTCAGTTATGGATTTTAAAGGGCGAATGCCAACACTTTCTACGGTGGCACTCTAACATTACACCTTGCCCGTTCACTTGTTCTGGGTCGTGGTGCAAAAGAGCCGGTCTCTGTAAGACGGTGCAATGCATCACTTATAGTTTCATGCGTTGCATGTGGATCCCTAGGGAAACGTTCTGAATAATCTCCTGCCG
Organism: Maratus michaelseni; assembly: GCA_963931845.1. Taxonomy (NCBI): domain Eukaryota; kingdom Metazoa; phylum Arthropoda; class Arachnida; order Araneae; family Salticidae; genus Maratus; species Maratus michaelseni. The sequence goes on from OZ007590.1 coordinate 191,766,426, forward strand.
TCGCTCTGGCATTCCTTTGACATTCACCATAAATAAGTATCATTTCGGCATATTGCGCGTATGTGTAGCCTGCCATCACGATATCAGCGCTGACTAGCATGTCCACTGCTAGATGGCTCGTGTTTTATTCCGAACGTATGGCGCTGCGGTACTATTGTAATTTGCATAATTTCATTTGCGAATTTCATGCTCGTTATAGCTCGGCTGGTCGTTTGCATTACGCTGCCATTTAACTAATTCTTAGTGAGTTTTATTTTCCGGGTGTCGATTCTACCTACTTTGACTTTTGAATGTTGTTCGACCCCTAAAAGTTAGTTCACATTTTTAGATGAATAACCCTCTTTGGTGATACCCTGATTTAGCGATACCAGCTGAAGGTGGTTTCGCCGCAAAAAGGGCATTGCACCCTGATTTCGATTTCGAATTACTTTAATTCATTTTTTAACTGATCCCCCAATGAAAGACAAAATAGTGTGCAAAAATTTCTCTAACTTTGAAATTTAATAACTGTGTCAATTTTTGTAGTACAGAAGTCAAACTTTTTTGTGTTATATCTGTTATGATATGTGTAAACTTTTACTAAATATAACTATAGGAATTGGGAACCGTATAAAAAGTAAGATTTCGTAATTTTTATAAAATTGATTTTTTACTTTAAACAATGCTGCAACATGAATATTTACCTCATTTGAAACGTTTTTGTAATTAGAATTATATGTGTACGACCAACTGTTGAGAAATTAAAGATCGGCGATAGATAACATATTGCACCCTGTATATTAATCATGGAAAGCGAAAAATTGGTTTGTCTTATTTTCACAAAAAGCTATGGAAAAATCGTTGTTTTTTGGGGGAAAAAATTGCAAAAAAGTCATGAAGTGTTGGAGAATTGCTAAAAATAGAGGTTAAAATATAAAAACATTGGATTAATTTTAACACAATTATTCAAATTGGTAAAGAAATCATATGAGTTGTAGTTTTCCAACTGGAAGAAAAATCCTGGCCAAGACTTTTTTCCTCCAGTTGAAAAATTACAAATCATATAAAGACATTATTTTACCATCCAATGTTATTCGGAAAGAGGCGTATCACATACCATTCTACAAAAAATTCCTCGCTTTAATGAAGAAATATTATGATGAAAACACTCCAAGATAATCCAATGTACCTTCTTCTTCATTAAGTGCAGTATAATTTTATTTTTTATTATGTATTATAATAATATATTCGCAAATAGCGTAAGATATTCGTAGTCCTTAACTAAAATAAATCTTGTCTATCGGATAGATGAAAACACTCACTATACCAACTACAGGCATACACCGACTTACGTAATTAATACGTTCCGCCAGCTTTTACGTAACTCGAATTTTACGTAAGTTGAATGTGTCATTTGCTTAAGTAAAATTTCATAAGAAACTGCAATATTTATTATATATATATATATATATATATATATATATATATATATATATATATATATATATATATATATATATATATATATATATATATATATATACATCATGCAGCAGTATTTACTCGGATATAAATTATACAAGTATGAAAAAATATAAAGGTAAACTGAAAAAACACTTTTCAAGTAAAAAATATTTTGTGGAATTTAGGATTTATAAATTTAACATTGATGGAGTGATTTATAACAATTTTGTGATTACTTCAAACGACTATAAAAAGAAGTAATAATTAAAGAGGACTGACTTACCTCTTCACGAATTTTCGATGACAAGACAAATGAATAACACTCACAAAATGAAATAATTTTTAATAAGCACAAATTGTATTTATTAAGAATTAGATGACAACAATAAGTAACGAACAATAAAGATTCGTTGTTATCATAATAACGTATATTCCCAACAAAAAAATAACTCTCTCTAATACATAAAACTATATTATAAGAGTTATAATTTTTATCTACATATTTTATTTATAAAATAATTATCAAAAGTATGCAAACGCGTACCAAATGCGCTAGTAAGTTCATAAATGTAATTTTTAAAAAAAATTTACGTAACTGCGAATTTACGTAAGTCGTAGTATACGTAAGTCGGGGGATGCCTGTATAGGGTATATTTATGTATACTCTTTATATCTTTTAACTGTATAGACCAATCCAATAGCTGTAGGATCTACTCGTCTACGAATTTATTACCTGCATGCATTTCCGCAGTTGCCTCAATGAATGGAACGAAAAATTTTACACCAAATATTACTTTTAACATTACTAATTTTGGGAACTACTAATTTTAATAAAAATTCATGTTTCGTATTTCATTAAAAATTAGTTAAAAATTCTTAGTATAACTATTATTTTATTTTTTCGAATTTTAATATTATTGGTTATTAGCATAAGGCTTCAGTTTAAAAATTAAAGTTTTTTTTTTTTTCTGTAATATAAATTTTATATTCCAGATATTTCATCATCCAATGAACGTTCTTCCGATCCACACAGTAGGGCTGGGCGAGATATCGATAAAATCGATAAAACCGATATAAAATACATATCGTGATACCGATATATATCAAAAAATCCTACCCAACGGTATATCGCAAATATCATGAAACTGACGAAAACCGTGAAAACCACGATATTAAAAGCGGTTCCTCGTCTTCGAGTATTCAAGAATACTAACGGTGTGAATTCCACCAGCCAAAACTACGATATACCGTATTCATGAGTACTAACGGTGTGAATTCTCCCAGCTGAAAAGGTTTTTGAAAAGAGGAAAGGGTGATGTTTTCGGTACTTAAGCGACGAGCAATAAGTATCGTATATTCTTGTTTACGGTTTTCTCCAGCGATCACTGGCAGTAGATGATATATTGTTTTTATTGTACTGACGGTGCAAGCTTAAACTCTGAGCGCATGCGTTGAATTTCGCATATGCTTTCATTCCATTATGATATTTCGATTTCGGCGGTGTGGATGAATATTTGCTCTTTGTTGTTGAATAATGTGTGAATTAAGGCGTTAAAGAAAGAAAGTATTTTATTTGTAACAATGGATTTGATGGGATACATGAATAAGAATAATTCAGACATGTTTTTATTTGTTCTTTATAACTATTATTTTATGAAAAAAATTATTAATTCATTAGTAGTATTCATTAATGTATATTCTAGGGCAAAGAAGGATTTTTAAAAATGCAGATATTTTTACTTCTATACCGGGAGTTTCCTCTTTCCAGAATTTATTTTTAAAATCGCGTTCGCGTGAGATATGTGAATATTTGGTATTTGACTGCCTCTGTATATATGGCCATTGGTCACTGCCCAAAAATTGTTTAGTGGTAATTTTTCATTTAAATTTTTTTAAACCATTAAGCATTATTATATTTTATTTGAAAACGGTGGAAAGGAATATTATGCAAAGTCTTCAATTAAAAAAAAAAATAAATAAAATATGTCGAAATGTTTCTTCCCTATTTTTATCAGATCCCCCCCCCCCTTCTCCTTCACAAATGAGATATTAAAAAACAGTTTACGCGATAGCGCGGCAAACAAGAAAAAAAAAAGATATATTTATTTCTTCATAATTATAGGTTGTAAAATATTAATTACTGTCGGATAAAAAAATAATCGAACATGCTGATTATTCATTTTTTAATTATTTTTCATACTTCCATCCATTTTTAAGATTTTCTTCGTGCTTTTTTCCATTATCTTGAAACATGTACTTGATGACTATTTAATACTCCAATCAGTCTTGAATTCAGACATTTTTCTCTGGGAGGTATTTCGGAGGTTCGGGATGGCGGGGGATGCGACATTATCATGGGTGCCGGCGAGGGAGGACAATTGCCCCTCCCTGAATTTTGAAATTTAAATCTGTTCTGAAATTTAAATTTTTAAATCTGTAAATTTTTATGTTGAAATTTTTTTTATTTAATTATGCCCAAGTAGCATGATTAATTAGTCCACTAACGGAAGAAAGAACTATGAAATTTTGGTCACGGGAGATCTGCCCATGGGAAACTCACATGGGACAAAAGTTTTTATTTTTTAAATTTTGAGTTTATGTGTTGAAAAAATATCTCCTCTGGCGAAAAAGAAATGTAAAAAAAGAAATATATATATTTGTTAAATTTCTGTATTGCATGTTGAGGGCTAGCAGAACAACTGTTTTAATATCTTATACCTCCCTGTGTTTCGTCGGCGTCCATGGCATTATGGTATTCAGAGTGCGTATGGGAAGGAGGGGGGGGGGGGGTTGCACTTTCGGGACATTAAATAACCGAAAATGTGGAAACTCTAGGGGGTGAGTGTCACCCCTGAATTCATCACTGACTGTAATGCTAAAGTAAAACAAATTCTGTTTAAATATTTTACGTGATAGATAATGTTTCTTTGAAGTGTTTATTTCAGTTATTTGGAATTTTGAATATATCAGTACAGGAAATTGCTGATTGTTTTAATGTAATATATACTGGTAAATTTATTATATTATAAATTGAGCGAAAGAGGGTGTGAAGCGAATCAATAATTACAACGAGCAAACCGAAAATATTTGTTTGAATTGTTGTAATAATCAGTCTCATTTCTTTGTTAAAGATTTTGCAAGAAGCTAAAATTTCATAAAGCGCAAATTGGCAAATAATTTAATAAAACTTATTTTATGTTATTTATACAATTTTTTCATGCAAGTAATGCTCTCTAAAAGATGTTATACGTATATAGTAATTGTTCTCATAATGGAATATGGTGGTATTTAAAATTTCCATTTTTGGTGCCAGGTGCGGTTTTACTAGCCCTGGTCCCTTGAAGGCGAAATTTTTATTCATTGCTACGAATGATATCCAAGTTTTAACCAAATATTTTGTCTATTTCAAGCCAGTTTAATTTTAGAGACTTAAGCGGTCGCCTTAATTCGCTTTCGTCTAAAGCCAGCCATATTGTGGAAATACGAGTAAAACTGATTTTTTATTCTTTCTTTCTTCTTCTCAAAATATTCTTTTATTTATTCTGTATATTTAGTTTTAATATCACGATATGTCGTCATATCGTGATATTTAGCTGACGATGTATCACAATATTGAAATTGAGATATCGTCCAGGTCTACCACACAGTATGTGTGAAGCGTCAACATCTCAAGGCGTCCAGACAACGCTAAAGTTGGAGATATAGAATGTATTGCTGAGATATCCAGCACACATTTAGGAGAAAATGTATTATAAACTTCAAAGAAAATCAAAAAGATGTTTGTACTTTTTGAGGAAAAAGCTCCAAAAAATACAAAGGCCAACGCCAACCTCTTTATGCTCTCGATAAGGAAGTTTTGAAAAAAAAAATTAATACAGTACGAAGAATTTATCAAGGAAACTAAAGTATATAAAAAAGTTCAAAGTTCAAACTCTATAAATAATCATTGAATTTGCCGAAAAGATTATTTCAATAAATTGCGAGAGTTTCAAGGAAAACCAGAAATGAATTATTGCAAAAGTTTTAAATTACATCAAGAAGCTTTTGAAGAAATTTGCAGTTTTATTAATGAATGTATTCTTCAAAATAAAACATTTTACTCCTTCAGTTCATTATGCAATATGTTGATGATGATGAAGCAACAAATACTGATGATAATTAAAAAAGCTCCAAGAGGCAAATTCATGTTTTTATACCCATATAATTAGTTCATTCTAATAAATTTGATTGTGTAATTTTATGTTTGTATTCACTCATTTTATTCAATCTGTTATATTTTATTATAATAAATAAAAATACATTTCAATTAACGTAAACAGAGGATAAATAAAAAATATTTTATTTGTTGTTATATCGCGTATCAATAGATATACATCATATATTTTTCATTTAACGTTAAATATATGAAAATTCTAAAAAAGAAAAAAATTACTACGAATAATACATTTTTAACTACTCCAAAAGTTTTCTAACTGCACACTTGCTATAAGTCACGCGCTGGTCTGGCCTTGTGAGAGTCTATCACACCGCAGTACGCTTCAACTCAGCCGTCCGCCCATATACGCTCTCTCTCACACTTCAACTTACTCATAGTGCTACTTTCTGGCACTCACGTATAACATTCCCTGGCACGTAGAAAGTCCCACCAAAATGGTCTGTCCTTTTCAAAATACTTTTTTCTTGGTATAAATATTATTCTGTCTAAATGTCAGCGTGCCTCAAATATATTTTATCATACTTATGAAATACTATTTTTAAACCGCCTGGTAACACTTTAAACCCGACTAAATAATCTGTCTTTTATGTTTTTAATTTCATCAAATACTAAATTTGAAGGTATTAAAATTTAAAAATGTCTCAAGGATTTTTTTTCCAATAAAATTTTGCAAATTTAAAAATACACAGGTTGGATAAGCCCCGCGACCCTTCAGCCAGGTCTTCGATTTTGTATTCAGACAATACAAAAGACGTCTTCACAAATTTTCACGGTGCCTCAAATACCTACCATAAAATGTTTAACAGCTCTCCTACTAGTATAACATCATGCAACAGAATTATTTTGTAAGACCCTGTAAATGAATGATAAATGCTTTACATTCAATATGCTACAGAAAGCATGCTTCAGTGCACCTCAGAAATGCATGTCAATTTCATTATGGTTGAAATGGTATAGCATTATTAAAATACACTGCAAAAGATTTTTCCCCATAGACCATAATATAACGGAATTCTTTTGAATGTCCTTGTACAAGAACTAAACATGCTACACACTTGATTTTCATTAGCGATCCTGCCATAGTAAGCCTCAGTAACATATATCAATTAATGGCAATACGAGTATATTTATAAGTGAGTTAGAGCGCGGCCAGGCCGATAGACGGCCAGGCAGACAGACAAACCGAAGTGATAAAAATTGTCAAACTATGTTGGATAGTGTTAAAAAACAGCCATTCTGAAAATATTGTTAGTTTAATAATTAGCAAGCATTAATATATATATAGTAACTCACAAAAGTGATGTGACACTTACCAATTCCCGTAAGTAGTGTATATTTGACAGTTCCACATCACCTGAGTCGAGCAGGCGGGGAAGGCGGAAGGTGCAGGCGGAAGGCGGAAGGTGCAGGCGGAAGGCGGAAGGTGCAGGTGGAGCAGGTGGAGCACAGGGGGGAGCAGGTGAAGGTGGCGATAAGAGCATGAGCACTGATAAGAACGGAGGGTTCGATGGGAGGGGGGTGCGATAAAGATTTCTACTATAAGATAAGGGGATTATTTTAATTAATTTTAATTGGGGGACTTGAAATTTTTCGATTTTTTTTTTCGGTTTGTAGCAAAAATATGAATTAAAAATGGTCATTAATTAATTTTAATTGAGGAACTTAGAAATTTTTCGACGCATTTTTTTTTTCGCGGAGAATTGGTGGACGAGGTGAATGTCAACGGATTTATTATAGCGAATTAGAAATTTAATTAATTTTAATTTTAATTAATTTTAATTGGGGAACTTAGAAATTTTTCGAAGCAAATTTTTTTTTCAACGAGAGTATGCAGTTTGATTATGAGTATATGCAGTAGAAGTGAATGATTCATTAATTAAAAATATTAATTAAACATAGTAATTAATTAATTTTAATTGCAGAACTTAAGAATTTTCGCAAGATTTTTTTTTTTTCAACGAGAGTAGGGTATTCGATATACACGTTAGTGGAGAATTTTAAAAGTCAATAATGGTCTATTTGTTATACATGTTAGAGTATATTTGGGGAGAATTTTAAAAGTCAATAATGGTTTAATTAAAAAGGGTCATTAATTAATTTTAATTGGAGAACTTAATAAATTTTGGCGAGATTTTTTTTTCCCCTCAACGAGAGTACGCAGTTTGCATGTGCAGTAGAATGGTAGATGCTAGTAATTAAAAAGGGTCATTAATTAATTTTAATTGGCGGACTTCAACATTTTTGGGGCAAACAGGCGCGTTTTAATGAATTCGATATAGGTTGTGGTAAAAAATACAGAGTCCCGTATGAATTATACTGTATTCAATTTAATAGCTCCCCCCTCCCCCTTACCCTCGCCACTTTTTTTACCCAGAGGGCCCCTTCGATAGACTAACAATACGCACTTCAAAAAATACAGATTGGTACAAAAGAAGAATTTTAACGTATATATAAAAGTGTAAATAAACAAGAATGAAAAATCATGTGTAGCGGTATAGTTTATGAATCACTTTCCAACATTGTCGAAGTGTTATATGAACAAAACATAATTTTACCATCGAGTGCATAGCGAACCGATCCCCTTTTTTAAAAAAAGGTGGCCTTCACAAAAATCCAATTATGCATAAGAACCCTTCCTAAAATCAGATAATTTACACCTTACCTTTTTTTTTTCAATTCAAGTTAGGCTAAAAGTACAGCTTACGCATCGATAGGTTCAAAATACAGGGACCCTTCGAAGTGTGAACTCGCATTAGACTATAGGGACCCTTCATAAAATAAATGAGATACATGCCCTATTCGAATAAAAAAAATCCCTTCACAAAAACTGTAGGGGTTCCCTTTTGGAATAAAAAGACGCCCTTAACAAAAATCCAATTATGCATAAGAACCCTTCCTAAAATCAGGTAATTTATACCTTACCCTTTTTTTTTTCAATTCAAGTTAGGCTAAAAGTACAACTTACACATCGATATGTACAAAATATAGAAATCCTTCGAAAGAAACTTGAAAAGTTATAGATATTAAGCTACCTTCACAAAATAATAAAACCGTATTCGAATCCCAGGGCCCTTCACAAAATAAATCCAATAGATTCAAGTTATTTTATGGCGTCAGAAATACGAGAAACCTTTCATAAAAATGCAAGGTCCGCTGTTTGAATGAAAAGGTCCCCCTTCACAATATACCCTGTAAAAATATTATGATTCCACAGATATTTCAAGAAATAGACTGATATTTTCAAATGAGTACGTATTCATGCGGTGTGAAAATAGGTTTTACACGAATGCCTTTTTAGTTGAACGTTTAAAATATATATTTTTTAGAATTGAAATTAAGAAAAACAGACGGCTATCCAGTATCCCCTCAACATGCATATCGCTGAATCATCTTTCTATCGGGAAGCGTCGATTTCACCCCGTATGAGATAATGAGTCACTCCGCGATAAGAAATACCTGTTACTCACAGTTTCTGGCACATTTTTTATAGGTAAATGTATGAAATGAGCTATTTAAACCCGTCAATGTATACGAATTATTTCGTGTAGTCCTATATAGGTTCTACTCTTCATATATACATATGGTGATATATATATATATATATATATATATATATATACTAAAATCTGATAAGTTTTAAAAGGCTTCACTGTGTATTTAATGAAAAATAAGAACTATGAAATAGCCATTTTGAGGTACCCTTAAGAATTTTGAGGCAAACAGATGTTTAAATGAATTTGAACCTGTTTAAATGCAACTGTGCTTAAATGAATTTGATACAGGTTATGGTAAAAAATATACAGGGTCCCCTATAAGAGACATATGAATTTTAAACAGTATAAAACTAAATTACATTAGTCTATGCTTTTTGTATAGTAAAGTATAGAAAAATTATACTAAATTGAGTTTTTAGTATTCTAACTTAAAAGTTTCTTTTGAGGAATGAATAGAATAACTAATCTTTGTTTTTTTTTTATAAAATATATATTGTACTATTTAGTTAGGGCATTATTTAAAAAATTTTTGTCTTTAATATTGAAAATATATATATATATATATATATATATACATAAACATAAAGTTATCTTACCTAAATATTTAAACCATAAAGTACTGGACTTAACCCAAACTCGACTGCATGCATGTCTTAAAAGAACTAAACGGTATAACGTGTTCGCTTATCTCTTAAAACCACGGGATATTGTGACGTCATGGATAAGGCATAGGGTAGAATACAGAATGAATAGGTATTATAAGACTGAAAAATAAAATAATCATAAATCATAAATTTTTGCATACTGCATGCAAACACTTGTAGTATGTGAGATGATTGCCTATATGAGAAAATGAATCATCAGCAAATCTTATCTATGTGTTATATTTAACCAACAGGCTCGAACATGAGTAAATTTTGACTAAAATTAATCATCGAATGTAAAAATGATTTATTTATAGATCTAATATTTATATCGTTTAACATTTTAAAATATATACATAAATTAATCTTACCTTATTCACAAACTTGCAATCCCGTCTTCAATATATGACTACAGCATGAAAAAACATGCGTGCTACTTGTATAGCAACTAAGACCAGAAATGGTTTCAGTACAAGTCCATTATCTTATCGTTAATCTATAGATTAGTAACATTCTAGATAAGATTTACTGATAAGAATACATTTCAATTCATTTCTCCCAAAAGCAAGTGTATGAGTTGGTTGGAAGATCTAGGTAAGTATCCTTACTTTATATGTTTAAAGTTGTAATATATGAATAGATATAATATTAATGTATGGTAGGAAAAAAGGAATAGGTAGGCAAAAAAGAATAGGTATTATTGCATGTTTCCTCTAATTTATTTTTAAAATAATAATTTTAAAAATACATACTAACAATTTATGCGATGAGTCACACCACGTGATGGGACGATATATGAAGTTTATTTTTATATTGTACAAACTCCTATATACAATTCGTATACGTGAGCAAGATTATTTTTAGAATTTTTCACTCTTACCCTCTATAGCTATACTTTTAAAATAGTAGTATTCGAATACTCGTAATTATAGCTTAGTAATTTTCTAGTCTTTTAACTATGCCGTCGAAGGAGTACTTAAAGGCGAGATCGCTAGCGTACAGGTTCATTCTATGAGATGACGTCACGCGAGAGAGTGGGGTGTAAAATGATGCTTTTAAAATTAATGTCAGTAACAATCAAGTTTTATGTTGCAATGAAGGCGATTTATCCGGTTCCAAGTCACGCAGCAAGTTTTGGTGGTGTAAATGCTTTATATCGTGCTGCCAAAGGCAAAGTAACGAAGAAGACGATTCAGAAATGGTTGAGAGGCGTCGATTCGCACACGCTTCACAAACTGGTACGGAGACACTTCCCGACAAACCGAGTGATCGTTTACACTATGGATCAACAATGGCAGGCCGATCTGGTGGATCTCAGCAGTTTACGAAAGCACAATCAAGGGATGCGGTACCTTCTGACATGTATCGACATTCTCTCTAAATATGCGTGGGCGATTCCCTTGAAAACAAAAGGAGGGGAAGAAATTGTGAAAGCCTTTCGATCTATTTTCTCAACGAGAAAGCCCAAGTTTTTACAAACGGATTCTGGAAAAGAATTTAAGAACCAACCTTTGCAACGATTGTTAAAAGAAGAAGGGGTTCGGTTTTTCACAACGCATAATAATACTAAGGCCTCAGTGGTGGAACGCTTTAACCGCACCCTGAAAACAAAAATGTGGAAGTATTTTACCCACAATCATACGTATCGGTGTATCGATGTATTAAGTGAGTTAGTGCATAGTTATAACCATACTTACCATTCCAGTATCAAGAGAGCCCCTGCTGAAGTGACGCGGGAAAATGAAAGTGACGTGTGGTTTACTCCGTACGGGGACCTAGAAAATGTGAAAAGCAAACCCTGTGTGTTTCAACAGGGCGATGTGGTTCGGGTTTCGAAACAGAAATTAACTTTTGAAAAAGGCTATGAAACTAATTGGACGGAAGAACTGTTTATAGTGACGGAGTGTGTAGCGAGAGATCCCCCTGTCTATCGAATTAAAGACTTGTTAGACGAACCCATTCAAGGAACCTTCTACCCGCAAGAACTTCAAAAAGTGCAAATGAAAGAGACTTATACGATTGAAAAAATTTTAAAGAAGCGCACTCGAAGAAAACGTGTGGAATATTTTGTGAAGTTTAAGGGATATCCTAACAAATTCAATCAATGGATTCCCTCTACTGATTTAACGTCTTTATAAGTGATTGCAAGAACGACACTAGATCATTTATCAATATGTCTTTCTACCTGACACTACCCTCGGACAGTTCTAGGAATTATTTTCCTGGAAATAAAATTTCTCATTTTATTACACGACTGCCCACCCCTATTGAAGTGAGAGGGGAATGGGAAGTGGGTCTTGTGGAATTTATTTACCCGCATACCTGGTATAATGTAAATCATCATACGAACTTGATTGGATTCGACTTGAACGAGGGAGAACTCATTGCAAGACGCATTCCACCAGGCTTCTAGGAGTCGGTACCTGATATTTTGAAAGCGATTGCCATTCCAGACTTGGAAAAGAAAATAGCTTTCTCCTATAATTCTATCACGAAAAGAGTCACCATCAATGTACGTGATAACGCCAAAGTAATTTTAGAAACGGGATTATCTGAAATGTTGGGATTCGAACCGTGTGAAATTGCTTCCCTAGATAGTAATATTGAGCAAACAGTCGATAGTTCGTATGTAGCAGATCCGTGCGCTCATTATAGAGTGCTTATGATTTATTCGGATATTGTAGAACCGCAAGTGGTCGATGATGTCTTAGCACCCCTGTTACGTATTGTGAATGTGACTGGAGAAGACGGCGAAGTGATTTGTATGACATTCGATCGACTGCATTACTTACCGATCAGTCGAAAGTCCTTTGATTCTTTAGAAATCGTTATAAGGACGCACCTGGGTGATTTAACGCCATTTGAACGTGGGCGGTCATACGTGAAGCTTCATTTTCGACAAAAGTACCTCTCGTGATGTTTGTTCCCTACCAGTGCTGCGCGGAATCTTTTGAAGATTATTATACCCATCAGTCGGGTAGTGGTTTAAACTATTATCAAGGCACTACTCTACAGAGAGGTTATGGATTCGGCGGCCTGTTCCGATCTCTGTTTCGTGCTGCGGTACCCCTTTTCAAATCAGGGGCGAAAGCCGTAGGCAAACAATTGCTTCATACTGGTGTGAATGTTCTTAATGATTTATCCCGAGGTGACAATATTAAAGTCGCTGCTAAACGACGGCTTAAAGAAGCGGGCCAAAACTTAACTGACAAAGCGGCTACTAAAGTGAAGACAATGATTGGATCAGGTCATCGATATAAAAAGAGGAAACGTTCTAACAAAGTCGTCATTCCACGTCAAGCCAAGAAAGTGAAAGTACATGATATTTTCGCTTAGTCATGTCTGGACTCATTCATCAAGATTCTGCTGCCTGCGCTAAATCCGAACTGGACCTCTTTTTAATACCACCTACTCAAACGGCTATTGAAAAAGGATTTTTCGTCGAATATCACCCCCTTCCTAATATTCGAGATGGAGGGCCTGTGGAATTCATCATTTCTGGGAATGGTGAAGACTATATTGATTTATCCGCCTCCTACATCTATGAGAAAGTGAAAGTCACCAAGTCCGATGGATCACACTTAACGGATAGTGATATTGCAGTGCCTGTCAATTTATTTTTACATGCCCTCTTTTCACAAGTGGACGTTAGTTTGAATGACAGAGCCATATCCTCCTCCAGTAATACATATGCCTTTCGTGCCTATCTTGAAACCTTGCTAAACTATGGAGAAGACGCTAAGAAAAGTTTATTGGGATGTGAATGTTTTTACAAAGACGAGAAGTTAACTGAAGCAGATCCCACCAAAGGAAATCCTGGACTCAAGAAACGATATGAACTGACTAAAAAAAGCCAAACTCTCGATATGATCGGACCCCTGCATTGTGACATTTTCCAACAAAATCGCCTGCTATTGAATATGGTCGACTTGAAAATTAAAATGACACGGAGTAAACCTGAATTCTGTTTGATGACCCATTTCGATGCTACCAAACCACCACTCCCAAGCTATAAAGTCATTTTAGAACATGCCTCTATGTTTGCTCGAAAAGTGAAAGTCAGTCCCGGGGTACTACTGGGACATGCGAAAGCACTGGAAAAAACTTCAGCGAAATATCCTATTGATCGTGTTTTGTGCAAGACCTATTCTATCTCTACCGGAAGTAAATCCTTTATGCAAGATAATGTGTTTTTAGGGGCAATGCCGAAACGTGTCATTATTGGTCTGTTAGACAATAGTGCTTATACCGGTCAATATGATTTGAACCCCTTTTACTTTCCTCATTTCAAAGTAAACTTTTTAAGTGTTTACGTGGACGGACAGCCTGTACCTGTTAAACCCTTGGAATTGGATTTCGATGGAAAAAACTATATAAGAGCCTATTATCAACTGTTCTCTGGCTTTCATCGAGATATCGGCAATTATATAACACGTGAAGAATTTGCTGATGGACACACATTATATGTATTCGATTTGAGACCTGATTTATGTGATGGTCCCCACCTCAATTTACAGCATCAAGGAAATCTACGTATTGAAATCAAGTTCGATGAGTCCTTACAGAAAACGACTACTGTGTTAGTCTATGCAGAATTTGAAAATATTATTGAAATTAACAAATCACGTCACGTGATCTGTGACTTTCCTAACTGAAGACCATGAACTCGTTACAAATCGAGAAGATTTTATCACAGGATCGAGTGACCCGAAACTCTTTTTTGGGTGTATTTTCAAGTGATCAACTCCCTAGAAATATCAAGCGATATCCCGCCTGTTTCATCTGCAATGTGGACAAGTCTACAGAACCCGGAAGCCATTGGGTCGCCTTCTACATTTCTTCGCCTGATGAAGTGAATTTCTTCGACTCCTATGGAAACAAGCCCTCCTTTTTTAAAGGATCTATATCAAACTATGTATCACGTTTATCACGTGATGTTTAATCCGCTCGTATTACAAACTCGTGTGACTGCCGTCTGCGGGCAGTATTGCATATTTTACCTCTATTCTCGATGTAGAGGAAGAACTTTGAGACAATTTTTGTCGAATTTTGTAACTGAAAATTTATCAAACGACCGACGAGTCTATAATTTTGTAGCCAAGCGATTTGGTACCCATGCTAATTTTTATCAATAAATCTTTCTTGAAGTAAACCTGTGTGTCTGTGATTATTTATAGTGTTACCTAACGTGTGTGTGTTTATTTACAATGGAGCTTCCACGCTTTAAACATCCTTGTACTATGTTTCTCTCCGGTCCCACGGGAGACGGTAAAACCTGGTTCTTACGGGATTTGCTAGAAGTAAAAAACAGTATGTTTAACCCACCTCCCGATAAAATAATTTGGTTTTACGGAATTTATCAAACTATGTATGATGAAATGTCTCATATTACCTTTGTGAAGGGTTTTCCATGCAATTATCATGATTATTTAGAACCCAATTCGCTCGTTATCTTAGATGATTTGATGATCGAATGCGGTAAGGATGAACGACTCACTGATCTCTTTACAAAGGAAAGTCACCATTTAAACATTAGTGTAATCTTTATTACACAAAATTTGTTTCATAAAGGCAAAGAAATAAGAGGTGTTTCCCTCAACAGTCAATATTTGATCCTATTTAAAAATCGACAGGACATGAGTCAAATTATTCATTTAGGTCGGCAATTATACCCGACGCAGAGTAAATTTTTCCAAGAAGTGTTTGAAGACGCGACTCAAAAACCGTTCTCATATTTACTCGTGGATTTAAGAAATGAAACGGCCGAGCGCATGCGTTTGAGAACACAAATCTTACCAGGTCAAACGCAATACGTGTATGTACCGAAAAAAGGTTTAAAAAGAAAGACAATGGGTTTTTAATTTAATTTCGATCATGACGTTAACGAAGAAACAGCTCCGTGATTTAGAGTTGATTCAAACTTGCCCAAAACTTTTACGCAAAGAACTTTTAAAAAAATTACCGTCACGATCTGTCAAAGCCATCTGCGAGTGTAGCCATAACGTGTTAAAAGGAAATATACCATTATCCAAGTATCAAAAGAAGTCTTTGAGGAAATATAAGACGACATTACGAAAAATTGGTACGAAAAAAGGTGCCTTATTTCAGAAAAAAAAGCTTATTATTCAACAAGGGGGTTTTCTGAATATTTTAATCCCTGCTGCCCTCAGTGTTTTAACCGGTCTTATCAATGGAGCACGCTACTAAATATGCTCTGGTACCTGAAGAGGAATTAACGAGACATGTGCCTACGAAAAAGCAATTGACTGAGTTCGATGTGGCAATGTCCAAGATACTCAATAGCCCTTTGCCTGATCATCAAAAAGTTCAGCAATACTATGAGCTTTTAAAAAGGAAAATGAATTTACAAGAAAACAACCTGCCTTGGAGAGTGAAACTACCGGATGAGGACGAGCGCATAGAACCTTCGAAACAAGAGTCCTCGAAACAAGAACCTTTGAAAGAAGAACCTTTTAAAGAAGAACCTTCTAGTGTAGCGAAACGAGACGAAGACGATTATGAGCAGTTTATTCTATCCTCAGTTCCCAAACCTATGCGGAAACAGGCAGATGCCTTATTGAATTTTCTCAAATCTGATTCTAGCAAACTGAAATGGAATCGAAAAGGAGCAGTCACCTATAACGGTCAAAACTTGGAAGGAGCCAATATGGCTGACCTCTTTCATTTAATTTTTTGTACTAACAAAAAACCTCCCGTTAATCCTCCGACGTCCTTACGAGAAGAAGGAATTCCCGAAACCATGATAAAAAATAAATATTTGTCTTTGAAATCCAAGAAGATTGTAACTCCTCAAAATATGCTTTTAAAAGCTAAAAAGAATAAAACACCTGTTATTAAACGCACTGTATTCCCATGGACGACTTTATATAAATAAAGATTGACTTTGAATCGTAACACTTTGTGTATATTCCTTTTTTGCCTACCATACATATTGAAAAAACACATTAATTTTATAGCTATTCATATATTATAACTTTAAACATATAAAGTAAGGATACTTACCTAGATCTTCCAACCAACTCATACACTTGCTTTTGGGAGAAATGAATTGAAATGTATTCTTATCAGTAAATCTTATCTAGAATGTTACTAATCTATAGATTAACGATAAGATAATGGACTTGTACTGAAACCATTTCTAGTCTAGTTGCTATACAAGTAGCACGCATGTTTTTTCATGCTGTAGTCATATATTGAAGACGGGATTGCAAGTTTGTGAATAAGGTAAGATTAATTTATGTATATATTTTAAAATGTTAAACGATATAAATATTAGATCTATAAATAAATCATTTTTACATTCGATGATTAATTTTAGTCAAAATTTACTCATGTTCGAGCCTGTTGGTTAAATATAACACATAGATAAGATTTGCTGATGATTCATTTTCTCATATAGGCAATCATCTCACATACTACAAGTGTTTGCATGCAGTATGCAAAAATTTATGATTTATGATTATTTTATTTTTCTGTCTTATAATACCTATTCGTTCTGTATTCTACCCTATGTCTTATCCATGACGTCACAATATCCCGTGGTTTTAAGAGATAAGCGAACACGTTATACCGTTTAGTTCTTTTAAGACATGCATGCAGTCGAGTTTGGGTCAAGTCCAGTACTTTATGGTTTAAATATTTAGGTAAGATAACTTTATGTATATATATATATATATATATATATATATATTTATATTCAATATTAAAGACAAAAAATTTTTTAATAATGCCCTAACTAAATAGTACAATATATATTTTATAAAAAAAAAACAAAGATTAGTTATTCTATTCATTCCTCAAAAGAAATTTTTAAGTTAGAATACTAAAAACTCAATTTAGTATAATTTTTCTATACTTTACTATACAAAAAGCATAGACTAATGTAATTTAGTTTTATACTGTTTAAAATTCATATGTCTTATAGGGGACCCTGTATATTTTTTACCATAACCTGTATCAAATTCATTTAAGCACAGTTACATTTAAACAGGTTCAAATTCATTTAAACATCTGTTTGCCTCAAAATTCTTAAGGGTACCTCAAAATGGCTATTTCATAGTTCTTATTTTTCATTAAATACACAGTGAAGCCTTTTAAAACTTAACAGATTTTAGTATATATATATATATATATATATATATATATATGTATCACCATATGTATATATGAAGAGTAGAACCTATATAGGACTACACGAAATAATTCGTATACATTGACGGGTTTAAATAGCTCATTTCATACATTTACCTATAAAAAATGTGCCAGAAACTGTGAGTAACAGGTATTTCTTATCGCGGAGTGACTCATTATCTCATACGGGGTGAAATCGACGCTTCCCGATAGAAAGATGATTCAGCGATATGCATGTTGAGGGGATACTGGATAGCCGTCTGTTTTTCTTAATTTCAATTCTAAAAAATATATATTTTAAACGTTCAACTAAAAAGGCATTCGTGTAAAACCTATTTTCACACCGCATGAATACGTACTCATTTGAAAATATCAGTCTATTTCTTAAAATATCTGTGGAATCATAATATTTTTACAGGGTATATTGTGAAGGGGGGGCCTTTTCATTCAAACAGCGGACCTTGCATTTTTATGAAAGGTCTCTCGTATTTCTGTCGCCATAAAATAACGTGAATCTATTGGATTTATTTTGTGAAGGGCCCTGGGATTCGAATACGGTTTTATTATTTTGTGAAGGTAGCTTAATATCTATAACTTTTCAAGTTTCTTTCCAAGGATTTCTATATTTTGTACATATCGATGTGTAAGTTGTACTTTTAGCCTAACTTGAATTGAAAAAAAAAAGGGTAAGGTATAAATTACCTGATTTTAGGAAGGGTTCTTATGCATAATTGGTTTATTGTTAAGGGCCTCTTTTTATTCTAAAAGGGAACCCCTACAGTTTTTGTGAAGGAATTTTTTTTATTCGAATAGGGCATGTATCTCATTTATTTTATGAAGGGTCCCTATAGTCTAATGCGAGTTCACACTTCGAAGGGTCCCTGTATTTTGAACCTATCGATGCGTAAGCTGTACTTTTAGCCTCACTTGAATTGAAAAAAAAAAGGTAAGGTGTAAATTATCTGATTTTAGGAAGGGTTCTTATGCATAATTGGATTTTTGTGAAGGCCGCCTTTTTATTAAAAAGGGGATCGGTTCGCTATGCACTCGATGGTAAAATTATGTTTTGTTCATAAAATACTTCGAAAATTTTTGGAAAGTGATTCATAAACTATACCGCTACGCATGATTTTTCATTCTTGTTTATTTACACTTTTATATATACGTTAAAATTCTTCTTTTGTACCAATCTGTATTTTTTGAAGTGCGTATTGTTAGTCTATCGAAGGGGCCCTCTGGGTAAAAAAAGTGGCGAGGGTAAGGGGGAGGGGGGAGCTATTAAATTGAATACAGTATAATTCATACGGGACCCTGTATTTTTTACCACAACCTATATCGATTCATTAAAACGCGCCTGTTTGCCCCAAAAATGTTGAAGTCCGCCAATTAAAATTAATTAATGACCCTTTTTAATTACTAGCATCTACCATTCTACTGCACATGCAAACTGCGTACTCTCGTTGAGGGGGAAAAAAATCTCGCCAAAATTTCTTATGTTCTCCAATTAAAATTAATTAATGACCCATTTTAATTAAACCATTATTGACTTTTAAAATTCTCCTCAAATATACTCTAACATGTATAATAAATAGCCTACTCTCGTTGAAAAAATATTTGCTTCGAAAAATGTCTAAGTTCCCCAATTAAAATTAATCACCATTTTTAATTAAACCATTATTGACTTTTAAAATTCTCCACTAACGTGTATATCGAATACCCTACTCTCGTTGAAAAAAAAAAATATCTCGCGAAAATTCTTAAGTTCTGCAATTAAAATTAATTAATTACTATGTTTACTTAATATTTTTAATTAATTAATCATTCACTTCTACTGAATATACTCATAATCAAACTGCATACTCTCGTTGAAAAAAAAAATTTGCTTCGAAAAATTTCTAAGTTCCCCAATTAAAATTAATTAAAATTAAAATTAATTAAATTTCTAATTCGCTATAATAAATCCGTTGACATTCACCTCGTCCACCAATTCTACGCGAAACAAAAAATGCGTCGAAAAATTTCTAAGTTCCTCAATTAAAATTAATTAATGACCATTTTTAATTCATATTTTTGCTACAAACTGAAAAAAGAAATCGAAAAATTTCAAGTCCCCCAATTAAAATTAATTAAAATAATCCCCTTATCTTATAGTAGAAATCTTTATCGCACCCCCCTCCCATCGAACCCTCCGTTCTTATCAGTGCTCATGCTCTTATCGCCACCTTCACCTGCTCCCCCTTGTGCTCCACCTGCTCCACCTGCACCTTCCGCCTTCCGCCTTCCGCCTGCTCGACTCAGGTGATGTGGAACTGTCAAATATACACTACTCCCGTATTATCGAATAATTAAAAAGTATTAAAATGATTTAAAATGATTTCCGCTGTCGTAATAAAACCATTCCTATCTTCATCTTGATATGTTATGAATATTTTCGGGAACAAAACGAAATTTAATTTTTTAAATTATTTATTTGTATGAAAAGGGTAGAAAATTACGTTACAGAAATGATGGGACACTTGTGAAACTTTAAAAATATCTGTTATGAATACAAAAATGAAATGTATTGTATTATTTGGTATTAAAAGTATTTTATTAAAGTAATCTTAGTTGGAATATGGAATATTTTATATTTTGATGTTATGGATGGTCCTGGAAAGGACGCTACATTAGATTTTTCGAAATGTAGTTCTTGATTTGCATCTAAACAGAAAGGCATATATCAGGAAACTTATTTAAATTTTGATTTAAATGGTTTGACGATCACTGACTTATAAAGGAACCGCCAAAGATGATGCGCACAGATTTTGATGATTTTAAAGTATGTTGTAGGGGTCACACCCCTAACTATTCAGGTCAAAGGTTTCCTTCAAATGGGCCTTAGTTTTCGAGAAATTTCGGGTTAAAGTTCAGCATGTGTTTCACATACCATTAGTTTTACAGTCTTAACAAGGTCTCCGTGGCTCAGAGCTAGCGTTCGCACTTCGAGTCCCGGAGATGAGGGTTCTATCCTATCATTTACCCTTTTTAATGAATTTTGTATATTTGACGTATTACAAGTTTTATGCAGAATTATGAATTCTGCATCTTTGAACTTTTTGATATTTTCCTAATAAATTCTATTTACATTTTCGAATTTTTCGTAAAAATTTACATTTTTTTTTCGCGCAATTTTGAAATTAATATTTCTATTGACGAAATTCCAAACTAATTTATGTCTAGATTTTGTCTTAAATTTATCATTTACCTTTTATATTTTAATAACCATTCTGAAATAATACGTTTTTTAACTTTATGGAATTTTAAATGAAAATTTATAATTTTTTGTAAATAATACAAAATATTTTTCATCTCAAATCTTCTAAATTTATGTATGATTAGGTAATTCCAATGGCATATCTTGAAAGGAGTAATAAAATATTAAAGCAGTAACACTTAATGCAAGTTTTAACCAGCTATATATTTTTTTTTATGTTATCTAAATAAATTTAATTGTAAAGTTGAAACACAACATCATTTTTGATTTGCACAAATAAAAAAATATATTGCAATTAAGATTTTTCTTTCCAATAAGTCGATGCCATACAGAAAAATTCAACTAGAAATGAAAAAATCGTCTCTAAATTACAATACATATAAAATATATCTGAAAAAAAAAATCGTTTGCAATGACTTTTACGGGTTATATCAGAATAATTAAAAATATCTTTAAATTAATTTCGTTTAACTTCCTTTGCAGACAATTACCATGTTTGAGTAATTACTTTTCCAACTTTTAATCCATTTTTTAATATACATTTATCACAATTTAAGTATTTAAAGGATGTATAATATGTTAATTTATCCATTCTTACAATATTGTTAAAACAATTTACGTAAAGAAATTATTTAATGGTGATTTTTAATGCGATGTTTTGAATATTTTTACGATATGTATAACACAATTAATTTCATATTTCATAAACTAAAAATGTCGATGCCAATAAATATTTTAGTATTTCACCGGTTAACATATTGTAATATATTTAGAACGAATCAAATATTAAAAAGATATTTTGTTAATTTTTTCTGAATAATTTAACATTTTTTAATAGAAAATGCAAATTAAAAAAATATGCATTATTCTATAAATATGATAAATAAATATATATATATACACACAAATGTAAAAAATAATCGTTTTAAAAAGACGAGATATCAAGACATAAATTCGTTTGGATTTTCGTCGACAGAAATATTAAAAATTGCGCAAAAATATAAATGTTCACAAAAAGTTCGAAAATATAAATGGAATTTATTAGGAAATATCAAAAAGTTCAAAGATGCAGAATTCATAATTCTGTATAAAACTTGTAACGCGTCAAATATATAAAATTTATTAAAAAAGGGTAAAAGGCACACGATAGGACAGAATTCTCCCCTCCGGGACTGGAAGCGCGAACGCTAGTTCTGAATCACGGAGACCTTGTTCAGACTGACAAACTAATCGGTATTTAAAACACATGCTGAACTTTAACATGAAATTTCTCAAAAACTAAGGCCCATTTAAAGGAAACTTTTAACCTGAATAGTTAGGGGTATGACCCCTACAACGTACATTAAAATTATCAAAATATGTGCACATAATGTTTGGCGGTCCCCTTGTTAGTTAAATTCCATTCAGTACATCATAGACTTCAAAATTTCACAAAATTTGCCAGACCATTAAAGTTGATATATGGTTGAAAGCACATTATCATTAGAAATATTTTTAAAAACCCAAAATTAGAATTTTAACAATGTTTAGTATACTGATTGAAATAAATATTAAACGAGAAAAAATTAGAGAATGGGCGCAGTCTGTAAAATTGCATAGTTACATTTAATTTAACACCATAATTTTGCTATCTCTCTTGAAAACGCAGCTTACTTCCAATAGTGAAATATAAAAGTAGCGAAATTATGGTGTTAAGGTTTAATATGTCTCCTTTGCAAAAGATTTGTTGTAATGAGGGCAATTATTATTTTCATTTATTTATTTGTGTAATATCATTTTTAATATTTCATGTCATTTTGTTTTTCATTTTTAACTTTATAAATTTCATTTTCTGTTTTATAAATTTATTATATACACTAGCCTCCAAAAGTTTTTTTAAGTGCATCATAAGTAAATGTTCAGATTCTTCCTTGTTTAATATATAGCTTTATACATTCTGAAATAAATATTAAAACTTTTGATTACAGGTGATCATATAACTCTAAAAGATAAAATACAAATACAAATACAAATAATTCCACTGTAAAAATAGTTTCTAATACTTCAGATTATATTTTGTATCGAAACTATATGCACTGGTCTTTCTTTACTCTTAAATTCATATTCAGTGTTTTTTATACACAATTTAGCGGTATTGGTTGCTTTTGCATGCATATTTAACTTAATTCCATGTACAAGTCATGGCTTTCTGCACTGAAAAAATATTAATATTACTTCATGGTTTTTGAAAGCTTCTGCATCAATTCGATATTTTAGAAAGTTATTAAAAAAGGAAGAAGAAATATTCTCCTAGAATAGTAAAAGTAATCAAACTACTTTTGTTTTCTCCTTCGATGCTAATATTTATTATGACTTTCCTGAAAAGAAAGCCGCACCAATAAAAAACAAAAATACTCAAATGGATTTTTCTACAGATTTTTTGCGGGAAGTGCACTTTTAATAATTTGTCGTTAACGTGAGTATAATATAGAAGTGGCAATAAATACAAAACAGGAGTTCACTTAAAAGCATATTGTTTTCAATTTTTTGAACATCAAACGAGTCAAGGAAAGGAATTTTCAGAGCTTATTATGTGCAAGCAATTTAATTTGTTTTCGGTTTAGAAGTTATTTGGTGAAAAAGAAAATAAATTTTTACTATATGAAACCGACTAAAATTAAAATAAGCAATATTTGAAAAAACAAAAAATCGTAGGGGAAGACAGATTATTTTATTTAAATTAAGTCGAAAAGTCAGTTTCTCTATTGTAATACGAGACAGCGGAAAGCAAACTCGGTATCCCATAATTCTGCGTGCATATCACGTTTTCAACAACACGCTACAAAACCCCATAAATTATTTCCCTGGTCTTTCTTTTTCAAAGGTTATGTGGCCATCAACAAAGGAAAGAGGCGGTGATAAACATGTCAGGAATATCCTCAGCTGACCTCTGACCTGTAGATGAGCTTCAGAAGACTGACGACATCAAAGAGAGCGAATGACCACATCATAGATTACACTGATGCTGAACGCAACATTGTAACTATTACGTTTTTTTTTCTAATTTCTCTATAAATCCATAGGTTACCAAGTATTTCCAGGAAGGCGTATTGTTAATTCAGTAGCAGCACCAAGGTGAAATATTAAATATACAAAAAAGTTAAGAATTTTGAAAATATATTAACAAAATAAGCTAATTAAAACTGTCTTTTCCGTGAAAAATACTTACTTAAAACAAAATATGAAGTGCGCAACTGTTTTCTAACACTAACCATTAGACGTATAAAAAGATAAACCATAACACACATGTGACATCTTTTTGTAACTAGCCGGATATGCCAATCCCAAAACTTTCTTCCATCTCATACACGTTAATGTTCAAAATTCACTATCACACAGCCAAAAAAAAATCAATATTTTTCGTCATTCTGTTGTATGTCAGCTGCTTGCGAATCGTCGGGTTACCTGGATGCGAGCAGCCGATGTATTATACTAAACTACGAAAAGTCCTTCTGACCTGTACCGGTAGGAAAAGATAACCTCCCTATTGCTTGGTTTTGAGATTTTAGCTAATTCTACTGAAAATACATGAAACTAAAATGCGCGGAACCCGATTACAGAAGAGTCAATCCCAGTTCTCGTCAATATTGAATTTTAATAAGAATATCGCTAAATTAGACAGACATAGCCAATTTGGCTTCATATATGGCAACATATTTTTGTCACCAAATTTCTTGATATTTCACCAAGAATTTGACGTTGGCGAATATAAATACATAGTGTTAAGCATGTAAGTGTTGAAACAATAGTTACAACAATGAAAGAAAATTTGGCGAAGCCATGTTCACTAAAACTCATAAATTAAATACGTTTATAGAGGAAGCCTGCTGTATTGTTTCAAAATGTCAGCCACTCTATAATTTCAAACTGCTATATCTCAGCATTTTTTTAAGATAGAGAGGCAAAACAAAAAATGCTCTGGAATCCTTGGATCATGGCCGAACAATTAACGCAAAACGTTTTCAGGATTTCTAATTTTTTTGTACTACTTTTTGAAATTGAAATATTTAAATGGCTATCACTGCGACCCCTCCAGGCACAATATCCCAAAGTTCAACTGGGACCTGCAGGTAAAAACATATACAAAAATTTGTTTCAATTATCTTCATAACTTCGTACACTTTTCGATGATACAATAGTGAAAATGGAACAAAAATCGCGATCGCAGCGTTCTCTTTCGTCGAAATATCCCCAAATTCAAGTGGGACCTGCTGATCATAGCCAAAAACATAGAAAAAAAATTGGTTCAATTTGAAGTATAATTTCATACACTTTTCGATGATACAATGAGGACAGACATACGCACAGAGGGACAGACGGACAGAGGGACGGACGGACAGATGGTAAACATTTTGTAAACATTTATAAACACGTGTTTTTCGGAATCTCTGACATCTAAAACGTGTAAATCCGTCGAAAACAATTTCGATTACAATTACTTTCTTCTATTATAGATAGAAGAAAGTAAAAATCATAAGAGGATACATTTATTAAGGTCAAAAGTTAAAGAAATATAACTTATAAATTCATGTCGTATGATGATATTTACTCTGAGTGAAATTAATTACACGGATTGTACAGAATATTAAAAGTGGTAAATTTACAGGGAAAATTTATAACTTAAAAAAAAAAAAACTCTAACATAATAACAGATAGTGCAAAACAGATAAAAGAAGAAGACAGTTTTCATATAGAAGCACGGAACTCTTTTTAAATTTCTAACATATTGAATGAGTCACATCAGAAGGTGGGGGCAGTTCTTCGTTTTCGTTGGCTGGAAAAAAGGGAATGTCGTCATTCATTGCAGTAAGGCTCCTGTAATACAAGGAGCCCTACATAGGAGGATTGTAGTCGTATGTACTATGAGAACGCTATGTGTTGTGCAACAAGTACAGAAATATTGTCGTGGTTTTGAAACGAGGAGAACGACTTGGCAGGGCCTGATTATCCCAGGGGCACATGGCCAGGCCCACATTTTCAGGGGCGACCAAAATGCACTTTATCCATTCTCTGAGTATACAAACTAATGCAAATTTCCATTTATAGTTAGTTCACAGAAAAAATTATTTTTTTCATCGATGCAAACTAAACTATCTCAGTGTTCTTCACTAACGACACTGAAATGTAATGTAAACTTCGAAATTACGAGAAGAACGGATATTACATCAAACATATTTCGTTTAATCCTTTAGTTTTATAGTTTTACTCGCTCTAAATAGCATGTAGTGTAGAAAATGTTACCTTCCCATAATTTTTAACGCAGTTTTACACCTGTATGTTCTATTCTTCTTTTTTTTATAATTTTTTTCATAAATGTTTCACAATTTTTTTCATAATTAAACTTTAAACTGTACACAAAAATGTTTGTCATGTTTAAAATGCAATTTTCTTGAGAAAGGAGGCCCCAACGTGACCTTTGTGCCCACCCGGGTCCTGCATAGAATTGATCAGGTCCTGCGACTAGGTTAAAACCATGAACATAGAGTGGTACTCTATTACAGTAGAGTAGAACTCTAACTCTATGTTCATGGTTAAAATAGAACAATGATCGACCCTCAACATTCGTTCTGCACGCTCCAAAAACAAGATATAGTACCCATACTTGTTACACACACATATGATAGGGGAGATGGGGATGAATGGGACATTTTAACAAAAATATTTATTTTAAATATATTTTTTAAGTTATATTATATATCACATTTCATACATTAAGTGTTTGACTACATCATATGGACAATATCTATAAATGATTATATTATTATACAGATATATATTATGAAATTAAAAAAAAGTTCCTCTCTGTCCCAATCATCCCCACAGTAGGGATGAACGGGACACAAATATTTTCCTCCCTGTATTCAATTTTAAGGACTAAAAGCTGACAAAAATGCCTCCTTGGCAAAAGCTGAGAGATTATAAATTGTAATATGATCTCCAGGATTATTTGTCAGCCAATCATCTTGGACTCATCCCAACTTTGTCTTAAAAGGCCCATAAACGGAAGCATTCAATGGCTGAAGACGATGGCTACAATGAGGATGAAATGTTAAAAGAATAATTACCATAAATTATTAATTTATCAACCTGTATAACATTATTTAGTTAATAAATATGTTTTTCAGCATCATCTAGGGATGAATTAGACAGTCCCATTCATCCCCATTTGAAATGTCCCAATCATCCCCATGATGCATATATTCAATTGTCAGCCATTTTGTCTCAAAAATTATTCTGTCACAATGGTTAATATTCATTCATTTTAATTACCAATATTGGGCCTTTAAATAAAAAACTACAACATATCTTAATTGTTTATATTGCATAAGATATTTAAGTAACTTTAAATGTAAAAAAAAAAATTACTTTTGCGCAGAGATTTCAGGAAATGCAAATTTGAGGGAAAATGAAAACAGCCATGTGGTCTTGCTTTTGGTTCTGAAGCACACTATAGTAGTGAAATCTATGACTATAGGAAGCAACTAAAAAGAAATGTTTATTGCCTGAAATATTGAGAACGTCCCATCCATCCCTTGTCCCATTCATCCCCCATCACACCTACTCGGTTTTTCATTGTATATATAGACACAATCCTTCTATGAAAGTTCCATTTTTTCAGCTCAAAAGAATGAAACAACTGCACTCACCTTCTACCGTTACTACATACTCAATATGATCGTTTTAAAAAGGTATGTTTCAAAAACTACCCGCATTGCAATCTGGTTTTGCAAAGATTAAAAATAATAATAATAACGTTAGAAGTTCCAAACTTTGATCCTGCATAATTCCTAAACTATTTGACCGAATGCATTTCCTGTTTGGTGTCCTAAGGTAAAACTTTGCGAAATAACCAAATATTCTGTAAAAATTGGGTGTTCCATAGTTGCCAACCTCCCGGTTTTTTTCATACCTTTGTATAAAAATATTTTATAAATTGTTAAAACAATGTATGTTAAATAAAAATAATTTATTTTCATATTTTTGTATAAAAATATTTGTTTTATTTAATAATATAATTTCTGCAATTTAATAAAGCGAAAATTTTTGTAATATTTTACTGGTATTCAAGGCTGCAAATTTCAAAACTTTGTACAATTTCTGTATGAAGACGACTCCCTAACATTATTATTTTTTTTTAACATAATTGAAAAAAGACACAATTGCAGTTAGTTGCAGGGCTATTTTCGTTTTTTTTTTTTTTTTTTCTGGAGACAATTTGGTGATTAAAATATGTATGGGTTGTAACTTTTTTTTTCAGTCGACTGTACGTTTTTAGTAGAATGACTCATCAACTTATAAGCAGATAGAGATTAATCCAATCCTGATTCAATTTTTGCGTGACCCTCTAGAAAATGTATTATTATTTTTTTGGAATTGAATCCTCGTTTAAATACCTTTAATTTTCATTATATCAAAAAAGTTTTTTTAATACTTCCTTTAATTACTAAAATGTGTAAAATAAAACTTTATAAGTAGTAAAATAAGTTTTATTAGACTGTTGACATGTTTCGGCTCCATCGAAGCCATTATCAAAACAAATAGGAATATTCTACAATTGCACGATCTATGATGTAATGCTTTGAAACGCCATCATTCAATTTTTCACGTACTCTTTCAAATTACGCACGTAATTTTTTATTTTTACTTGGATGTTTATTTCCATATTTGTAACCATGGAGTAACTCAAGCCATAGTTTTGGTAAGTTAAATGATGCTTCATCGTTCATATCGAATTTTTACGTGTTACAGTCTCTATGGTTTCTTTTATAATGGATGGATGGTATAGATTGGAAAATTATCTTATACTTTTATTGAAATTTATTTGGATGGGTTTCTTCTTGATATAATCTTGCCAGAGCTGTGCACGTGGTAGGACTTATTGCTTATTTTGCATCGAAGTATTTTGATATATGAGAAAAACTCCATTCTAGATATTTAAATCTGTAAAAATTCGATTACATATTAATAGATACCATAACAATAACTCTAATTAATATACAAAAATATTTACGTAAAATATTTTCTGTATAATACTGAAAAGCCATTAGTAAACTATTTCAAAAATTTTGTACAGTTACAAATATTTTTTGGTGAGTGTAAATAAAATATTTGCGATACAATACTAAAAAATCATTAGCAAATTTACTGTAATAACTCTTCTAAGGTTACAAAGAACTTTCTGGCGAGAATACAAAAACTTTTAGATACAATACTAAAAAATCACTGCTAATTTTTCTGACATTACTTTAATAAAGTTACCAAAAACTTTTTTGCTAAAGTACATTAAATGTTTTTGGTACAATACTAAATAAATCGTAGTAAATGTACTAAAATGTCCCTCACAAATTTACAAAACAATTCTTAGTAAATGTACAAAAAAATCTTTTATAAGTGTACCAAATAATCTTTAGAAAATTTACAAAAAATTCTTTAGGAAACTCCTTAAAAAAACGTTAGTACGTTTACTAAATAATCCTTAGTAAATTTACTAAAAATTCTTTAGAAAACTCCTTAAAAAATTGTTAGTACGTTTACTAAATAATCCTTAGTAAATTTACCAAAAAATCTTTACTAAACTCCTTAAAAAATCGTTAGTAAGTTTACTAAACAATATTTAGTAACAGTTACTAAAACAACTTTTGTAATTTTACATTAATTTTTTTTTGTTGCAGTTACATGAAAAGTTCTAGGCATCCCAGTTTCCTAGAAAATTCTTAGTAACCTTACAGATTTTTTTTTTTACAGTATGGTTTTTCTATTATAGTTTATATCAGCTATACACCCTTTTTTTCTATAAATAAATTTCCTGCTAGTCATGCCAATATATTAATTCTTTGATCCGTCTGTTTTAATAAATCGTATTTCATATGTTCCTAAATAATTCTCGAAATTAATTGGGCCAATTAGTACAAATGACATTCTTTAATTTTGGAGGGGGTTTGGGTATAATCAGATATTGAAATGTTTAAGGTTGTATTTTAATTTCTCAAAAAAGATTGGAAAATATTTAAGAGCATAAAGTTTGTACTTTTGCGAATCAAATTTGTTTTCAAGCTTCTTATTATTGGCAATATCTACGATTAATTTATTAATATGTTGTACATTAAAACCATTATTACAAGCAATTCTACTAACATTATCTCATTCATTATCCAAATTATTTTCAGTACATACTAAGAAATAAGTTTTATTACTTGAAATATACAGAGAGACTATTTCTCCTAAGTTGTACGGAAATTTTCGCTGATTTTTCAACTTCATTTTTCTCTTAAATATTAGCATAATTTATCCATTAAAAAGAAGTTCCTAACAAGATATATCCATCTTATTTGCATAAAGTTTTTGATGCAAGAATACTGGATAAGTACTATGCAGGATCGGCTCCTGTATTTCCCTATTCTGTTGCGATAGCGACTGGTCTTCAGACGGATTTCGCAAGGTCAACGAATACGATGTTTTCGCTTCACTTTATTTTATTCTGTCATTTTCACCGATAGTTTCGTTCTCATTTGCATCATACTCGCCGTTCGCAAAAGGAACGCTTAGAACTATACATATATTTTTCTTTCAGATATTTTAGCGCTGCCGAGACGCGGATATAAAAACTAAAGAAAGAGACAAAACGACTGCATCCGTCTGACGAAACGTAAAGTACAAGGAACGTGCTTGTATGAATATGTATTATTTAGCTTTCGAGAAGTATCTTGTCCCCTGTATGATGCTTTGAAATATTCGCGATAATGCTTCTTTTTTTTTCTTTTTTACATTTCTTTGCGAAGTGATACACGATCCATTTGTTATTTGATTCTTCCAATCCTAGAAGGATAGATTTTTCCTTAGGGATAGATCCGCTCCGATTTTGTGTAAAACTGGAGTTAGATGAGAGTCGTCAAGAAAAATTCTCTAGAGAGGGCTTAGTTTTGATTCTATGAATGCAAAGCGAGAATCCTGTTTTTTTTTTTGTTTTGTTTTTTTAAATAAAAATATCTAACCATTTAAAATAACCTTCATTCGCACCGTGAATAAACTGATGACAGAAGTATCTTTTGAAAAATGAAATTTAGCAAATTAATATTGATTTCAAAATTTTCCGCAATAAACGAATAAACGTTATAATTATAAACGTATTTCATATTTCAAAATTAGTTCAAATTACACATGAAATCCAACATAAAAGGAATAATATTAATATATAAATGTCCGAAAAATCTTTCCCTGATTCCAAAAGGTATTCATATCCGCTACATAAGATACACATGTGAAACTGGTGCCAAAATATTGTAAAACTAACCAAGTTTTTTTGTTGCAGGTTTCTGTAACGTGCCTATAGTGTAGCAGTGCCAGTTTATTGGAAATCAGAAATGTTCACAAATCAGGAAAAAAGCTCACTGTGTCCTCTGATATCGCGAGACCCTTTTGGCATGTGTAATTCACGTGAGGTCGTACGCTCTGATTTCTTGGGACTTCTCATAAAAAACTGTCTTACTTCTTCCACTCTTTCAGCTGAGGTTGATGGTTGGCCAGTTCTCAGTACGTGGTCCGGTTTCCTGAACAATCACCCTGCTACACTGCACCCACGTTACGGAAACCTGCAACAAAAAAAAAATTTGTTAATTTTTCAACATTTAGTTTTCCAACACATTCATATGTCTATCTTATATATATAGAATTCAACTCTGAAACACATGTAAATGAGGTAGACACAAACACATTTAAACTTAATAAACGATTATATTGAAGACATACTATTTACAAGAACAGGACTATTTACAAATTATAAATGGGTTGTCTTACATAATAAACATCGTATTGGATTAAAATACATCACTTCAGTTACACAGAATGTATTTACATTCTAACAGTATTATCATGCTTTGCATCTTACTACGTCGACATCTCACTTACTTCTCTCTGCTCGAAAAAACCGCGCAACAC
This sequence comes from Maratus michaelseni, assembly GCA_963931845.1. Lineage (NCBI taxonomy): Eukaryota > Metazoa > Arthropoda > Arachnida > Araneae > Salticidae > Maratus > Maratus michaelseni. Next base: position 191,798,601 of record OZ007590.1, read on the forward strand.
TCATCATCTCCGCCGAACCACACTTCAATTGACTTCACGTTCGCAATGTCGTTTGAAGCGTGCATGCCTTACACACGCACGTTCTGACGTCATTACGCTGTAGGCGAGGCTAAAAAAAAAGAAAGGCAACCGCGGTGCTTTACGCGAATCTTTTTTTACAGACCGCGGGAGTCACGTGATGCTCGAATCCCCCAATGAAGTTGTATGAAAAGAGCATCACGTCACTCTAGCGGTCTGTAAAAAAAGATAAGTCTTTTTCGTTAGCCTCGGCTGTAGGCCATAGACCAGCGCTTCCCAATCTTTTTTCTTTCACGTACCCCTTGCTTAGACTTTTCATTTCGGAGTACCCCTATTCCATAAATACGCCCCTCACCCTTACCCAAATAATACAAACATGCTTTTTTTAAATTAGTAATCTTCTTAGCATAGCTAAATAATATATCGACACAAATTACATTGACATTTTTAACTTTTATTTTTTATCTTGCATTTTAAAATAACATAAAAAGAAATCAATATAGCACTAAAGTAATTTTTAGATAACTAAATACCCTGTTCAGATTAGGCCATTTAAGTGACTTAACTAATGTTTTTGAAACGGGCAACCCGGATCGAGGTTTGACTTCACCATGCATTGTTACGGTGTTTGAGAACGTTCATTTAAGTCACTTAGAGTTAAGTGACTTAAATCCTCCAGTCTGAACGAGGTTTTACAATGAAAGTTTATAACAATTTTTCATCATGATACACAAGTAGTAAAACATGACTTTTAATAATCTCAATGGGATCTTCGATCTACTTTCATGGAGCTTCATTTTTAAAAATAAGGTTCAAACGAAAACAGATATAATTATCAATGAAATACTAGGTCTAGTGGACCTTTTTTGGTCAATTTGAGAGTAACACACTCGAGTTACACATGAGATTAACTTTGAATTAAAAAACTATCAACTTTCTTTATGTGTTTCTAGTCAAACAGTTTTTGTGATTTCCGCCATTACCGATATGATTTTCACGTACCCCCAACAGACTTTCTACGTACCCCCAGGGGTACGCGTACCCCAGGTTGGGAACCGCTGCCATACACGATAGCTAATTGGAGCTTTCCTTCACTCGCTGCTAAGCAGGGAAACCGTAATCCCGCATGCATAGCGGATATGAATGAATTTTGTAAAAATGGAAGGTAAAGACTTTTCGGACACACTGTATGTATGAACTGTATGTATGCTTTTTATTTAACCCGTAACTAGGGAAGTGCGCACAGTGAAGATTTGTTATGCAGAAAACAGCATATTCTAGAAATTCTTTTGCGTCAAAATTTATTTCCTTAAAAAAATTTCTTTATTTTTCTACCGCTAGTTGAATGTTCAAATACAAAGCACAACATCTGTCCAATTTCACGTTAACATTTTAAGTAAGTAAGATTTAAAAGAGATGACTGAGACTACGCGTCCCCTAAAATGTTTTACTTTTCCACCTCCTCAATTAAATGTTAAACTTCTATTTGTAATTCCAATAGAAAACATAAGTTATTTAAAACATAATTACAGAGGTTTATTATTACTTTTCAATTCAAATCTTAATGGACAATTAATGTCTAGAAGAATAAAAAGTTTAAACATAAGCTTCTTTAAAACTTTGCGCATAGCCACACAATTTTAGTAGAATATCCGACTTTTGATATTCTAAGAATAAAAACAGCTCTGGATATAATAATAACAAGTAGTTTATGAATTCCACACACATTGTTAAATACTATTTCTTTAAAATACTGCCAAGATTTAATCAATGCAGATTTTCATTCAACAGCTCCTGGAAAATCAGCTTTATTTATTTTATTTATTTTTGTTTAATATGGATTATTGCCGCCTGTGCTGTTTTAATTATTGGATCCCACCTCACCTAGGGACTCCAGGTAAGCAAAATCTGGATTATAAATGTCTTTTGTTGATTAAATTTTTTTTTTAATTTAAAAACTGTATAACATGAGCAGACGATCACAATGAGCTTTATATAATTGGATTCTGCGAGATTTTAGCTCTTGCGAAGTTGTTTCCAGTTTTATGATAAGTGTCTATTTTCCTGTGCAGTGCCAATTCAACATAGTTAATAGCAATATCTAGAACCGGCCAACACTGTAAACTAAAATATTTCACTAAATATCACTGCAGCCATGACGGTTTTTAGCTAGTCATTTAGATAGAGATTTTTAGATAGAGATTTTGAGCCTTCAGTAGAATCAGCGCCATTCGATGATCAAGCGAATTTCGTCCCGCAGGGGGCCTTGTCAGCGGTAAAATAATAATAATAATAATAATAATAATAATAATAATAATAATAATAATAATAATAATGTATTTTCCTACTGCATATTAATTATAACTTACATTTTTTGCGATAATTTTACTGCGTAATATCTGTTTAGAATATGAGAATCAAATCGAGCAGATTCGACTTCATATCCCCATTATCGCATATTTTTTCCAAAATTCCATACATTTATCATATATATATATATACAGTAGAACCTCCATAAGTTGACCACCCAAGGGACTGTAACTAAGTGGTCAACATACGGAGATGGTCAACTTAGGGAATTTTTAGAAAATATTTAGTACAATATTAGAAAGACTTTAGTAAACTTTTTTTAGTATTTTTTTAGGAAAAATTTAGAAATATATTAGCACTTACTCATTTTTACTTTTACTGAAGGTACAGCACATTTTTACATTTTTGAAAGAGTAATTCACTTTTTGTTTGACTCCTCTTTTTGTTCATTAAGTAAGTGCAAAAAGAACTTTCACAGTTTACAAGTCCATTAAGCATGCTTGGACATTTTTTTGCTGCGAAATCTTTAAGTTGCTCCATCATGCGTTTTGCATCGTCTTCCTTCAGAGTTGGATACTTTGCAGTTTCGTCATCACTTGGATCATCATCCTCTTCGCCGTCCATTTCTTGTACCTTAGAGTCCTCACTGTGCTTAGTTGCAGAGAGTATCTCATTGAAAATGTGTCTGGGTCTGGTTCAACACATGTTACTAACTCATCGTCCATGGTAGCAAAATCTTCAAAATCAACTCCATCAAAAACTGGCAAGGGAGATAGAGGAAGCTCATCCTCTTGCACCGATGTTGTAGCCGTAACAAATCCAGACTTCTTGAAGCAGTTCTTAATCGTGGTTTGCGTAACTTTATTCCAAGGAGAATTAATCCAAAGAACAGCATTCAAAGCATTTACTGACGCAGCTGTTTACGATGCTAATGCAGAAGGACCACAGGTTTGTGCTTTCATGATCACCCATTCCAGAAGTTGAGCGTTGTAGTGCACTTTGAAGGACTAAATAATGCCTTGATCTAAAAGTTGGTTTTTCGATGTTGTGTTTGGAGGCAAAAATTTTAGCTTCACATTTGTGAGATTATTCACTTTCGGGTTGCTGAGGCAGTTGTCCACGGTACTTTTATGGAATAGACCGCTTCTTTTGCCTCATTTCTGCATCAATTCCTCTAACCCACCTTTGAACGAAGCATTTGTCATCCAAGCGGATCTTTTCGCTCTCCAAAAAACAGGAAAGTCTAAGTTTTACATTTTTAAATTCACGAGGTTTTGCGGATTTGCCGATCACCGTATGCTTCAAATTTTCCCCAGTCACACTAGCACATAGAAGAACAGTAAAACGCTGTTTTGAAAGTTTTCCTCTGTTGAAAGTGCCACCCTTCATTACTAGACTTCTATCAGGCATTGCTTTAAAGAAGAGACCGCACTCATCAGCATTAAAGATGTCCTCATCTTTAAAACCTTTAGAAAACTCTAGGAATTTTTCAATAAACTTCTCCACCACTTCAGCTGAAACCTCATTCAATTACCCACTCAAAATTTTTTGAGAAATCTCGTATCGCAGTTTGAATTTTTCAAGCCAACCTGCTGACGCTTAGAAGTCCTCTATTTCGAATTCTTTTGCAATTTTTTTTTGCTATTTCCTGAAGCATAGCTCCCGATATTCTTGCATTGATTGATTTTATCTCTTTAAACCAACGAAACGTGGCTTCGTTCACAGCGTCAAGACACGTTTTTCTGCGTTTACTTTGGAGTTTCAGAAGAATACCTTTTCAGATATTCTTCCTTGCGTTGTAAAATGTTGCTCACAGTTGTCTTGCTAACACCAATTTTTCCACTGTCTTTCTTTGACTTCTGCTTTCCAGAAAATTAAGATCCTCTTTCTTTAATTTAAGTTCTTTTAGAGATTTTCTTTGCGCCATTTTTAATGAAAATTCGCAAACAAAGAACAAGTCCCGTCACGACGCGACATTCAGAAAAAAAGAACGGAATGTGTTTTATTTATGTGAGCGATACACGATTACCAATTTTGCGTATAGCTACACCGCAACACACATCCCCCACTCCCCTGACATTTTTCAACAGATTTCAGGAATTCTGGCATTTTCCTCCCATTGTATCATACTGGAAGTGAACAATGAATGGAGCACCACAAGGGGTGCGAGTGTTGCTCAGATAAGCTGAATGACTGATAAAGAAATTCCTGGAAACCAGATGGAGAACAAACGGAGAAAAAAGCAAATTCAAGAAAACATCAGTGGTCAAGTTACAGAGAGTAAAACCTACTAAAAAGTGGTCAACATACAACTTACGGAGGTGGTCAACATAAAGAGGTAAATCTCCATTGAAAATGCGTTGTGACCATTCCAACTAATAAATTTCGGTCAACATAGAGAGGTGGTCAATATAAAGAGGTGGCCAACTTTGGAGGTTTTACTGTATATATATATATCAATACTATATGATAGATTGTGAAATTTTCTGAAATGTAGGTGCAATAACAAGAATAAAAAACCTTCTGAATATTAAAAAAGAACATGAACAATAAGCCACAATTCAAAAAAATCATCCTAGGTTTTCGGAAGGTGGGAAGAGCAAAAATATCAAAAATATTTGGAGCCTATCAGGTTTTCCAAGGCAACGCCAGCTTGCATACTCCAAAAAGTATATTAATAAAAAGAAAACTGCCCAGTTAAACTGAGGGCATTGAGCTCACAGGCTATTCACATTAATTTCATATTATACTCGTATTTCAAAGAATTTGAAATAAGCCCCTAGAAAAATAAAGAAATCGACAATATATTAAGGGGGGTCATCCCCCCGTTACCCCTTCATAGTTAACTAATGAACCCCTTAAACTAATCAGGGAAGCCTCTTATTACAATGAATATATATATATATATATACAAAATTTGAAGAAAATCGGATAATGCTGCAATTTATCTAAATTAAGGGGAGATTAGCCCCACCCCTTCCCCCTTTATACTTAACCAATGAACCCCCAAAACTATTCAGAGAAGCGCATTATCACAATGAACCTATATACAAATTTTGAAGCAAATGGGATAATTCTGCTTGAAAAACCCATTTATATAAATTAAGGGGGGATTAGCCCCCCCCCCGTTCCCCCCCCCCCTCCTTATACTTAACCAATCAATCCTGAAAACTAATCAGGGAAGCGTTTTAACCCAATGAACCTATAAACAAATTTTGAAGAAAATGGGATAATTCTGCATAAAAAACCCATTTATATAAATTAAGGGGGGGATTAGCCCCCCCCGTCCCCCCCCCCCTTTATACTTAACCAATCAATCCCGAAAACTAATCAGGGAAGCGTTTTAACTCAATGAACCTATAAACAAATTTTGAAGCAAATGGGATAATTCTGCATGAAAAACCCATTTATATAAATTAAGGGAGGGATTAGCCCCCCGTCCCCCCCCCCTTTATACTTAACCAATCAATCCCGAAAACTAATCAGGGAAGCGTCTTAACACAGTGAACCTATAAACAAAATTTGAAGGAAAACGGAATAATTCTGCATGAAAAACCCATTTATATAAATTAGGGGGGATTAGCCCCCCGTTCCCCCCTTTATACTTAACCAATCAATCCCAAAAACTAATCAAGGAAGCGCCTTAACACAGTGAACCTATAAACAAAATTTGAAGGAAAACGGAATAATTCTGCATGAAAAACCCATTTATATAAATTAGGGGAGGATTAGCCCCCCGTTCCCCCCTTTATACTTAACCAATCAATCCCAAAAACTAATCAGGGAAGCGCCTTAACACAGTGAACCTATAAACAAAATTTGAAGGAAAACGGATATTTCTATGAAGAGTTATCGCGTTACGTACATACATACAGAACCGGCGGGCACATAAGCTCTCAGGCTTTGATAGCCTGTGAGCTAAAAAACTAAGAAATTAAACAATTTCAGAAAAATTAATAAAATTCAAATAAAAATTTTATGAAACACAACTTTTTAACCCAAATAATATAAAGATATATGTAGTTAAACTAATCATAACTGAGGTATAAGATCTATTGAAATGAAAACAATACAAATTTTAATTTTAAATATTTCAAAACTGGAACAGAATTTAATTATGTTATAAACTTTGTAATAAAATGAAAATGCAAGTTGCTACTCCCCCACTTTTGTGCCTGGTGTACGTAATTTGCATATACTTTTACACCTTCTTAAACAAATATATATATATATATATATATATATTATATTATATGTAATATATATAGGTTAATGTCGAAAGGCTCCCCAAAATGTATCAGGTTCAGGCCCCATGAGTATGTTAAGATGGCCCTGCTTTATAGCTACATATTTATGGTAAATTACTTTTAAATCTATTCTACGAAGTAAAAGCTAACACAATACATATAACTGTAAGCAGGGTCAGTTGAACAAACTCATAGGGACCATGCATCTAATTAAATTTAAAGAGATTACCGTTTGTGCCGTATGAAAGGTTCAAATGATATTTTTATTCGGATTTCGCTAAATTTTTTAGTTGTCATAGCAATTGATTCAAAGCTTAATATAATAAGCAACTTAATATAATTTGAATTTTCTACCTTTTTTTTTTAACCTTTATTTTAAATTTTATTTTATTTTTATTTATTTATTTTTGGTAGACGTTAACGTTAAGAATCCTTTGTCAAGGAGTTTTTATTTGATAATGTCTCTAACTTAGCAGGGGCATTCTTCAACCTGCAGGAGTCCCAGATGCAAGAAATATTTTTGGGTGCCTTGTATTTTTTTTTTTTTTTTTTTTTTTAAGGTCAAAAGTTTTTGAGTCTAGTTGTAATCTCCCTATAAAGTCAGAGACTAAGTGCGAACCCAAGTGCAATTTTTTAGCACTATATTTTTTTTAAATTCGAAAAGTAAAAAATGATGCCTTTTTTATCTCGTTGGGGGGAGGTGGGGCACCTATAAGTGTGAGAATCGTGTGCATTGCAGATCCCTCTCTTCCGTTATGGCCGGGCCTGCAACTACGTAAAAGAGAGGATTTTTTTCACAATTTTTTCTCAGGGCAAATTTTTCAAGGCATATTTACCTATTACTCTATTGAATAAAATATGATTGAAATATTCTAATTGTTCTCGGATTCCAGAACATCCTGGTTTGGCTCTTCAAAATCTGAACAGTCTTGATAGTTATAAAGATTGGGTGTGGCTGAATTCACAGGCAGCGTAAGAGAGACGGATGTGTTTTGGAAGATTGATGCGATTAGTGATGAACCGTGAGATAAAACCAAACGTATCTGTGCAAGAATCGGTTTATAAGTTCTTCAGTTCTAAATCATTTTTGATAAATTACAGACGAATTTCATATACTTTTAAAATATCTCAGAACAATATCAAGTAAACTCGCGTTGGAAATGATGAGATAATCCATAAATATTTTCTAATGATTATGTATTACATAAGTATCACATGTAAATGAGGCAACAAAGCTCTTTAGCCAAATCTATTCATTTTTCTTCCAAAAAGTACTATAAATCTTGCATGCTATTTCCAAAAATATATTATCAGTATCAAATTAAGTAAGATGTATTAGAGCATGGGCACCGAGAAAAGGGAGAGCCATTGTCCCTCCCTGAATTTTGAAATTTAATTAAATTTTCTTTATCTCTGCTGATTTGAAAAAAAAAATAGTAAAAATTATTTCTTCAAGTGAGAATAACTAAACATTAAGAGAAAAGAAACTGAGATTTTTTCGTCAAGGGGGCTGCCTACCCGTAAAAGTTTAGAAAAAAAATAGAGTTCAACGGGGAAGGGATCTTCACACCTCTGACAAAAAAAGAAAGTCTGTCTTAATTGAACATTAAAATAAGGTAGAAACTTATTTTTCAAATATTTAAAATTTCTTAGTTGTTAAATTTATGTATGTCGATAGTTATGTATGTTGATATGTTTAAAAATTGCCTTGCGTAGTATGGAATGAGGGTTCTGATAAAGAAAAACTTAATTTAACTTATCTCATGCTTATATTCTTCATTTTACATACGTGGCCTAAAGTTGCGAAATAAAGGCAACTGTTCCAAAATCTTGCCCCTTCCTGAGCTTTGTCCTGCATACGCCCATATATTAGAGTAAAATATAAGCAAGCTAAAAAAGATTTTTTTTTTTTAATTTTTTTTTTTTAGCAATTGGAGTGAAACATTTTTGCATGTATGAAAAAATGTTATTTATGATTGTTATTTATAGTGAACTAAAAACCATATTCTGTAAGAATAGTTTTAATAATAAAAGAATCATTTTAAAATTTAAATCAAAGTTACGTTAAAAAAAATATGCAACCTTTATCCTTTTCTCCTTTTTTTGTTATTTTTTCCTCTTCTCATTTTTTGTGCCATCAAAAACATCTTAGGGATTATTAAATGCTTAAAATCTTAAGAAAATGTTGAAATTATTAAATTTGTGTTCTATTTCATATGACTTATTTACAGCAAAATTTTGAATTTACGGATATTCATTTTTTTTTTCTTACAGTTTCAATCTATCCCTTTCTTGAAATCTCAAATTTCTACAGTGTTTTCTATTCTTCTATATGCCGCGCTTCACTCTCGACATGTGATCGTACGTGCGGTTAACAGGTGACTATGAGAAGAGAACCCATAAATCCCCAGGAATCCTGTTTGATCCCGGAAAAATTGAGAGCCTCTATTCTAATCATACACGTTTCCCGATATCAACGATCTTCTCTGTCTCTGCCCAACAACGCTGCTCGGCGGAGAAAACACCTCCCTTGGCAGGAAAACAGAATTTTAAGGCGGACGAACAGGCGATGAAAAATGCAAAGGTTGAAAGCGACACCTGGTGAAGACTATTTTAACCTTTTCCCCTCGTCACGAGAGAATCGAGTATCTTGGGCATAAGAAAAATGAGTTTTGCGAAAAGTTGAAACGATGATAATTGAAAAATGAAACAGAGGCCCACGCACTGCTGAATTAAATATATATATATATATATATATATTTTTTATTAATTAAAATGTTTATATTTCGGGAAGGCAAGCATGGTACGTTCTATGAAAGAAATTGTTATTTTTAACCCTAGAACTACCGGAAATTTTACTCAACCTTGATAAAAACACTTTACACCAGAATTTTTATTTTAAACTATTTAACTTATTTATTTACTTTAATTCTCTGCGATTTATATTTAACTTATTTTATAAAACAAATTCTGATTCGAGCAATCATTTTGAATGTACCTGTCGGGTCTATTGGACCAGTCTGGTAGACGGAGTGTTTATTCTTTTTAATTCTAGTCGAATTGATATTTTATCTAGGCATATTCTCACTGAGGCAGAATAAATGGGGACAATTAAGAAGAATAAACGAAGAGACCTAAACGTAGAGTAAACGTTAGAAAAGTAAAATAAATATATTTTCAATGACGAATAAAATATTTTTAGAATGATGTTAGAGATCACTGATGGCCCCAAGACGCAATTTTAAAAATGTTAAATATATATATATATATATATATATATATATACAGCAGTGCCAACCATGTGACAAAAGAATAAATGCAGAAAATCATAATGTAAATTTTAACCGACATATGGCTCCAACAAATTAATCGTACTTGCATTACTTATCAAACCCTCAAACTCAAAGAGGAATATCATTTAAAACAATTCTAATGTTTGTTTGTTCTGTTATTTTCATCTTTTGTTACAAAACATATCAACTTTTGAAATTTTAACGTTTGAAATTTAAAGGATAAGATTACAAAGATTAAAAAAAAAGTCATATTTTTTTTATTGATGAATATATGCTGGGAACATCGTGGACGGAATCTGTCCTAGGTATGTCCTGTCTTTTTAGAAATATGAGAGACCTCCGAGTCCAAGTCCTGGGGCAAAATTAAGGCATGGAAATATGGGATACGGTCTCAAGCCCCCATATCTGTAGATAAAGTGTTATAAAAAACTGCAATAATATTTCATAATTTTTTACATAGCTTTATGTTGTTCGATAGCAAGATGCAAATACTATATAGATCAAGAAAAACATTATCTTCCTTTAAAATTCTAAACTCTTTCGTGAATTGTTCAGCCGATTTAAGCTTAAAAACACTGTTTAATGATATCCACAATACAATACCAATTGTATTGCGGCTGCCATTCAACTTCTAAACTTCTAGATAACGAAAAAACGTACACTGTATAATGCCATGGTCTACTTTGTATTTTTCCTCCTGAATACGTCCTTGGTACGTCAAAAGTGTGAAAGAGACCATAAAAAGATCTATCCATGTATTCGGTGTGAACTCAATGGTTTTTTGTTATTTTTCGTAGAAACATCATGTAATCGTTCGTACTATTTCTTAACGTTGCATTTTTATATTCTATTGTTCGTTTTGTCCAAAATATCAGCGCGATTTTATTTGTCTGGTTTGTCAAAAAGAAAATTAAACAAAAAGGAAGCAAGAAAATATGACGAAAGACAGTTTGAGAAAATACATCATTACTGACTCACACTACTGACTCACACTACTTCAAAACTGTCAAGATGAGAATAGTAACAACTCTGAATATTAACTTGTAGCTCCAACTAATGATAATAAAGATAAAAAAGATTTTATACAAAATTGTGACTGTACAGTTAATGATCCTAATGCAATATCAAAAACATGCCCTCCCTTGATACACAATGGTTTTAAGATATCACCAGAGCGAAAAGTCAAAGGGTTGCGATCAGACGACCTCAGTAGCTCTGTCATGGGAAATGCACGGATAATAATTCTACTTTCTGAGTAATATTTTAGCAGAATTATTCTTTACCTGAATCCGATGTGGGGCGGTGAACCATCCTGCAGGAAGATGGTAGAATCGAGACACATTATCTTTGTTGCAATTGTAGAATCCGAAAGATCTCTAGCATATCGGCATACTTTGCAGGAACAAATCACTGGTTGATTTTGGGGATTTCCGTCGTAAAAGTAAGAGCTGGAAATGAAACATACATTAAAGTCATACCATATTGTGACTTTTGACGGATTGATAGGAATCTGTAGACACATCAGTTTCAGTCCAAATACGGCAGTTGTGTGAATTAATCCCTTCGCGATGATGACGAGCGGCACGCACGTACTTCATATGGTGCGCAAAATCCTTGACTTTGAATAGCACCAATTCCAAAAAGTTATTTTTTGCTTTGTCTAATCGCATAATTCAACGTGCAAATAAGGCAAAAGTTACTATTTCGAAATAGTTCTGTCTAGAAATTAAAAGAAATGTATAGGACGCTCGTTGCGAAGGGGTTAATATCACCATTCGAATAAAAGTGTGCTTCATCATCCCATAAAATTCATCGCAGTCAAGCATTGTCCAATTCCCTTATCGCTAAAAATCTGAAAGAAAATTCAATTCAGGTAATCGTATTGTTAGGAAGCAATTTTTAAAAATGACGCATTTTATAGGGATAAAGTTTTAAAATATTATGCTAAAATAACCACACCATTGCGTATGGATAATCGTTTGAAATGATATTGCTAGTTCACCGCTAGTACCTTGAGTTTTAGCCATCTGCTGTTCCACAGTAAGTGTTGCAGCATCTGCAATGTGTTTCTGTTTGATTTTTTTGCGCCTCCAGCTTGATTGCATTGCTGTTGTAATAACTCCTCTATACCGACCCGATAATGATGGTGAGTGGTAGCGAGATCAGATCGTTGGCAAAGAGAAATTCTCGCATAAATAAGAAAATAGAATTTTATTGCATAACAATATTAATTCTAATAAAAATATGTACAAGATGTTATTACAGCATTTAATTATTTTTCGTGGGTCAATCGCTTATAAATTAATGTCCTCTTGACTCTAAGTGCAACTCAAACTAAAAAAAGTCTCAGAGAATTACAGTCAGTCGTAACTTCTAGACAGAGTTCATACGGATCAAGGCACGTCCGTTCCTTCTCTTTCGGAAAATCTACTAATTCTCGATGATTCAGAGTTTAAGAACTCTCACTCTCGCACGGGTCGTGCTTTTCTCTTCACTGGGATTTACACCTGACACCTGCTGTATCAATCAAATAGAGGTCAGACGTCACTAGCGCTTCCACTGCGCTAAGTCCCGAAACTGACGTTCCTTCCTCCCTTTTCCAGAGAGTCACCACTCTCGTTCAGATCTATCCAAAAAACTGTCCTCTCTAACTTTTTCATTCTCGCAGGGGATCTTTCCCTAGGGGCGGGATTTTGGTCGAGGCGGAGCACTTAGAAACTCTCCAACCTCTTAGCAGCCTTGAGATACATCTCTTTCATTTATAATCAGTCCGTCATTGGTCGTTCTAAGACAAAGGGCATAGTTTCGTGTGCAAACCTAAAAATCGTGTGCAGAAATCGCTTCCCTCGCAAATGCTATCTTTCCCACGGTTTCGGCACAGATCAAAGCATAAGACCCCTTCTTGGGTACCACCCTACCAATGCATCAGTGTCCGAACATTTCGCTGGTAGTACAATAGATATTCGGCATTTTGCCTTCCTTCAAAGATACGCTAGCGTGGGAAGGTATGTAGGAAAAGTTCCCTTCTAAGAGCTCTCACAGGAAAGTTTAGGATGACATACGCTGCACCTGAGTGTAGAGGCTCAATTCTCTACACTGTAGAATTCCTGTGAATCCAAAGCCTTCAATCATTTTAAGTAAATTTTTTTCTTTCTTTTTAGTGCTTATTGGGTTTTTTTTTTTTTTTTTTTTTTTTTTCATTTATTTTTCTCAACAGCCGAAATTTACAAAGGGCGAAGGGTGCCATTAAATCCCTCTTCGTTGATAATACAGCTTACCCAATAAAGCATGGGCCACGTAAAATAAGCTCTATCGAAAAGCCGATCGTATCCGGATGATGAGAAATCTCCGAGTCTTTCCTTTTATCTTCACGATTGGTCTCCTCGGAACTTGATTATTCAAATCTGTTTATTTTCTTTCAAAACAGCGCTAAAATTTCCCACTGGAGGAAGCATTTGTTACCCTTTTTTTTAAGAATTTGAAACCACTTGCTCTATTGAGGACATACACTAAATTTTGTTTGATTTCGTCCAATAAATTACCTTCTAGAGATCTCAGAACACTTTGCATTACTGGCCACTTGTATTTATACATCAGTTCTTTAAAAAAGCACACAGAAAATTGGCTGAATTGAGCTAGATCCGAAGAATTCTCTGGGTTATTTAATACCCAATAATAGGATTATTTTCACTTATCAAATATCTAAATACCAATGTGTGTTTAATATATCCAGATATACTAACTAATATATCTGGGAGAGATGGCTATTATTAGTAGAGTGTCAATGTCATATTTGTCAAACTGTCGAAGAATAATTCGAGGATCATACGACTGAATTTCAACGAATGGTGTGGAGTGAAAATCATTAAATATGAACTATTTTGAATATTATTTATGTCAATAGAAAAAGTGAGTTTGCATAACATCACTGCAACAAGAACTTCAAGGATTACTGCAAATTTTCAGTTAGATTGTACTTAGGTATAGATAAATGTCCAGTTTGTCATCACCATATGGGGAAAAATGGCTTATTTCCGGTTAAGAAGACTTCTTGTATTTTCAAAATAATTGATAATATTTCATGAAGTATTTCAGCAGGGCTGTAACCAGACGGGGTTAGGATGGACTGACCCCCCCCCCCCTCCCTAGCAATTTCTTGACCCTCCTCCAGACTTCATTAAAAAATTTAAAACTTTGTAATCAAATATTTTCATGACAGGGGGAACTTTTCCTCTGCTTCTGTCTATATTCATATATTATTAAAGAAGAAGAAAAAAGACAATATGTGTGTGTGTGAATTAATCTTTATTATTGGGCGTTTCCTTGTTACTATTTTTTTAAGAAGTTATTTTTAATGCATCTTATGACTATAATCTTACATTCTACCACTTCATAATATTTAACTTCAATCCAATTATACAAGAATTTAAATTTAACATTACACCAGGTGAGAAAGACATACCACCAACTGAATATTGTTACCATAAATTTATTACAAACACCAGGTAATAAGATTTAAGAAGGGGCACCAAAATTTAGTACAAGTTAATACATATAATACAAAATATAAGAGAAGGGAGAGAATGGCAAAATAAATTCATTTACTTTTAAATTTTACTTTTAAATAAAATCAAAGGAGGTAACAATATTCTCACATCTTTCACAACCAAAAAAAAAAAGGAAAACACCCAATACTTCTAAATCTCAAAAATATAAAGTATTCATAAATGATGACGAATAACAGTGAAAATTACATTAATTTTGAATAACTGAATGGAGACAAACTCATATTTGAGAGGATAAAACTCAGAAAATTTGCAAGTTAAATCCAAAATGACATTATTTTATGAATACATTTATACCTTCAAAATTTAGGGACCAAATGAAATCGTATAGTTGAGCACATTACGTATTTTATAAATCATTTGAAAAGCTGTGAATCAAGATGATAGGACACATTTTTAATTACCTAAACAATAATATTTCACTTAATAGGATTCTCTTAATACTTCATAAATTTATTAACTCTCTTTAAAATGTATAAAATTTCACAATTAACTTAATTCAGAATAAACAATTTACTTTAAGTGCATCAATAAACTTTAATCTATAAAATTTACTATCATCTGTTTAGCTATTTAGTTCTATTTACATTTGGATATTTAGATTAGGTCTACACATTTCACCATATTTCATCTTAAATCCACATTAATTTAAAATTATATTTGTCATATATATATCTCTTACAGAATTAATATTTTTAAAGAAAACATGTGTGATTGAATTTCACTCCATATGAATTCTGTTATCAGTTTTAAAAAAAAAACAATGAAGGTGGACTATTTCACAGAATAAAAATATAAGGGCAACAAAGCTAAAAACAAGGAAAGGGGGTTTAATTTACTATTAATTTACAGATTTTAGACTAAAAGTGCAGAAAAGAATTACTTGTTAAATAATATTTATAAACACATCTGAATAAAACAATAACAGAATTCTAAATTCACATTACACATATTTAATTGCTGTTATTATATTCGGGCATAGTTATTATTGTAGAAATTTAACATTAACATTTAAGTTTTTATTACTTGAATAAAATATTTAACATCAATACTGCTACTTATGAGAGTCTATCTATAATAATTAGAGAAGGAGAAATGTATAAACAATGAGAAAAGGAAACATTTTTTTTTATCATCGTTTCTTTTTAATTAATTAACACATAATATGTAGACAACATTTATCCGAACACTCTATTTGGCATTGATACTGTAATTTCTTATATTGAAATCATTTAAAATAGTTTTAAAAAACAGTTCATATACATATAGGATAAGCACAATTCAACATTATAAACATATAGAAATGAATAATTTTACTCACACTCTTGAAGACAAAGCAAATCACCTTTGCACAAATACAAAAATTTCTTGTACCAACCAATTTTCATTGTATTCTTGGTCACTCACCCAGCTGGCAGTTTAGGATACCTATTACACTCATATGGGGTAAGACTACTGCTGTTATCTATTTCCACTCATCATCCAACGATGTTATCTCCTTGAATTCTCATATTTAGCAGCAACCGCCTTTCAAAAGGGAGTACCTTCTCATAAATTTTTTAGGAGCCGAACCTTCTTATGTTATCTGCAAGACTCCGCTTTACCGATATTACCTCCGGGACTTATTTTTTTGGAGATTCGCACAGCTAAATACTGCTCCACTACCAGTCCAAACTTATCAACTCAGGGATACTTTGATAACTTGGTAATTGTCGTCTCATGTTCATCTCTATCATCTGAACATCATACAGCATCAAGACTCGCCTTAGATATTTTCATAGAAAGGAAATTGTCACTTTCAAAAAAGTGTTTTCAACTCACACTAAGCGATATGCCTCATTCTAGAATCTAATTATGAGAGATTATTCAATCTCGACTTCTTTTCAGCTAGGTGTCATATCAACTACTAAAAACACGATCCCTTCTCGGAGCTCAGGGGTAGAGTGGGAAAGCATCTTCCCGCCAAAAATGAACCCCCTCGCCCGTACCGAATTTTATTGGCTCGCACCTACATCACTAGCTGTTTTCTACTCACTGACTGACCTTCTCATATCACCTCTCTCTCCTCGAACCTATATGGGACCTACCCATTTAAAAAAAAGGGGGAACGGGGGCCTATCGCTTCTGTTACTATGCGCTAACTACATGGTAACAGAAAAATACTTGAAGGAACGGGTCACCTAATGGTCCTTTTTTGACCGAAATCCTGGGGGAAGGTTGACTGCATGTCCTACAAGGTTAAACTTTGCGGGTATTTTTCCTGGAATAAGTGGGGTTGAACAACAAGGTCACAACAATTTACACTTGGGGTTGATATTACGAAAAGGGAAAAAAAAAGGAACATTTAACTAGAATTTGGAAGAAAGAACTGCATTACTTACCATGTTATACATTTAAAAAAAAAAAAGAAAGCGAAAGAAAAATTAACTGAAAATTTAGAGAAATGAAGGGTTATGTTAATATAAGTTAAAAAATTAGAATTTGCGAAATATTCTACAACAAGACTCCCCTATCCTGAATAAAAAAAAAAATTTTGACAAAAAAAAATTTTTTTTTTTTTTTTTAACAAAAAAAAAGAAAGTATAAAGCTAACTCCCAATGGAGAACTCGATTTCCTACTCCAAGTTAGTTAACCTAGACTTGTTAAAACCAAAAAATTGGAAAAATGAAGGTAAAATGGTTTACTGCCTGCTGGAGAAACACCTACGTGGGTCCAAGATACTCGAACAAATCAAACAGCGACTCGAAGAGCTTCCAAGCATCACATAGTTGAAACCCCGCTCGTCACACTCCGGAATGTGCAATTCGAGCTGCACACAATGAACCGTCCACCTGACCACATCCCTAAAAGAAAAATGGAATTGAGTTTAAAAAGGAATTTATACATAAGTAAAAGCTGTGAGCCATATAAGTAACCATGGGGTTTATCACAACCAACTGAGCCTCTACCCTTGCCTTCAGATTTGCCTACAGTTATCTGTATTAGATGATACCTACTGAAAATTTTCACCAACTTCCCGAAACAGACCAGATATCCAGACGGTGAACTCTCATTTCACCACTACTACTTTCTACACGTGAGTATGCCACTCCACCGTAATTGCCATGTGTAACTGCAGCTAGGCCCCAAAATTGTTGCTAAAATTAAATAAATTTAAGTTTAAGGTTAATTAACATGTGAAGGACTGCCAACTGATACTTTTCACATTTTATATATACATCAAGACACAGGCTGGAGATGCAGATGTAGATATATATATACATAATACACAAATAAAATCTTTTACTCGACATATAACAGTGTGTGAGTCAAAGGTAATAAAAAAAAGTATTTAAATCAAATTCATAGAAATAGCACTAGGTTACATACAGGTAAATAGCATAACACAAAAAAAAAAAAAACACAACAGAGATGCAATATTTCATTTTCAGTTTAAAATGCTTTACAAAAAAAAAAAAAAAAAAATACATGAATGCAAGTTCATTGTATTAGCAGGGAACCCCTATTCATTTGAAAAGTTCATATTTTGATTGTTGGGGTTTTACTTGGAGTGTACAAATGCACTTACAGATCATTGTGCATACATTAGTGTATGTCTGCAACTCTGTATTCCTATGGGAACAATTACCATAGCCTAGACAACTTTAAAAATGCAGAAACTAAAAACAACATGCAAAAAAAAATGTGAAAAACAAATTCCACTACTACCAGGTAACTCTGCCAACAAGATAAAAAAAAAAAAGGGAAAAAAAGAAAATATAAACACAATTACCCAAATTTACAGAAGAGAATAGAATATAGAAGGTATAACAATGTACACACCGAAAGTGTATATGTACGGCTGTAAATAAGTCACACCCCACATACAGAAATGTATAAAATATCTCTGTAAGATTTGCACATATACCCAATAAATTACAACTTCCGAGAAGGTAACACAAATAAGTAAACTAAATAAGTGTTAGAATTAGCTATATATATACAATACAATTATATTTTCAAAAGGAAGTAAAAAAGGGGAAAAAAAAAATTTACCCAAATCCCTTCGCTTGCATCACGTAATTTTCAAAACATCCCCCAAAAAACTCCAAACATCCCAGAAATAGCACGAATTTTGGTTAAAAATTTATAAAAATTTACAAAAAGTGGGTGCGGAGCGGTATGCATGCCAAAATATAACATAATACCCAATACCCTTCTAAAAAAGGTACATATAAAGCTCCAAAAACGCTTACTAACACTTCCGGAAAGCAATCAAAACAAACCCATTTTAAGTTGAAAAATTTTCAATTCCGAGTTTTAATTTCGATAAATTTCCTCAAAAACAGATTAAAACACATATAAATACAAATTAATTAGACTATATACAGAAAACATTGAGTGAAAAACAGATAAAGTCGTTACTCTTTATAAATGGGACGAACGCTTCTGTCCCGAAATGAATAATCGACCCGTGGAGTCGATCTAGAACGACCGAGGCGTTTCGATTTCGCGACAGGCCGTATCGAATCACCCTCAGTTGCTTTTTCGTTGCTATCGGACTGATCAACCTCTCTGCCTCTTTCAGCAACATTAGGCTCCTCTTGTGTGCTACCCGAACTTTCCCCTACCGGAGCAATCTGTGGATGTGACTCTTCCCCTCCCGGACTGACCTGTGGTTGTGGGGAAAGAGCACCAATTTCGGTTGAAACGCTGCGCGCCTCCTCCTCGTCTTCCTTAGTTACGGTTTCAGTGTTGCAATCATTCTCGTTTTCTTGCGCTAAAGGGGGCGGAACCCATGCGAAATATCGTCTATGTCTAGTAGTACGGAGGTGGGTTGGTTGCTCGCCACTCTGAATCGGTTCTGTTTCATCGATGGGCGGATTGTGAATCGAATTTCCGTTAGTCGTTTGTTGTTGTGGATTGTTTTGGTTAGTAATCTTCCTGTCTTTGAATAACGTTAGTCTATCAACATGGACAACTTGGGTATTTTTCGGGTTAGCAACTAAAGCGATCTTAAAATTTACATTATTTAATTGTTCAATAATAGTAAAAGGACCGTTATTTAATTTACTTAGCTTTTTAGTCTGTCCTGGCTCAATTCTAGGTGTGTAAAGCCACACTAGATCACCTACTTTTAGATTTTTACACACTGCTGTTTTTTCTCTGTATTTCTCCTGAGTTTCAGCTGCTTTAACTAGATTGTTATGGACTTCTGCATATACTTTTTGGAGAGCAGGAATTACAAGTTCACAGAAAGACGGTGCATCGTTGTAATTAAGTTTAGGTGGTTGTGAAAATACATGATAGGGAAGATTTAAGTTTCTACCATACATGACAGCTGCCGGTGTTAACTTTGTTGATGAATGTACAGCGGTCCGCATTGCTAACAGAGCAAATTTAAGTTTAGAGTCCCAGTCTGTTTGATTTTGATTTACAATATGAGAAAGTGCATTCTTTAACGTTCTATTTTGGCGTTCCACCTGAGCATTTCCGGGTGCATGATAAAAAGATGTTCTGATATGTTTTATGCCAAACATACTGTATACATGCTCAATCGCATCCGATATTAGGTTTTTTCCATTATCTGTCGTTATATAACACGGTGCTCCATATCGGGATATGAAATCTGCCAACGTGTCCGCTATTACATCAGAAGTAATTGAACTGACAGCATACGCCTCTGGCCATTTGGTAAAAGAGTCTATGTATGTGACTATATATTTATTTCCTGAAAATGTTTGTGGCAAGACGCCTATGATATCTAAGTGTACTTTATTTAGAGGAAATTCAGGGGTGGGCATACGCTGAAGGGGGGCAAGCTGATTTGCCTTATGGGCTCTTTTCTCTTGACAACTAACACAAGATTCTACCAGGTGTTTGACATCTGCCGACATCCCTGGCCAGTAAAAGTGCTCTCGGATGCGGTCAATTGTTTTCTGGAAACCTTGATGACAAGCAGCTAGAGAGTCGTGTGTTAGAGTGAACACTTGCAAAACCAGTTCCTTAGGAACCACTAACTTGATGGGGTTGTTTAAAATCAAAGATTCTCTAGTATCCTCACATACCAAGATATCGTCTCTAAAAAAGAATTTCATATACCTAGGTGAGATTTCCAATTTCTGCTCCAATTTTTTTACAATTTCACAGCATTTCGTGTCCGATTTTTGGAACTCGCAAATTTTTCCCATAAGGTTTGAGTATGGTTCAAAAGATGTTTCTTTAGCTACCTGAATACTAAAATTGCAGCTAACTGCACTTGTAGGCTTCTCTACATTAGCAAAACGCGATAGGAAGTCTGCCACACTGTTACATTTTCCCTTGACATAGTTTATTGTAAAGTTATAGTCTGATAAAGTGCATATCCACTTGGCCATGCGTGACGTGGGATCCTGAATCTTCAACATAAAGGTGAGTGGAGCATGATCTGTATAAATGGAAAAATGTGTACTGGCTATATAACACTTAAAATGTGCAGTGGCCCAGACAAGGGCTAAAAGTTCTCTTTCGGTGGCAGAGTATCTTGTCTCTGCATCTTTCAGTCTCCTGCTAGCAAAGGCGACAGGGTGTATCATTTTGTTATTATCCAATTGTGATAACACTGCCCCTAAAGATTCACTACTTGCATCAGAATATATAATGAATTCTTTGTCAAAATCAGGTAAAGCTAAACAGGGTTTTGAGATAAGAGCTTTCTTAAGATCATCAAATTCCCGCTGGGCTGCCTCGTTCCAGACAAAACGCCCTGTTTCTTTAGTGAGGTCTATTAAATTAATTGCTCTTTTAGTAAAATCTGGGATAAAGCGTCTGTAAAAAGACAATGTGCCGATGAAAGATCTGACACCTTTACGATTTGTAGGAGGTTGTAACTTTTCTATAATTTCAATATTTTTATTAATGGGGGATACTTGACCACCATGAATCTCAAAACCAAGATACTGAATTTTGTCTGTCAGGAAATTACATTTGCTGGGTTTAAGTTTTAAGTTATGTTGGCGAAGCCTTTCGAATACTAAGTTAAGTTTGGTAAAATGAGACTCAATGTCTTTAGAAGATACTACAATGTCATCAATATACACTAATATACCCAAATTTCCGAGATCCCCAAAAATGGCATTCATTAGTCTCTGAAAGCTATTTCCTGAATTAGCCAATCCAAAACAGTTGCGCGACCACTCAAATAATCCTTTATGCGTAATAATAGCAGTTTTATGCATGTCTTCAGGTCTAATGACTTGTTGAAAAAAACCACTAGTAAGGTCGAGAGTTGAAAAATAATTGGCACCTGAAAGGGAGTCTACAGAGTCTGTGATATTAGGAATGGGGTATGCATCTTTTACCAAGTTTTTATTTAGCTTCCTAAAATCAACAGCTAATCTGTATGTACCATCTGTTTTTTGTACGAGAATGACTGGAGAAGAAAATTCTGACATTGAAGGTGACAAAATATTAGCTTCTAATAAAATGTTTAATTGGTCCTCCATTTCCTGGCGCAGTTTATAAGGGACTCTATATGCTTTGCAACGAACTGGTTTATCAGAGGTGAGATTTATGGTATGGGGAATAGTGTCACAGCCAGGTAAATCTAGTACAGAGGCTGCGAACACATCTTTGTTCTTATCCAGGAAATCTTGCATTTGTGCTTTTAAAGGGGTGTCTAAGTGGTCTAAATTAATTTCAGAGCTCCATTTTAAATCTGCATGGTCGAAATCTGCAATTGGGGGGTCAACATTTACATTACAATTTAAATTACATATCTCTGGGGTTAAATTTAAGTTGTCTTTACATTTAAGAATTTTGGCAACATATGTTCCTTTATTTAAATTAATAGAATTATCTGAGAAATTGGCAAAAGATAAAAATAAACCATGCTCTTGTGTGCAAATGGTTCTAGAAATAAGGAGGCCTTGATGCATACTTCTAGCAAGGGGTTCTAACATTATAGGGTCATTAACATTTACATTTAATTCTTTATTACACTTAACATTAGCTAAAATTTTAGTTTGGGGGGGAATTGTAAGTTTGTCACATAATGCGGCAATGCCTATGATAGTCTTGTCATTACTCTCATTGCTACTCATTCTATTTTCACTCTCATTATTTTGTGTGTTCCCATTTAATTGTTCCTCCATATCATAAAAAACAGTCTCATCAGATTTGCTAGCATTATCCGCATGTTGTGCAATATGGTTTACTTGTTGAGCCTCAGTAGTCTGTGGTATACTGTAGTTATTTGTGGTACCCTCTACTTTTTCACTTTGTAAGACACTATTACTTTCACTTGACACCTTATTCTGCCCACCATTCTCGAATTCTCCACTAATACTACTTATGGTACCCTGAACTGTCTTTACATTACTACTACAGTCTACCTTCTGCTCCCTTTCACCTTTGTTGACATATTTGCACTGGGAATTTTCAGGGTCATAATTATCACAATTACACATTTTTGAATCATTATTATACATATATTTACAATTATATTTACAATTATTTACTATAACCCCTACATTATTTACAGAATCCTGACACTGTTCAGTATTTTCCTCGACGTTTTCCACACTCTCAGTAGACTCACTAAGATTATGGCAACCCTTGTTTGTCTCTAATTTGGAATGACTTTGCATATCAATTTTTTGTTTACATTGGGTTTGTTCAGGGCTTCTAAGAGTGATAGCATTGTCTGAACAATCAATGAGAACTCGATACTTTTTTAAAAAAGGCATTCCCAAAATAGCAGAAAATTCCTCCGCCAGCTGACCTGGTACAACAAAAAACTGTGCCTTGCACAGCGTATCATTAATTTTAAATGTTGCGAGTACACTTTGATTGAGATGAACTTTTTGACCAGTTACTGTCACAATCGGTGTGCAACACTCTTCTATAGGGCTACCTGTGAACAAATTGAGCATAGTGCTACTCAACAAATTGATAGCCGATCCCGAGTCACATAACGCAGTAATATTTTTATTACTTACAGTAATTTTAGTAACTGGGAGACTATATAAATGGGGTGAAAACACACTATATACAGGGGGTGAGTCGTTTGGCTTTTGGGGGATCAATTCGACCATTAAAGATCCGGCCTCTAACCGTTTAAAGGCCTCGCAGGAGTACCTTGGGCATTAGCATCATTACTCGGTTGGTTTCCATTACTGTTTTCATGTCTGTCCCTATTATTATCTCCTCTATTTATGTAGTCAACACTATCTCTATAACTGTAGTCGTTTCTACCCCTATAATTATATTCATTTCTATTTCTATTTCCCCTATAGTTACCATTCCCTGCTTGGTTTGAATTTCCTCTATAATTACTGTTATAGTTTCCACGGCCCCTATAGTTATTATGCCTGCTCCTACCCAAGTTATACTGGTACCTCGCCTGTGGGCAATCTCGTGCATAATGTCCACTTTCTGAGCACAAATGACACTGAAAATTTCTGAATTGTGCTCTTTCCTGGCTCTGGACCTCACTCTGCCTTTCCTGAATTCGAACTAAACTGTCAATTTTTGCTGACAGCAAATCTACCTGGTCTTTCAAATTGCTGATGTCCTGCTGTGATTGTTTATACTCATTTTGGGGATACATAGCTGCACAGGCTAAATTTTGTGGAACAGATTCAGGTATAAATGGAGCACTAATTTCATTTTGGAGGTTATAGAATGGATTTATACTCCTGCACGCTTTTTCTTCAAGCAATGCAACAGTGAGGATTTCTTCAGGCGTTTGTGGGTTTTTTGTAATGACCCCTTTTCTTATTTCTGGGGACAGATTTCCCAAAAGCATTGAGTGAAAGATAGCGTTTCTACTTTTGTTAACTACCTCCCCTTCTAATCCATCAATAACTAGGGCTTTAAGCGACATGTCGTAGGCTCTGTCATAGAAGTCCTGCACCGACATTTGAGGGGTTTGCTTGAAACTAAAAAAATTTGAAAGGGCTACATCTGGAGAAACATGACTGGTGTATCTTTCCCTGAAAATTTTAACAATTTCATCTACCTTTTTATCTTTATGAAGCTTAAATAACCTTGCCGCTCCCCCGGTAACTCTGCTAAACCAAGCGAATTTTTTCTCATCCTCCCCCCATTCGAAAAAGGTAGCAAGGCTATCCCACTTTTCAAAAAATTCACTAAAAGAAACTGAATTTTCAACACCGCTAAAAGGTGGAATTGAAGAAATATTTTCCATAAGGGAATTTTTCTTTTGAATATTAGCCAAGTTTTTTGCCTGATCTTCTGCCATGATAAGTTTTATCAATGAGAAAAAAAAATTAAGTGGGAGGGGGTGCAACTATACACAGAAATACACATACAAAAGCATAAAAACAAGAGAGAATTTAAATTTGGAACTATCTAAGTGCAGAGATGTCAAAACTTTAACCAAATTGCAATACAGAGTCACAGACTTACCTTTCACAACCATGAAAATTAAATCAAAATACCTTTTACAACCATGAAAATTAAATCAAAATACCTTTTACAACCATGAAAATTAAATCAAAATACCTTTTACAACCATGAAAATTAAATTAAAAACACAAAATACAGCTTCATATTTTTTTAAAAAATTTTAGATTTTTATAAATCTATAAGCATAAGCCAGGTTTGAAATGTCATGGGCACCAATCTTATTGGGCGTTTCCTTGTTACTATTTTTTTAAGAAGTTATTTTTAATGCATCTTATGACTATAATCTTACATTCTACCACTTCATAATATTTAACTTCAATCCAATTATACAAGAATTTAAATTTAACATTACACCAGGTGAGAAAGACATACCACCAACTGAATATTGTTACCATAAATTTATTACAAACACCAGGTAATAAGATTTAAGAAGGGGCACCAAAATTTAGTACAAGTTAATACATATAATACAAAATATAAGAGAAGGGAGAGAATGGCAAAATAAATTCATTTACTTTTAAATTTTACTTTTAAATAAAATCAAAGGAGGTAACAATATTCTCACATCTTTCACAACCAAAAAAAAAAAGGAAAACACCCAATACTTCTAAATCTCAAAAATATAAAGTATTCATAAATGATGACGAATAACAGTGAAAATTACATTAATTTTGAATAACTGAATGGAGACAAACTCATATTTGAGAGGATAAAACTCAGAAAATTTGCAAGTTAAATCCAAAATGACATTATTTTATGAATACATTTATACCTTCAAAATTTAGGGACCAAATGAAATCGTATAGTTGAGCACATTACGTATTTTATAAATCATTTGAAAAGCTGTGAATCAAGATGATAGGACACATTTTTAATTACCTAAACAATAATATTTCACTTAATAGGATTCTCTTAATACTTCATAAATTTATTAACTCTCTTTAAAATGTATAAAATTTCACAATTAACTTAATTCAGAATAAACAATTTACTTTAAGTGCATCAATAAACTTTAATCTATAAAATTTACTATCATCTGTTTAGCTATTTAGTTCTATTTACATTTGGATATTTAGATTAGGTCTACACATTTCACCATATTTCATCTTAAATCCACATTAATTTAAAATTATATTTGTCATATATATATCTCTTACAGAATTAATATTTTTAAAGAAAACATGTGTGATTGAATTTCACTCCATATGAATTCTGTTATCAGTTTTAAAAAAAAAACAATGAAGGTGGACTATTTCACAGAATAAAAATATAAGGGCAACAAAGCTAAAAACAAGGAAAGGGGGTTTAATTTACTATTAATTTACAGATTTTAGACTAAAAGTGCAGAAAAGAATTACTTGTTAAATAATATTTATAAACACATCTGAATAAAACAATAACAGAATTCTAAATTCACATTACACATATTTAATTGCTGTTATTATATTCGGGCATAGTTATTATTGTAGAAATTTAACATTAACATTTAAGTTTTTATTACTTGAATAAAATATTTAACATCAATACTGCTACTTATGAGAGTCTATCTATAATAATTAGAGAAGGAGAAATGTATAAACAATGAGAAAAGGAAACATTTTTTTTTATCATCGTTTCTTTTTAATTAATTAACACATAATATGTAGACAACATTTATCCGAACACTCTATTTGGCATTGATACTGTAATTTCTTATATTGAAATCATTTAAAATAGTTTTAAAAAACAGTTCATATACATATAGGATAAGCACAATTCAACATTATAAACATATAGAAATGAATAATTTTACTCACACTCTTGAAGACAAAGCAAATCACCTTTGCACAAATACAAAAATTTCTTGTACCAACCAATTTTCATTGTATTCTTGGTCACTCACCCAGCTGGCAGTTTAGGATACCTATTACACTCATATGGGGTAAGACTACTGCTGTTATCTATTTCCACTCATCATCCAACGATGTTATCTCCTTGAATTCTCATATTTAGCAGCAACCGCCTTTCAAAAGGGAGTACCTTCTCATAAATTTTTTAGGAGCCGAACCTTCTTATGTTATCTGCAAGACTCCGCTTTACCGATATTACCTCCGGGACTTATTTTTTTGGAGATTCGCACAGCTAAATACTGCTCCACTACCAGTCCAAACTTATCAACTCAGGGATACTTTGATAACTTGGTAATTGTCGTCTCATGTTCATCTCTATCATCTGAACATCATACAGCATCAAGACTCGCCTTAGATATTTTCATAGAAAGGAAATTGTCACTTTCAAAAAAGTGTTTTCAACTCACACTAAGCGATATGCCTCATTCTAGAATCTAATTATGAGAGATTATTCAATCTCGACTTCTTTTCAGCTAGGTGTCATATCAACTACTAAAAACACGATCCCTTCTCGGAGCTCAGGGGTAGAGTGGGAAAGCATCTTCCCGCCAAAAATGAACCCCCTCGCCCGTACCGAATTTTATTGGCTCGCACCTACATCACTAGCTGTTTTCTACTCACTGACTGACCTTCTCATATCACCTCTCTCTCCTCGAACCTATATGGGACCTACCCATTTAAAAAAAAGGGGGAACGGGGGCCTATCGCTTCTGTTACTATGTGCTAACTACATGGTAACAGAAAAATACTTGAAGGAACGGGTCACCTAATGGTCCTTTTTTGACCGAAATCCTGGGGGAAGGTTGACTGCATGTCCTACAAGGTTAAACTTTGCGGGTATTTTTCCTGGAATAAGTGGGGTTGAACAACAAGGTCACAACAATTTACACTTGGGGTTGATATTACGAAAAGGGAAAAAAAAAGGAACATTTAACTAGAATTTGGAAGAAAGAACTGCATTACTTACCATGTTATACATTTAAAAAAAAAAAAGAAAGCGAAAGAAAAATTAACTGAAAATTTAGAGAAATGAAGGGTTATGTTAATATAAGTTAAAAAATTAGAATTTGCGAAATATTCTACAACATTATCCCATTTCAAAGCCCCCCCCCCCCCAAACTGACTTTTGCTACCGGTCACGGCCCTGTATTTTAGTGTTCAAGTATATCAGTCATAAAGTATAACTTTAATAACATATTAAGTAGATGTTGTAAAAAATCGAAATTTGAAATAATGTTAGTAGCGATATTTGAATGGTGACAAATATGAACCGAAATTAAGGTTAAAATGTTTAACGAAATTTTTTTTTACATAATTCATTTAGTTGAAAAAATAGAATTCCGCATTTGGTTTTTATATAAGTAAGTGATTCAGAGGAATAGTTAAGAATTTTAAGGATATAACCTTTTCAGTGAAGAATTACTAATTTGCGCTTGCAGGTGTGGATATCCCTAGGGCCTTTTATTCGATTTTTTTTCCCTAAGAAAGGAAAGCTTAAAAGCAGTTTTGACAGTTACTTTTTTTTGTCATTAATGCTAGTTTTAAGTAAACGAAAATAGTATTTTCTCTCGGTGAGTTTAGTGTAAACCATACTTTTTATCATATACCTTTTTGAAAATCCTATGCTTACCTTTTATCAATCAATTTCGACAAATTACAGCTAGGCAAACAGTGTTTGAACATTTTCGAAGTGAGGCCATCATCAACTCAATTGTTTGTACGCACGTCGCTTGCAAGTACTGAAAAATTGTTTTCTCCAAAAATTATTACTCGCTGAATGTAATTCCAAGTACATTATGTTTATCAGCCAGTTCATAATACGTAAGTGTAAATGGGTCATTAGAAGTGACTAAATTTACAGCCTGTAAAATATTTCCTTTTGTAACTAAGCCACGTTCTAGGCGCAATTGTGTTTGTTGTTTGTGATAACAAAATTCCGGATTGCTTGCGCTACTGACTGAAATCATTATCAAATCAATCGTCGGTAAACACTTAGCTTGCAAGTACTTAAAAATGTTTTCTTCCAAAATTATTACTCACTGAATGTAATTTGAAGTATATGCTAACTGCTAACTATGCTGGCCAACTAATGTATAACACGTAAATGTTATCGGGTCATTAAAAATAACTAAATTTACGGATATTCCTTTTGTAACAAACCCATGTTCCAGGCGTAATTGCCGCCCCAAGAACCTTCGGGCAAGTTTGTTGTTTGTGATAACAAAATTCTGGATTGCTTGCGCACGCAGCCTAATTACGATAGTCTGAGACTAACGAGCTGGCAATCGGACTTCATCCACAGGTAAAGCAATATCCAACCTTTTGGCCCTAATTGAAGGAACGGAGGTCGCCATCGCCAACAGCTTCTAGGGAGTCATTAGCCGTTACTACTGAAAAGAAAAGAAAAGCATACGCTTAGTTTTGGACATACACTCTGGGGGACCGAAAAATTTAATGAGAGACGTACGCGAAAACGAAGGCGAGAGAAGAGAGACTCCCTCTTAAATACGGGTAATTAAGTCTTTAAAAATTGTTGGCTTTGATTAAAGGGACAGGGAGGGCTGAGAGAAAAAAGGGAAAAAGACGGGGAAAATAAGGCAGGGTAGAGCGGCGTGTGGGCGCCGAGTAATTAAAAGTCTCATTTAAAATCTCTGACTTCATTATGTCGGCCGGATTCTCTGTTTTTCCGATACCGAGGGTGCCTCGCATAATAAGAGCGATTCCTAGAATGTTTGCTTTGTAATTAAAGGGTTGCTCACGTGAATGGAACGCATGCGTAGATTTGAAAGTGGAAAGAGCTGGAATCGATACACTTTGCGCTGTTTTCTCGGGGAAAACGGGAACTGGTTTAAAACTGGAAGAATCGGAGAGCAAGAGCAGCTGAAAAAGGAATAAAAACTATTTGCAGTAGGAACGGCATTAAAGGGTTAGGCAAAAAATATAATTAAATTTTATCTGAAGAATGAATGGCACTAATATAAAGTGAATGTCACTAATTGCATCCAGAGAAAGAAATAAATGAATACCGAAAAAAAAAAAAAGAAAAGAAAAAATTATAATTTAATATGGCAAATAAGTGAAATTCACAATTAAATTGTGGCGAATTTCTACTATTGAACTAATGGATAATTCTATGTTTGTAGGCTTTTTAAATATTCCATTCAAACTACAGGATATCCATAACTTATTGCCGGAGTTTCCTTACTTCATATTTGATTTAAGAAAATGACGAAAAATCTTATGACATATCCGTAAAGTACAATTCAAAAAGTTTTTTTAATGACACAAACAAAATTACATATGCGTAAAGTTGCAAACCCGAAACGTTATTAATCAAATAACGATTATAATCAAATAATAATTAATATTAAAATTTTATCAAATTTATCAAAAAGTTATTAATGAGTTAGGAGTACAAAATTAGGCAGATAGATATGTATAATTCATCAATACCTTTTTGATAAATTTGATAAAATTTAAAAATTGAGACTAAATTGCGAACTTTTTCAAAAACTTAAATAAAGGGGCAAGAACACTTTAAACTTATAATTCATTGTAAAAAATATTTTTCTGACATTTTTTTTTTTAATTTTCGTGATGTCACTGCATGTCACGTCACAAATGTGATCACAAAACCACTAGGATATGAAATAACATTGTAAACCTAATAGGATTTTTAAATATGTTTGCAAATGAGAAAAAGATATTTTGAACAGGGCCATTTGAGGATTGACGATTAATTTTTGTAGGCCCCTTACAAATTAACTAACATTCACTTATTTATCAACCTACAGGAAAATGATCTCTAAATAGATCAATTTGAGTTAATACGCAAATGGAAATTATGATACAAACCCTTTAGTTAATTGAGAATATAACCCCTATAGCATTGTAACGCCACGGCAACTTCACATTGTGACTTTGTGACCGTCGATGGGACGTCGATATAAAGTCAAAGTGACATGCATGTGAAGTCATTATGGCCGTTTTTGAGCTCTTCTGGGACGTCTCATTGAGACCACTTTTTGAAGTCACAGTGTAACCAGTTTAAAAAAAGCTTAACATTAGTGACGATTCTGCATTGGGTAAGGTGAGAAGAGCATAAGCATATTATACCCGAATCCGACACAAATTTATTAAGTCGGCTGTTTGTTAGTTTGTTTGTTTGTTTGTTTTTTTCCATGCATCAAGTATGTTTGCATACTCTTAAAGGTAAATATGAAAGGTAAAAAAGATAATATTAACATCCAATAATATATTTCAATTGAATTTTTCTCAATGAAAATTTTTCGTAGTCTTTTCATCTTTAAAATGCTCGTTGTGTTTAAATTTTTGTTCAGAATTTTTAATTTCTGTATGAATGATCTTGATATATAACTACAATATATCAATACATTTGTTTTAGAATGCTGGTATATTAAGATCGTCAAATTAGTAATAAATTATATTAACGTGTAATTTTTTAATAAAATTCAGTTTAGTTGTAGTTTTTTAATTTTTTTAATTGTTTTTTTTTTTCGGTTTAGAAAATGGATGCAGAGATATTATAACAAAGGCCTTTAAAGTAATAAAATGAAAAAAAAAAAAAAAAGGAGGAATTTTTTAAAAAAAAATTGGAACGCATGGCCCATTAAAAAAAAAAAAAAAAAAAAAAAGAAAGAAAGAAAGAAACTAAATTAATAGATTTAGAAACTTTTAAGTTCTGATATTTTGATATTTGAGGGTAAATTGATATATTTTTCAAATATCTATTGAATTTATAATACAGAACACTTCTTTGAAGAATGTTTTATATTTTTAGAATAATATAAATAATGAAAAATAATGCTTAAAGTCCACCGTACCTTTAAGCTTTATGGAAAAATGTGTTTTAAATTACTACTTACTACATCTTAATTTAGCATTAAGTATGAAAACTCTCCAAGTTTGAATCTGAGTTGTTAATCATATATTTTTTTTTATGTTTATTAAATAATAAATTTAAAAAAAAGAATATAAGTATAAAAAAAGAAGGGGGGGGGGACTTTCAATTAATTTATATTGCAAAGGTACATACAGAAACGTTTGCTGTAGGATATATTTTTAGATAACGGGAAAAAATGCTATTTTAAGCTTTTTTATAGAAAAAAAGTGATATTGGAGGCGATTCTGCATCGGATCGGGTGACAAGAATTTACCCGAACTCAACCTAACCTTATTGAGTAGGCTGATTTTTCTTTCTTTTTTCTTTTTCTGTAAGTCGGATTCGGATTAGAATCTTGCATCGGGTCGAGTAACCATATTTTATCAAAACCGAATTCGGGTTCGTTTAAAACATAGATACCCGACCCGAAGAAATATTCTAATCAGAATTCTATACATACACCCATAAAGAAAAAGAAACCAACCGACACTATGAGGTTAAATTCTGATAAAATCTGGTCACCCGACCCGATGCTAGGAAAAAGGAAACAGTCGACCCAATATAAGATCAAGTCGGGCTCAGGTCAGCCGATCGAAGCAGAATCGTCACAAACGTCACGTTTTTAACAAACTGGTCAAGCTGTGACTTCAAAAACTGATCGCCGAGGCTAACGAAAAAGAAAGGCTACCGCGGTACTTTACGCGTATCTTTTTTTTACAGACCGCGAGAGTCACGTGATGCTCGAATGCATATATTGCGATATATTTTTAACTAGTAGGATGTGCCAATCCCAAAACTTTCTTCTATCTGATACATGTTAATACTTCAAAATTCGCTATCACGGAATTCTGTTTATCACGGAATTCTGTCCAGCTGCTTGCGAAGCGCCGGGTTACCTTCGCTGCATGAACTGCCGATGTTAAACTACGAAAAATTGCACAGAAATCGCTATCACAGTGCTACCTTCCGGTTGAATATCCCTAAATTCAATTAGAACCGGCTGGCCAGAGTCGAAAACCTATAAATAAAATTTGGTTCAATTCTATGCATAACTTCATACACTTTCCAATGCTACAACAATGAAAATGGCACAAAAATCACTATTACATCCGGCGGAATATACCCAAATTTAAGTACGGCCAGCTAGCCGTAGTCAAAAACCTATAAATGAAATTTGATTTAATTCTATGCACAACTTCATATACTTTCGATGATACAAAGAGGACACACTCACGGACTGACAGGCATTTTGTAAAAACGTGTTTTTCGGGATCTCTTTCGGTGAAAATCCTTCGAAAACCGGAAGTCGAAAAAAATTTCAATTACAAGACTTTCGTCTTTTATTTACAAAAGAAAGTAAAATTGTACTTTTTTTTCTTTGTAGAGCTTTAAAATTATGACTTTCGTTTATTATCTGTTTCTTTAATTCGAAACTACGTTAATATTAATGAATATTCATCTGAATGTAATTGTATAATTCAAATATTTAATGAGTGTTTATATACACAATTATCTAACTGTCATTAATATTGTTTTCATTCTGTATTCAATCAATTACGAACATAATCTGAAAAAAAAAAATCTGCTTGTAAGTAAGTGCGCTTTATGAATTGTTTTAATTGTGGAATATTGTTGTTTCAGCATGTTTTGTAGAAATTAACTCTATCACCATGTCCTGGGGTCCACGCGAACCCCGAGTACTTTCAACAAGTTGTCAAAAAATCTATCACTCACTGAGTAGTTTCAGCCGATGACATCTCATATCATAATGTTTATAACACACGGTAAAAATTAAACTGCACAAATATACGTGGTACTTGTTTTTTTTTTTTTTTTTTTGGAAAATAGATAGCATATTTGTCCTGGGCAAGAACAGGGCATGTTTCGATAGGACATAGTGATAGGGTTAAGTCTGGCGGCGAGGTACCAATTAAGTTTTTGTCCGGGCTTGGGGCAAACTTTTAGCTTTTATACTGGAGTAGGCCAAGCCGAGCTCGGGCTTTTATACCGGGCCGGGCCAATACTTTTTGTACAGGTCGGGCCTGGCCCGAGTCTGGAAATTTCGGCAACCTCTAACCGAGATATCTAAGCTAGTTTTATTGTTTTTTTTAAATGCCTCTTTCAGCCAGCGTCCCATATAGGTACTGAATATATGTTTCGTTAATAAGCTTCAAAACAGTCTTTACAGAATTAGAACTTATCTTTGATATAAAGAAACAAGCAGTCTATACCCAATTAGTATTTTTTTACAGAATTCTGAAATGTGGCGATCAATCAAAGGTTAAAATTGTCTCTATGATTATATTAGCTTTCAAACAATTGAGCCCTTATTCGACTTCTGAAAGGTATGTCCCCAAGTGCCCCGATATAAACATTGCCTCTAAAAAAAGTTTGTATGAATTCTTTGTATATTTCTCGTCCTACCGCTGTATAATTCTAATAAAAATCTGGACAACCTTTTTATTAGTACTGTAATGTGATGTTCTTACCTATAGTTCTTTCTTCGAAGTGTTCGTTGTTTCTTTGGGCGTTTTATTACAAGGTCCAGTACGTCGATGTTACAGGGCGAAGAGCGATAGGCGATGTTACAGGGAGAAGAGCTCGCCCAGTCTCACTGTACCCACCCCTACATCTGTCTAGTTGGCTACAACTTTCAAGTTAGCATAACTACGATAATCTTCGCTCCCTCCTGTTCTCCACACCCCGTAATTTACTAGCAGTGAGAGTAAAAAGAATCTAGTGATACAGCAATTGCTTACATGTGCAAAATGGTAGATAGCAGAGATTCCCATTCAAAATTTGATGTGTTTGCTGCGAAAAGCGAGAAAAACTCGTGAAGCATATGTAATTCAGGGGGAAATGAAAAAAAAAACAAGCAACATTTTATTTAAAACAGAACCAGAAAAAGGCACGAAATTTCGAAGTAAATTGGACTTCTTAAATTATAAAGAAACAAAACGCTTAAAAAAGGGTGATAAATATTAAAAAGGTAAAGACATTTAAAACATTTGTTTATTATTTTTGTTAATACTCTCAACAACAGTAAGCCCAGTAGTGCAATGCTCAGCTTTTCTCGCTACCACGTTACAGGTTCCCAGTTCGACTGCAGACTGATCAAGGCTAACTCAGGCCTTAATCCATTCGGGGTCTATAAATTGAGTACCAAGCTTACTTGGGGACTACACATTGATGGTCCCTCCCGCGTTAAGCTGACAACTTGACAGGGACATTATAGCACCACAGGGTTCATAATAATAATTTTTAAAAAATAGGGCTCAGTACTATAGGCCATAAGCCTTAATGAATTGTAAGTTAAGTTCTCAAAAACAAACTCACTTTTTTTCTGATACATTTACAAAATCATTGCTATTCATACACATATAAGAATACAAGATCAGTAGCAAAGGCTGTGTTTTAAGCGCCCGTAGCAATTCAAAATTTTGCTCTCTCTCCCTAGAGACTACTGTAGTTTCTTATACCATAATTTTTAATGCAGCGAAGTTTTTGAGTTTAGTACACCGGGTAATTTTTAAGATACTACAAAAATCCCATTTAAAACAACACCGAACCCCGAAAAGAAATCTTCGTCCTCCCGAAATCGAAATGAAAGAAAATTAATCCAAATTTTAATAGAATTTTTAAATGCAGTATGCAATTATATCTCTAATTTCAATTTTATTTTATATTGAAATATAAACATATATTATATATATACTCTTTAATATTCAAATACTGTAAAACATTTAAATAACGGACACCTCGATGCTATCGAATTTACCTCTTACTCGGAAGAGTGCACAAAATTATGCAAATAATTGTATTGGGGAATGTCTCCGCTCTTCAGGAGTGACCGTACGGAGGTCTTACTGTACATGCTAATACTTCTGAATTTGCAGATAAACTCCAAGATGTCCGTAATTCGGAGGTTTTACTAAATAAAAGATTTAAAAAGTATTCCCTACATAAAGCTTTTCGCTATTTGGGACTGTCCGTTAGGAAATTTTTACTGCATATAGATTTTATCGGGAAAATATTTTAGACATTCTTTTAAAAAATCGGGTCAATTCGAACACGACATGCAAGAGTGAAAAAACCCAACCCGATAATATAAGTCAACCCGACCTGCAGGAAAAATGTAGAAGTCAACCCAACCCACAGCAAAAAAAGATTAAAATTTAACCCAACCCGAACCCATCTCGTACCAAGAAACAAGTTAACCCGACCCAAACCCGACCCGCAGTAAACAAGCAGGAGTCAACCCGCCCCAAACCCAACCCGTAGCAAAAAAGTAGAAGTAATCCTGACCCGCAATTAAAAAAAATAGGACCGACCCGACCAAGATTGCGGGTCGGATATTAACCTCCAAATTTCTGATATCGCTCCCCCCTTGAAGACTCTCTAGATCCGCCCTTGTGTATTAGAGAGAAAGGATTATAAGAAATACAACTGGAATGACGGTAGAGGAGCAGACGAACAGATTAATATCATTTCCGAATTCAAAGAATATGTTATCATTACAGAATGTCAACAAGGAAGTTTTCAAAAGTTAAACCCAATCCAAGTGAACCACGAAATAAAAAAGGCCTTCGAAAGACACAACTTGATAGATACTTTTCGATACACAGGAGGGCCAGAAAGACTGGGAGGGGGCCGAAAATTTTCAAAATTATTAGTGGGATTAATAAGAAAAATGATGGGGAGGTGAACACGGATTTCTGCTTCCCGAATTGTCCGTCAGATGCGACTTCCCAAGCCAATGCTTTATCAATAATTTTTCAAAACTGTCCGGCTGTACAATGTATTGCAATCGATTTCTCGGGGGATGATGGAATTGAATTAAAATTCACCATGGATCAGTTACAAAATATTATCAGGAAAGGCAAATCAACGACTCCTGGTATTGAAGGGATAAAGATGAGTTTTTAAAAAAAAAACTGAAAATTAGGACACTGACACAACTCCTGGAGATGTATAATGCTATTTTGGAGACAAAGATTATTCCAGAGATTTGGAAAGAAGTTATAATACTTCCTATCAAAAAACCGAGGAAAAATAAGAATGATGTACGGGGGTATAGACCTATTGCGCTAACTGTTACTAGCAAAAACATTTTTGAAAAAATGATCTTGGAAACTTTGCTTAATTGGAGCATGGAAAAGAAGGTTTTCCATAGGAATCATTATGGGTTTATCCCATTTAGGGATTGTGAGGCTGCGGCTTACAAAATCTACAGGGTATCAGGAGAGCAAGGCAATGAAAGCGGAAAGGTTTTTTGGTTGCATTAGATAGCAAAGGGGCCTATGATAATGTCTTGTTGGATGGGTTGCTTTTTAAATTAAAAAAGTTGGGACTTGGGGCTGATCTAAGTGTAATAATTCAAAATCTGGTTCAAGAGTTAAGGATTCGGGTGAAATGGAGGGGTTAGATGTCTGTTCGGTTCAAGTATCACATGAGTCTTTTACAGGGAAGTCCTCTCTCACCTTTTCTTTTTGCAATTTACTTAGCGGACATTCTTGAAATTTTCGATTCGTGTATCCATTGTGTGGTGTATGCTGATGATATCTTCCTATATGGTTTTCATGATAGCGTGTTTTGGTTAAAGGGGGTTTTACAAGGAATATCACCTGGATTATTCAATGGTTATAGGCTTGGAATCCAGAGGTTAATCCGAACAAATGTCAAATCATGAAGATTGGGAGGTGGAAGGATGTAGAGGAGGATACTTTCACGATTAAAGGACAGGAGGTGGGATTTTCTGGCACTCTAAGAGTTTTAGGGGTCTATTTAAACCACCAAGGGAACTTAAATGACCATATTGCTATGTTAAGGGGAAAATCTTGCAAACGACTGAATATGCTTAAAGTGATTGTAGGGATGAGTTGGGGTACTGAAACCAAACACATATTACGCATAGCAAGGAGTATGATGGGGTCCCTGTTAGATGGGAATCCACGGATTTTAATGCATGCTAACAAAATGGAAGGTCGGCAACTCCAGGTGATCCTTAATATGGGTTTATGATTGGCTAGTGGTTTGCCTAAGTGGTGCCCAATCCCGGTTTTATTACAGGAAAGTGGGGTGTGGAGGAGTGGACTGAGAATCGAGTATATTGCTATTAAAAGGACTATCTCAGAAATTAAGTACCAGGATCACACGGAAGTTCTTTCGAGAGACTTACTCTACAGGGAATTGAATATCCTTAGAAGTTATGGCACTGACATTAATGAAATGGTGACTTATAAGTGTGTGTGGGGGGGGGGCAAGGATCAATGATCATTTTCGGATATCTGTTAATACATGGGTGTTCCAAAACAAAGAGTTTCCGGACGATGTGATCAAGAAGTCCTTCTATAGTTTTTCTCATATGCATAAAAATACGGCTACTTTCGTTGCAACTGATGCTTCAAAACATACTCATACTACAACAATTGGGATGGTTAATCAGAATACAGGTAGTCAATTGGCTTTTTAGATTCCAAACATCAATTCAGTTTTTACGGCTGAAGCTATAGCTTTGTTGGTAGCAATTAAGTTTTATACGGTGGACAGTGGAAATTATATTTTTTGCACGGACACTAAAAGTGCTCTGATGGTTCTACAAAACGTAAACCGGAAATCAGTGGCTATTATTACTCAGCTGAGAGATGAGATTAACAGGAAGGGGACTGATAAGTATAAGATGACTTTCATCTGGGTACCCGGGGACAAAGGGATAGACATAAATGAATGTGCGGATAATTTGGCTAGGAAGTGGCCTTTCAGTAATGTTCGCATCCCGTGGTTTTCAGCTGAAGATTGGATGATGAATGTGAGGAACAACAAACAGAAAGAATCTGATTGGGGTTGGGAGCAATATCGGAAAAATAATACTGATCGTGGTTGGGATTACGTTAACATTGGGCATCCGCATCAGTCATTACTGACAAAAAATTATCTTTGCTAGGTTTTTAACGAAGACAGTTTTAACACAGGCCCGGCGTAAGAGGTTTCTTGGACGTAGAGTAGCGACGTTTATCTTATGTGGGATGGAAGATCAAACTGAAGAGCCTCTGGTTTTGAGGTGTAAGAGGTTTTCGGGACTTCGTGACATGGTATTTCGGAAATTACGGATATCGAAGAATATATCGTATGATGAGATTTTTGCTGCGACTGAGCGAAATGGTGGCGAACCTGTAGCTTGGTTATCTCAGTTGTTGGATGAGATCTATATATTTTGTCCTGGATGGATTGAAGGTGCTGGGTAGGTGAGTGTCAGGTCTAGTTTTAATTTCGGAGACTGCTGGTAGCAGGATTTTTCGTATTGTTTCACCTTTTGTGGGAGTCTGGTACTTGCGGAATGTGACAAATGTATAGAGATAAAAAGCTGCTCACTGGTCCCACGGGCCAAACCAACAACAACAGCCCTTACTGGAAGTCATAACTATTTTCTGCCCTAAAGAAATTAAATTGTTACGAAATCTACGGCTTTTAGCGTGATGAATGTAAATGTGTGTTTTAAAAAAAGGCAGACTCTGTTTAGAGGAGTACAATTCATTAGACAAATATTCCAGAAACACAATTTAATATTTCAATTCGTATCACAAATATGAAGTAAACAGAGTAATAAATTCAGCAAAGCATAAAATGCGACAGTCACACGTTGTTTTCCAACTGAAATCTCTTGAAAGTGAAAAAGACACTATTTTTATTTATTTGTGGACCTTGAGAATGTCACCGTTAGAAAGTGTACGAAACTAATCTGTTTATTATTAAAAGATTTAAAAGATTTTTTCTATATGTACTGTAACTACTTTTAACATGTAAATGAAGATTTTATTTCAATGATAATAAATGTTTTTTTTTTATGATACACTATATTGGTTGCCAAAAATCACCGGACACTTCCGATTTTACACATTTTGTCGAATATTTATAGCAATACATGAGGAATTATTCTGGAACTTTGGAAATATAAAGAAAATGTCTGATTTCATAATTTTTACTATCGGTTTGCTCACAAGGGCTATTACAGGACCAACCACAAATTTAAAAATATATATCTGTGATCAACCTGTAAAATAAAATGCTCGAAATGATCAGCAGCTGCAGCAGATGATTATGTGGATATTGTACAACATTTGTGGTCATTTGTGTAAGAATAGCATGTATTTATATAGGTTTTATAGGTATTTTATAGATATAAAGGTTTCTTTAAAAAATCCCGACATTTTCGCATGTTTTTTGTTTATAGCATACAGGCATACAGGGTTTTCAAGAAAAATTAACGCCACTTTCAGAAAACGTGAAAAGGTACAGTAGAAACGACATAGTACAATTAGAATAGAAATATATTAAGTATTGGATCAAATATGAGCATTTGTATGAAATAATTTTTAACTGTACATGCACGAACGATACTAAAGATTATTTTTTCATGATTTGGTAGTCAACTCTATAGAGCAACTCATATAAAAAAATCAGTGGAATATAGTGAAAATTCAGAAAAACATCGGCGATAGCTGAATTTCAGTTGCTTTCTAAAAGTAGCTGGATGATAAGGGATTTTACAGGACAAAATTTTCTATACTTGGCTAAAAGATTAAAACAGGATTTCTTTTATGAATGTCGAAAAATCGCCGCGAACACGAAAAAACTCTAAAATTTGCATAAACAAATTCACGAAAAATTCAAAAATCGCTGTACAAACTTCGAATAAACTTTATTGAAAAGAAGACAAAATTTAATATAGTGGACTGAGATATTGTAACTGGAATTCTTTCACAAATGTAAAAAAATCCCCGTGGAACGCGAGAAAATGATAAATATCACATTAAAAATCGCTACAAATGTAAAAATAACAGAGGACAAAATTTACTATAGTGAACTACATCACTGTGACCGAAATTCTTTTACGAATGTCAAAAAATCGCTGCAGAAAAAATAGCTCAAAATCGCTAGAAATCTCTATAAAAATTTCAATAAAAATTGAAAAAATCGATGAGGACAAAATTTACTGTTTTCGGCTAAAAGTTTGAAACCTTTTACTAATGTGGAATAATCGCCCCTAAAAGTGGAAAATTTCTAAAAATTACATAAAAAAATTTCTCGAAAAATTCAAAAATAGCTGTACGAATTCCAAATAAACATCATTGAAAAAAATACAAAATTTACTATATTGGCTGAAAGAATGAAACCGCATCACTGTTACTGATGTGGAAAAATCTCTGTGAAACGTGAAGAAACGCTAAAAATCGCATAAAAAATCTAATAAAAAAAATCCGAAATCTGGCTTAGCTACATACATAGGTGCATAATTACATACATAGAGTTACCTTCCTACCAAATTTTGTAGCTCTGCGTGCTGCGGTCTCTTCACAACACAGTTGTCAGACACGCTCACACACACAAACTTCTTCCCTTATTATTATACATATATTTTGCAATATAAGAGAATTGCAGTATTTATAAAAAATTACTTTGATGGTCACAAGAATAACAATGAACGAATCTCTAACTCGTTTTTGGAAGTCAATCAATCTCGATTTGTGTAAAATCTCTTATCATCCGCCTACTTTCCGAACGCATCCGAAATTCAGCACATCGCTGATAATTTTATAAATTTTCAAGATATTTGACTGATGTATTTATATTAGTTGCTCTATAGCGTTTACTTCCAAATCATGAAAAAAAAATCTTTGGTATAGTTCACGCATGCGCAGTTAAAAAGTATTTTAACCAACTGCTCATATCTCATCCAATATTTAATATATTTATATTTTTATTGTACTTTATTGTTTCTACTTTATTTTGTCAGATTTTTTGAAACTGGTGTTAAATTTGATTGAAAACCTTGTATGCTATAAACAAATAACATTGGAAAAATTCTTAAGTTTTTTACAGAAATCGTTATATCGCCAAGAATATAGCTCATAGCCTGGCGACTTTCAAAGAAAGATTCAACTGATGAAAATATACACTTCTGCTATATAA
This sequence comes from Maratus michaelseni, assembly GCA_963931845.1. Lineage (NCBI taxonomy): Eukaryota > Metazoa > Arthropoda > Arachnida > Araneae > Salticidae > Maratus > Maratus michaelseni. The sequence goes on from OZ007590.1 coordinate 191,840,185, forward strand.
GTCAGTAGCAACGAAGATTAAAATATAACAGAATCTTATGATTTACATGTCGGGGCATGGCTCTATGTGTATATATTCTTCTTTCCAATCTCTCCAACTGCCTTCAATTTCATTAGCAGTATCTCAATTTTTTCTTCCACAGAAATCGAAGTTGGGACACTTCAACATCCCGAAGAGTCAACAATGTATGCGCCGCTTCTATAAACAAGTCGCATCCAGAATGCCAGATGGGGCGCAAACGGGGCGGCGTGAAGTACTTCCGACCGTAATCGACGGAGGAGGAAAAGTGTGTTCTTCTTCGGTCGGGATAACCAAATTAAAAAAAGGGGGAAGCAAATGGAATGAATATTTGTAAAAATTTATCCAATCCCTTTTTGGCTGGCAGGCATGTCCGAAGATTTTATTACCTGGAAGGGACTTTTGTATCGTACTTAGACAGATGATGTAAGAATTCACTTCTTTTCAAGTAACAGTTATGAACTAATTGCCTAAACTGATTCGGTATGTATAATAAGTTATTGCCATTTTAAAAACAAATCTTCCACTATGCCTATAAGAGAAATATTTAAATTTCAGTTCATTTATAATTAATCTGCAATAATACTTTATAAGCACACACGAAAATAAAAAAAGGAGACCAAAATACAATCCTGTATGAGGGATTCGAAAACGAGACAAATTTTTAGAGACGGTAGTGCACACCAAAACAAACAATATTTGTATAGTAAACTAAGGGTGTAATCCATTTTTTCCCTCACAAATTCACGATGTCTCACTCCAATCCTAACATAACTATAGTGCATGACTTTAACCAAAATAAAGATAATTTAAAGGAATTTGCAACATATTTACCTTACTTTGTGTGAAATGCAATGATATCCTCCCTTTTTTATGTATTTTTTCAGGAGGACAACATCTTTTCTGAAAATTTTTCAGAGGGGGTGCACGTGCACCTTTTGCTCCCGTCTCCTCGTAGTCGGCCCCTCTGAATCATGAAAAGTGTACGTGTGCAGCGTTTCGGTAAGTGAAACCGTATGAACTGTCAATAACATTCGAAAATATGGAACGCTATTTGGATAAGGATAGCCTTATCTCCTTTCATTATACTCTTCTACCATTTCTCGTAATATCCTTACATTTCACATAAATAAAGTCAGTCTGTTTCAAATTTCGTTAAAATATCTTCATTATTGTAAAGTTATGAACAAAAACCAGAGTACGGACTCGAGTGAGATACCCCGTATTCTTGACTTAATAAATGGATTGTGACTAGGGTTGCCAGATGTCCCAATTTACGTGGGACGTCCCGATTTTCAGAAGTTCCAAGACCCGTCCCGCGTAATCACTGCGCGGAGCGCCAAAAGTCCCGATTTCTCAGCATGCACAAATTCTTTTAAATTTCTTTTCGTACCATGCTATTCGTTAGTCTGCATCAAGTGAAACTTAATATAGTAAAGGACCGATGCAACCGTGGCCCGATGGTTTGAACGAACCATCGGGCAAACGGGGCGGCTACCCAGGGCCCGGCGACCGTTGTGATCTTGTTAGGGACTCCGAACCTCTCTATACAATTCGAAATAATGTTGTCTCTGTGTAAAATAATGATATTTTTGCGCTAAAGTTTTATTAAATGTTTGTGTGTGTGTGTGTGTGTGTGTGTGTGTGTGTGTGTATAAAAAAGCAAGTATTAACCTCATTTCTTACAGTTAAAGTTGATATAATTGTTGGGGAATGTATAGATTTGAAGATCTTGAAAGTACCGTGAACGCAAAAAATAAATTTTTAAAAATTAAAAATAATTATGCATATTACATATGAAAGAAGTTGTATGGTATTTTTCATACATTTATCCAAGTTATATTCTATGATATATATACAATTTTAAAATATTTTTTATTAGTCCAGTATTGCAGTCAGAGACGTTGGATCTCGCCAGGTGATTTACCAGGGCCCCGCGCGACGATCGCCGGCATTGATAGTAAAACCTGTGTAAACAGAACCTGTCTGTAACGGATTTTTGCTATGATTCCGCTGATAGGCATACCGTGCAAATCTACCTACTAAGACGCAATTTGTTTTGGATCTTAGCTATAAGGCTTTCACAGATTTTACTGTATAAGAATAATTATTGCGTTTATTTAGTACAGTAAAAACCTACTAAGACAGAATTTCAAATGACCAGAGAAATATTCTGTTTTAGAAAACTTTTCGCCTTTGCAGGTGTAATTGTATGGTATTCCTTCCCTAGCGACCATGAATTTGTTACGATTAAGGTAGGATTCCGTTATAGACAGATTCAATTTTCATAGGATTTACTGCATTTTTATGTCCCAAAGAAGCTGACGTCCCCCTTTTTTCTGTCTGTTTGTCCAACTTTTTGTGATAGTGGACCTGGCAACACTAATTATGACCTTAGTTTACTAAACAAAAATTGTTTGTTGCACTACCAACCTTTGAAATTTGTCCAATCTTTTCTTAATTACCCCTCACCAACACTAAATTTTCAAAACAAAAAAAGAAAAGTTCACCAAAATGAAGTTCAGAGAATCGATAGGCATGTTAATAATATGTAAATGGTAAAAAGAAAAAAGGGGCAAGAAATGTTCAAATCATCTTGATTTACTGACAAGGGAAGGACTTTATGTGCCCATCGAACATTAGAAAAAAAGTTATTCCTCCCGAAGCAGCTTAAAGAAAATATTTCAAATCTGAAATCAGTTGTCTGTAAAACAAAGTATATTTATTTATATATATATATAGCTTATTAAAACGCGCATCACTATTGCTGTTTCTGCGGCATACTTGGCGATTTTGGCGAGAGGTTGTGATTTGGTTTCGGTTCGCAACTTGTCAACGAAGAAAAACTCAGTGATGTAGTGGTGGGTATACGATGGTATACCTTCTGGATATCTCCGCATATCCTCCGTAGCTATACCGTATATTCTCTGATGTATATCCTCTCCCATAACGTATACCCTCTGGTTATTTTACGACTACACCACTGGCAAAAACTGCAGCCCGATCAGCATGGTTTTGGAAAGATTTTTCTCATCCACCAAACTTCTAGATCTAGGTATCTAAATTATAAACGAACATGATGCTGCAGATTTAAGCATTCTCCAATTTGAAATTAAATTTAACAAGATGGTAAAAGAGTTGGAAAAATCGTTTGTAATCGCTTGCAAGATGACTGAAACTCTTGAATAAAATGGAAGAATTTGGCGCATAATTAAGTCCATTGTTTTTTTGTAACTCGTAAACAATTGTAAGCATAAAGTTTATTTGGCGATTTTTCATCTGCGGTCGGCTACCGGAAACATGCCTTAAAAATATTTTTTAAATTTATAATTAAGTTCTAATAATATTAAAATGTTGTGTTGTCATCGGAAATACACCTGTGTACATAATTTTTATAATTCTACCACATCAGGAAGTGAGTAAAAAAAATATTACAAAATTCCATCTTTACCTACGGAAACCAAGTTAACGTAAATAAAAGAGTGTAAAAATCAAAACTAATTTCGTAAATTCAAATTATCAGTTATGCTAGTATTCTTATGACAATGTTTTTTAAAAATTAAGATAAACTAATTGCATTTTTCATTCTAATTTAACGGCTGAATTAGGGCAATACATTTCTAATTTTCAAAATAAAATCATGCCCGACAATCCCTTTTTATTTACAAATCAGATTGAAACAAACAAAATCGTTAAATTCAATAAGTAGGATAATAATTTTTTGGCTTTGTAAGTGTGATAATTAAACATTACGAAAAAGAACAGATAATTTCGTTCTGCGAACATCAATAATAAAGTACGTCTCTTTACCTCGACCCTCCTTTGTAACGCTTTCATCGGCAAATTCGACAGGAAGCAGACAATAGAAGTAACAGCCATTTCGATCTTTTCTTTCTATCGAAATGTTTACCTTTGTTTATTACCCCCATCCCTTTAATCATCTCGCACGGAGGTTCATTGATCCGTCCATCGCTGCGTCAGGGTTCCCTAAAATCATTTGTTTCTTCCCCCAATCTCTTTTCCGAACTCTTATTAATTAAACCTGAATAGAGTGGGTGGCAGCAGCTGTCGATCTATCGTGTCCATTTTCTCGTTTGTATAATCTTTTTCAATGCGCACGAAGACCATCCAATTTTAGGCTTCAAACACTTAGTTAAACTGGTGACCTGAATACGAAATTTAGCTGTCCTTAAAAGGATTACTTTTTTTATCTAATCAGAATGAGTCAGTTTTCGATTTTACGATATTTTAATATATTTTGTTTAATAACTTTATGGAGAGAAAAAATGTCTTCATCCACTTAGATCCTTACTAAAGTTTAAAAAATGGACATGAAAAAATTTTAAGAATTCTGTCTACTATAAATAAAAAGAAATTTGGCTCATTTTGGCTATAGTGCCCGTTGAATTTCACTTCAGCACTGAAAATTGCTAATTTATGTTTTTATGTTTTTTTTTTTTTTTTTTTTTTTTTTTTAGTTATTAATTTTTGAAATTTTTTCGAAACAATTTTATTAACTTGAAACTTTTTAAAACTTTTTTTTAACTTGTAATTATTTTAAACTTATAAATATTACACATATATATACATACACACACACGCACACATGCATGCATATATACACACACACATACACATACATATGTATCTGTATTAATTTTTTTGGGCTTGTCAATATTTTTTTTTCAATCAATAAAAAAAATTTTATGCGATGGATGAAGTTTTTTATGTAATACTTGAAATTCCCTTTTTTACTAATAGTTAAATCTTTATACAATAATGGATTTTTTTTTTTTTTTTTTGAGTTATATAAATAAAGTTCAATCATTTAAAACACGAATTATACCTCTTCACTTTTAAAAGTTCTACCTGAAAAAAAAAATAATTAACATGCACTTGTAGAAATAACACACCTACACATTTTGTAGAAAAAGCTTTTTTTTTTTTTTTTTTTTTTTTTTTTTTTTTAATGTTTTAAACAATACATTTCGAAGCGTTTCTACATTAATGTTACACAAAGTTCATTCAACTCCGTTCAAAAACATAGAGCTAACATCATCGAAATTCACGAGCAGTATCATGTCGCCCAATTGTTGAAATTTTTCGCGGTTATTAAATGTGAAACACGTGTGAAGACTTAGACTCTGTTACCTAAAAACACAATCGATACATTCATAAATTCGTTATAGTATAGTCAATAAATTATCCTCAATAGAAGAGATAAGTTTAGTCTATAATACAAGTTCATTTTCGGAGATATATTACCGAGCTTACATTTTTGCTTAATTAAGTATGGTAAATGCTTTGAATACATGTGATGAATGAGTTTCTTATTCAAACCATAGGCTTTTTCTTTCAAATTTCGGAACTGATAATCGCTTAATTCAATATGTGAATGATTTTTTTAATTTTTAATGTTCAAAGCAGGTTATCGTTCAAAACTAAAATTGTGTTATTGGCAATAAATGAGTTAATATAGCTTAAATTAAACGCAAAAATTTTATACTTGAATTCATACCAGGAAATAGTATCCATAAAATTTTGGAATTTCTTCCCTAGTAAGCACATTGCGTTTAAACTCTTTAATATGCACATAATATTGCCTATTATGTAGCTTTAAAGCCAAAAAGATACAGTCACCGAGTTCTTTCGGAAACACATATGAATCCCGTGAATTATCACTTTTGGTTTGAGAAATGTCATTCTTAGGAGGGGTTATGCTCTGAAATTCATCACTGCTATATGAAATGTTACCCACTGGTTCTTGCAATGGCTCATCTAATGAAATTAAGTTACTAGCTGAGGTTAGATTCCAAATTCGGGAAATCAAAATCTTTGAAAAATTCATTCAAAAAGTATTTAGCGAAACTAAGTCACAGCAGAAATGAGCGAAAGGTGTTGCATCATCATCACAGGTCGTAAATTTATGGCTTGAAGAGTCCTTGGCGATTTCAGGTTCTGTTGCAAGCAAGTCGTTGATAGGAGATATATCACGTGCTATTTATTATCTCACAGGCATCGTCTATATTAGAAAATTCTAATTTTGACATTTTTAACTCATTCACATACGTATTTGAATTTTCTAAAGGCGTTTCTAAACGTTGACACTTTGTACTTTGAAGGCGAAAACATTTCTTCGTGGGACCTTTTCTGCATATTCATTAGCAAACTATTTTTATACAGTTTGACTAGCAAACACTTAGAGATCGATAAAAGTCTCCAGTAAGCTGAATGTGCAATATTATAACATTTATTAATATAGGTTAAAAAACAATGTCTGGTCAGTTAAACATTCAAATTTTATAATGTTTAAACAAATCACGTTATTCTAAAAATAATGAAATAGACGATGTCATAGGTGTGCGAATTCAATTCCTTAATTAATATGTATTATAATTATATGTATTATAATTAAGACATACTATAGGTAATTATTTTATTAATTGCTATTGGAAGTTTAAAAATAGCTTAGTGGATTTCCTGCTTGATTATCTCTCTTATATGTTTGAAGTGACCGCTAAATGCATATTGGGGTTTTATCTGTTTGATCTTATCGCCTGATTAAAATTGCCGTCTCCTATTTTCTTAGATAAACAGAGGCATGTTCGAACACACACACAGATAGCGATGAGATAAACAACTTTAACGTATTTGCGTTAGGTGGCGCAAATACGCCACTTTGCGTATGTGGAATTTCTAAAATGTAACGTAAATGGTCATGGTCAGAGTTAAATTAAGAAGACATCACACATATGGAATGCGTCAGTTTTATTAACAGGTAGTCAGTTTCCTTTTTAGCGTTCATATTATGTTTCAATCTTAAAAATATGAGTCTATGACTTGAAAATAAAGATGAAAATGCGTTTCAATTTTCCTCTAATATACTATATATAAGACTATAATGCATAAAAACTATTAGTCAATGCGTTTTAATTTTTTTTTATGTAATATTAACTTAATCTTCAAATATTTTTATCCTATTTTGAATGTATTATTTAATATCTTTCTTTGAACGTATTATTCCTATTTTGAGTATATTATTTAAAAATTATCTTCCTACATATAATTCGAAAGTATGAAAATGTTTATCTATTTTCGCGTATCAAAAATCCAATAGCACTATTTAAATTCTGATTGCTAAAGGAGTTCAAAAGAGAGAGAAAAAAATCTTGTTCGCGAAATTATATTTACGTGCTATAAGAAAATAGTTTTGCACTATCAATAGAATTTATATACTAATGAAATTTATCTGAATTCTTTCGCACTGTCCTGTATCTATGTATGAAACATAGTGTCAGAGTCATTATAAAGATTGAAACGTATTCTTTGCTTTGTTGAAAACTAATAAGGGAAAACATTATTTCTTATTTCACCAATAGTATTCAAAATTTACTTAACACATTTCGTTAAAAGCATTAAAAACTGTATTCAAAACTGTATTCCAAACTGTATTCCAAACTGTATTCTTAATTAAAAATTTCACCAACATTAAAAATGTATTTAAAAATAAAAATTTATTTAGCTTAATTAACATATTTCGCTAAGAACATTAAAAATTTAGCCAACAACATAAAAAATTTAAGCAACATTAAAAATTTATTTAGTTTAATTAATATATTTCGCTAACAACATTAAATTTATTCAACTTGTCATAACATAATTAGCATAATTTACAAATTAACTATTTAATATGACAAAAAAAGGGTGGGAATATTTTATTATTTCAACAGAAACTATTTAATTTTATTTCATCGTTATTATTACATCCATCATAATGCACTAGAAAAATTCAAATTAACAAAACAATAAAAAAAACCTAATTTACGTAATTAACATAATTTATTAATTAGCAATAAAAGAAATAGGAGATGGGGTGTAAGATGCATACTGGCCAATGAGAGTTCTGAAATGTATTTTCACTCTTAACAGAGGACCATACATTGAGGTATGAATTGAACTTTGAAAAATTTGAACTCTAAATTTATGAAAACACAAAAGATAGAACTTTTAAAAAAATTTAGCTCATTCGAAATAATTTTAAACTGCATGAAACACTTTTTTTTTCAGCTTTATTTGCAAACTTAAAAGATCATTTTTAATGTAGTAATAGAACAAGGAACTTTCCCATTGAGTAAAATAAATCTTCTCTTCACCAAATATCTTCTACTCCATTAAAATTCATAAAAATTTTATCAAAATTTCTCATTGTACTCTAGTATAATATTCCCACAAAATAAATAAATAAATAAATAAATAAATAAATAAATAAATAATAATCTTCATCTTTTATCTTCTTATCTCTACCCTCTTGTTACCTTTATAAAAATTTCTTCTCTACCCCTCGTCTAACAGAACGAGATACCGGCAGGAGGAGGAGTCCGTTACTCGCGGCAGGTGGAGGAGTTACTCATGCCAAACGGAGGAGCAGGCGGAGGTACTCGTTTACTCATTACTCGGGCTCTGCGCCCCGCTTGCTGGGGTCGGATCTCCTTTTCCTATTACTGAAACACCATGATATATTAATAGTAATGGTTTGAAATGCATGAAAAACTATGGAAAATGGTGCATAAAACATTTATACTTTTACAAGGCCACACAAAATAAATCGGACACATTGTCATCTATGGGTCAATGATGTTCCACATGATATTCGAACTTTTTTGAGCAGCCGTCTTTATGATCTATAGATTTATTACACTCTACATGGTTTTCGAAAGTAATCCAGCTATAAAACGCAAAACACATTTGAATATATATTTTTTTTCAGCATTTACTGCCCATATATGGTGACTTGAAATATTCTGTGCAGTCCTGTATATGATTTACAGACTTTTATAAATACATCATATTAAGCTAAAATTCAATTCAGTTAGGAAACGCGTAACACAACTAACCGGATCTGAAAACACATTTCCAGAGATTATCGCTTATAGACAGAACTGTAACCGAATAATTTTTGTGTCCCTGTATATCAACAAATAAATGCTCTGCACTCCACACTATTCTGCTTTAAGCATCTTAAGCATCCCTTCACCAATGCATATCAATTTCATTACGTTTGAAATAGTGTAACACTTAAAAAATACGCTGCAAATGATTTTCCCCGTAAGCCATAATGTGACGCAATTCTTTTGTGTGTCTCTTGTCCCTGTAAATGAATGATAAATGCCATGCACTCTATATTCTACAGAACGAATTTTGTATGTACCTCAATAATACATACAAATTTCAATATGTTTGAAATGGCGTAACTTTATTAAAATACACTGCAAACAATTTTTCTGCTTAGACCATAATGTAACGGATTTCTTCTGTGTGTCCCTGTAAACGAACTATAAATGCTACACATTCCATTTTCAGTAGGGAATGTCCTATGCTAAACCTCACTAACATGTGCCAAGCTCATGGTAATCCAAGTATATTTTCCCGAGTTAGAGCCCAGCCAGACAAACCGAAGCCATAAACACTTTTCGACTTCGTTAGAAAGTGTTAAAAAGAGAGCGAGAAAGAACAACCCATACATATTATTCACCAAATTGTCCCAGATGAAACAGAAATAATTATTTGACTGAAAAGGATGTCTTTTTTTCAGTTCATGTTTTAAAAAAATAAGCTTATGGGCTCGTGTCTATATTGAAATTGTAACATACTCTGAAATTTTCAATGCAAACATCAAATTTAATATACTATTTGAATTATTTAGTAAATTTAGCCTGAGAATACCAAACTGGAACTCGGTGAAGAAGTTTAAGATTTATTCAGATTCAAATTTTAAACTCTTCATGTTAAATTAATCATTCAATTTCATTATTAATAGTTGCAAATGAACTAAAATGCGGTATTTTTTTAAGCATATTTCAAAAACTTTGGCGGAATAAGGTGATATTTTAGATTCGCATATTTGAAGTTCCAGAAACTGATTTGTATTAATTTTTTTTATAGGTTGCAATCAGTCCAAGCCGTTAGAAGCTTCGAAGTTAGTTATGCTTAAAAAAACTAAACGCATTCCAGTTCCTTTTGCAACTATTTATAAGGAATTTAACATTAAGAATCCAAGACTTTAAAATTGGCCATAATTCTAAAATGTCTTCAGCGAATCACTTCCCGTTTGGTATCCTACAATAAAATTTACTGAAGAATCCAAATAAGATGACAAAATTAGGTTTTCGTACTGAAAATTTCAGAGTATGTACAATTTCAGTATGAAAACTCCCCTTGAAGCTTTTTTCTTTCTTTCTTTTTCCTTTTTTTTCTTTTTCCTTTTCTTTCTTTTTTTTTCGACTGTATGCGCATATAGCCGACAAGCTGACCGCCACACATTCGTTAGAAACTTATGACTGTCAGAGATTAAGTTAAAAAAGTCCTAATTTTCCGTTAACCTAATGATCAACGAAATCAAAGATTGTGTAAATATGAGAGAGGATGTGAATGGTGAACAGTGCATCCAAGAGCTATGTAAAATTACTAAAAGTGAAAATTCTTGCTAACAAAGTCCTATTTCTTTCATTGCGGATTTTTCCTTCGAAAACAGAAATGTGTGCACTTAAAACAGTTGTCCACTTAATATTAGAAATTTATATTTAAAAGAAGTATGATATACTGATATCATAATGATGGTTGGTAACGAAAAACCTGCGCTGTTGCTTTCGTTTTACAGTTCTTACATTCACTTCTAAATACAAGATAATTTAAATTTTTACATTTCGAATAGGAGGAACAATTACTTTAACCGTTTGAGTGCTGAAAAATCGGCCTATAATCCGCGGAACAAACAATTGTGTTTCAAACCAGAAATTTTATCTTATAAAATGTAACTCACTAGATCGCTGTAAATGCTTCAACTGTTGAATAAAAATTAAATGATTTCAACTATTGAATAAAATTTCTCGGTTGAAACAAAATTTGTTTGATCCTCAGATACATTGCGGCGCTATCGCGCTTCATAGCACTCAAACGGTTAAAAAGAAATTTGTTTAAAAACTGTATCTCAATTTACTGATTTTTTGTTACTTTTTAATTTCTGAGCATATGTTTTCGATCTATTTAAATAATGAACATTTGTTGCTGCAATAATGGAAAGTAACTAAGATGTAAGTGGCGAAGTTACCACAATTGCTAATAATCAACTATGTTTAATGAGAACAAACTAAAAAGAAAAATAAGCATTTTGTTTCTTTATATATTCTTATATTCTATACACTGTGTATTTTTATTCGCCAGCGTCAAATTCTCGCCAGACTTGGCGATATTTGGCGACGTTTAGTGAAATACTGCCAAATTTGGCGACAAAAATAGGTTGCCATAAATGAAGCCCACTGGGCTATAACTGACTAATTTGGTGAAATTTTGATTCAAATTGAATATAGACAAGAACTGTGAATGAATCTTCTGTAATCGGGTAGAATCCAGTAAAATTAGCCAAATTCTTAAAACCAAGGAATAGGAAGGCTATCTTTTCTCACCGGTACAGCCCAGAAGGACTTTTCACAGTCGTGTTGTACATCGTCTGCCCGTGCAACGAAAAGTTCTTCTCATCCAAGTAACCCGACGATTCGCAAGCAGCTGCCGTACAACAGAATGACGAAAAATATTGATTTTATTGGCGATGTGATAGCGAATTTTGAAGTATTAACATGTATGAGCTAGAAGAAAATTTTAAGATTGACACATTCGATTAATCTTCCGAAATTTTGGCTATTTTCAAGAGTTGCCATCATGGCTATAATGTATTTTAAAGTGAATATAAAAACCATTTAATATGTTTAAAAACCCTCTTGTGCCAAATCACATTTTCTCAACTACGCCATTTGGCTATGGACTTGATTATCGAAGAATAATTACAGGGAGTGGACAAAATAATACGAACTCTCATGAAAAATGGTGAAAAGAGAAAATCTAGAAAAATACATGAGGAATTAACCTGAAACTGCAGGTGTGTAAACAGTATAGTATAAGTTATATATTTCCGTGAAGATGTTTTCCCGAAAGCCCATAGGGGACTGTCAACAAATTGAAAAAGGACGAATATCTTTTGGATAACCCTGTAAAAACTAATGTAGCAAAAGCGTTCCAACTCGGGATTATTAATAAGTTGCTTATTTTAATATATTGTGTTCATTTTTATGAGGATAGCATGTATACTCGTAGAGAAATTAAGGTTTTTATAAAAACAGTCCCAAATTTCGATTAGTTTTTTGCTTATAATTTGCAAAGTTTTTAATATAAAAAAAGTTCTTTTCAAAAAATATGACAAACAACATTGTACTTAATACTCTGCAATCAAAATTAAAAAATAATAAAAATTGGATGAAAAATGAGCAGGTTTACTAAAAAATGTTTCACTGCGCATGCGTGAATGCAATCAAAATATAATATGCATAATGTATTAGCTAAGTATATAGAGCAACTTTTGTGAAAGTCTCAAAGTCATAGCTTGAAAATTCTGTAAATTATCGTCGATAGAATAAGCTCGAAATCCGTTGTTCCCAAAAGGAAGCAAAAATATGAGGGGTTTTATCCAAATATAGTGCGTGCAATATTGTGTACGCTATCTTGGCACTAATCAACAGATATTTGATAAACCCCTCATCCTTTTGCTTCTTTTTGGGAACAACGGATTTTGAGCTTATTCTATCGACGATAATTTACAGAATTTTCAAGCTATGATTTTGAGACTTTCACAAAAGTTGCTCTATATACTTAGCTAATACATTATGCATATTATATTTTGATTGCATTCGCGCATGCGCAGTGAAACATCTTTCAGTAAACCTGCTCATATTTCATCCAATTTTTATTATTTTTTAATTCAGATTGCAGAGTATTAATTACAATGTTCTTTGTCATATTTTTTGAAAAGAACTTTTTTTTATATTAAAAACTTTGCAAATTATAAGCAAAAAACTAATCGAAATTTGGGACTGTTTTTATAAAAACCTTAATTTCTCTACGAGTATACATGCTATCCTCATAAAAATGAACACAGTATATTAAAATAAGCAACTTATTAATAATCTCGAGTTAGAACGCTTTTGCTACATTAGTTTTTACAGGGTTATCCAAAAGATATTCGTCCTTTTGTTGACAGTCCCCTATGGGCTTTTGGGAAAACATCTTCACGGAAATATATAACTTATACTATTACACATGCAGTTTCAGATTAATTCCTCATGTATTTTTCTAGATATTTGCTCTTTTCAGCATTTTTCATGAGTGTTCGTATTATTATGTCCACCCCCTGTATAAGATACCGCACATTGTCGCTAAACTAGCAGGGATAAGATTTCTCCGACTTTTTGCATACCAATAAAATCTTAGAGAAAATGTCGCTCTGTTAAATCGGAGATTGTTCCGATTAATAATAATAAAAAATAACATTTTCTCTGAGATTATACTGGTATGCAAAAAGTCGGAGAAATCTCATCCCTGAACTAGAATCTGTCGAAGAAAAGGAAGTTTTTTTTTAAATTGAAAATAACATTAATATCAAGTTAAGTTGAATTGGTTAAAAGCTATTTTCCATCGGAATATTCTCGGAATTGGCCTTTTGTTTCATGCTTATAAAAATGGTATGCTTTTGAAGGTCATCTCAGAAAATTCTTATAAAATCTAAACTTGCATAATATTACATTACTTTGATATGTATATATATATATATATATATATATATATATAGATAGATAGAGAGAGAGAGAATAATTTATGAAAAAGGCTGTTTAAAGATTACCAAATGAGCTAACAATAAGATAAGTACATGGAAATCAAATGATTAACGAAGTCCCAAGCCTGGAGAACTCCTTGATTGCTGCTCAATTCCTTCCGAAGAGGAGTGAAGTAGAATAAACATTCATCGCTGATGAATGTATTTATCCTCCCTTAACCCTTTTTTTCCGTCACATCCTCCGAAGAAGTTTTAAGGAGCTTAATTTGCTCCCTTCGCCTGAGAAGCTTTCCTTTGCTCATTAAGCAGCATACATTTGGAATTTGTTTCATTTCCTGCTAATGACTCGCAAATGCAAGTCTGCGAAAGACGCTACAAGATTTGCTTTTCTTCATGAATTAAATTTTCTTTTCACTTCGATTTCTGTTTTCCTTTGCCGTAGTCATTTATTTTATATTAAAGAAATATTTAACAAATTTCTGGAATTTTTCAGTAAAAGTTAGTCTAGGTGCATTTTCGAAACAAAAGTTCTCAAAATTTTATTAAAGTCAAAGCTTTATTACGGAGAAAAAATAAGTTTTCAAAGATTTTATTACAGTCAAGAGTTTCGAAATTTAACTCGCAAAAGTAGTATTTATTTATAAATATATACATGGTTTTGGTTATTTTCTTTCCTTCGGTTCTCTTACCATCCTTTCCTTTTTCGAAATGGGTTTCGGGTGCTCACGTGCTGGTCAGACCATCATCATAATTCCTCTTTGATCATTTATCTCATACCTTATGAAAATCATTAAGACGTCTTACTTCTGAATGAGTGCTTTCTTTAACGATTTTTACCATTTCAGTTCTTCTTGAAATTAGTCTATTTCTCTCTAAACAAAAATGTTGGGATAAACGTCTGATTCATCTGGTAAAAGGATATTGGACTTAGTGCAATTCCATGCACATATGAGGATGACGAACAACTTTTTTCGGATACAGCGGTGTGGAGCGGAGAACACCGGGTAGTTCTTCACATTTTCCGCAAAGAACTCGCCGCAAATATCATCAGGACATCTTAGAGAAGACCCAATATTCTCCTGCTTTTGACCATGAGTCATTTGTTTCACCTAGTCAGCGCCGCGTTACAATCCTCACGATCGTCGTAGGAATACGGAAGATGCCAACTCTTCAATTGTTTACAATGTGGCGAGAATCTTAGTGCTATCAGCCGCAACTTTAGTTAATTTTATTGCTAATACCCCATCAAATCAAAATTATGAAGGACATTTTCCGAAGATAAATTCTAATATTAAATCTCACAACCCCCCACCCCTCAGAAAGTTGAAGGACAGAAGAATCCTCTAATAGTCTCTAGGTACAGAATCAGCGAACGGCATGTCCATTGATCAGCTTCTCTATCAGTTGTCGGCACATCTTGATCGTCATGAGAAGGTGATGAGGCTTCTAAATACAGAAACTCTTCTGAAAACAAAATATGGCAAATGGATAATAATCTCGAAGGAAAAGAGAATCATTTGAAAGACCTTCGTGACTCACCATTGCGATATGTTAAGATGAAGGATATAGCTTTTAAAACAGAGATTCAATCTTTAAAACTAAAGCTTAAAAAATCAACGAAAGAAAATAGAAAACATTAAAAAAACTTAACGACCTCCCACTCGGTCTACCACACCAGCAGAGCTCCCACTCGGTCCATTTTTTGAACACCACTTTTCTTTAAAGAAAAATCTTGTTTATAAATTTTGTAGAAACTAACTTCAGAGTTCGTTTTAGTTGCAATTGTCGAAAATACCTAACAGAATTTTCTTTCTAAAAAAATACTGGTTTTCAAAAATCGGACCAGTGGGAGCACTGCCTCAGAGATACTAACAAAAATCTCAAGTTAGCACAAAAAGATCAATAATCAATGATTCATTCATTCAATCATAAGCTTATGATATCTGAAAATTTTAAATCTGATCAGAATGATAATGCCCCAGAGATTCAATTATTTCAACAAAAAATAGACAAAATTCTAGAAGAAAAGAATCAAAAAGAGAAAGACGTGGTAGAACTTAACGATTCATATACTGCATCTACCGATAAATTTAAGTTATCGCAAAAGGATAAAGCCATAGAAATTTAATCTGTTAAACAAAACTCAAAACATTATCAGAAGAAAAAGTCAATAATGATAAAATCTTAAGGATCTTAGAGATGCTAACAAAAATTTCAAGTTATCCCAAAAAGATTATGAATTAGAAATTCAATCAATCAAACAAAAGTTTGAGAAGCAAAACAAAAGTTAGCAATTCAGTTACTCCATTATAAGATAGATAAAATCCTAGAAGAAAAGAATTAAAAAGAGAAAGATCTGCTGGAACTGAACGATATACACAAAAAACTGATAGGTAAATTTAAGTCAGTACAGAAACAAAATTAAACAAGCGTCTTACAAAAAGAGAAATAAATTGAAAGTCTTAATAATAAATATGATATCATGACTCAGTGATTTCAGCAAACACAAAAAGATAATGAAACAGAACAACAATTACTCAAACATAAATTCGAAAACATTTTGGAGGAGAATAACATATTCCAGTCAAGATTCCATGAACTACAGGAAGATTTCCTGACACCACAAGAACAACTTCAATTGTTACAGGCCACGCTTAAAGAAGTTGATGTTACTCTGACAGCAGCCAGTTCTCTCATTTATGAAACAATGAACGTAAATTATTTAAAAATTTGAAAAAAAAGGCATCATCTAAACTAATTTCACACGAACAAATGTTAACAGTCCAGATATCTCCTGATTGTAATTCTTTGAAAAGTCTTCAACAATCAACCCTGCTGCTTCGCCCGCTGAATCCTGATATACCACAAACCGACATACGTCAAGTTTTAAAAACGGTGAATATGGTGATTTTACCACCTGTGGTAGATAGCTTCTCTAAGAGTAATGGTGACTTCATAATAATCTGTAAGAATGGGGAGGACCTTTTGGAACTCAAGGATAAACTCCAATCGTGAGATAGGATTTCTCATATGGTGGATGTAGTGAAGAAGTAACCGAAACCATCTCGAATTTTCGTCTTTAGAGTTCCAAAGGCGCCTAATTTACCAAACATCTCCCATGACAAGGATTAATCTACGGCAAGCAAAGGCAATGATGAGGCCGCATTAAGATTTCAGGAATACAAAAATATGATAATCACCCCAGCCCTTAAAATCATATTCATATACCAACCAATTATAAACTTATTAGAGTCCTGGAAAATCGACAAGACAAACTAAAATCACACCTGGTACTCCAACTTCCTGCTTCGGATGCATCTCATCTTTTGTCAAGGAAATTGTTCTTTGGTGTTAACCGTTGCTTAATTAAAAAATATGTTAACATAGTGAGATGTTTTAATTGCCTGCGGTTTGGTCATTTAGCAAATCACTCTAAATCTAAACAAGCCTGGGCTCACTGTACTGGTGAACACTATGCCAACCAATGTCCAGAGCAAAAGGACATCGGGTGGCGTACACAGTGCATCGAATGTTTCACTCAGGCATACATCATACGACAAGAGTTGCCCTTCCTTTAAATCGACACTTAGAAAGGCTATATCATCAGGAAGATCTCACTCTGGTCAGCTAGCTGGCGTCCAGCTACATAAATTTCATAAAAGAATCATCGTTGTATTCATCTCACTGTATTAGTTGCTAAAGTTTCTCCTATTAGTAAATATTCTAAACATATCTAGTGTACCCTCTACCTCATATCTTACATAGTTGTATTTACTGCATTTCAAGAACATCTATTCCTACCATCACTACGCTTTACCGTAAATAACTGTTATTCATTCATGTTCTTCGCAAATTTATTACTTCAAATGAGTTTACTTAGCAAACATCTTCATTAACTTCATCGTAAAAATGCTGACCATTTGAACTTTACAAAGAATTTGTAACGAACTTGAATAAGTTGAGAACTATGTTATGAACTTCAAACTCCTTAAAAAATCAGCACTGCATTCATATAAAATGTTTACTGGGTAGCTTGATATCTCCCATCTGACTAAACTGTTATATTTACTATGACTTGATTCGTTTTCGTCGATGCCCTTGCTTGCCTTCTCCGACAGAGATATTACTTGTACTATTGTCTTTTTTTCACAAATATTGTTTTCGTTTTATAGATTTATCTACTGTTCACCATCCCGCCCTCTGTCGCGCTTGACGGCGGACTCAGAAAGGAATTTCTTGAGGCTTTTCCCTCAAATAAGCAGTAATACACTGTCACGCATACGTGGTAGCGTATTACTGCTTATTTTACTGTGTATTACTATTTAATTTTACGGTATAATACTAGCAGCTGGGGTGCTAGTATTATACTGAAAAATCAACACTTTTTTTTCAGTGTGGAGGATTGCCGTTTCCATTCCTTTATGGGTTTTTATCACGTTTCATAGCAAGCAAAAAACTATGTTGAAGATATCACTAAAATATTTCCATTATTATTACAGTTATGAACAGAAATGGGGATTGGGCTTGGTGTGAGACACCCTGTATTATTGATATAATAAGTGGATTGCGACACTGGTTTCCTATACAAAATTTGCTTGTCTCTAATATGTACTACCACCCCTTACATTTTTGACTATCAACGCAGTTACACCCTGTATATTTCTTATTTCTATATCCATACATTTATTACTGTAAATGTGTAATGTATTAAATCGAAACACCTCTTCTGAATTTGTCCTTACCATTTTCCAAGAAAACGCCTGGTATTATCAAAGAAAATAAACAACGAAGTCGGTTGGATTTTCCTTAGAATCTTTCTCTTTCTGCGGTGGATGGAACTAGAAAAGAAAGGAAGAGATGAAATTGATGGGAGGACAACAGTAAAGCTTTCGATTAAGATCACTCTGTTTGATCAATCGCCAAACGGCCACCAAAAGTAGAGATGCGGTGGTATCTGATTAAAATGGACGCAAGGGCGCCTCTTAAAAGAAAACATTTTCCTGCGATTGGACAACTGCTAAAGGTTGGTCGACATTAGAGAAATTGAAATGCGGCTCCCCCATTCCACTTTTGCGAATAAAAAGTAAAGCCGTCTGGAACTAAATTGAACGCAGATAATGGATTGAGCGAGCCAAAATGTAATCGTAGAAGTATACATCAGTAGAATGCATGTAAAAGTACATTGTTTTACCTAAAATGCCGTGTAAATTGAAATTGTGATGGTAGATTATACATTTTAAATTCGAAATAAATCTACAGTGTGTCTCAAATTTCTAGTACAAACGTTTGGAAGTTATAATATACGTTAAGACAATAATTTTTGTACAGAAAACTAGGGACACATACTACTTATTTAGTCAAAAGTACAAGGTTTCACACTGCAAACCGAACCGGGATTTTCGTTCATAGCTTATATTTCAATAAAAATTTCAGCAGACTAAATTATACTTTGTTTGAAATAATACAGAAGTGCTATTAGTGTATCCATGGCATCGTATGATCCGTGGCATCGTATGTACTGTAAATTGCATTCCCAATTATCGAGCATCCAGATCAGGTATGGAGAGATAGGGTAATAGAGAGACAGAGACAAAGAGATAGACGGATATATAGTGATAGAGGGAGATAAAATGATAGAGACAGATAGAGAGAGGTGGATAGAGGCAGATAGAGAGAGGTGGATAGAGGCAGATAGAGAGAGGTGGATAGAGGCAGATAGAGAGATGGGGAGATAGACATCGAGAGGATATAGAAAGAGGGGGAGAAAGAGGAAGATAGAGGAAGACAGAGAGATGGAGGTAGATAGAGAGAAATAGTGGGAGATAGCACGACAGAGAGATAGAGGGAGGAACAGAGATTGAGAGATAGATGATATAGATGGAAATAGAAAGATAGAGGGAGATAGAGAGATAGAAAGAGGAACGGAGATATAGAGAAATGGAAAGAGATAGAGAGACAGAGGGACTCATAGAGATAGGGGGAGATATAGAGGTAGATAGATAGAGGGAAATAGATAGATGGAGAGATAGAGTACGATATAGAGATAGAGAGAGATAGAAAGAGACAGAAGGATATAGAAAGATAGTGATGTAGAGAGAGATTGAGGGAGTTAGAGGGAAATAAAGAAATAGAAGGAGATAGACAGATAAAAAGACGTACAGTGAGACAGATAGACAGATAGACAGAGAGAGAGACAAGCAGACAAACAGACAAAAAATTTCGAGGGTAGGCATACGAAGAAAACAAGGGGCAGAGCCCCCTAGAATATAGATAAATCCAAATGAACCGCTTTTATGAAATGAATTTGTGTAATATTTTATGAAACGAATCTATGAAACGAATTCATGAAACGAATTTATATACGATTTAATGAAACGAATTTATGAAACTTTTTTTCTAACACTTAATAGCGGGGTTTGTAAAACGTTGACGGTATTGTAATTTTAGTATGTCGTTACGGTCACTTACAGCACGTTTTTTTTTTTTTTTTTTAACAGGGTATAATATAGCATTTATAGTTATTGTATAGAGCCCCACAAAAGATTTCGATTACACTACCTTCTATGGGAAGCAATTACTTAAAATGCATTTTAGTGCCATTATGTTATTTGAAATTCTTTGAAAGTTGTATATATTACTAAGGTTTACTCTGCGGCATGATCTTCATTGAAAATATTGGGGTGTAGCATTTATAGTTCTTTTGTAGGACAGCACAAAAGAATTCAGATGCATTAGACTTTATTGCCGATTACTGTTGGAAGAACAATTTTCTATTGCCTTTATTTAACTTATGATGCTTTATGTATCTGTATGTATAACTCTTCTAACACTTTAAATTCGCTTTACACGAAAGAATTTTGCTCAAATTTTCAAAATAAACTTTTCCCATTGTCAAATTTATCTGTAAAAATTCTCACATTACGTTTTTTTACGCTGGTAGCGACCCTTGTGAGAAATTGCATAACTAAAGCTTATGGTCTCATATGGCAACCATACTACAATTTAAAATTACATAAGGATAATAACTCAACTTTATTTTACGCCGATAACGCCCCCTACCAAGAAATATATTAACCAATTTTAAATAAAAGTATTTTTTTGTGTGTCACTGTAGGACTGCTGTACTCAAGATAAAAATATGAAATACAGATTCAACAAAATTTTCTTTTGGGTTTATAGCGCTCCTGGTAGTAAATAGGGGACCCAAATTTAAGTAAAATGATTTTTTAGGCCTAACTGTATGATAGCTACACTGAAGTTAAAAATAGGAGACATAGATTCAACCCAATTTTATTTTGTGTTTATAGCGTCCTCTGGCGGGAATTGTGGTAATCACATTACAAGTTAAAATTAAATAGGAGAGACTGAACTCAACTTTTTTTTACGCTGATAATACTTCCTAGCGAGAAAAAGAATAACCAAATTTAAATAAAGAATCTTTTTATGTAACACTGTGTGACACCCTTAAGATAAAAGTAGATAGTACTCAAGATAAAAATAGGGAGCACACATTCAATGTAATTTTCTTTTGTGCATATAGTGTCCCCCGGTGGTAAATAAGATAAATAAATTTAAATAAATTTAAATAAAATTGATTTTTTGTGTTTTTTCTATTTATAAATCTTCAAAATAGACCTCTGCCATGGTCAGATTTATGTTTTGTTTATATAACATTTCCACATTATAGGGGGATTTTTTACGCTGATAGCACCTCTGGTGAAAAATTACATAACTAAAGCTTTAAAAAGGATTTTCTTTTATGTTTTTTTATATGAACCCATCCTTCAAGTTAAAATTAGGTAGTTTAGGTTTAACAAAATTTTCTTTTGCGTTTATGGTAGGAAATAGGGAACCCAAATTTAAGTAAAATTCATTTTTTTATGTTTCAATGTATGGTAACTTTATTGAAGTTAGAAATAGGTAACACAGAATCAACACAATTTCTTTTTGCATTTAAAGCGTCCCCTGGCGGGAAATAGGGTAACTAAACTTAAATATATTTGATTTTTTATGGGTTTTTTTAATATATAAATCTTTAGAATAAGCTTCTGCCACGGTCAAATTTATGTTTGATAAAAAAATTTCACATGATAGGGCTTTTTTCATGCTGGAAGCGCCAGTAATGAGAAATTGCCTAACTAACACTTTGTATTCATGTTTTCTGATATGGCAACTACACTAGAAGGCCATAAATGATAGGAATTTTCAGTTTTAGACATTTTTTCGAATATTTAAAAATATACATGTCAGATTCTTTTGGAATTTTAGGATTATAAAGAACAGGTTTGACTTCATCTTTTTCAACGTCGATTTGATCAGGAGGACAATTAGGGGACCAACCAAAAAATAAAGAAAAATAATAATACTTGGGATCACCCTGTAAAATGAAATGCACGAAATGATCTGTCGCTGCAGAATATACATAGGCAGACATTGTATAATATGTGCATTCATTTGTGTAAGAATAGCATGTATATTAATAGAGATATAGCGATTTTTTTTTAAAATTAAAAAAAATCTTGCATGTTTTTTGCTTATAACACACAGGGTTTTTAACCTAATTTAACGCCAATTTCAGAAAATTTGAAAAAAATGTAGTAGCAATAACATAGTGCTATTGAAATATAAATATATTAGGAAATATGGACAGTTGTATGAAATAATTTGTATCTGCGCATGCGCGAACGATATCAAAGAACTTTTTGCATAATTTAGTAGTCAACTCTCTGGAGCAACTTAATAAAAAAAAATCAGTCAAATATCGTAAAATTTCAGAGAGATATCGGCGTTAGAGTGAGCTGTTGTTTAGTTTCTGACTAAAACTCACTGAATGATAAGGGATTGTCCACAAATTGTTATTTTTAAGTTATCTGACAGCGTTCGGAAAAAGTTTTTTGAAAAAGCTATTTAATTATAGTTTACGGTTATGTTTAGGAAGATTTTGACTCTAAACTACGATGAAAAGGAAACTATAGTCCATAAATTGATTAAATTTAGGTAAATTGAGGTGTTAATAAGAAAATTTTGTGAAATTTAGCCCAATACGCAAAATACTACAGTAAATTCTATCGCATATATACATATGTATTTTGTGTATACACGTAATTTGTATGCCAGTAGTGCAGATGATAAACTAAAATCTGAGATATATTATACATTTTTTATAAGTTATGAGTCAATAAGTTGCAATTTGATTTTTATAGTGATATTTCAATAGCTTTTTGAGAAATTATGTTTTGCGTATGAAATTTTCACAGAAAAGTGCATTTTCCATAAAATACATTTATTTAACAGAAATATTTACTTAACTATTTTAAACTTTATTTAACATTTACTTAACAGTTATGTGAATTGGAATTTTACTGTAGTTATCGATCAAGGTCTTTTTTTTTCGTTTATATCTAACAGACAGTTTTGGCAGTTTTTGTACGAAAGAAAAAAAATTAACGTTGAAACGTTTGGCACTTCCGGTTTCATTCACTATCAAGTAGTTTTTAAATTATGGTAACTTAGGTTTTATTTATAGTACAATAAATGTAAGCGCAGATTTGGAAAGGTAAAAATGCGGGCTTTAATAAAATGTAATACAAAGAAAACGAAAATTTTAGACAAAAATCGCATTTTAAATGTAGTCAGATATCTTAACTTGTATGCTATTTTTCATTGTTTATTGACACTTTAGTTTTTCCTGGAAAACCAGCATGTACATGGCGATTTGCCACAAGACACCTTATTACAAAGCTGCCACTGGCGACTATTTTTTAATTTTTTCTCGTACCACTTTTTCAAAATAAAAATTTTTCACATGCGCTTTAACAACATGTGTAAGAGAAACATAATACAAAATTTATTTTTTGAAAAGAATAGTGAAAATAGAATATAAAAATAATCGCTATTGGTATTCCTGTCATTAGGACCGTAGGAAATCGGGGAGGGGGGGGGGGGTGGATATTCTTCGAAAATCCATAGCATTGTATTTGTTAGACATTTGTGCTGCTCAAGGGTAAGAGGAAGGAGGGAGGGAGTAGATGCTGAATCCATTTTGAGCGCAACTTTAGCGAAGCGCACTTACTTTATGTTATGATGCCAAAATTTGTAAGTGTGTTTACATTTGTTATTAGTGTTTAGGGTTTCGTTCATCTCACGAAACCCTATTACTCCCGCTCCGTTGTCTGTCCGTCACAGAGCCGTTCTCAGAAACTATATAACTTACAGTGTTAAAACTTTGCGTATGTATAGCTGAATACTTGCTATGGAGCTCAAAATATTAAAATTTGAAAAAATCGTATTATTTTAATAGATAGAGGTAAAAAACCAAAATTCTAACAACTTTTTCCTGTTAAATTTAAACATTTTTTCATTATAGTTGCTGCCAACAATTAAAAATCCACAATAAAAAATTTTCTAAAATATTTAATTTTCTATGAAAGATTTCCACGTGAAAAATGAAAATGAAATAAAAAGGATTAATATAACGGATTTCTCCGTGACCTACGTTATACACGACCCAATCACGGTTTGACGTCAGGATAATGACGTCACGATCATTGGATCAACTTGTCAGAGAACAGAAATTTTGAATAGGCTTATGTGTAAGGAAATGTGTGTTTACATTTAGAAACACTTCTTATCGATTAATTTAAAGCTGTTTTGTGGAATTAAAAAAGTTTGTTTTCGTATGAATTTTCCCAGTATAGCAAGGTAAGCCTGTAAAGTTTTACATTATTATTATATTTGTAGTATATTACTATTAATTTACGGAAATGTTTGTATTCATGTCATCATGATCTACAATATTCATAAAACGCAAATTCGTAATATTTCATTCCGATGATTTAAAACTCAAGTTCTATCGAACAGATTTTTTATAGGATTTCACTGTTACTTAGGTAATTTGTTTTAAAAAGGTTTCAAAATGAAGCACATTGTGTTACATTGCTTATTTATAGAGCGAGGGAGGAAGTTATAGATAACCCGAGTATGAAAGATTGTGTTTTTCAAAGTTCCACTGAACGGATTTTAATTGTAGTTTCACAGTTAGTTAGATAATATTTCAGGGATAGATTTTCTGCATTGTTTAGTTATGGAGCTATGGGAGAAAGTTGTCAGCGGTGAGTCATAAAAAACCAGAGGGTATATGCTACTAGAGAGTATATGTTATAGCTACGCAGGGTGTGCAAAGTTTCTTCTTTAAAATTCCAGAAGGTATTAGAAATATTAACCTCATCCGAGAAATTAAATAGAAGAAACCCACTTTTCATTTCCTCTCGCAATGGGAAAGATGGAAAGAATTTGATCGTCTAATAAAGAAATGAATGAAATAGCTTCAAAGTAATCAACAAATCTTTCAACGCATAATGAATTGGAGAGTGAAATTTATGACCACTCAACTTCGAATAAATGTTCCGGAACTCTTCTACATTGATAAACTGTTATTATGCGAAATAGATTAAAGACTTTAGAACAATAATTATAGCAACAAATGAAACTTTATTATTCCAATTACGCTCTTACGCTCAGACCTTGCAATGTGTAATTTTCCACTGACGTATGCGAAATTTCCAATGATGCAATCATAAACTCTGAACTTATTATTTTTGACTTTAACTTTTTCAGTCCTCTACAAAAATGTAAACGCGTAAACACGTAGAGCGCATAAGCTCTAAAATGTCATCTAAATGTAATCTAAACTTAGTGTTAGTGTGAATACTTGTAATGTCCATGTGCTCTATTCAGTAAATATAAAGTTAATCAAGAATGTGAAATATGTGAATTTATTCAGCCTCATACAGTAGAGTCCCGCTATTCCGAACCCCATTATTCCGAAAATCCGCCTATTCCAAACAGAGTTCAGAAAAAATACCGTTTTTTTAACTTAAAAACAGGAAAAATTAAAAAGACGTTCGTGAAAAACGTACATTTATTGTTATACAAAGAAGTTAAATAGAGACATACATAGAGCCTAAGCTTGATGAAAACGCCTGAAACCAAATTGGAATTACGGCTGGTTACTTACAGTACATGTCGGCCTCATTTATACAATTCTGTAGAATCATTTTTAATCCCTGTTAAACACAAAAAATAACTAATTTACACACACTTAAGAATCAAGAGGTCAAGAGAATTTGCCGCGTCTGTGTGTGATGTGAGTTTAGTTTTAGCGTTCATCTCCTCCTCGTTTTCCTTCGAGTCGATCTCAGCTGATGAGTCCTGCACCATTACTACGATGTCTTCGTTTCCGTATTCCTGGTGGCCATTGTCGTCAACAGCAGTCCACTCCTCAACACAGCCTTCTTCTGCGTCTTCACAGCCAGGGAATTTCTTGACTAGTAGAAGAAGGCTTATTCATTCACTGGTATAAAAGTTGTTTAAACGTGGAAAAGATATTTTTCCATGATTTTTGTATTGCGAATTTAGTGATGTTATCCCATGCTTCTGCCACCCAGTAAATCACATCTTTTATTGTAATTTTCTTAAATTTTTGCAGGATTGTGAGTTCATCTTCATCCTCTTTAAGTAAGGTGCGAAGCAGCATTTTTCTGTATTTTTTTTAATGGCCTGCAACACACCCTGATCCATAGGCTGAAGAATTGTAGTAATATTCGGTGGCTGAAAAACTGCTTTGATGTCTCCACAAAAATGTTCCATTTGTTCTGGTTGGGACGGAGCATTGTCTATTATGAGCAGAGCACAATTATCAATCCATTTTCTCTATTGAACGCAGTCAATTTAGGGACAAATTGGTGCTCGAACCATCCCTTCAACAAGTCGCGTTCCATCCAAGCCTTTTTTTATTCTTATAATACACAGGAAGTGAGTTAACGTTAATGTTTTTGAACGCTTGTGGTTTCGCCGATTTGCCTATTACCATCAGCGAAGTTTGTTTGTTGCCGAGGCGTTGCTGCAACCTAAGACAGTTAGACGTTGTTTGTCCATTTTAAACCCTTTTTCACCACGAGCCGATCAACGCTGTATAGAACTGACATTAGCAGATTTCCCCACATTTAATTTACGCCTTTACAAGTCAATACGTTGATTATTATTAATGAAATCCGCCTATTCCGAATTCCCGCTAAACCGAACAATGTTCGGTCCCAGTTAGTTCGGAATAGCGGGACTCTACTGTACTAATGTTTAAACTCAGTTTTTTCAGCAAAATGTGATATGTACAATGTCTTGGATTTAACCCCTGGATTATTCTTTAATTGGATTAAGCCATGAGATGCACCTTCAGAAAAGGTAAGAGAATTTTATCTTATCCTTTTTAATCTTCTTGAGACACCATCCGCGCTAGCTCGACCTCCTCCTTCAGAAGGTACATGGTGTATACCAGCATATACTCTCTAAAACAACCCTGAAAATTATATCATCAGGGGAAGCTGATTATGAAAGGTACATTTATCTTATTGTATACTATATATAATGCAAAGGGGAATTTCGATCCGACTCCTTATAACTTGAATTGTCATTTAGTTATTTTTATTTCCTTTTTTAAAATAATAGAAGATAGTTCATTTATTACATAATTCTATTTATATAGTGAAATAAAAAATCACCTATTATTGCATGCTATTTGTAACTAATATTCAAAAACAAAGTTTCCGCCAAATTAGCGGGAGAAAAAAATCGCGCCAATGTGGTGCGTATATGATATCTGTGCCATATGTTGCTTAGTTATAGAATTAGGGGGGGGGGGGATTTCTATAATCAATTGAACCCTATTACAACTTTGATTTGTTTATTCCAAGATTTTGTGGCGGAACAAAATATTTTTCAGCGAGTTTCCTTTCAATTGTAGTTTTGAGATGGAAATTAGCATTGTGCAGAGACAAAATAATTATTTTATCGCTCTTTTACGTATTGTATTTATAATACCGAAAACCGAATATGAGCAAAGCAAAATCTGTTATTGAAAATGAGAATGAGTGATAGTTTTAGAGTTGTTAGTTAGAGAGATTATTTCGTAGATATGTGATACAGGTCAGTAATTAGTAGCTGAATGTTATAAAAAATGTTTTAAGTTCATGGTAAAGTTTATGAAAGTGTGACGTTAAAATGTATTAACCATTTGTTTTGTAATTATTTGTCAGGGTGCGCTATACGTAAACAGTACCAAAATTTCTGATTATGGCTCAAAAAACATTCTTTACAGTCTGTTATAATATAATTCAGTATTGTTTATCTTGCAAAATTCCATAAGCTGTATGTACTGTATCAACAAAATAAGTGCACTTTTCTGTGAAAATTCCATACGCAAAACATAATTTCTCAAAAAGCTATTGAAATATCACTATAAAAATCAAATTGCAAGTTATTGACTCATAACTTATGAAAAATGTATAATATATCTCAGATTTTAGTTTATCACCTGCACTACTGGCATACAAATTACGTGTATATACAAAATACATACGTATATATGCGATAGAATTTACTGTAGTATTTTGCGTATTGGGCTAAATTTCACAAAATTTTCTTATTAACATCTCAATTTACCTAAATTTAATCAATTTATGGTCTATATTTTCCTTTTCATCGTAGTTTAGAGTCAAAATCTTCCTAAACATAACCGTAAACTATAATTAAATAGCTTTTTCAAAAAACTTTTTCCGAACGCTGTCAGATAACTTAAAAATAACAATTTGTGGACAATTCCTTATCATTCAGCGAGTTTTAGTCAGAAACTAAACAACAGCTCACTCTAACGCCAATATCTCTCTGAAATTTTATGATATTTGACTGATTTTTTTTTATTAAATTGCTCCAGAGAGAGTTGACTACTAAATTATGCAAAAAGTTCTTTGATATCGTTCGCGCATGCGCAGATACAAATTATTTCATACAACCTGTGTGTCATAAGCAAGTTTCATATAACCCTGTGTGTTATAAGCAAAAAACATGCAAGATTTAAAAAAAAAAAATTTAAAATCGCTATATCTCTATTAATATACATGCTATTCTTACACAAATGAAGCACATATTACACAATGTCTGCCTATGTATATTCTGCAGCGACAGATCATTTCGTGCATTTTATTTTACAGGTTGAGCCCAAGTATTATTTTTTTTCTTTAATTTTTGGTTGGTCCTCTAATTGTCCTCCTTATCAAATCGAAGTTGAAAAATATGAAGTCAAACCTGTTCTTTTTAATCCTAAAATTCCAAAAGAATCTGATATGTATATTTTTAAATATTTGAAAAAATGTCTAAAACTGAAAGTTCCCGTCATTTATGGCCATCTAGTGTATATTCCAAGTGAAAATTAGGTAATACAGATTACACCAACAAAAATTTCTTTTGCGTTTATAGCGTCCCTTGGGAGGAAACAGGTAACCAAATTTAAGTAAAAATGTTTTTTTTTTTATGTATTTTTTTAATAAATCTTCATAGTAAACTTCTTCTGCGCCAATTTTATGTCTTCATAAAATTTTTCACATGTTAGGTTTTTTATTACGCGTATAACTAAAATTTTAAAATGGATTTGTTTATTTTTTCTCGTGTGATGACAACCATACTGTAACTTAAAATTAGATATCACAAATTTATCTCAACTTTCTTTTATGCTGATAACGCCTCCTAACGAGAAAACCAAATTAAATAAAAATGATTTTTTTTTTATGTATCACTGTATGACAGCATTAAGATATAAGTAGTACTGATTGAATAAAAAAAATTTTTTTTGCTTTTCTAGCGACACCGAGTGGGAAATTTGCTTTCTACATTTAAATAAAATTGATTTTTTTATGTTTTACTTGTATGAAGACATTTACGGTGATTACTTTGAATTTAAACTCGTTTCATAATGCTAGGAAAATAACTTCAATAAAGCCCATTCATTACTGATACTAAACTATCGACTAAGTTGTTACATAAAACAGTCAAACGCGAGATATATGCAATTAATCTGCCTGCTGGCCTGTCCATCCATAAACAATTTAAATTTCTTAAAATGCAATTAAATTCAAAAATTTTAAATTTGTTATTGATGTGGAGTATAGTGTGTTTGCACCAATGGATGAATTGTAAACAAGTTTGCAACGCGCTAGGTCAGCTGGAAGTGCAGAGGTTTGCACACTAACCTCCAAAGGGGGCGCGCCCCCCTGCGTGGAAGGGCGCAGGTGGTGGAGTTCCCTAGTATGTATACAAAGTGAAATGCAGAATCTACTATTTTTATATTGGTTAAGGTAGTCTGGAACACAAAAATCGTGAAAATATAACATTTTTGCTTTTTTTTATATTTAAAAAATACTTTAGAGGTTTGAGAGAAAAATGGTGTAAATCACATATAAATATGATAATTAGATCAAAAGATATAACTATCTTTACTGTGATTGTCTAAGAGGTACATAAAACCTTAAAGTTGTGAAACTTCGAACAATTATTTTCATATAGTATTTATTGGTTAGGGATACTATATTTTTGTTTTGAGGGGAAATTATGAAAATATGATTCTCGTAGTGAAAAGTACTCATTTAAAAAGAAGAAAAGAAAAGAAAACATTTTTTTTTTTTAAATATTGTAAGAGACATGTATCAGCATTCCCAGGATAGAGAATGCAGTGAAGAGAAGGAAGAAATGCCGCAGTTTTGTGGATGGTAGGAGACTGGTTTGGAAATCGGAGGGTCGTGGTTCGAATTCTGGCTGCGGCGGGCCCACAACAATTTGCGCCTATACAAAAGGATTGTCGATTGACGACTATCGAAGAGAACACCCAGAAAAAGGAATTGATTAAAACAACAAAACATGTTTTGTTAAGTACATTTTGGTTGTTTCAAGCAAAATTTTTAGTTGAAGTAAAAAGTTTGTTTTGTTGCATTGACAAAAAAATATTGTTAACACTCTTACAAAATTTTAACAAAATTTCATCAATTTTACTTGAGTTAACAAAATCTGTTTTTTTTTTAATTTTACCATAATTTTGTAATTTAAATTTGTAATTTATACAAAATTTAAATTGTTATGTAGTAGCCATAACTCTCTCACGTAACTTGGTTTATTTGACTTATATAGCTATATTATTAAAGGATTAACATAATTTTTGGATAATTAAAACTTTTTTAATTGGCACGGACCACGTTAGTTTTAAAAATCCCCCTATCCCATTTATTACTTTCTTCTATCTTTACAAGAAGAAAGTATTGGAGTCATGAAATTTTTCAACTTCTGGTTTTCGACAGATTTTAGAAGGTCCTGAACGCAATTTGACTGTTTTTAGAAAATGACTGTCTATGACTCTGCCTGTCTGTATGTGACAAAAATTTTGTGGGCGCTCTATTTCAAGAACTAATGCACGGAATTTAATAAAACTTTATATTCCGTTACTTCTTGTTATAAATTGGTGCTGACTAGTTTTTGGCGTAAATAGCGCAACACGTGGCGCAGCTATGTTGCAATTTTCGCGATTTCTGCAGTAGATTCGCGATTTCTCAAGAACTAATGCACTGATTTACATCAAACTACAGATTGAGTTAGACCTTGACATAAATAGATTCTGATTACGTTTTGGTGTAAAATAGCCCAAAAGGTGGCGCTGCTATGCTACTTTACTTTTTTCACGATTTTCACTATAAATAAATCTCAAGAACTAATGCACGGATTAATTTTTAATTCATACTCAGCAGTGATTTACGCTTGTAATTTTTAAATAATAATCAGTGAATTTTTATCCTGCTCTTTTTCAAACGTAAACCGACAGAGTGAAAAATGTCCCAAGCCGAGAATCGTACCCGGGTCCTCAGAATAGCGCTCTGAGGCCCCAGCATACGGCAACACAGTTAATTTTTAAATAATTTTCTGCAGTGAATTATGCCTGTAATCCTTGAATAATAACCAGTGAATTTTTATCCTGCTTTTTACAGGCGTAATTCATTGCTGAAAATGAATTAAAAATTAACTATATGTTGCCATATGCTGGGCTTTGTATTTTCGTCTCATGTTTGCCGCAGAAATTTGCATGCTCATGCAGGGCCTGTTTACCGAATAGGCCCGGGAAGCCCGTGCTTACCCAAAGAAATACAAAGGTACCCCCAAATTTATTTTTCAAAATAACTTTTTATTAAAAAAAAAAATCAATCAGGATAAAAAATGCACTTTTTCCTTACGAAATTTTTATCTAAGAAGCTCGCTTTTTCTAAATTGTTGTTTACTCGAAATTTTGATGGTAAAATTTCAAATTGTTGCAGCATACCAAAAATGGATTTAGTAAATAACAAAGCAATTGGTAGAGGGGGACCCCAGAGTAACGTCGGGCTTCCCCTACTTTTATAGTGGCTGAGAGGTTCTGCTCTCGAAGCTGGTAGACGGGAGGTGCTGGGTTCGATCCCAATCGCGCCCGTCGGCCTAATCGTTCGGAGTTTTCGTGGTTTTCTTCGAGCCGTGGATTTATCCATGCGTAAATACGGGTTAGGTTCCCTTAGAAAGACCCCCACGAAGGGCACTCCCCCCGGGCCTATATCCCAAGTGTAGATAATTGGCCGTCAATAATCAACCCAACCCAACCCAACCCCTACTTTTATGTCTTAAAAGTGCCCTGTGCTCATGATGACATTTCCATTTTGTGCTGCTGTTGCAGCCGGTCCCACATATATAAGAGTGAGAAATTTCAATTTTGGATATTGTTCCTTGTAGCTCAGTGGTAGAACCTCAGCGCGCTGTTCTAAAGACCCGGGATCGGGACCCGGCTTGGAACATTGTTCAATCTGTCGGTTTATGCTTGAAAAAAAGCAGGATAAAAATTCATTTGTTATTATTCAAGGATTACAGGCGTAATTCACTGCTGAAAATGAATTAAAAAATAGTTAAGTTTAGATTGGTTATAATACAAAAAAAAAATTAAAGTAAATATTATAATTGTTTCTATAACAAAAACCTTTTGTTGTTAAAACAAAGAAAATTCTTAAAATTACACAAAACAATTGTTCTTTAAACAAAAGTTTTTGTTGCCGAAACTGAAAAGAACGCTTAAAGTAACAGATAATTATATTTATTTTGAGAAAACTTTCAACGAAAGAATTTTGTTAATTCAAGTAAAATTGAACCATTTTTACTTGATTTTTACTTGATTACTTGAAATTACCATTTTAACAAAACATTTTTTTATTGATGGTACAAAATTTTTTGTTGGAACTGAAAAAAAAAAAAATCAACAATATTTTTCTTGTTGATTCAAACAAAATTTCCATTGACCCATATTTAAACGGAAAGTTTTGTTGGGCCAACCAAATTTTTGTTGATTCAACAAAACTTTTCTCTGGGTGAACAAATGTAAAAACGAAATATATGGGGGTTGACTGGGGGCCAAGTCAAGAAAAATCGGTGAGGGGATGAAGTAAGGGTCCTGCATCCGCTTCCTCTTGATATAGAAGTTAATTAAAAGAAGGAAGAAATGTTGCAGTGCTGTAACAGTAATTGTACTGTTATACTACTTACTGTGCTACCAATCAGTAGTTGGTGGCACACGGGTTTGCAAATCTGAAGGCCATGGTTCGAATCCTGGCTGGGGCGGGACACATAAGATTCTTATTTTTATTTTATTTTTATTTTTATATAAATAATTTTTTTAATCTCTGAAGTTAATATTTATTATTTTTCTGTACTCAAAAATGAAGAAAAGCGTGTAGAATTTTCTCGCAAAAGATCTATCAACGGGTAAAAATATTGTTAAAACCAATGATTTTTTTTAATATAAAATATTTTTTTTAATGCATTTACATTCGAGAAGGAATATATAGATGACTGTACATTGCGAGAAAAATATATATAAATTTAAAAAAATTAATTTTTGTTTCCCGAACTACCTTTAAAAAAAAGCTTTTCTTTTATTCTTTTTTAATTTATTTAACAAACAAATAACGATTAACATTCTAAAATTTACTTATATGTTCAACAAAAGTTTTAATCATATAATAAGCATTAAATATGCATAAGTTTTCATTTACTATCGCAGATCTTACTGTCGAATAATCTTAAATAAGATCGTCATTAATAATACAGATACAAATATGAAAGAACTTATATTCTGTCTCCAAATGAAAAAAATACATAAATTTACAAACTGATGTTGAAGTCTGCGTACGAATAAATAAAAATTTTACAACCTTTGACTTTGTGAGTACAAAGAACTCGCAGAAGATGAAAGTTTCTGCACTTCAAAGGAAAGCACGGAAATCAAGTTTTACGTGCCATATTTTTCTTTTTAGCCCCTTGTCTATCTCTCAAATTTTAGATGAAACGTTGGAAGTGTTCTACATCGAAAACTTCAGTGTCTAGTTTTCTTCTCTTTCTGTGAATTCCAATGCCCAGAAATGTTGCCAATTTCTTTTACATTTTAAAGTTTAATTACTAAGTAAAATACAAACATCATTACATAGATGGAATAAGACGCTTTAATTTTATTATGTAAAGAATAAAAGAAGCTCATTAGTTTCAAGCGGATTTATTTGAATTGTAGTCTAATAATAAAATTGCAAGAACGTTCTGGTATCTAGTAGAACGTCCATTAAATAAACGATATGCCTTTGAAACGCCTTTTCAGCCAAAATATTGACTTTTTAATTTCTATATAATATTAACATATTAGATACTAAATATATTCAGAATTGATTTGTTATTAGTAATTTAATTATTAGTAATGAGTCGGATAACATAGAATGTCCATTAAAGTGTCGATATAACCTTTAAAACAGCATTTTCAGTCAAAATATCGATTATATATATAATATTAAGCCATTAGATACCGAAATTATTCATAATTGATCTGTTATCTGTAATTTAGTAATTTAATTATGGGTAATAAGTCGAATGGTACAACAATAAAAATGTGAAATGAATTTTATAAGTTATTTATTATTATTGTACTATTATTAGTTATCTTAGTATTTGTTAATTATATTTTTTCCTAAATAATGATTAAAATGTGTTAAAAAAAAACATGTAATTCCATGCAATTCAACCAAGTAAAATCTGAAGAAGCAGACATACACAATAGAGTAGAATACATTACATAATGTGTCAAAAATCAACATTATAGAAAAACGTAGACGGATATTATTGGGAAACTTGGCAATGCGATGAAATAGGCAGATTGTTATACTATACTCCTTTGTTCGAATTATAATAATTTTAAAACATTTCATCATTTTCAGACAAAATATTTATTTTGTAATTTTGATGTAATAGTTAACCATTACTTACCGAAAAGTTTCACTTTTTTTATTAATTATTCATTAACTAGCAATGAATGGAAGGATACAAGAATAAAAATATGGATTTTATTGCTTCGATTTATTAAGGTGATTAATATTTATTGCGTTATTAGTTATTACTTTTATTATTTAAAAATAATATTTATTATGTATTATTGAAGAAGAAGACTTAATTAATTAAATATAACAAACCATAACTGTGTTGGACAAAATAAATCACTTTAAACATTTTTAATTTACATTACAGAACAAGTACTTACACATAACACAGAACTACATCTGCATACTGCAGTGAAACAACAACATCTGACCAATAGGTGACAGTAGCTACTAGCGCAGAATTTCCTGTGGTGCTGCCCCCTAGTATTTATAATTTGAAGTAAACATCACAACTCTCCCCCACTTTAATAGTGCAATCTAGTTAGGAGCTCTTCTAATTCTTGTAGAACGTCTAAGCACCTGTAGGGAAGAAGAAGAGTTATTTTTTACAGGATGTGCAGCATCATCAATAGTAATATTTGGAACCAGGGGTTTTGGAACTGAAGGTATCAAATTAGAGTCAACTGGTGCAGGACTTTGCGTATTTGGGAGGACAAAGTCAGCTGGTTTGGGATTTGGAGTAGATGAGACAACAAAGTCAGCTGGTTTAGGATTTGGAATAGACGGAAAGACAAAATCAGCTGGTTGAAGATCTGAGACACTTGGAGGCATTAGCTGAGAATCACGTTGATTAACAACTGTGTTATCACTTTTGTGACTTTCTGTATCACTCTTTTCAGAATTTGAATCGTCAGTTAAATGTACCTGCGAAACAACATTAGTTATCTGATCAACATGCCTTTTCCAAATATTTGAACCAACTTGAATTCTCTAATGCAACTTACCCTCTCTTGCAACAATGCGACCAATTTTACACTTGGCTTCAGGAGTATAATTTCTGACAGCCACTTTCTGGTTAATTTGAAAATCTTTTACTTTAGCATTGGCATTTCTCGCATTTTGCTTATCATGAACAAAATTTGTAACGTTTGGAAGTATCAAATCTATCTTCGTTCTAATATGCCGCTTTAGAAATAGAGATGCAGGACTTTCTCCCATTATAACATGAGGCATCTTTCTATACTGTAAAAGAAAGTTATTTAATTTCATTTGCAAAGTACTAGATTCTGAAGATAAGGCTTTTAATCCACGTTTAAGAATTTGCACATATCTCTCGGACTGACCATTTGTAACTGGAGGGTATGGAGCACTAAACGTATGTTTAACCCCATGATTCTTTAAGAATGTCTCAAATTCTTCAGAAGTAAACTGTTTAGCATTATCAGATACCAGAGATATAGGATACCCGCATCTGGCAAAAAGAGAAGAAATACAAGTAATCGTATGTTCTGAAGTTGTATTAGGAACAATAAAAACTTCTGGTCATTTGCCATTAGCATCAACCACAAGGAAAAGCATTTTACCCATCACAAGACCAAAACAATCAATGTGAATTCTTTGCCATGGAGCTGTAGGCCATTCCCAATGATGAGTATCTACTTTGGGCGGATTATTTTTTTAAATTGACACAAGTAGTGCAATTCCGTGCAAGATCTTCAATATCTTGGTCAGTTCCTGGCCACCATACAAAACTGCGAGCTAAAGACTTCATTTTCATTATACCGAAATGTCCAAAGTGCAAATCATGTAAAATTTATTTTCTGTGAATTTCTGGGATAATTACTCTACATCCTTTTAAAATACAACTATGTTGAAGAGTAAATTCTTCTTGCTTGCCACCAAAAAATAAATTTTAAGGAATTGGAGAACCAGAAATTAGATGATGAAAAATTTGACGTAATAAAGGATCAGATTTTGTAGCAACAGCAATTGATTTGGCGTTTAAAGGTAAAGCTGAAATTTGGTTAAGTTGAAAAAATTCAGATTCATCAATTACATTACTTGAATTTAATTGTGGAAGTAAATCTTCACTACGTAATGGAAGTCATTAAAGATCATCGACATTTCCACGTTCAGATTTTTTCTTATAGCGAATATCATAGTTAAAAGCTTGTAAATATAATGCATATCTTTGAATTCTAGCAGCTGACAGTACAGGAATACTCTTAGTAGGAGAAAAAATAGACACAAGTGGTTTACTATCCATAAATAAAGTAAACCTGTTACCATATAAATACAGAAAAAAATTCTTTACAACAACAATAATTGCTAGTGCTTCCTTATCCACCTGGCTATACCTTTTTTCTGCATTAGTGAGAGTTCTGGACACAAAACCAATTGGTTTTTCCACGTTATCGGACATCACATGCGAAAGAACTGCAGAGATACCATAAGGAGAAGCATCGGTTGCTATAACACTTTAGGGTTGAAATAAGTAAAAACTCTTTCTGAAATAATCTCATTTTTTATATTTTTAAATGCTTGTTCACAAACAGGAGACCGTACAAATTTATATTCTTTTTGAGCAATTGGTTTAAAGGATGAGCAATTGTAGATAAATTTGGTACAAATTTAAAATAATATGTAACTAAGCCTAGAAAAGCTTTAACTTGTGACACATTTATATGTCTAGGAGCATTTAGAATAGCATCAATTTTACCTTGTGTTTTAAGCATACCTTCCTTATCAATTTTATAACCACAATATGTAATATGATCAGCCAGAAAAATGTATTTGTCTTTATTAATCCTAATATTATATTCACGTAATTTTTCTAACACTTGTTTTAGCCTTTTCAAATGAATTTCATCAGTTTCCCCTGTAACACCAATATCATCAATAAAAACGGTAACACCATCAATACCACTTAAAATTTGTTCAATTGATCTCTGCCAAATTGCTAGAGAACTAGTAAGACCCATTGGTAACTTTAAAAATTGGAATAAACCCTTAGGGATGCTTATAGTGAACAACTCTTGTGACTTTTCGTCTAAAGGTAACTGAAGATGTGCTTGGGTTAAATCAATTTTTGTAAAATGCAAACCACCACCTAATGCAGCCAGCATATCATCTACCCTAGGTAAAGGATATTTTTCAACCTTCAAAAATGTATCTACTGTAACTTTAAAATCACCACAAATGAATTTTACCATTAGACTTAACCACTGGAACTATAGGAGTTTCCCACTTACTACTAATGACATGTTTAATAATACTCTCATCTTGTAACCTTTGGATTTCATCATTTACTGTTCCAAGTAGAGCATAAGTAACTGTTCTAAATTTGCAAAATATGGTCGTAGAATCTTTTTTTAGATACAGTTCTGCTTTCAAACCTTTTATTTCCCCAACTTTATTTGTAAACAAATCAGAAAAATCATTTAATAATACTTTCAATTTTTCAGTAGAATTTGCATTTTCATTTACATTGACAGATTTCAAATTAGTGGGAAACAAATTAAATGCAGCTACCCAGTCTCTGCCAAATAAAAGTGGGAAACTATCTTCTTTAATCAAATACAATTTAAGATTTTTAGTTTTATTTTCATAAGAAACATCCACATTTACACACCCAACAGGTGTAAACACTTCACCAGTTGCTGTTCTTAAGTGAACATCTGGCGGAAAAATTTTATTATTTGGAAAATTTCTCCGAAAACGTTTAACAGGTACTGCCGAAATTCCGGAGACCGTATTTAACTCCATTTCAGCTTTAGCTTTATTTTCAATTAAAACCGACAATTTTATTGGCGTAGAACTTTTATCATGACTCACAGATAAAATATCAACTGAATGCAATACATTTGTTTGTTTCTGATAATTATTATTTTTACTTTTACACACTTTGCTTTTTACATGTATTGTAAATTGAATTAATGTATTTACACACATTTGCTAAATGAGATGGATTTCCACATCTGTAACACTTCAATTTATTTTTATTTACCTCAGAATTCCCCTTGTTTATATTATTGTTAATTTTCTGTTTTCAAAAATCATTTGGAAATTTATTCAGTTGTACATTTTTAGCACATGCAAGTTTATTTACATTCAAATTTTTATGTTTCAATTCAGAAATATCAATTTCATTATTTTGCAAAATAATTGCTTTTTCAATAGCTTTCTCAAAAGTTAAATCATCAATTTGCGTAAGTAATTTACTCTGAATATTTTAATTTTTTAAACCTCTTAGAAACTGTTCCAAAAGATTTTCATTTAATGTTTCACCAGCAAAAGCACGAAAAGTTGTCAATTTCTTTAATTTTGCTGCAAAATCTTGTATAGATTCATTTTCATTTTGATAACAATTACGGAATTTAATTCTTTGACAAAATTTATTACGGGCGGGGCTTAAGTGCTTTAACAGAATTTCAACTATTTCCTCATATTTCAAAGATTCAGCATTTTTAGGAAAAGTTAAATCACAGAGCAAATTATACAATTTTGGACCCATACAAGAAATTATTGTAGGGACCTTCTTTTTCTCTTCCACATCATGGAGTAAAAAACTTTGTTCCAGCCTTTTAACGTATGACTGGAACGATTCAATGGAATCATTAAATTCCTTGAAATTGGCAAACATACTTTCACTTTATTTACATCAGAAAAGAAAAAATAAATAAACACTTACCACCCCCGTAAATGACGAACTTATTTATAGTATAACTTTAGCAGGAAGAAACATCACATAAGTGTAGAATGAAAGCAAAAACCATTTTGCTTTTCACCCGGAATTTCCTTTTAACTTTATTCTGGTGAGAACCTTTTCACTCGTCGCCAAAATATTATGTATTATTGAAGAAGACTTAATTAATAAAATATAACAAATCATAACTGAGGTGGACGAAATAAATCACTTTAAACATTTTTAATTTACATCACAGAACAAGTACTTACACATAACACAGAACTACATCTACATACTGCAGTGAAACAACAACATCTGACCAATAGGTGACAGTAGCTACTAGCGCAGAATTTAATGTGGTGCTGCCATATAGTATTTATAATTTGAAGTAAACACCACAATATTAATGGTTAAGACATATTAAAATCTAATACTGATGAAGGAGTGATAATGTGGGCCATGGTGGTAATATGGAAACCTCAAACTTGCTAAAAAGGCTCAGCTTCTTAGCAGTGAAAAGTTGCATCATACAAGCTGTGAATAACATCTCAATGATTACCAAAAGCGATAGACCAGCGCCGTTCAATCATGCTTGATAGTGAGGTGTTTATGTTTTCGTCGTCTTGTAAATTTCTGCAAGATAAAGAGTTTGTCCCACATCCCTGTTGTTTGACCCTGGTTTTTTAATTCAAAATTTTCGATTAGATGTGTCAGACTGTAAAGTTCCATAATCGTGGTATAACTTTCTTCATTAGTTAAGTGATAAAACAGAGTTTTTTTTTAAGCACTAGGGGGCTCTGCCCCCTGCTCGCTACGCTCACCAACCCCCGTTCTGCCTTCAACACGTGATCATTTAATTATTATTTTAAACTTTCATTATTGTTTTTAACAATCTCGCGCAAATACATTTTTTATTTGAGATAAAACACACTTCTTTGCGCTGATTTAGAATTGGCAACAATGTAAAAAAATGACTTTTTTCAATAAAAAATTTCTTTATCCGATTTTTAAGGATTTTTTGAGTTTTTATTGTCCGACCGTGATAATTTTTTGAATTTCTAAAAGCTTGTTATATTTCGCGTCTGGTGGTATGATTTTCGAATCCGTAGGATGGCTAGAAAAAAAGTAATAGCTCCTCAAAAAAGTCCTTAGTAAAAAAGCGATGAGAATAACCCGGAATCATCTACGCAGAATTTGAAGAATTTGATTGGTCCATTTCTAAATCGTTTTTGGCTCAGTTCTAAGTTACTTTTTTTTTAATGTAGAAGGAAAAAAGACATTGTTTGAAATATGGGATCCTACAGGTGAAGGGATACGGACCTTACTACTGTCTGCTATCATATAGAAAACGAGCATGTATCTTAAAATTAAAAAGACATTTAAAATCAGACATTCATTAAAATCGAAAACCAACACATTAACATCACATAATAAAACCAATTACAGTAGACGTTTAAAGATTTATACTAACTCCTCATCAGTACAAATCAGTTTGCACTGATGAGGAGCTTTTATAAAATTTGAAACGTCTACTACTTTTTTTTATTTTTATGCGATATCAATGTGTTGTTTTTTTAGTTTTATTAAATGTCGTTTTAATTTTAAAATTTTGATTCAGACATAATATGTTTAGTTATTTGAAACCTATTTTATATTATATTTAAAGATCTTATTCAATAATTTCAATTTCCCAAATGCAATTTCCCAAACTGAGGTCAAGATGAGGATTCTTATACTTCATTTTCTACATAAGCACTGTCTGCCAACATGTTGTGTTAGTCTCAA
Source organism: Maratus michaelseni (assembly GCA_963931845.1). NCBI lineage: Eukaryota > Metazoa > Arthropoda > Arachnida > Araneae > Salticidae > Maratus > Maratus michaelseni. The sequence goes on from OZ007590.1 coordinate 191,881,418, forward strand.
GACATTTTGATTCCCCTCCTCTGTCCACAAAAAAATAAAATAAAATAAAATAAAACAAAGGAAGAAAATTTACTGCTGCTTACCACATACCTACCTATCTCTTCATACAAAGCTTTTTTTTCCTCGAGAACTCAGCGGAACAGTCCAAACAGGCTCACAGACAGATTCTGCCTTTTCTGTGGAGCAGCAAAGATTATTGTAGGGAGGTGCAGTGGATGATAGAGATATAATGTATGAAATGTGGATGTGGTATACTGTGTGTATGGAGCAGAAATGTATGTTTATATTTGTGACGTCTATCTCTAAAGGTTTCACGATCCACCTTTTATAAAAATTATTCGAACACGTATTAATTTCCATTCTCTTTACAGTTTCGCATATTTTTAATACATATCTAATAACTTCTCAATGCTCAAGGTTGATGTGACAATAAATATTTTTATTTCCTATGCGTACATATTTTTTTCATTGAAAAGGGGTCCATATTACCCGCGTGTTTCCATCGGAAGAGTTTTTCACTTTTCATAAACACGTATTAATTTCCATTCTCTTGACAGTTTTGCATAATTATTTTATAAATATCTAATAACTTTTCAATGCTTAAGGTTGATGTGACAATAAATATTTTTATTTCCTATGCGTACATATTCCTTTCATTGAAGCCTCTAGAGGGGTCCATATTACCCGCCTGTTTCCATCGGTAGAGTTTTTCTCTTTTCATATACAATTCTTTATAGTGTTTTCTCAAGTAACACGAAAACAAACTATCACTTCAGAGAATAACAGGACACATGACCTACTAAATACATCCCTACCCATTACTGAGAATGGATGAAATTCGTTGTTATTTTGGAGGGTTTTGGCTGAAAAGAAAAGGGTGGTCCATTTTACCACATTTTTACTCTACTTTTATCAACTCAGGAAACCTGAAAATGCAATTTATAACATTTTATGTTTTCTCTAAAATATTAAGTATGCATTTAGTAGAAAATAAGCACTATAGTGCATAAAGCAGCAAAAGTTAAAATGTGACAGAATCGTTTAATTTGACTTTCATTAATGATTAGAAGCATTATTTTCTTTCTGTTAAAATAATAGATCTGAAATTCTACTCCATCGAACATCACCGCAATTTATCTATCTTTCGAAAAATGAATGGTGTCTAAAATACTATACAATTAATCTGAACCTAGCTGAAACCTTAATCTGAAACCGACTTGAATGTCGAAAGTTTGAAAGTTAAACTACATAAAATTAAATATCTCTGAAAAAATATTAGAAATTACCAAGCTTAAAAAAATAGACATATAAATCATAAAAACTCAGTTTGATCTGATGCTCAACGTTTTACAATTATAAAATTATGGTAATTATCTGTAAATTTCCCGTGAATGCGTAGTAAATTTTATTGTATAAATAATGTATAATTAGGTAAAAAAAAAGTTGCGTCTGTGTCTCTATGTGCGATGGCTAGCAAAATCTACCGCACTTATAAATCTGAAAAATTGGGTGAGGATAGTCCAAGACAGGTCCTGACCTGATGCACCTATGGCTCAGAGTTTTAAATTTTTAAGACCCGGGCCCTCTGGGGCCCCTTTAATTTTTTGTGCCCTAAATTGTTAATAACTTGCCCCTTTTTATCTGATTTTCTTCGTTATTGGGGCTCTTTGTCCATTTAGTTATCTTGCTCCCTGGGGCCAGGTACGAAGTCCATTGAAGTTTTTGAGCTCTAAATTGTTAATAACTTGACCCCTTTTAATTCGACCTTCTTCATTTTTGGGGCTCTTTCTCGATTTAGTTAGTCCCCCATTTCTACACTCCAGTTAAGACCCTGGACCCCTTGAGCCCCTGAGCCTACCCCCTCATATTTTTATTGAGACCCTACGGCCCTTTTTTAAGCATTTTCCCCAATTTTCGGAGCGTTTCTTTAAAATTTTATTGTAAAGACGAAAGAGAAAACTTTATTCTAAATTTTATTCTACACTACGCTTAATTTCGACTAACTGAAGATTCTAAAGCGCTAAGTATTAGACCTTTTAGCATGTTTTCTTCTTATTGCTCTGCTCTCAAGTATCAATTGGCCTTTTTTGGATCCCTTACTATAGCTCCCTTAAAAATAGTCCGATTCATTAGCTTTTTTTTAACAACTTCTTAGACCCTCCAGCTACTATGTGAATGAAAAAAAAATTCTCAGACCTCAGCTACCGCCAATTTTGAATATTAATTTCCTTCTTGGGGCCCTTGTTGCAGCTTCTTAAAAAATGTTCCGATTCTCTTGCAATTTTCTTTAACATAGTTCTAGGGTCCTCCGGCTACTTTATAAATTACTAAAAAATTTCATTAGACACCAGTTACCACTTTTACCGAATATTAATCTTCTTTTTTGCCACCAATTTTCGTTTACTCACTACAGCTGTAAATTAAAAATCGCGTTACTGTTAAAGGTAAGTGGTTAAATTTAGAGATGCGGGATTCAATTAGTAAATTCAATATCGCATTAATGTTAAAGGTAATTCGTTAAATTTACAGGAGGGGGGGGGGGTCGACCAAATGGGGGCGCATTATTTTCTCGAGTTCTATGGGCCCGATTTCAATGGAAATTGGTGCATTCAACTTAGTTTACGATTCAGCTACTTTCTGCATTATGGAAGATTATCTTAGATTTCTGTTACCACTATTTTCGAACAGTAGCGGCGCATTCTTTTTTCGAGTTCTATGAATTCGATTTCAACGGAAATTGATTCATTCAACTTAGCTTACGATTGTCTTATATATTTTAGTTCCACCTTCCACCGCCAGGGGGCGCATTTTTATCTCGGGTTCTATGGGTCCGATTACAACGAACCCATTCAACGAGCTCATTTAACTTGGTTTTCAATTGTCTTACAGATTTTAGTTACATCTTTTACTGTTTGCGGTACATTCTTATTTCCGGTTCTATGGGTCGGATTACTACGGGGTTTGACTCATTCAACTTCGTTTTCGATTGTCTCCGGCGCGTGGTGAGCACTCCCGGTATACGCTGCCTTAGGCAGCGGGTACCCGTTCGGAAAGAGATTTGTTGGGAACACACTAGACCAGGGTCGGCGGACGTATGGCACGCGGGCCGTAGCTGGCACGCGAGAGGATATTTTTGGCACGCTGTTGATAAAACCAAATTAAGTCAAACTCTCCAAAATTCTACACCTCATTATTTTTCTTCCATTAATACACGAACTTGACTGGCAATAGCTTTAGATTGTTATGATAATTACTTATGTATAAGTCATACCAATGAATTACCCATTTCGGAATCATTTAACCTTTAAATGTATAGTGATGCGAAATTGCATCACTTTTTATTTAACTTTTAATAAATAAATCAAGTTCTTTGCCACCACTATATTTATATAGAAATATTTATCCTATAAAAATGGTATAAAATATGCTATTAAACAAATTTAAAAATCTATCTTAACATTTCTGGTGTCTAATTCTTAAGTATAAAAAAATTCAATTCTAAAAGAAAAATTCATGCATTTATGGTTAAATTTATTATCTACCCAGAGGTGACTCCAATTGATAAACTGATCTTGATTGTATAAGATTGGTTGGAAATTTCAGAAATTAAAATGTAGCTTATCGACTTCCAATCCAGCTCAGTATAAACTCAGCAATTTCTCAAATTGAGAGAGGATTTGGAGATGATCGAAAAATAAAGAATACCAGGCATCATAAACAAAAATGTTGATAGTAAAATTATGTATACTTTGAATTCAATTCTTGAAGATGTTGACATTTGCACCATGTTCACAATCTCTCCCTCTACTTATGCTTGTGAATCATTATTATCAGAGATGAACAATATTAAAAATTCTAATCGAATCAACTTGTCAGATGTCTCCAGATCATCATGTATTTTACTAAAAATGACCAATTATGAGCCCATCATATGGTATCCAAGATGGAACATCAGAAATCACATTAATTTAATTGCTTTACTTTCTTCTCTTTTTAATTACTTTAAAAATGTAATTACAGTTAGACATTGTTAAACCATCACTCTGCATATTACGCTAGTTTATTAAGGTTCCAACCAAAGAAGGAAATAGAGGTAAAAAATCCTAATAAATCTTGACTTGAAAATATGAGATCTGCTAAACCTTCACTTACTTATCTTCGACTTACGATTTATCTTTTTTGTGTAAACGATGGCGGAAAATTGATAGAAGAAAAAAACATTTATGACAATGAGTTAAATGAGAGTAATTACGAACTCGGTGAAGAGAAACTAACACCGAAATTGCAAGATGCTATTGCTGCATTACGTATTTTACAAAGTTTATAATTTTCTTCTGAAAAAAGGAAGATTTTGCAATGCTTATGAAATTAGAAAATAAAATTGAATCAACCAAAACCAAACAGAAAACAGATTTCTTTAACAGACTTTTTAGGTAATGTTTTTTTTATTTGCTAATACCTTCTAATGCATTGTACACTGTAAAAAAAAAGGGTCGATCTACTACAATAATTTTAGTTTATCTCATTGATTTTTGCAATTACTAAAAATTTTTTTGTATTCTTACTCAGTTACAAGAAAATCTGTAAGAATTACTAGAAAACACCTAGCAACATTACTAGAAAACAGCTAGCAACGATTCCGGTTTTTAGTACCGGTTACTAAAAAAACCTGTGGAATACAAATATACTAAAAAATTTTTAGTAACCTCAGGATTTCTTTTTACAGTGTAATATATTTTTTAAATCACATGGCTAATAATTTTCCATTTAATAGCAGGTGTAAAACAAATATTTTGCAGATATGATTCGTAAATGATTTTTTTCGATGTTTCTTTTCTCATTGTACATTTTAAAATAAAATTACCTCAATTATAAAACCACCACACGTTGCTTCCCAAGGGGCAACACAATCTATTACCATAATTATTACATTCATTTGGCAAGTTGTTTCGAAGTTTCGATTTGAGTTTTTAATATTTTTTAAGATTGCTATAATTATTTTTTATTCTTATCTTCTTTCTATAATTATTACTATAATTAATTAACCTTTTCATGTAATCTTTTCATGTGCGTTGAGCTCAAGAACACAATTTGTAATCTTTAAGCACCAGTAATTCAAAATTTTGTTTGAGTTTGCAATTTTTGAGTTTTCAAGACATTTAATATGAATGTTGATATTAATATTATGTTTATATTATTACCTGCAGGTATGTTATCCATATATATCTTAATCTAATAATAATAAAAGTAATTTTATTCATTATTTTTTCAGTTTTTTTTGGCGCAGATGGGCGGGGTTTGGGGGTTGGCACGCCATGGTCGCTTGAAAAAGTTTTTAGAAGAAAATTGGCACGCGGATGTGAAAAGGTTCGCCGACCCTGCACTAGACGCTGCCGAACGCATTGGGACCCCGAAAACAAATTTATTTGAAACACCCTACGCTGCCAAAGGAAGTGAGGCCCCGAAACTAGATTCTTTTGAAAGATTTTCCGGAATTACAAAATTCAGTTTTGTGTAAGGTTATTATCGCGGGCCCGTGAAAAGTCTGGCGGGTCAGCTAATAATACATATAAGATATATATATATATATATATATATACAGAGTTATTATAATTAAAGTCCCACTTTCAACATGCTGTAAACAGGAACCACTGGTCAGAATGACTTCAAATTTGAACTGAATATATTGGAAGAAGGGAGAAACGGTATGGCATAAGAAAGAAAAAGTTCCAAAGTGTATCAATAGATGGCACTGTAAGCAGCATAACGAAAGTGGATTCGGCTACAAGTGACATTTTTAATCGAAGTACGACGGCTTTGACATGAGTTGCACAGTAAACCAACCGTACTATTCAATGTGCAGGAGTGTTTCGGTTGTTTGACAGAAAAAAATGACTTCTAAATCAGCCAACAGCTGTGGTACTGTTAGTGGAAAGCCCATTCACCACGGCTCGTACCACATTGGATGGGAAAAATCGGTTTTTAATTGTCCTTGGGCCAAAAACCGCATAAAAAGCACATAATGATTCGGTTTTTAATTGCGCACAAGTGTCTTTTAATTTGCATAGTATGCGCTTACAGCGCCATCTATTGATACACTATAGAACCTTTTTTTTCTTATGCCATACAGCTTCTCGCTTCTTCCAGTATATTTAGTTCAAATTTGAAGTCATTCTGACCAGTGGTTCCTTTTTTAAAGCATTTTAAAAGTGAACATTAATTATAATCACCCTGTATATATACACAGGGGTGTAAAAATTGGGCGTCGCGTCAAGTAAACCGATTCTCACCACTAAATTTTATAAGTATTCTTCCACTAAATTTTATTAGTATAATTCGCCTAAATTTTTACACCCCTGTATATATATATATATATATATATGTGTGTGTGTGTGTGTGTGTGTTTGTGTATACTATAACAACACTTTATTCAATAAATTATAATAATAGCTATTCTATCGCTAATAATAATAACTTCCCTACGTTTTTGGCTACCATATAAAAGACTGTCCTCAAAGACATATTCATAATATCTATTTAAAAAGAACCCACTTACTTAGATTTATTCCGACTTTCAACATATGCAAATTCAATAGACGAACAACCGCATTTGTCTCTTGTGACATGATCGCACGCTTTTGCACGTCAAAATTTGCTCTCTTATAAGTGACAGCGAATCAGATCAGCCAGAAAATCCATTATAGGAAATCAAATACCCGTTTTCAATCATTTCTGATCTTGCTAAACAGATTTTAGATTTGTGGAATTCTCCCAGCTGCAACTTTTCTTTCGCTTTTTGCTTCTTTATATTCGAACGAGATATCGCCGACAGAGGTTCGCGCGCACGTGCACCATTTTGTTGCTTTAGTTTTGTCAGCTTTCCTTCAGCGCCGCCTGCTCCAACAATTAATTACTGGCACGTAATGAGAACCGTGACGCAAGGGAGGGGGGAGAGGGGGGGCACTTGATTAAATTTTATCGGATTGAGAAGCGGCCATATATGTGTGATGAGAGGGGTGATCGGCGTGAATAGATGGGCCAATATCGGAATTTGTTCAGCACGATTGTGTAGCTGAGCTTTGTTTACCTGGCTTAGTTCAGCCGCTCTTGATCTCATTTTGATAGATTTTACCACGAACCTTGATGATTTCTGTAGTGTTTGTCTGCACGAGCTGTTAATCTTTTCACAGTAAGGCTTATCTCCTTGTATAAATAAATAAACGCGAATAAAAAACTGTTTTATTTTCAGATTTTATTTACGCAACATAGTGTTTATGAATAATAAATCCTTTTTTGTTTTTAATTGCCTTCGTGCTGAATACTTCATGTATATTACATTTTCTCCATACTTACATGGATCCTTCCCTCACTTATATCCGTACATACATACGCATTACATACTTACATCCATCTTACGTGTTAACGTACATCTTATAACATACATACACACTTATAACAACTTTCAATGCTTACAATAGATATAACAACACCTTTCCAGCAAATAAAAGCAGCAGGAGTTAATGAGGAATCTAAGCTTGGCTCGAATGAAACTGAATAACTGTATTAGAATGATTTCTTTAAATATCGACCTATAGCTATAATTTCGTTTATATATATATATATATATATATATATATATATATATATATATATATATATATATATATATATATATATGTCTTACAAGTTATTTAATCCCTTTGAAGAAGGCAGCATTGGACTTATAAATGATGTTCTTATTTACAATAGGTTTTGAATTATATCATTTTTTCCTATAGATTGAAGGTCTTAAAATTATATCTGTTTTTTTGTTGTTGTTCTTGTTCTTGTTAATGACTATTAAATTTTAATTAGTAATAATTATTGTTTAATATTTTTTAATGTATTCTAATCATTTAATTAATCTTTTAAATATTATAAATCTTAACTCTAACTGATGTAATCAAGCATCTTGCTGTTCCGTGGTACGAATGCTTGTTTCGGCATGTTGTTTGGAATGCAAGAGTAGTATGCTTCCAAAAGATCGTGTGGATATGAATAAAATTATTTTTGATTAATTTTCTTGTGTTTACTAATTATTTTATTCTTTAAATGCATTATATCGGCAGTGATAGACTTTTCTTATCAAATTTGCCAGTTTATTATATAAAATAATGCATTTATTTTGTGACAAGTGGTATTCTGGTGACTAACGATTAGGCATCTTACATATCGCTTCTTTTTTTCAAATTTTCATCATCACTTGTTATCCGTATTCCATTATTCTGTTCCAATATCGGAGTAACCATATGGTTACTCTGAGGTTCCAATATCATCATTTATGTCGTATATATATATTTTTTTTTATTATTATTAAGTAACAATTATGTAAAATATTACCACATGCCATTTCTAAATTGGAGTTTCGGCCATTTTGTTGTTCGAATTTTCTAGCTAGTTTTTAATTTAAAGGTATTCTATATATAAATTAATTACTTGCCATCTTTAAATTAGAAATATATATATATATAATACCTTTGAATATATAGTGAACATATGTTTTAATATATTTTCTTATATAGTGGGTGGTGGGGGAGACAGTTCTGTTTGTCCGTCCACTGAACAGAAACAGACAGTCTTTTGCCTGTGTAGTTGTGATATTTTATTGTTTTAAATGTTTATAGTTAATTGTTACGGAAAAAAACTTTTATATACGCCTTCTTTCATAATGTTTAAATATTTAATATTTTGATGAATTATATATATATATATACTAGCAAGCTTCGCCCGCTACGCTGGTCGGTTTCTCCAAACGAATTTTGAATCAAACTAAATATACCGGTGAATTGAATTCATCTAACAATGTACACTTTTGGTCAGACGGCTACAGGAAAATATGAAAAGAGACTGCATATCAAATTATTGCCTTGGACTACTAAGTATTTGTCTGGCTTTAATTATGATCCTCATATTGATTATTTCAGGAATAAGGCTGTTGATCTCGGATCTCAGTTACCCTGCACCTCGTGCCGTGCCTTGAAGTGGCAGGATGAGACTCTCTGGATATGTTGCAGTGACGGTAGTAAAGAAGATATAGTAATGGATGCATTTTTAGAAATTATAACTTGTAATGTTAGAAATATTGATGCATTGGCGCTAAAGGCATCACCAAATTATAGAAAATGTGCAATATCGAAACTGTACAGACCTTCGAAACTTTACTTCAGCAAGAATATTTTATTTAAAAATCACAATTACATAAATATCCGTAAGAATAATAGGTACATTTATATTGCTGGGCGCCAGTAAAAACTCACCAAATCTTGTTTGAATTGGCATCATTTGATTTGGAACATTTTGCGTGACATTTTATTTGTATCGATATGTTTGTGTTTATGCATTTTATTATGATTATATTTTAGTTATTTTAAATAAGTTTTTTAAGATATTATATCGCAATGTTAAAATAATGGCTAGTTGTTATTAGCTAACGTTAACGTTAACGGCGAGATTAAAAATTTTGGCGATCACTGGCACCCAGCTAACATAAAAATACCGAATAATATTCAATTCCAAATTCCCGAAGCAAACAAAAAAGTTAAAACAAAAAGCCCGAAAACTGGCATTATTGAGATTTCATCTAATCAAAATATCAGGTGATTTTTTTCTTATCCAGTATCTTATAAATCGCCAAGTATTGTTTGATCTTTAACAATGACGAATGTATATTTTAGAAAATATCACTTGGCGATCAATGCAATAAATTTTAAGGTTTTGTCGCCAAAGGCAACGCCAAATTCGAAGTTGTTTGAGTTAGAATATTTTTATTTGTTACCATTCGATGCAAAAATACAACATGCAAAAATACATTGAAATATGTTATCATTTGACAAATAATTATAAAACCCGATTTTTAAGAAATTTTGTTATTGTTTGTTCCCATTTTAACTCCTTTACGGATGGAATTTTAGGAAAACTTTCTTATTGCTCCTCTACGTCCTAAGAAGTATTTTCCCCGCAATTTTCGTGTTTGTAGCTTCAGTAGTTTGGACTGTGCTTTGATGATCTCCCAAGTCAGGACTTTCTTTTACATAATATAGAATTTTATATACAGATAAAATTGTCTATTATTATTACCTAGCAGGCTTTGCTCGCTACGCTGGTCGGTTTCTCCAGAAAAAAAAAAAAGAAACTTGAATCAAACGAAATATATTGGTGAATTTGATTGTGTGTTTTAAATAAACATGAACTTTTACCTTCATGTCCTTCCGCATTGGTGTAAAACGATACGAAAGCCATTATGCTGTTATATTTTCTAATGTGTTACACGAAATTTAGGCTTTTAAAGACCAACTCGTTTATTTAATCATTTACAGTATGATTTTCTAAAGAACGATATAACGATGATATGCAATATACTAAAACTATCCCTGGAAAATTAACAATGCAAGTTCCATAGAAATCCATTCAGCAGAATCTTTAAAAAAGTCTAATGTTTCATAATTGGGTTCAACTGATTATACAAATGCCCCGCACCCCCCTAATTCTTTAACAAAGCAACATAGAACTATATGTTATGCACTAAAACTTCCCCTTAAAATTTAGCTAACTAACAGTGCAAGTTCCAGCAAAATCCATTCAGCAGAATTCAAGGTATAAGCGGCAGGATCGAAATTCCCTTTGCATTATACATATACAGTAGACAGATAAATGTATCTTTCATAATCACCTGTTGATAGAACTCTCAGGGATTTTGTAGAAAGTATACGCTGGTATACGCCGTCAACCTTCTGGAATTTTTAAGACGAAATTCTGCACACCGTCCGTAGCAACAATATATACTCTCTAGTATATATCCTCTGTCTATAGAGTATATGCGCTGTTTTTTTTTACGACTACACCACTGACAACTTTCTCCCATAGCTCCATAACTAAACAATGTAGAAAATCAATTCCTGATTTATATAATCACACTGCGAAACTCCCATCAGAATCCGTTCAGTAGAACTTTAAAAAAGGTAATCTTTCATAATCGGTTTCACCTAATTTTACGTATAACTTCCTCTCGTGGCTCTATAAATAAGCAATGTAAAACAATGTGCTTTATTTTAAAACCTTTCTAAAACAAATTACCTAACTAACAGTGAAATCATATAAAAATCTGTTCGGTAGAACCTGAGTTTTAACCGATCGGAATGGAATAAGAATTTGCGTTTTATAAATATTATAGATGATTATATGATTTTTGTAATCGGATTCGTTGTCAAGATTTCGCTTCAGAAAATACATCGCAGACGACAACTTTGCTCCAGAGAAGTAACAATCATCCCCACAAAATTGCCTAACTAACAGTGTAAATCCCACCAAAGTCCGTACAACAGATCTCAAATTATAAACGGTCGGAATGAAATACGAATTTGCATTTTAAATACATAGTAGATATATCTTTCATAATTGCCTTTCCCAATCACTTTCCCATTAGCTCTATCACTAAGAAACATAGAATGATATGTTATAGGGTCATTAACCATACCTGAAAAATCACTTCCATTAAAGTTTGTTCAGTAGAATTTTTTTAAGTAATCTTTAATAATCGAGTTTACATAATTTTAGAGCTTTCCTCTTTAGCTCTATAACAAAGCAACGTAGAATAGCTGTACGCTAAAACCTTTAAAAAAACATTACCTGATTAAAATGTGAATATGCGGTTTATACTCATAGTAGATGATGATATGATTTTCTGTAACAGGATTAATCATGAAGATTTCGCTTCAAACATAAACGATGCTTTCAACATTGTGGCTAATACGCCAATTGGCGAGGTATCAGATTGCGGAAAATTAGCCCGAAATCGTATGAATAACTACCCAAAGAAAAAGAGAAACGTGGCTGAAGACTGAAAACAAATAAAGAAGTAATACATAATACTAATCAGACCTTCGACACTTTATTTGGTACTTCTCCATTATCCCGTCGACCACTTTTCATAAAAAAAACTATCGCCAAACTATAAGATTTAACGCCAAAAATGCAGTCCCATTCACTTGACGTCAGAAGTATTAAACGTGTTTGTTATGTCAGGAAGAGGTTTTTAATTCGACATTTACCTGTGTTTTTCATTTTGTTTTTCTGATATTTTAGTTATTTCGTTAATTAAAATAAAAATTGCGTCCTTAAACGGCTGTGCCATGACATTAAAAGAGAAAATGCATTGTAAAATGTTGCGTTTGATAGTTAAGTGCAATAGATCAGTTTCAACTGACGTCAAAAACATTTATTCACCAGCCGAGAAGGATAATTAAGAAAAATAATGTAAATAAATAAATATCCAAGATTTTTTTTTTCTATTTTTAACCGACTTAAAAAAAAGGAGGAGGTTAAACTTACTGGACACTTTGTTACTTTGGTGAGTGGGGCTTTTCCGAATTTATTTTATTTTATTTATTTATTTTGATGTTCCAATGGCAACATTCTTCCATTTGCTTATTTGGAATTCATGTTTGGCGAATTTTTTTTTTAATGAAAAGTGGTCGACGGTATAATTGAGATGTACCCTTTACTTTAGCAATCACGTTTTATTTTAAATCGTGGCGTTTGTAGAAATAATAATAATAATACACAATTACATAAATATCCGTAAGAATAATATTCAATTCCCAATTGAGCAGTTAATGTTTCTATCTGAAAAAATAAACAAAAAGATTTAATTTGAATTTCTTCCATTGCTATAGTAACGGACGTATTTTTAGAAATTATCACTTGTATTATTAGAGTTGTTAGATTTTGACGTCAAAGACTTCGCCAAATTAGAAAAATGGGCAATATCTCGCGAACTATTTGACTTATTTAATAGATATTAACGTATTTAATAGATACCATTCGATTCAGCATACAAAAATACATTAAAATATGTTATCATTTGTCACGTCACTATAAAACCCGATTTTTAAGGAATTTTTTTAAAGTTTGTTCCCCTTTTTACCCCCCTTAGGGGTGGAGTTTTCGAAAATCCCGTCTTAGTGCGCCTCCACATACTAAGAAGTATTTTTCCTGCAAGTTTCGTCTTTGTAGGTTCAGTAGTTTTGGCTGTGCGTTGATCATCTAGCCAGAAAGGACTTTCTTTTATATATATAGATATATATATTGATTTCAAAGGTATTATATATATATGTACATATACAGTGGACTCTCGTTAATTATTCATCCGTTTAAAATGTATCTCCTGTTAATGAAGACAATTTTCTTTACCCCATCAGTTTCTATTTACAAAAGGACATCGCTTAATGCATGTTACTCATCGGATAATGCGGCCATGTTTTTCTTTTTTCACAATTTGACCAGACATAATCTAAACTAGTTTTCTATATTGATTCTTTAAAAGACACTTTGGTGTAACTCTAATTATCGAGAGATCAAGAAAGAAATTGTCAGTGACAGTGATAAAGAGAAAAAAAAACATTCCACCGCCAAAAATGTAATCGGCCAAAAATGTTGTATGTATATATATATATATATATATATATATATATAATTATATCTTTGAATTTCAAAAAACATATCAAGTTCTTGTAACATTCTAATTAAATCTCCAAAGAGATAATTAATAATAATGTGTAGACAGAATACCACATAGTTAATAAATTAACAAGTGCAATCATAATTTTACCATAGCTTGTGCTTCAATGGTAATTGGCCAAAAATACTGAAAATATGAAGAATATTTAAAAGGAGAGAGAGAGAAAATCATTAAATATATATATATAATAAACCATAAAATGTTAATAATTTGGAATTGATATCAAGTGAATACAAATGGATTAAGAAATAAAATATGAACTAAATATAATGGAAAATTGGATAACAAGAGATTTAAATTAGAATTGGATATGAAAAAAACACGTGTAGATATAATTTTCAACCTGGATGTACTCACACGTGTTTTAAAAAAATAATTCAGTATTTCATAATTATACTGGCATATATGCTAAGATCAGTATAATCATCCAGGTATACTGAATTATTACCAGAAGACAATTGGAAATAATAAAAATGGAAATAAAAAACTTGTAAAGAATAGATTAAATATTTTACTCACAATAATTATGAATTATTACCAGATAACAGTTGGAAATAATAAAATTGGAAATAAAAAACTTATAAAGAATAGATAAAATATTTTACTCACAATAATTATCCAAAAATCCGTAAACAACACAAGGTCTACATTTATACCCAATATGACCATATGGCGCACATCATAAAATATCAAATACTTGATGATTTAGTCAAGTTGAGAGAAATTATTTGAAGGTTAAGTTGAGAGAACATATTTTGAAATATCACCATAATTATTACACCTTAACACAAATTGATTTAAACACACACAAATTTATTTGTGATAAATACACTCAAAAACAAATTTATATTTGTGAATATACAAATATTCATTTAATTTTAATCTTTAAAAGTAAAATATAAATACACAAGCGATAAGCGCCCTCTATAGGTAAATTAAAAACACCGTATTTTCGGGTGTATAGCCCGCATCCAGTGTATAGCCCGCACCCCTAAATCAAGCAGTAAAATAAAAAAGTTCGTGTATAAGCCGCGGACACGCATCGGTGTATACCCCGCGGGCTATAAACCATCTACGAACGTATATTTCAATCAGGGTTCGAAATTAGAGGTCATTAGTCATAATTTGCAAAAGAAATTTAGCAAATTTTTTCGTGATACATAATGTCTATAGAAATTCGGCGAAAAATTAAGGAAATCACTACATGAATTATGCAAATACAAATAAAAAAAATATTTTTATACAAGAGGTAGCTTTTTGTAATAAAAAATTATGGTAATGAAGCAGTGGCAGCGCTAGAAGAAATGTGGATATAGGCAACATCAGCTTTGCCGAGGCCTCTTTCAGTTTCCATTCAGAAAGAAAATGTTAAATGAGTTGAATTATACACTAATTTTATGAGTATACTATACAAGTATTATTGCTAATCGAATAATGAGAAAAATTACATAAAAAAACACAAATTAAAAGAGACGAACTTTTCGGCTTTTCGCCTCCCTGAATTTTTTTAAGATTACGTCATAGTTAATACCAGCCGCTATTTCAGCTTCAATTAATAGTACTGATAATAACGCAGATAGCTTTCTTGGCTGATTGTGCTTCTCAAGTAGGTCTTAATCAATTTTAACTTTGAGAAGCTTCTCTTAGCAGACGTTGTACTGGCTAGAACTGTGAGCATGATTTTGATCATTATGTAAATATTTGGATATACGTCTTCCAAATTATTTTCTAAAATGTACTGAATAAGTTGTTTTGCGTCGTTGATAGATAGAGTCCAGTGAATTGGATTTTAAAAGCTGAGTTCCTCATAAAATTCGAAAGGCTGTATGGCGCTATTTTCACCTTCCCGAAGTATTGTACCTAAATCATTACAATGCTTAAGAAAGTCCTCTTTGTATAAAGATTTCAAATAATTGATATCGTAAATAAAACCAAATCGTTCAAAATATTCGTTGAGCGCTTTGAATCGACATTCGGTGTCGACTATTATAGCATCTATCATTGTGTTAAAAAAGTTAACTTTGTACTGCATTTCAACAGATTGTATAGATTCATAAATATGTTGATAACCGAATGCTTTGCTATTCATTTTTCTTTAAATTGAGACGCAATTTTGCAACTACTTTTTTCTACAAACAATCGAGCTTTTGCAGCGCTTTTTTCAAATCCTGTATTACGGAACTCTTCAATCCAGTCACGGAATGAATGTGAAGTATCAATGGCGACTTTCAAGTTCACTTAAACCTATTGCCATAGTTTACTTATATTATTCACACGTAGTAAAATCTCGTACCATACGTGTATTGCAACAATAAACTCAAAATTTAACATTTTGGTCAAAACTGCTTCACAATCGTTGAAGGTTTCGGAACTATCAGTTTTATTTTTCAGGTCATTCACGCATTCGATGATATCATCAAATTGCAAAAATAGCGCTTTTACTGTTTCGATTCTACTTTCCCATCGTGCTTCAGACCGAGATTTTAATGTCAATTTTAATTTAGTTTTTATTCGAGGTATGATCCAAAAGTTCTAGGACAAAGAGTAAAAAACCTTACCCTGAATAGTTTACCCTTCAAAGTAGTCAATTTGGGCGACGATACACTTCTGCCAGTGTTCGGATAACTTCTGGAAGTCATTTTTTCGCAACCTCCCGTAAGGTCTCCTGTGATGCTGCTTTCAGCTCATCTGATGACCCAAAACGGCGTCCCTGTAAATGCTTTTTCATTAATGGGAACAGGTAAAAGTCACACTGTGCTAAGTCCGGTGAATAGGGGGGGATGTGGAAGCACATTAGTGCGAGTTTTGGGATGAACTGTTTTATCGATAGGGATCGATGTGCTGGTGTGTTGTCATGCAGAAGGTACCAGTCGCCACTCTGCCAGAACTGAGTCCGTTTACGACGAATGGATTCCCTCAAACGACGTAAAATGCATAAATAATGCTTCTTGATAACTGCTCGGTCTTCGGGAATAAATTCTGAATGCACAATTCCTTCAGAATCAAAAATACCTCCATCATTACTTTCCCTTTGCTCCGATCATGCCGGAATTTTTTCGATCGCGATGAGACCGGCGACTTCCATGTTGCGAACGCACGCTGCGATTGGATGTCAAACAAATAACACCACGTTTCGTCACCTGTAATGATGTGGTTAAAATGTCCTTGTCGACTTTGTCCATTAAATCACCCGATATTGCCCGACATTGCACAGTACAATAACAATATAGTATAATACAATCGTAAAACAGTTCCTTTCATTCCCAGTAGTCGAAATGGATATAGTGTTTTGACCTAAAAATTAATTAATTGAAAATTTTTATAAATTATATTGAACAAATTTCATAAATAAAAGATTAATTGTATGAAAGGAAATATGTATAAAACATTACTTACCGATAACATTTACTGGGAGATATGGGGATTTACTGGGAGATATATCAAAAGCCATGGACACTTCATCCATATTTATGATACTTTCAGGCATAAATTTATGTTCTTTGATGATTTCCTCCACATAATTTTTAAACATTGGAATCTTCTCTTAAGAATCCTTTGGAAGATCTTGGTATATAGTTGTCCGGACTCGAATGAATAATCCTTTCCTTCTCATAAATCTGTTACACCACGATGCATTTCCCTAAATTCTTCTAAATTTAACTTTGCTGCAAACTTTTGGCTTTCATTCTAATAATGGTCGTTGAAATTGGTTTGCCCTCCGATCTCTCAGAATCAATCAAGTTTTTCTTCTAAATGAGGCCATTCCGCTACTTTTCCCTCCTTGATCTTTTGCACTTCGGCATTTTCTCTAGGATTGTTTTATCTTTCCGCCATTGCCGAATATTTTTCATCAATGCCTAATTCTCGGGCAACAGCTCTATTGCCCGAAATTTCGGCTTTCTGCACCGCTTGCAGTTTATATGCGGCCGTATAACTTGCACGTCTTTTAGACATCGTACATGTAAAAAAATGAAAACAAAATTTTCTTAGTAGTAGCACGTGTTAGTCGAACAGAATCGGAAATGAGACGAACGATGAGTGTTAATTATTCAACTTTTGTCCTGACCCACCTTACTCGTCGCTGGAACCCGTTAGGTCAAAGGTTACATTATTTTGAAGCAGTGGTCACATTGCTATTATAGCTCTGTTAGTGCAATACTTGGCAATAGTTGCAACAATTCTTCCAAATCCAGAAATAAATAATAGTAGCATTTAAACAGTAAAAAAAAGAAAAAAAAAAAACGTTACAAACATGGGGAAATTCTTTAAATTTCGCGGCATAGCGAAAAAAAAATCACATTTTTGAAATTTTTGGACTTTAAAAATTGTAGAAATTCACACGATTTCCGCTTTTTTAAAGAAAAAAATCTTTGTATAACCCGCACCGTGTATAAGCCGCAGCGGCTATTCCAAATGTTTTTTTCTTGTATAACCCGCGGGATATACACCCGAAAATACGGTATTATTAACATTTATTTGACAAGTAACGTGCTGCCCTCTATTGGAATAATAATTATTCAAAATTAAATTTGATTTACAAATTTATTAGATTAGATTTAATAATATATATAAATAGTAAAAATTAATAATATCATTGTAGTTTTACATTAGCATCGTACAAAATCCTATGATATGAATTAAATTTAACCAGAATTAAATTTATCTTACATAGTATTTCAAAGATTCTTACCAAGAGTAAATACTATGTAAAAAATTCAATTAATAATAATTAGATTACTTATGTGTTTCAATCATTTTAATGCAATGCAGTATTTAAAAGACTTTATTAAAATTAAACATTCAAATAAAATATTTAATATATATATATATATATATATATATATATATATATATATATATATAATGTTGCATATAGTTATGTTTGTGATTTATAATCAACAATGTTATCAACAATGTTATCCATGTATAATTTTATGTGTTTTTGTATAAGTTTTTTTTACAGTTATTTTAATACAATGCACATTTTATAGACTTTTATAACTGATCATTAGAATGACTTAATATAAAAGTGATCGACTAAACGCACAATCACAGTAACTATATAAAGTGTAAATAAAGTTCAACCATCTTAAGTATTGTCCTTATATGTATTAATGGTATATATTATAATTGTATTTATATTTTTTAAATCTGATTATTAGTATCACTTAAAATAAAGGTGATCAGCAAAACGCACAATCACATTAACTATAAAAAGTGTAAATAATGTTCAATCATCTTAATTATTGTCCATATTCATCTTAATTATTGTATATATGTTTTAATTGTATTTATGTATGTTTTAATTGTAATTTGCTATATCATTTGCTATTCATAAATCACTTTGATTGGCTTCTATATATATATATATATAATATATATATATATATATATATATATTATATATATATAAAACTTTAAGTAAAATTTATATATAATTTTTTCAAAAATATCAGAAATCAATTATTCCATATTTGATGAAAAAATCAGATGGTATTGATATAGCCAATTGGCATAAATCATACTCAAACCAAGAGTCCAAAATAAGAAGGGAAAGATAATAAAATTAAATTAAAAAGATAATATGTAAAAAATATATATTAATAGTATTTAAAAAATATCAAATATATTGAAAATTTGCAGAGAAAAATACTTCATCAGGAGCCACCATCTACACTTTACAGGAAAATAGTAGAGGACAAATAATTTCCGTGCTGTGAAAAATTGCTTTTGCAATAAATATTTTTGATGAGGGTGTCCAATTGCTTGTCAAAAAATATATATGAAGCAAAAATAAAACACATGAAAATAGATCGTACCATAAATGATAAAAAATGAAAAAAAGAACACTTGTTACCCACTAGATAATTTCCATTCAAAGTAATAAACAGAAATTCATATCAGTAAACAAGTTATGATTAAAGATAACAACGAAGCAAGCAGTTTAAAATAAGAAGATATGTATTAAATTGATTTTATAAATATTAAAAGAAAAAAAGATAATAAAGTCAATTAATAAAAAATGGTTAAAATTAATATAATTGAAAAAGTTTTTAATAATATGACCCAAAACTGATTCATGAAATTAATACGAAAATGTATATGGAAAAACGAAAAATTACGGACAAATGTTTACACCAAAAAAAAAAGTAATTCATCAGCGTTAAAGAAAAAAATTATAGTAATTAAATACATTTATGTATAACAATTAATATAATTAGAAAATAAATTAAATTATTTAAAGATACTAGGCAACGAAATTATTTGAAATTGAGTAGTATCGCCATCTATGAATAATTTAAGTAATCAATCCAAATCAAACTTAAATGAAGTTGTGAAATTAACAGATATTTAACCTAATATAATTAGGATCAAAACAAAATTAAACGTCTAACAAAATACGTATAATGTTCAAAATATAAATGTTTAACTAAATGTACAAGAAATGTAAAGTTAGCCCAATTCATATATTGTGTTATGGTGTTATGAAAAGCAGCTATTCCTCTTCATTCATTCATCCAATTTTACAAGGTAATAAATGACCAATGGCTAAGGCAAATCAATAATAAAATCTATATGCATGGAAATAAAGTACAATTGTATGATAAGTCCCCATTTAAAACAAGTGGCAAAAAAAGCTTAACAAAAGGACAAATCTTTGTCCTTTTGTTTTCTTTTTTCGATGTATATATACAAATGCACTAGAAACAAAAATGGATGTTATGTGAATCTGAAAAAAAGTCACACAAAATAAAATATTATTTATATAAAATAGATTTAATAATTTGTGGAGGATAGCCATAACTTTTAGTTTGCGTACATATATATTTAAGATTTTTGTCTTTTTATTTTATGTGTGTGCACATAATAGCTTAATCCTATGTGCCTAGGTCACCATACCCGGAAATATAACGAATAATTTGTTCAAGATTCCTTTGTCAATAATTCCTTCACTTACATTAACGCGATCATTAAAAAAATAATTAAATTTTTCTTATAATTAGAACATAACGAAGACGCTACGCTAAAACAGCGGCAGATGACAGCACTTCTCAACCTCAATTTCAGATCTATATCTTAATTAGTTATCTAAATGTTTGTTCATTAGCAAAAATTGGCAATTATTTCCTTTCATTTTCGCCAACTAAATGGAGGGATCGGCCAAAGAAACAGATCTCTTTGTAGATCAGTTTTTAATGAAAGCAGATCCCTGTCTGAAACTTTCTCGGATTTTTTTTCATTGGCGCCGGCAGATTTTTGGCAGTTTTTTGCATAAATTAAGAAAAATTACCGGCCGAATTTTTCAAAAATAGCATAGTCGGATGCAGATTTTTTTTTTTTACATATGCTCAGAAATTTTTAAATTGATATCTTAATTAGTTTTCTTAAAATTCGCTAATTAGTAAAATAATTTCGAATTCGTTCATTTCCGCTTGCAAATCCAGAACAGCAGTTCTTTTCTTTAGCCATTTTGATTTAAAAGATGGCATTTTTGATGCGATGTTTAATGAGATTGTAATTAATATCTTGAGTAATTATCAAAATATTAAAATTCTGATACTCAGGTGCGCATGGTCTGATCTTGGATTATCCACACCTAAATTTTCAGACTTCTAGGTGGGCTAGATTTTGCTAGCCATCGCCAACAGACACACACGCACGCACGCACACACACACACGCACGCACACACACACACACACACACACACAGTGAAACTTTATTTTATTAGTATAGATATATGTAGATAAGGAGCCTCAGCGTCAGTTGCACAAGACAGATTTTTATTGTGATCTCACTTTATATATGTTACGGCCAAAGCCCGAAATCAGCCAGTTCGCGAATTGGCCAACTTCGTTTTAAATTGATTGGCCAATTCGGGAATTTGCCGACCAGTTCGCGAAATGACTTGAAGCAGTTGGCGAATTTGCGAAGTAACCAGAGGCCATCGGCCAACTCGCGAAATGTCCAAGGACAGTCAGCCAGTTTGCGAAATAGATAGGGGTTGCCGGCCTAGTCTGCGAAATGGCATGGGGCGACCGATCAGTTTGCGAACAGGGTAAGGGCGAGTGGGCAAAGTCGAAGGGAAAACTCATAAGGTGATTTTTAGGGTCTGTATAGTTTCTACTTAGTTAGTTTTAAGATTTTTTTTTCAATGTAATATTCATTTGCATATGAGCCCGCACAAGATATGTTTTTTAAATATATATATATATATATATATTAATTAAAATGTTTGTATTGAAATTTCATCTGAATGGTGGCTTCCATTTTTCCAAAAAAAAAGTCCTTCCGGCCTGTACCGGGAGGAAAAGGTAGCTTTCCTATATCTTCGTTTTAAAATTTTACCTAATGTTACATGAAAACAGCAACTTAAAATGCAAATAAAACGTTTACAAAAGATTCGTTAAAACTGAATTTGAATAAGAAATTCGCCAAATTATTGAGCAATAGCCAAATTGGCTTCATTTATGAAGACTTATTTTGGTCGCCAAATTTGGCGATATTTCGCCAAATGTCGCCAAGTTTGGCGAGAATTTGGCGCTAACGGATATGAATATATAGTTTTATGCGTTTGTTTGGGAAAATTATTACAACAATGAAAATTTTTGTAATGTGCTGTCTTGTTTCAAAATGTCAGCCACCCTAGAATTTCAAACTGCTCTATCTCAGCCGTTTTTTAAGATAGAGGTAAAACAAAAAATGCTCTGGAATCCTCGTTTCAAGGCCTAACACTGAATTAAAAAATAAATTTGAATTTTTAACTTTTTTGTACATTTATTTTAGTTTTAAATTTTTAATTGGCCACCATCTTGAAACAAAATGGCGGACCAAGCTGGGCCAACGAACTCGGTCGAGACATGGGTGAGCTTAATATACACAATTAGTTTCATCAAAATTGATTTATAAATACGAGCGTTATCGTATGACATAGGTCAGATATATATATATATATATATATGGAGATATATATATATATATATATACATATATATATAAATCAACATTTGAACGGAGGGTGGTTTTGGGGTCTGGGGGTCATGATCGGTGAAAATATATCGAAATTTTCCGGAACTGCTTTCCTCCGAATGGCTGCAATAGGTAGCTTTATACTTTTTTGTATTGAAAGCTACCTAAAAGGGGGGGGGGGTGAAATATTTGAGATTATTTTATTTTATTGGTGTAATCTTTTTACTAGAAAAAATAATATCTGTTTTGAACGTGAAAAAAAAAATGTGTTTAATATCTTCAAGGGTCAAGTTACCTTCAAAGTAAATTAACATCATTTAACAAAGAAAACTGTCTTATTAACGATATATCGGCGTAAAGGACACAGAATCCTTATATAATAAATAAAAAAAAACTGATGCACTAAGATGATTATTTGACGCTAAAAAACTAACCTAAATAACAGAATGAACAAAATGATTTTACCTTTGAGATACTTCAAGGCTTCATAAGAACATTTTCTTTAGTTTAAAGAAAAGGGAAAGGGAAATGTAGAAAGGACGATGAAAATGGCCTTTTCATGTTGGCATTACATATTTGTCATAAAAGTAATTCTATATATATATAAAACAATGGATATATTTGTTTGTCAACATGGACAACCACAGAACAAAATTCAAGAAGGTGGTAGACATCCGAGCATTAGCAATTCCAATCCAATTTTTTTTTCTTTTAAATGGAGAATAAAAACATAAAATAAATTAAACTGAGATTTCTTTAATTAGAATTTCATTTTAGAACCTCATTAGAACCTCAATTTTTAAATATATGTAAAAAGAAATACAACAACACATATTAAAAATGACGAATTGAAAGAGTTTATTATTTTTGTTCATCAGGGTGAAGTGGAAGGGATGGTTGTCCTGTGAAAATAATTGTATAAAATAATTGTTAAACACATAAAAATAAAATTAGAAAATGATTAAAACTTTATCTTCGGCGATGAGGGGGGGGATCAAATGGACTCTGACCCAGTAACTAAAATTCGTAAGTCCTACTCTTTTTAATGTTTAATTATCTTAAATCTTTTGAGAATAATAAATTTTCTATAGTTTTCAAAATCACAAGCGAATAAAGTTAATGAAATTTGAAACTCCAGGGAAGGCATGTTTCTTGAATTTTTAAGTGAATAATATTTTTTTTAATTCTGTCCATACAAACCCCTTGCTTCACCGTAGATTAATAATAAAAAAATTATATTTATAAACTAGTCCTTCATAACAAATATTGATTCCTTATATGAAACGAAAGAATAATTTTTTTTAACTAGGTGGCACTCCTCCCTATGAGCTATGTCGGCAACCCCCACCCCCTCCCCCCGTACACACCCACAGACTCTAAAAACATACTCTGATTTAAAAAAGATTAACCTATTACGTAAGATTAAATGATATTATCACGACTAATGGCGATCAGCTGTAAGCAGGTTGTCCATTCATTTCTCTTTGACTTGGAAATTTTTCGGTTCCTGAGACCGCATCCACTATCGCAGTAACAGCTAACGACTGATTTCAGGATTAAGTAAGATCTATTACACATTTGAAAATCAGCTCGCATAAAATTTTTAAGAAAAAAATATTGCTGCTTCTCGGACTGTATTAATCTTTATTTTTTTTTCTTTTAGACGCTAAAAGCAAAAAGCAGCCGGTTTTAAATATATTATTTGAAAAATGACGTAATTATGACCCTTAAATACTTTCGTCCAGTTGGAAAATTACAACTCATATGATTTCTTTACCAATTTGAATAATTGTGTTAAAATTAATCTAGTGTACTATCTTGACCTATTCCAACATTAAATATTGCTTTTAAAAGTTCTTCGATTTAAAAGCCGTCTGATTCAACGTGTTTATCGGTTATCGTCTGCTTTAGTTAACTGTGACGTCATAACAGCGTGCAGAAAATTTGCATATTTCGAAAAAAAGCAGGTGTTTTAATTAAAATGTTAGGGTGGCCTATAATTTTGTCCATGGTATTTTTAATTTTTTTTTATTAAACTCTATAAAAGTATCATTTCTGTAAAACAATTACGTGTGATAACAGAATAAATTTATGTGTTTGTCGTATTTGATAAAGCATTTTTAAGCTCTGAATCGTTTTTTTTACTGTATGTTAAATTAGGTAGGTGTCTTATAATTATGTCCATCACTGTATTGCAGAATTCGGATAAAATCTCATGTAAGAAAGATGCCTGAAATTGTTTAGTGTAATTTTTTATGTGATTTATAAATCTTCATACACATTAAACAGTACATTAAAATTTAATTCGGCTTTAAACACATAACACAACTGAAAGCGATTTTCCGGAAATAATTATCCATAGAAGGCAGTATATTTATATATGTTTATGTCGCACAGTATGTAAATTTATTTATATTACAATTATACCACTTGATATAGTAAATTTAGTTCAATAGAAAAACATGTAGGGGAGATGGGGGAGGAATGGGACATTTTCACAAAAATATTTATTTTAAATATTTTATATAAGTTATTATCAATATTATATATCACATGTCAAACTTTAAGTGTTTGACTACATCTTATGCACAATATTTGTTCAAGATTATTATTATACAGATATATAAATTAAATTTTTAAAAAAGTTCTTCTATGTTCCAATCATCCCCACAGCAGGGATGAATGGGACACAAACATTTTCCTCCCCGTATTCAGTGTTAAGGACTAAAAGCTGACAAAAATGCCGCCTTGGCAAAAGCTGAGAGATTATAAATGTAATATGATCTCCAGGATTATTTGTTAGTCAATGATCTTGGACTCATCTCAGCTTTGCCTTAAAAGGCCCATAAACTGTGGCTGAAGACGATGGCTACAAAGAGGATGAAATGTTAAAATAATAATTACCATAAAGTATTAATTTATCAACCTATATAATATTGTTTAGTTAATAAAAAAATTCAGTATCCTGTAGGGACGAATAAAGCAGTCCCATTCTTCCCCATTTGAAATGTCCCAATCATCCCCATGATGCATATATTCAATTAGAATCTCAGAAATTATTTTGTCACAATGGTTAATATGCATTCATTTTAATTACCAATATTGAGCCTTTAAATTAAAAACTACAACATATCTTAATTGTTTATATTGCATAAGATATTTAAGTAACTTCAAATGTAAAAAAATTTACTTTTAAGCAGAGTTTTCAGGAAATGCAAATTTGAAGAAAACTGAAAACAGCCATGTGCTCTTGCTTTTGGTTCTGAAGCACACTATGGTAGTGAAATCTATGAGGATAAGAAGCAACTAAAAAAAATGTTTATTGCCTGAAATATTGAGAGCGTCCCATCCATCCCTTGTCCCATTCAACCCCCCATCTCCCCTACACGCAATTGAAAACGCGTATTCAGCAATTCTTACCTATGGATGGTAATGTGTTCGAAATCTTCTGTGCAGTCCTATATATTATATATAGATATTTCCATACATCACATATAATATTAAAATTCAATTCTGCTTTTAAGCACATAATACAACTGAAAGCGATTTTCCGGAAATAATTATCCATAGAAGGCAATATATTTATATGCGTTTATGCCATCCTGTATGTAAGCTCATTTATATTGCAATTACACCACTTGGTATAGTAAATATAATTCAGTAGATAAACATGTACACGCAATTGAAAACGGGTATTTAGCAATTCTTACCTGGTAATGAGTTCGAAATCTTCTGAGCAGCCCTATATATTACTATATATTATATATAGATATTTACACACATCACATGTAATATTAAAATTCAATTCAGTTTAAAAACTCATAATGCAACTGAAAACGCTTATTTGTGAAATTATCAGACATTGAAAGTAATGTATCTATATTATTTTGTGCCGTCCTGTTTATGAATTTATTTATACTAGATGGAACCCGTCAAAACTTGACGGAAAAAAATTAAAATAACAATATTAGTAAAATAAGCTTCTTTATTACATAAGAAGGGGTGCTTATGAAACAGTCTTTCAAATATTTGATTTTAAAAGTTTTTTCCCCCATTGAATTACAGTACTATTTCCGATGCAAACTCCAAACAAACAATCCGTAAACAAAATGCAAATCAGTTTGACATTACCGCCATATTCCCCACGGCAAGAAAGAAAATTTCCTGGACTTATGAAGTATCATACAAATAGTATATACCTACATTCATCTCATATTCAGTCAATAAAAGAACATAGTAAATGAAGCACACATCTCCCCCCCCCCCGCTGTGATAATGCAACCGAATGAGCTCCTATGCGCATGTGCATTTCATCTCCCCAAACGCACCGTCGAAATTCGACCTTAAAAAAAGTTTTAAAATGTTTTGATCAAAATTTTTAAAATGTCTTCTTTAATCATTGTTCGTTTCAAATCCATATCTTCTGAAACGCATCCATTGTTTTAAGCTAATCAATTTTTATGTAAAGATGAAGAATTTTTTTTACAATAATAAATCCATCTGCAGATAAGGGAGATTTTTAATGTTTTCAAATGTAATTTATTTGTATGGTTTCTTCAGTTCCTTTACATAATCAGGATGATTATTCCTTTTCCATAATTAAGAGAAATAATGTAAATAAATAAATATCCAAGATTATTTTTTATTCTGTTTTCATTAACATATTGTAAATTTTATTGCTTAAAGTTACTGATAAATGATACTTTAGTAAATGGGGCTTTTCCTAATTATTTTTTTTATTTTTGAGATTTAATGGCAACATTCTTCCGTTTGTTTACTGGGCGCTACAGTTTGGCGAATTATTTGGGGGTACTTTTCGGTTAGCCGGGCGCCAGTGAAGTATGTATATATATATAGTATATATATACATATATATATGCATGTACTATATATATACATATATACACATATATATAATGTGTATATATATATATATATATATATATACAGGGTGGTCCTAAAATATGTGTCAAAAATATAAAGATAGGTAGAGGGGACCTAGATAAGATTTTGTGTAGGAATATGGGTGCGGAAATGCAGCGTTGAGGTAGTAGAGAGCGCTGTTGAGTTCGCCGGATGAAATCGCTTCGCAGGCTTGAATCGTCATTCCCCGCACGGATTTCGAGTAATCTGCATCGCTACATCAATACGGAGCTTACAGGCATGCATTTCATGTATGGGTTTGCGCAAGGAAATGCTTCACACCCAATGCACATCCTAAAGCTTTTGAGCTTGTGAAAGGACTTCTACTGTGAAAATTACTGCTTCTTCCACTCCAGGAATTCTGCGATATCTTTCTCTGCCCGTATCACGCCTGAAAGCATAAAAAGGTGTTTCGTGCACAACTCCCCATGAAGACGCTCAAATGTTCGGCGATCCGACAGATTCCTACCCGAGAATCATTCCATGTACATTCTTTGAGCAGCTGCTCAATTCGCAGCTCCATACATGAAACATATGTCGCAAGCTCCGCATTGGTGTAACAATGCCTTTTTCTCGAAATCCGTGCGGGGAATGACGATTCAAGGTAGCGAAGCGCTTTCATCCGCCGAATTCAACAACGCCCTCTACTGCCTCAACGCTGGATTTCCGCACCCATATTCCTATATGAAATCTTCTTATCTAGGTCCCCTCTACTTACCTTTACATTTTTTACATATATTTTAGGACCATCCTGTATATATATATATTATATTTATATATTTTACTTGCGCCGGCTAATCGAAAAGTACCTAATTTGGATATAGTTTTTTTTCTTAAGCGGACGACGGGATAATGAACAGAATATTGACGGGATAATGAATATTTTTGATGGTACCAGAATATTTTTCTGCATTTTATAGTTATATTAAGAAATACATATTTTTAAGATTTGCTGAATCACTTATTTGTTTACTTTTTCATGCATTATATTATTGAAGGTTGTTAGTTCTCTTATTCTCTTAAATATACCCTACTTATATAAAAATAGCGTGTGTTTTCTGTGGTGTTTTGCATAAACGTTGTAAAATTCAGGTTATTTTATCCAACTTTGCTGTCATAACTGCTGATGAAGCAGTCATTTTTGGCGATTTTTTTGTTACCTGTAAAATGTTTGTTTTTGGTATAGCCCGAACTAAGAAAAATTTGGGTACTTTTCCGTTATACGGACACCATTATCGCCAAGCATTCACATGTATGGCATGGTGTCGGTATAACGGGAAAAGTACCAAAATTTGCGATCGATCAAATAATTGAATTTCGTTTAGCATTAAATTTTCTGGTACTTCTCTATTATCCCGTCGACCACTTTTCATAACAAAAAACTCTGCCAAACTGTAAAATTAAACGCCAAAAATGCAGTCCGATTTACTTGATGTCAGAAACATTATACATGTTTGTTACGTCACAAGTGGCTTTTAATTCGACATTTGCGTATATTTTTCATTATGTTTTACTAATTTATTAGTTATTTCATAAATTAAAAAAACAATCGTGTCCTTAAATTCTTATATTTTATTTATTTATTTATTTTGATATTCCAATGGCAACGTTCTCCCGTTTATTTGGCGTTACAGTTTGGCGATAGTTTTTTGTTATGAAAAGTGGTCGACGGGATAATAGAGAAGTACCAATTTTCTTATTTTTAATCTGAGAAAGAAACAATAATCATGGATTTAATTAATTTTGCAATATGCGGTGCAACCAAAACAATTTTGATTATATCGGTACAGATATCGCAGACGCACCGGGGTTAATTTTTGTTGCCTAAATGACGATTTTTGCTTTGTGTGACAACCTAGTGTTTTATAATAAAATTGAATATGTGTGTAAATAAATAAAATAAAATAGGTACTTTTATGTTAGCTGGGCGTCAGGGATAACTCTCCAAATCTTGTTTCAATTGGAATCATTTAAATTGCAACATTTTACGTGAGATTTGTTATTCATATTGATATGTTTATGTTTAAATATTTTATTATGATTATATTCTAGCTAATTTTAAGTAAGTTTTTTTAAGATTTTATATTACAATGTTAAATAATAAATTTAATATTACCTAGTTGATATTAGCTAATGTCAAAAGATTGGCAAACCACAGAGTTCAGAAAATAAACGCTATGCCTGGCAAAAATGGGAGTTGTCGACTTTATGACGTCATAAGCAGAAGTAAAAGTTTAATTGAAAATTACGGCTAATTAATTAAATTTTCGAACAAACGAATGCACGATAACAAATCTGTATCCAAATATCTTTCATTTAAAAAAAGAATGGTGTAATTTGATGCAGTAGTTTGTTCTGACGGATTGTCGAAAGAAATCGCTTAGCGTTTTAAATATATAGATTACACTCACACCACTTAATACAGTAATATTTAGTTCAGAAGAAAAACGCATTTTCAGCAATTCTTATCCATAAATGATAAAATATTCGAATTCTTTTGATCAGTCCTGTATATGATATATAGAATTTAGACATCATAATCTATAGAATATACATCATATTGTATACTAAAATTTTGTTAAGCCTGAAAACGCATAACAGAATTGAAAACATATTTCTGTAATTATCGCTCATTGACGATAATGTATCTGCATTATATTGTGCAGCCCTGTAAATATTACATGCACAGTTTCCTATAGGAAAGATATATATCGTGCACTTCAGCAATTAATTCAGTATATTAATTTCATTATATTAGAGATTAACACAACGTCGCTAAAGCTTACTTCAAACAATTATTTCTACAGATAGTAATGATATCAAATCTTGTTTGTATGTCCCTGTAAATGAATAATCTCATCAAAAAATCACCTGTAAAAAAAGCAGCCAAGTCTCGTAACTCAACTCATTTACCGTAAAAAGTACTGAGATCGTATAAAGCCAAGTTTAACTATCTTATTAACTCTGAAATTTTCATTCACAAATCACTCCTAGTCTCTACATCTTTAGTTAATTATTATTTTGTGACTTGGCAATTACGTAGCACGAGAATGTGTTGTATATAGTTAGTCTTAATCAAATAATACTATAACATATTAAAGTGTAATAACTTCCCTGTGCGTATATAATTTGCTTTAGTTAAATTATCCCATCCCATCCCATGACATAGTAAGGTGTAATAACTTTCCTGTGCTGCGTAATTGCCAAGTCAAAAAATAATAATTAACTAAAGATGTAGAGACTAGGAGTGATTTGTGAATGAAAATTTCAGAGTTAATAAGATAGTTAAACTTGGCTTTATACGATCTCAGTACTTTTTACGGTAAATGAGTTGAGTTACGAGACTTGGCTGCTTTTTTTACAGGTGATTTTTTGATGAGATTTCACTTCTTTTTGTAAGTAATCCTGCTTTTCTTGATTTTGGGTTCTTTTTGGAGATCATCCACTGATTTTCGCTAAGCCCACACTCTGTCCCTATTATTTACAGGTATCAAAAATTTGAAGCTTTAGTTTCGTTTGCAAAGTACTGTAGATAAAAAGAGATTTCAGGTTCCTAGGCAAGCACTAAGTTATGGGAGGGGGAGTGTCAAAAGTACTGTCAATTGCTTCCAGGATAGGTGCTATCCATCTGAGATATTACTCGCAGCCCTAGATACTTGATATTTAACATAAAAGAACTTTTTAGTATAAAAAGAAAGCCAAAATTAAAATTTCCGGAAATTTCCAATAAATCAAACTATATTCCTTTTTTCGATGTTTTTTTTTTTCGTTTTTTTTTTTTTTTAGTCTTTTTTTTATTATTTACGGATTTTTTAATTTTTCCTTACTTTGTGTACTAAACCCTGCCTTTCTGCCAAATGTCAAGTTTCTAGGACTATAAAATCGAATTATTTTCAAATTTTCGACTTTTTATAAATTTATTGATTTTTCGATTTTAATTCGAAGTTACCTGATTGTCATGCCAATATAGTAATTATTTGATCCGTCTTCTTAGGATCATTTAGGTTCAATTTAGAGATAAATCAAGTGAATCTTAGAGTCACCATGATTTTATTTAGAAAGGACTATCAAGCCATAACCAGTCAGTAATATCGGGGGGGGGGGGGGGGGGGGTTAGGGGGAGCTGTGAAAATTTTTGTGGGGCTAACATCATTTAACAATCCATATTTCATACGTGAAGTAAATAGAGTACAACCTGTGAAAGAAAACAAACCTGTCTATAAAGAAATCGCCTATATCGTAGCCAGTCTATAGCGGAACTTTTCTATAACGAAATTCGTAAACTAAAGAAAAGAAAACCATAATCCGGGAGAAATAACATAAAACAATTAGGGGCGTTGTACTAGCTAATAGGACAATTATCTTAAAACTAATGTTTCTAGCAGTACAAAATCAAATTGTTTTCGAATTTTCGATTTCTTAAAGATATTTCGATTTTATTTTCGAATTTAACGAATATTTTAATTGTTCCTTTTATTGAATAGTAAATACTACCTTTAGACCAAGTTTTAAGTTTCTAAGACTACAAGATAAAATTATTTTCAATTTTTTATTTTTTCGAATTTCTTTTTTTATAATTTTCTGGATTTTTTAATTTTTTTCTTATTTTGTATCTTTATTACAAATTTCAAGTTTCTAGCGCTACAAAATCGAATTATTTTGAAATTTCCGATTATTTTCGAGTTTTTTATTCTATTTTCGAATTTATTGTGATTTAATGTTTCCTTTTTCTCTATCCTAAACAATAAGTTTTCGCCGAATTTTAAGTTCTAAAGCTACAAAATCGAATTTTTTTCATTTTTTCAATTTTTTTTTTCGAATTTTACAGATTTTTTATTTATTTCTTTTTTTGTATCCTAAATACTACCTTTAATCCAAATTTTAAGTTTCTAGCTTTACAAAATCGAATTATTTTAAAATTTTCGTTTTTTTTTTCGATTTTTTGATTTTATTTTCAATTTTTGTTGTGTTTTTAATTTTTTCTTTTTCTGAATCTTTACAGCAAATTTTCAGTTTCTAAAACTACGAGATCATATTATTTTCAATTTATCTCCTTTTCTTTCTTTCTTTTTATTTTTTATTTATTTATTTTATTTTTTTAAATTTTCGATTTTTTTTTTAATTATCCATATTTTTTTAATGTTTCCTTATTTAGAATCTTAAATATTACCTTTATTCCAAATTTCAAGTTTCTAGCGCTATATGAAATCGAATTATTTTCAAAATGTCCTTATTTTTCGATTTTTTTATTTTATTTTCCAATTTTATTGCGTTTTTATTTTAACTTATTCTGAATCCTAAACACTATCTTTACCGCGAATTTTAAGTTTCTAAGGCTAAAAGATCAAATTATTCTAATTTTCTTTTTAAATTTTTTCGAATTTTTCGAATTTTTGATTTTTTTTTCGAATTTTCTGGATTTCTTAATTTTTCCTTATTTTGCATCCTAAATACTACCTTTATTCCGAATTCCAAGTTTCTAGCGCAACAAAATTGAATTATTTGAAATTTTTCGATTTTTATCGATTTTTTGATTTTATTTTTAAAAAAAAATTGTGTTTTTGACGTTTTATTTTTCTGAATTCTAAACACTACCTTCAAACCAAATTTTAAGTTTTTAAGACTACAAGATCGTGTTATTTTCAATTTTCAATTTTGTTCGATTTTTTTTAATTTTCGAATGTTTTTTTTTTTCCGGATTTTATAATTTTTTCTTTCTTTGTATCCGAAACACTAGCTTTATTCCAAATTTTAAGTTTCTGTGGTTGCGGGATCTACCCATTCTTTTTGATGACGCGAAATGGAGTGAGTGTGTGAGTGACAAAAAATCGAAACTTTGAGTTCATATATCGTCTGCACTAATTTATGGGTATTTTTTTAATTATCCATATTTTTTAATTTTTCCTTATTCAGTATCTTAAATATTACCTTTATTCCAAATTTCAAGTTTCTATCGCTATAAAATCGAATTATTTTCAAATTTTCCTTATTTTTCGATTTTTTTTATTTTATTTTCGAATTTATTGCGTTTTTTATTTTAACTTATTCTGAATCCTAAACACTATCTTTAATGCGAATTTTAAGCTTCTAAGGCTAAACAATCAAATTATTTTAATTATTTTAATCTTTTGCGAATTTTTGAATTTTTTTTTCGAATTTTCCGGAATTTTTAATTTTTCCTTATTTTGCATCCTAAATACTTCCTTTATTCCGAGTTCCAAGTTTCTAGCGCAACAAAATCGGATTATTTGAAAATTTTCGATTTTTTTTCGATTTTTCGATTTTTTCAATTTTGCTTTCGATTTTTTTGGTGTTTTTGATGTTTTCTTTTTCTGGATACTAAACACTACCTTCACACCGAATCTTAAGTTTCTAAGACTACAAGATCGTATTATTTTCAATTTTCAATTTTGATGGAATTTGCTGAATTTTCGAATGTTTTTTTTTTTTCGAATTTTCCGTATTTTATAATTTTTCCTTTCTTTGTATCCTAAACATTACCGTTTTTCCAAATGTCAAGTTTCTAGGACTACGGGATCTACCTAATCTTTTTGATGACGCGTGAACGAGTGAGTGAGTGACAAAAAATCCAATGTTTGAGTTCATATATCGTCTGGACTAGAAAAGACAGAAAGTTGGAATTTTAAATTTTGGTCCTGTGTGCCAAATACTCTAGAAAAACGAAGTTTCAAATTTTTTGAATACTCCAGCGCGGAGATATGGGGGGGGGGGGGGTCAAAAGTGCCCTGAGTTGCTTCCAGTAAAGTATGCTTACGGATGTCTCTCTCGACTTGGCGGAGGCACTGCCGTGCCTCCAGATTATATAATTGCACGGTCTAATGAAGTTATTATTTGAAACGATATCATTTAATTTTTCACATACTGATTAAAACTACGCACGTTATTTTTTATTTGGTACTTGGATGTTTATTTCCATATTTGTAACCATGGAGTACATCGAGCCACAATTTTCATAAATTAAATTATGTTTATCGTTTACACATTGTATTTTTACGTGTTACAAACTCTATGGTTTTTCGGTACTTCTCTATTATCCCGTCGACCACTTTTCATAACAAAAAGCTATCGCCAAACTGTAACGCCAAATAAACGGGAGAACTTTGCCATTATAGTATCAAAATAAATAAATAAATATAATGTAAGAATTTAAGGACACAATTGTTATTTTAATTAAGGAAATAACTAATAAATCAGTAAAACATAAAGAAAAATACACGCAAATGTCGAATTAAAAAGCACTTGATGAAATAACAAACACGTGTAATGCTTCTGACATCAAGTAAATGGGACTGCATTTTTGGCGTTTAATCTTACAGTTTGGCGATGTTTTTTGTTATGAAAAGTGGTCGACGGGATAATAGAGAAGTACCGGTTTTTCTTATAATACATGGTTTGTATAGATTCGAGGGGAAAATTATATTACTTTCATAAAAATGTATTTGGATGGTTTCTTGTTAATACAATCTTGCCAAGGCTGTGGTTTTCCTATTAGACTTAATGTTATCTATATGCTCCATTTTTCTGCAACTAAATTTCCTCATGCCAATATAGTAATTCATTGATCCGTTTTCTTAGGATCGTTTATGTTCAATTTAGAGATAAATCAAGAGAATCTTAGAATCACCATGATTTTATTTAGAAAGGACTATCAAGCCATAACCAACCAGTAATGTCGGGAGGGAGGGAGAGATGTGAAAATTTTTGTGCGACCAACATCTTTTAACAACAAATATTTCATATATAAATTAAATAAAGTAAAGCCTGTGAAAAAAAATGAACCTGTCTATAAAAAAAAGGTCTATAACGTAGCCAGTCTATAGCGGAACTTTTCTACTACAAAATTCGTAAACAAAAGAAAAGAAAAGCATAATCCGGGGAAAATAACACAAAACAATAACGGAAGGTGTACTAGCTAATAGGACAATTATCTTAAAATCTATCTAAAACAAACTATCCCCATCCTGTGGGATTTGTTTTTCAATGTTTTACTTTATTTAATGCAAAACATAGATTGCATCCGACAACTCATAAAAAAGTCGTCCGGCCTGTACCGGCAGGAAAAGGTAGCTTTCCTATATCTTCGTTTTAAAATTTTAGCTAATGTTACTCGAAAACAGCAAGTTAAAATGCAAAAAAACCGTTTACAAAAGATTCGTTTACACTGAATTTGAATATGAAATTCGCCAAATTATTGAGCTATAGCCAAGTTGGCTTCATTTATGAAGACTTATTTTTGTCGCCAAATTTGGCGAGATTTCGCCAATTGTCGCCAAGTTTGGCGAGAATTTGGCGCTAATGGATATGAATATATAGTTTTATGCGTATGATTGGGAAAATGATTACAACAATGAAAGAAAATAATTTGCGAGAAATCGCGTTCACTAAAACTTATAAATTTATATTAAAATCATTAAAATTACAGACATTACAATACACTTTCATAGAACATTAAAAACATATTAAAATTGGACGTTTCGGATTTACATGGAAAATTCCTCTTCAACAACAACATTTCAATATAAAAAAAATTATAAAACAACATTTCACTTATCGTAAATCATAGTTCAAAAATATCAACAAATAGAAAATGCAACGTATCAAAATTTCGAAGTCAAAGTTACAGTTATAATAACACGGAGTATTCATTCGGGATTGCACCTGCTTGACCATTATTGACCATAAATTTATCGTTGTTTTTTTGTAATGTGCTGTTTTGTTTCAAAATGTCAGCCACCCTAGAATTTTAAACTGCTCTATCTCAGCCAATTTTTAAGATAGAGGTAAAACAAAAAATGCTCTGGAATCCTTGTATCAAGTCCTAACACCTAATTAAAAAATAAACTTGATTTTTTAACATTTTTGTATATTTATTTTAGTTTTAAAATTTTCCGTGGCTGCCATCTTGAAACAAGATGGCGGACCAAGCTGGCCAACGAACTCGGTCGAGGCATTGGTGAGCTTAATACACACAATTAGTTTCGTCCAAATTAATTTATAAATACGAGCGTTATCGTATCAATTTATTTTCATTTTTTCAATGTTTTTCGAATTTTTTTATTTTTTTTTCGAATTTTCTGGATTTTTTTAATTTTCCTTTTTCTGTATCCTAAATACTACCTTTATTCCTAATTTGAATTTTCTAGCGCAACAAAATAGGATTGTCTTCAAATTTTCGGTTTTTTTCAATTTCTTCGATTTTTTCAATTTTGCTTTCGATTTTTTTGGTGTTTTTGATGTTTTCTTTTTCTGGATGTTAAACACTACCTTCACACCAAATCTTAAGTTTCCAAGACTACAAGATCGTATTATTTTCAATTTTCAATTTTGATGGAATTTGTTGAATTTTCGAATGTTTTTTTTTCGAATTTTCTGGATTTTATAATTTTTCCTTTCTTTGTATCCTAAACACTACCTTTTTTCCAAATGTCAAGTTTCTGGGGCTACGGGATCTACCCAATCTTTTTGATGACGCGTGAACGAGTGAGTAAGAAGTGACAAAAAATCGAATGTTTGAGTTCATATATCGCCTGAACTAGAAAAGACAGAAAGTTGTAATTTTAAATTTTGGTCCTGTGGGCCAAATACTCTCTATAATTGAAGTTTAAAATTTTTGGGTTACTCCAGCGCGGAGATATGGGGGGGTCAAAAGTGCCCTGAGTTGCTTCCAGAAAAGTATGCTTACGGCTGTCCTCTCAAGACTTGGCGGAGGCACTGCCGTGCCTCCAGATAACTATGCCGTACATATCATGTTGTAGCGCACATCAACAACACATACAAATTTATTTTGAAATAGTGTAATATTACTTAAATGTACTTCAAACAATTATCCTCCTTAAAGTATAATATATCGAAATTTTTTTAGTGTCCCTGTAAACAACAACAAGAAAAAAATCGACCAAATTATACCAAAAACTATACGTCTAATTCGGTGTACCTCACAAACATATCTCGCAAATGTCAACTTAGTCGGATGCATTTGGGCCAGTTATCGCGGGACACACACAACACACTCACGCGCGCGCGTGAACATACACGGACACACACACTGACAGACACAAAAAACTTTTTGTCCCTCCAGAGTGAAGCCTCAACTGACATTTCGGCAATATACAGGGTGAATCTAAACTCTTGGGCAAATTTTTAAAGGGTGATAGTACACATCAAGACAAATAATATTAAGTAGGAAACTAAGGGTCCCAAATGTCTTCCGAAGGAGATAGGCGCCATTAAAGTTTAGGGTCCAAAATTTCAAATGATTATAAAAAACGGAAAAATTGGTTGATTCGTTTGCGGTTTTCGCTAAAACTATTCTTTATGTCAGTATTTTCTTAAAAATAAATTTTAAAGATAAAGTTTAAAAAATGCCGATAGAGGGCGCTTTAGACTTTGGAGTAACGAAAAACTATTTTTTACCGTTATTTTTTGTATCACATTAAATGCTTTCAAAAGCTTAGACTTAAACTTAAATTTTGAGCTCAAAATCTGAATCGTTGGGAGTGATTAAGTAGCGCAAACTGAACTGCGTTCAGGAGTTGAAATTTGAAACACCTCCCTCCCCCCCCCCCCACCAACTCCTGAACACAGTTCAGTTATTCTCGATCTTGGTGTCGTAGACCAGGCAGAAACAATATGAGTTGTGATTTTCCAACTGGACGAAAAATGTCCGGGCCAGGATTTAAACCTGGGATCTCTTGAAGCTGCCATGATCTACCAACTGAGCTATCCCGGTTGAATCTGGAGGGCATAATTCATTCAGTTTATGCCGGGATAGCTCAGTTGGTAGAGCATGGCAGCTTCAGCCAAGAGATCGCAGGTTCATATCCTGGCCCGGACAGTTTTCATGCAGTTGGAAAATTACAACTCATATGATTTCTTTACCAATTTAAGTAATTGTGTTAAAATTAATCCAGGCAGAAACTACTACGCCCTACACGTAAAATAAACGATAGAGTAATGACAAAATTAAATAGAAAATTTATTCATAACAGACATGAGCAATTTCTCTGCACAAAATAAAAAGAAACAATTTGATGTATGCATGTAGTGCGCAATATGAATGAAGGTTGACACGTAGAAAATGGCACACGCATAATGTTCGTGAGGAATCACAAAAACTGCTCGTAAGAGTGCCCACCAGCAACGTTGCAGACCTCACGCCGCCGGCGGAGGGAGTTGCGAACATTAGTGAATACCCCGGGCATCTCCCGGATATCACCTGCTACGACGGCAATCCTCGCAACGAGGTCCTCGTCGGAGTCGACGGTAAAAAATAGTTGTTCATTACTCCAAAGTCTAAAGCTCCCTCTATCGGCATTTTTGAACTTTATCTTTAAAATTTATTTTTAAAATACATTTTTTTTTAATTTTGTCATCCTCCTATCGTTTATTTTACGTGTAGGGGATAGTAGTTTCTGCATGGTCTACGACACCGAGATCGGAAATAACTGAACTGTGTTCAGGGGGGTTCAAATTTCAACTCCTGAACACAGTTCAGTTTACGCTACTTAACCACTCCCAACGATTCAGATTTTGAGCTCAAAATTTAAGTTTAAGTCTAAGCTTTTGAAAGCATTTAATCAGATACAAAAAATAACGGTAAAAAATAGTTGTTCGTTACTCCATAGTCTAAAGAGCCCTCTATCGGCATTTTTTAAACTTTATCTTTAAAATTTATTTTTAAGAAAATACTGACATAAAGAATAGTTTTAGCGAAAACCGCAAACGAATCGACCAATTTTTCCGTTTTTTATAATCATTTGAAATTTTGGACCCTAAACTTTAATGGCGCCTATCTCCTTCGGAAGACGTTTGGGACCCTTAGTTTCCTATTTAATATTGTTTGTCTTGATGTGTACGATCACCCCTTAAAGTTTTGCCCAAGAGTTTAGATTCACCCTGTATAAACCTCTAAATCTGCAGATCAGGGCTTCAACGACCCGGATTAAATAGAAAAATAGGTAATGGTGGGCAGTTGCGCAAAGGGTCCATGGCGCCCCTGCACCACAGGTCTTGGAGACACTTCTCGGCTACCGCCCCTGGCTTAGTGCATCGTGCCCTTACCCTTAGGAGAGTGGAAATGAGTTGGTTGGGGTGGTTTAATTCATAGGAAAGTGTTCGGGTCACACCCTGTTCCCCACGGACCTGTCCAAACCTTATCTTGCCCACGGTCTTGGTGTGAGTTTCAGTCCAGGTATCCCGCAGCACCCGCGTCTGGCTTAAAGCTGACTGGTCCCAGTAACACCATTCATACCAAAAGCCGACAAAAATTCGTAGGCCAAAAAGTGATAGCTATGATAAGAACTAATAGCTAGGACTTATTAACACATATGATTAAAAAAATAATAAAATAATAATAATAAGTAAAATATATCAAAAGGTCGCAGGATTGAAAAATTGCTAACTGTGCACATCCTGGCTACACAATTGTGGAATATAGTCATAGATGAGATACTTAGCTCCTATTACCTATACCGCTATTTTAGCTAGAAACGACATGCAATATAAATATTTACATACACTACTGCTCTGTAGTATTAGTTTCATACTTACTATTTCTTTACTTTTTTGTTAATGCTTTCATTTTTTTTTCTTTTGTCATAATTGGATTCGTTATTTTGCCCTTTTTTTTTTTTTAGTAACTAGAGTTTATCAATATCACTTGTAGATTCGATTGTCGCTTGTCATTGTGAAGGTTGTCGCTTTCGAAGAATTGTTGTCAATTGCATGGATGATGTCGCATTCGTTGGTTGTTATCTCTTACTTTGGTTTTGTTTGTCGCTTTTATTGAATTTTCTTCATTGTGGTGGAGCCTTGTTGTGACCATTAATTCATCATTTTTGCCTTCCACCTTCAAAATACGGATTGTGAGATTTCTTTTCATTCCTTAATTTGTTTTATCTTTGTATCCCACATGGTTACTTGATGCGTTATGGGGTGGAGCCTGTTGATTGGCTATTAGTTCGTCTTAATATTAAAGATGGCTATAATATTTTCGTTACTTAATATATTGGTTGAAATTCATTTTTCTTAAGGAGTTAGCTCGATGGCTGTCAGTTCACTGGCTTTTATCACAATACTATGCATTAGTTGCTTACTATATTAGTTGAATTCCATTGTGAATTAACTCGATAGCTATCAGTTCATGTTTAAAAGAATTCCACTCTCCTATAGCGCTTGAGAACAATTTTTATGATGCACCTAGATATTATTTTTGTTTTATTAATTTTTTGTGCACTTTGTAGTTTTAAATATATATATATTCTTTTTTTTTTCAACATAAGTGTAGTTTTTTCACTGCATTTTTTTTTTTTCGCTTGCGCTCGATTCATGATTGAAGGTGGAATCTTGTGTGGCAGAAGAGAAAGGCTTGTTTTGGACGATCTTTTACTTTGTCTCGTGTTAGTGAGATAGGTAGTTTATGTTGTGTATTAGCCATCTGATCACTATTTTCCATTTTGCTTGTACGTATTTGTTCTGAGCTAACTGTTTATGACAAAGTTTTCGTGGTTTATTGTTATGTCGACCAGATGGTATGATTGGATGAGTGGACAGGCTGTGAGATATTGTTTGGAAGATCCCAGATTTCCACATTCGTATTCCGGTGAGTCCTTCAGTGGGAAATTTTGTAGATATCCCAAGAACGCGCCGCGTCCTGAATAGATTTTTGATAGTAGTTTGCAATAAACTAGTCTGTGTCTATCTACTGTTGCAAAGTGTTTGCGTGTCAGCCTGCCTGTGTCCCCGTAGCCTCTCTCGGTCTGCCATTGTTTATTTATTAGTTTTTTAAGGTTTCTTTTTTAATTTGATATTGGTTTTTCCATTAAATAGGAAATTACCTGATATGGATTTAGTGCAGCGTGTTTGGCATCCTCGTTTCTTTGGATGCTTACGTGGTGTTTAACCCAGCTGATTTTAAATCTGTAATTTGAGCTTTTGACGATTTGTTGCATGGTGTCTATTGTTTTGTCTACGTTAAAAGGTTTTCTTAGATCTTGTATTGCTGACATGCAGTTCGAGCGAATACTTTAATATTTCCCTGTGGTGTTTTCCCATTCTGCTGCTTTTAGTATGGCCAGTGGTTCGGCTTGGAAGACACTGTTGCATTTCCTTAGTGGCATTGACCATTTTTTGATTTTCTGTTCGTTTTTGTACGCTATGTAAACCGAGCCCGCTAAATTCCAGTTTCAATCCATCATCTGTGTATATGACTATGTCGTTTAAGTTATGTCCTATCCTTGGTTCGACTGTTTTTGATAGGTGGTTTCGTCAAATGTTGATCTTTTTGACATAGTCTGTGTGGTGGATTGTTGTACCGTGTATATTTACTGTTCGGCATAGCTTGGATACCGTGCCATATGCTGTTTCACATTTCACTTAGTGGTGAATTGGAATCAGGGCTGAGAAGACCAAAAGTGCCACGGTTCGAGCTGTCCTATATGCCCTGACTGTGGATAATGAGAAGTGCCTCTGACAGCTAGATGAAACTTCTATATTTCTCTTGTTTACGTCGTGTCCCCAAATTGGGGCTGCGTACATCAGTGTTTTTTTTTACTGTTGTCCAATACCAAATTTTAATTATGTCGAATTGTAGTCCTCATTCCTTTAAGGCCATCTGTCCCAGCATCCTGAATTTTCGTATTTTTGAGGTTTTATATTGGTAGTGTGATAACGAAAATGAATGAATGAATGAAAATGAATTAATGAATTAATGAAAATTGCTGAATGAATGAATGAAAATTAATAAAAATTTAAATTAATGGAGGATTGAATGATCTAATGAAAATTAATGAATGAACGAATGAATGAATGAAAGACAGATAGATAGCGAGACCGGCAGAGAGAGATAGGCACACAGATAGATAGACAGATAGCGAGATAGACAGAGACAGCGCGACAGACAGACAGACAAAAATGTTAGGGGGTTGTCGCACGAAGGGCGCAGGGGGCAGAGTCCCCTAGTCATAACAAAAATATAAATATAATATAAAATATATTAATAATAACAATAACAACATATAATATACATTTTCTATTACTAGGGGGATTATTATGGTGGATTATTTCTTAATTCATAATTTGTGATCAAAAAGGTTAAAACATTTTAAGGCTTGAAAAAAAGGTTAAATTATCGTGCATATGTGCCTTTAAAAGTGTTATTATTTATCTACAGCTTTACGATATTCTCATTTATCATGCAAAAATGTAATATTTATTTTATTTATTTACTTATTTATTCATTTATTTATTTATTCTAAAAGTACATTTTGAAACTATTGCAAAATTTTTATAACGTTGTTCATTTTGAAGTTTTGTATGGACATCGTTTGTGAATTATAGCAAACATTGCAGATATTAATAAAGTTATACTCATTAAATTTAAATGCATAGAATGAGTTCAAATGTACGGTGCAATTACGTCACGGTCAATACGGTGCAAATTTCTTAACATTTAACTTGCAACATGCTTCTACAAAATCAAGTGGTAATTCGCAATTAGAAAGTTGTTTTTCTAACAACTGTTCTTTTCTAACTGAAAAAGGATATTTACAGGGAAAACAAATAATTCGATTTTTTTATATGAAACACACATCGCGCACTTATTTCTAAATTAGCGCAACTAATAAATAAATAAATAAATAATATGATTTATAAAATATTAATAAGTACAACTTAACAAAAAAATTTCAATCTGTTCTTAAAAGTGTATATATAATAATTTTTAAGAGTGACTGAATTAGAAGTGTTTCTCGATTTACTGTTTCTTTATGGGTTTTCTTTAATATTTTTCAAGCATGATTTTTAAAAAAAATCTATCTCTATCACGTGCAGACCGGTTACGAAAAAGAAAGATTACCCATCTGCAGTTAAAACAATATAAATAGTTCAGCATTTGTTTCCGGCTAATATTTCATAACGAAATTAAAAATTCATCAATAAATAAATAAATAAATAAAATAATATAAATAAAATTCGAATTTAACAAACATGTAATCGAACCACCGCTGAAACCACTTAAGTTATCAGAATCAAAAAGTCTGCTGAAATTAGCGAAATCTTTGGTGATTTCTTTCGCTATTAACCTCTGGCATGCGGCTAATACGAAAGTATCGCTTTTAATGAATTGCAAAACTTAATTTAAATACATAATTGATATTATCCATATAAAAATGATTTTTGGAGTTGTTATCTCTAAAAAGTATTTGTTGTAAAAAATCAACTAGGATTTTCAATTTAAAAAAATGGTTCTCACCTATATTCTGTAATCCAGGAAGCCGGGTTGGATCCACTAGTATTTTTAAATGGATAAAATCTTTTCTAGTTATAACTGTTCAGT
This sequence comes from Maratus michaelseni, assembly GCA_963931845.1. Lineage (NCBI taxonomy): Eukaryota > Metazoa > Arthropoda > Arachnida > Araneae > Salticidae > Maratus > Maratus michaelseni. The sequence goes on from OZ007590.1 coordinate 191,925,218, forward strand.
TTTGTTGATATTTGTGAAGTGGAAAGTTCCAATTCTGAATAATTTCTATATATTTATATAGAAAAAATTATTAATCATTTTCGCATTCATTATTATAGAATTATCAATCATTTTCTAATTCTATAAAATACCAAAAATAATATTTTGAAAAAAATTATTAGAGTAGAGTTGTAAATATTCCACTAAACCTCTTTCAATACCGATTAAGTTTATTGATTTTAATAGACGAGACCTTTTTAAACTGTATTTGATGATTGCACAAATCTTCTAACGTATCTTTAAAAATTCAGGTGCTTTGGAAATTGCCATTTTCATTAATTCATAATTTGAGTCATAAACGGTTTTTTTAAAAAAAAATTTCGTAATTTATTACCAATTGTCATTAAATACAAAATTATATTATTACAAATATACATATATCACTAGCATATATTCTTTTTCTTTTGGGAAATTTTGCATTTTCATCTAATAAATTTTGATCTTTGATCTTATAGAAATAAAGTTCGGCGTTATTAACTCTCAGTCCTTTTTTTCCCCATCAAGACCATCATATTTTCTCAAATAAATGGTGACCCCAATTCAATGAAAAATTAGTTTATGGGTTTTCGGTCCATTCTCAAATATATCGTCGTGAAATGGCTCCGCTCTGCGAGGCGTAAAAATGAAATCGGAAGACAGACAGACAAACTCCGGCATTCTTTTAAAAAAAAAAGAGCCCGATTCTATAATTTCAATTAATCTCCGTCATTTCTCGAATCCCCGTCAGGTGGCGTACGAATGCCGAAGGCGAAAGTGATTAATTCTCTATCGTCGAGATATTGGAAGCAATATCAATCAATATTGCTTCTGGTGGTGGACGAAAAGAGAGGGGGGGGGGGGTGAAGGAACACGTGAAAATGAAATGACTGCTTTCGATCGCAGAAACATTCGATTAGTTTCTCCGTCCGACGTCCAGTTTTGACAATTTTGCCGATTAAAACAAACGTCAAGCAACGAGAAGAAGTTGGAGGGTTGTCAGTCAGACTTCGTTTGCTGTTTCATCGTAATTGCGATTCTTGTACGCCGGGAAAAAGGGGGCCATTGCCCTTCCGTGGATTTCGAAATTTAATTAATTAAATTTTCTTTACCTCAAATGATTTTGAAACAAAAAAAAGTAGTAAAATTTATGTATATGGTGTCATAAAATAATTAAACACTAAGAGAAAGAGCTAAGAATTATTCGCCAGGGAAAGGAGGATTCTTTCTCCTAAACACACCGTGAAATACAATTTTTAATTCTGCTTTTATTTTAACGTAAGTTTCAAATATATCTTAAACAGAGGGTTCAGGGGAGTGGGGTGTGGCAGAGCCTGCTGACTTAAAAAAAAAAAAAAAAAAAAAAAAAAAAAGAATGAGTAATTTCGATTCTCTAGTTTGAAAAATGCTAAGAAAAAGTATTTTTTGCTATTAAATATTTCTTAATTGTTCTATATTGCTTTATATATGTGTGTGTGTGTGTGTGTGTGTGTGTGTGTGTGTGTGTGTGTGTGTGTGTGTGTGTGTGTGTGTGTGTGTGTGTATAAATGTGTAGAAGAAGTTCTGTCAGAAGAAAATTAATTTACCTTATTTTATATTTATATTTTCAGTTTTCAAAACACAGCCTGGATTGCGCACTACACAAAGCCGGTGCCAGACTTGATGCGCCGGGCGGCATCCATAGAGGGGCGGTAGTTAGCTCGTGTATATTGAACATATCTGTTCTTCCTTGAATTATTAATTAAAGTAAGTAAGCCTGTAAAGTAAGTAAGTATGAAAGCACACATATTTAATAAAGATGGACGAATGAAATAAATTTTATACATTTAATTACAATTTGCAACACAGATCGTAACAACAAGACATCAAGACATATAACTACACTACATTCACTGAAAAAATGGGTACTCAAAATTGAGTAAAAAGTACTCAATTTTGAATACGTCACATACTCAAAATAGCTCCGATCCTAATGTACTCAAAATTGAGAAACACATGTACTCATTTTTTATCCCATGGATGTATTCAAATATGAACTGCTATGTACTCATTTCTGATCCCATAGATGTATTCAAATTTAGAAATTTTTATGCCGTTAAAATAAAATTTATAGGATTTAAAAAAAAAAGTTACTTCGCGAAGACAACCTTATAAGGGATACATACATTTCTGCTCATTTTTTTCATTCCTGCGTGAGTTTATAGTAATTAACCAACCCTTGCCCATGAGAGGAATCGAACCCGTGATGTCCTAGTGTACTAATCTGACGACTCAGACCAACGCGCTATGAGTGGTCACGCCTCCTTCTCAAATGTTGTTAGTTATTTTGTAAAACTTGCAAAAACTTGAGGTTTCATCTGTAGATGGATTTTTTCAGTTCCAATGTTTTTAATATTTTCTTTTCATAATTTTCAATATTTTGCTGTATGATTTGGTGCCTTATAACAGATAAATTTCAATTTATTATGTATTATATGCGTAAAACATTGCATTAAGAATACTGATTGCTTCTTTTTGCAACAATACCAACAATTTCTTTATTCGAACATATACTTTTTTAAATTATTTGCCTGATTATCTATTTATCAATTCTAATAAAAACAACAATTTTCTTAATAAGACGTGTTTATTACATGCTATTAATTTCTTATTTTAAAAAAATTATGTAAATAAATTTTTTAATAATAAATTAAATTATTATATTTCAGCTATGCTGAGAGCTTTTGCGTACGGTTCGGTTAAACTAAATAGTTTAAAAAAAATGTTTTTAGAGACAAATTTGAAATTAATGACCTTGGAATAGGTAGGTTTAAATCTGGACTTATGGATTTTATTTAAATTAAATTAGTTTAATTTATAAAAATATAAGCTAAAGAAATAAATTAAAAACGTTATAAAGTTAAAAACTTTGTTTTTATAAAAGTAAAGAAAAAATATTAATTAATTTTATTAATTTAAGGAAAAAATTACATCATATGTAAAGAAAAAATATTAACTAATTTTATAAATTTAAGGAAAAAATTATAAACTTTGTAAAATTATAATTTATAAAATAATAAATTTTAGCGTAATTCATAAATTTGTAAGCCAAATCAGCTTAGTTTAATACCAATTTGCATAGCTATAATTTGCAAAGATATTATGTTATGTTATGAAACTTTTAAATAACACAAAATTGCCTCACGTTAAAAAAGTTAAAATAAATTTTAAAAAAATTAGTGGGAAAAAAAAAAATTATAATTTTGAAGTACTATCAAGAAAAAAAAAGTAGATGCGTAAAATATGAGGGGGAAAAAAAAGAGTAAATGTGTTGTAGTGGATCCACTTTGATGAAAATCCCGAACAACCAGATCCACTTTTCATTTCTCTTATTCTTCGATTTTCCTTCAAATAATAGCTTTTTAGGCTCCGAAATTTCGTCATTACACATTCTGAAATATACAAGTATGTTGGGTTTGATCATATGTTCATTTTTGATTCAAAAATACTCATTTCGAAATGAGTACATGAACTTACTCATTTTTTAGAATACATATGTTCATTTTGATCCAAAAATACTCATTTCGATATGAGTACATGAACTTACTCATTTTTGAGAATGCACATGTTCATTTTTTATCCAAAAATACTCATTTCGAAATGAGTACATGGACTTACTCATTTTTGAGTACTTCATTTTTTTCAGTGTTCAGAAGTACTTATAGTACAATACTATATTGAAATAGAGGGCGCTAGTGAACAGGCACATTACAAATTGTAGTGCCTATTATCTGAAATACAAACATTACAGTTCTCCCCCACTTAATATGTCAGTCGAGCTCTTCGAAATCTTGTAGAACATCTGGGTACCTGTGTTGAGGATGAGAAGAATTAGTTTTTAAAGAATCTGCAGCAAATGTACTATTTGAAACCATAGGTTTTGGAACTGGGAGTATCATATCAGAGTCAGCTGATTTAGGACATGGAGTATTTGGGACACAACAGTCAGCTGGTTTAGGACTTGGAGTAGTTAGGCGAGCAAGGTCAGCTGATTTAGGATTTTAAGTATTTAAGACGCAAGAGTCAGCTGGTCGAAGATTTGTGACACTAGAGTGCATTAGTTGAGAATCACCTTGATTAACAACTGTATTTTCCTTTTTGTAACTTTCTGTATCACTTCATTCAGAATTTGCATCATTAGTTAAATGTACCTTTGAATACCTTTAGTTATCTGATCAACATGTCTTTTCCAAATATCTGAACCAACTTTAATTCTATAATGTAAGTTGTCATCTCTTGCAATGATGCGACCAATTTTCTACTTGGATTCAGGAGTATAATTTATAACAGCCACTTTCTGGTTAATTTTAAATTATTTTACTTTAGTATTGGAATTTTTCGCATTTTGCTTGTCATGAACAAAACTTTTTAACGTTTGGAAGTATCAAATCTTTTTTGTTCTTATATGCCACTTTAGAAATAGAGATGCAGGACTCTCCCCCGTTGTAACACGAGGCATCTTTCTATACAGAAAAAAAAGTTATTTAATTTCACTTGTAAAGTACCAGATTCTGAAGCTAGGCCTATTCCCCGTTTGAAAATTTGCACATATCTTTCAGCCTGACCATTTGTGGCTGGATGATAGGGAGCACTAAATCTATGCTTTACACGATGATTCTTTAAGAATGTTTCAAATTCTGCAGAATTAAATTGTTTAGCATTATCAGATACCAAAGATATAGGATACCCGTTTCTGGCAAAAAGTGAAGACAGACAAGTAATCGTATTGGGAGGTTGAATAAGTTCTCGTTGTGTTTAGGATTTTCACAAATTTTCAAAATTTATATACTGCATATATTATATACGCCTGCAGGTCGCCAAACAGTTTTCACATACTGTACTCACTCCTTGTCCTTTGAAAACATTATGAGTAGAGATCGATTTTTACACGGCATGGTTCTCGGAGTATGAAGTCTCTAACTTGGAAGCTAGTCCTACTGCCAAAAAGACCAAAAAAAGGAAGTGAACCCTGATATCGTGCCTTTATACCACACACGAAGATCACTATATGAATTTCTTATTGTTTTTAGTATTAAATGCTATACTTATTCTCTATAAAACATGTTTTTGGTACGTATTTTGGAGTGTTTAGAACGAATTAATTAGATTTACATAGATTCATATGGAAATAATTGTCTCGGTTTTCGTCGGTTTCGGATTTCGCTGATTGTTTTCGGACGGATTATCGACTAAAACCGAGGTATCACTGTATTTGATTTAAATATAATTTCATACTTTGGTAATAAGACAAGTATCGTTTTTGTCCGGCATATATGGAAATATATATATATATATATATATATATATATATATATATATATATATATATATATATATATATATATATACTAGGGGGCCTACCCCCTGCGATCTACGCTCGCCAACCCCCATTCAGACTTCGAGGCCTCTAAAAACATGACAGCGTGCTTTGTTTTAAAAATATTGGTCGATCTGTAATTGGGTTGCCATGCTTTTAATGTTTTAATGGGGCATTTTTTGATTATCATGTCCTCATACACAGCTGTTACAACAACTGACGACTGTTTTCGGGATTGATAAGTAAAATCAATTACAACTTAAAACCAGCTTGTATAAAATGGTTAGGTTTAAATTGTGGCTACCTCTTGGACTTTTATAACAACGCTCTGTATTCTATTCTTCCTTTGCGTTTAAGGATGAAAAAAATTCCATCTGCTTGTGAATAACATTAAGAACCACGGTATTGAAAAGTACTATGTTATATATATTTTCAGTAACAGGTTTTAATTTTCTCTCTATTTTAGTGCACCATCATGCATATTTTCATGTTATTTTAAATATGTAAATTATTTATTTTAATTAATATGTATATACGAATTTTCTAATAATTATTTATCATACAAAATTAATTAAATATTTTGTGCATGCATGACTGCATTTATTTGGCATCTATTGATGAGATATTTAAACAAATTTGCTATCGCGATAATTTTACACCATGTTATGTCACTTGAATATTGTCCATAAGAAAATCGGGTACTTTTCCAGTATAGGATCCTTTGCTTTTAGGTTTGGCGTAATTCAAGCTTCAAAAAGGGATAGATTCGTTAATATACATATATTTGTTGCCAAAAGTTATGAAAACAAACCCAATGAACTTTTGGTGCTTTTCTATTATAGGGCTCTTGACGCTTTTTTAAAAAGCTTGGCGCAATTCGGGCATCAGAAAGTGAGATTTGGTGCCAAATGACATAAACAGCCATGGAAACAAATTCGACGATTTTTTTGTTTATATGCGTATTTTAATTATACGTATATTATTATTGTTTTTTCTATCAAAATACTTCTGATTATATATAAAATAAGATAAATGACATTTTACGCTAAACAAATTGTATAAATATTGAAAAAATGCTTCTGTATACGAAATGACGAAGTGAATAAGTTGACAGAAAGTATGTTGCCAAATTTCCTTTTCCGCCAAGGCTATTTTCCCTATTTCGTCAAGTCCCCATAAAGTGGAAAAGCACCGAATAAATTAAATTAAATGCTGACAGACGTTTGAATCCTGACGATAGAAATGTGATTTTTTTTCCAAATTTTCCTGAAAAACATAATTTAATCACAATCTTGTCTTCATTAATGATAGAAATAAAAGATAAATTCAAAGTAAAAAGAATATAGATTCAAACTAGATTGAAATAAAAATAAATCAATAATACCTATCGGGATCCTTTTCAATTTTTTTCCCTTTTTTGTCACAAAAAAACTGAGTAATTAGTTGCCATCATTACAGAAATGTCATTTAAAATTAGAAAAAAATTAATATCTCGAAAACTAATTCCAATTTCAAAATTCTATTACCAGTTTTGACATCCGCGGATTTTTATGGACAATTGGTATTAATTTCACCATCAAGCGTTTAATATTTTATTAAAAATAGCCCTGAAACATAATCAATCGTTTAATCAGTCGTTTCATAAAATCGTTTCATAAATTCGTTTCATAAAATCGTTTCACAAATTCGTTTCATTAGGATTTTATATATATAGGGTAGATATATATATATATATATATATATATATATACATATATATAAGAATCCTGGTGGACTTTTAATGTGAACAACTGCATTACAGAATTTTTTAATCCCCCACCCCCACCTCCAAAAATTAACACACTCCCCCTACCCCCCCTCCAAAAAAAAAAAAGAAGAAGAAGAAAGAAAGAAAGAAACAAGAAAAGAAAAGAAATAAAAAAATAAATTTCTGATAAATTAAATTCTACAACATGTCCCGACATTATTATACGCTGAAGCTGAAAGATTGTAAAGCCTGAAAATTCATTTTTTTAAATGTTTTTTTCTCTTAAACCAGCGCCCACTGTTGGAAATCATTCTTCAAATATTTTCTTTTGATAAACTGTCAATGATTCGGCGAAATATCTCGAAAGTCATAAAAGTGTTAAGTTTTTCTTTCCTGTTTGTCTTGTCTTCAAAAATGGTCAGTTAACTCGGTGACCAGTCCAAAAACTTCAAAACGCTTTTCTTATACACTTGAAAAACAGAATGTTCTAGTCGAGTAACATAGTTCAGTTTCAGAGTCTTCAATTCAACTTAGTATGTGAACACGCTATCTCTTTCTACGTCTTCTTCTCTATTGAGTTCTAAAGATGAATTTAGTTTAGTCAACTTCAAAAATTCGTAACTTGAAAAAAGTAATATATATAGACTGGATAAAAGCAGAATAGTAAAAATTCAGTTTAGGAAGTTTCGAATCAGTTACAAAATAGGCAAGGGCGCCGGTAAGGGGGGGGGAGAAAAGAAGGGGCCATTGCCCCTCCCTAGTTTTTTTTGTATTGAGTTAAATAATTTTTTCCTTAAATAATTTTGAAGAAAAAAATATAAATGATCCTTTACAAATAACTTTAAAGATTAAACACTAAGATACAAAAAGAAGGAAAAATCAAGCATCAAGCATGGATTATGAAATATTTTCCAACACATTTAGAATACTGTAACAAAACGTCCCCGTTTAATAAGGTGAGAGATGATATTTAAGTAAACAAGGTCAAGGTCAAACCGGGCGGGGAGGCATACCTTTCGGCTTAAGCACAACTATCCCCGCACAGCAGGTTTGTTTACCGAATTATACTGAGCATTACTAAATTATACTTTGTGATATTGAGCAATAATTATACTATGTAATTTTGAAATACGAATTCTGAAAATACAAGATTCCGAAAATACAATTCTGAAAATACAATTTACCAAACCTACTGAGCAGTACTAAATACTACTATGTGATACTGAGCAATAATACTACCATGTAATAATACTGTAATATGCTGAAGTAAACAATGATAATTTATAGAAGTAAGTACTAAATGGAAAAAAAAGGAATGAATAATAATACTAGAGTAAACAATGATAAATTATGCTAAAAATACTAAATAACACTGTATGATGCCATTAAGAATAACTAAATTGTTAAGGTTAGAGTTTATGTAGTGTGTAAAGGTCCTTGTGCATATTAGAAGTCCATTTCATCCTCAACCTCCACTGAATAATTTGAAAAGCTCATAACACATTTGAAAACCCAATTTCAGTAATTATCATCTATAATCAGAAAAGTTTCCAAGTTTTTTTGTGAAGCCCTGTATATGATCTGTAGATTTGTATATATATTACATAGTATTGTAAAATTTCATTCAATAAGGAAACGCATAACACAGCTGAAAATTTCCCTTCAACAATTTCCGTCAAAAAAACGGAAATTAATTCTTTTGGACAACCCTGTAAATGATCTATAGAATTTATACACACCAAGGAATCTTCAAAAAAAAAGTTAAATTTAAAAACGCATACTATAACTGTAAACGCACTTGTAATCGTCGCTCATAGATAATACTCTAACTGAATTCTTTTGTGGGTAAATGAACGATAAATGTTATCCACACCATACTCTCTAAAGTATCTTGTAGTAGTGCACCTCAAAGATATACAATCAATTCCAATATGTTTGAAACAGTGTAAAAACATTAACCCCACTGCAAATGATTTTCCCCATAGGCCATAATATAACGGAATTATTTTGAGTGCCCCTGTGCTCCACATAAATTTTTCACACTTCATTTTCAATACCAAACGCATGCCACAGTAATCACCAATAACATATATAATTTATTACATGGTAATCTGAGTATATTTATGCGAGTTAGAGCACGGACAGACAGACAGACGCACTGTAAAAAAAATTCCGTAATGTTCCGGAAAAAAGTGGTCGCATTAAGATGCCACTTTTACTGTTACGTTTCACAACAAAGTAGTGAAACATTCCAATTTTCAATAATTAGAAAAGTGGTCGCATTAAGATGCCACTTTTTGCTGTTACGTTTCACAACAAAGTAGTGAAACATTCCAATTTTCAATAATTAGAAAAGTGGTCGCATTAAGATGCCACTTTTTGCTGTTACGTTTCACAACAAAGTAGTGAAACATTCCAATTTTCAATAATTAGAAAAGTGGTCGCATTAAGATGCCACTTTTTGCTGTTACATTTCACAACAAAGTAGTGAAACATTCCAATTTTCAATAATTAGAAAAGTGGTCGCATTAAGATGCCACTTTTTGCTGTTACGTTTCACAACAAAGTAGTGACAACATTCCAATTTTCAATAATTAGTATACTTTTATTATTCAGTGTTTTAATTAAGCAATGAAATTTTAAAGTTTCTATTACAGATAAAATGAAAATTCAAATAATGAAGCATAAAAAGGTTTAAATTAGCTGCTTACTTTATCGGTTGATATATCCAAACAAAGAATGGCATTTGCTCAGATTGCATTTGTCTGTAAGTACCTAAGCAGCTGTTTTTTATTCTTTCTTTAGTTATCAAAATGGCTAATGGAATATCAAACATGAAGCACGCATGCGCAGAATGTAGTTTGCGGAAAAGTTGAAACCTCTCAAAAATATTACACGAATTATTGCCGTAATTGACGTGGGACATAAAGAAATTCGAAATTCCGGTAAAATATGCGAAATGTTTCAGGATAATTTCTTGAAACGTTCCGAAAATGTTTTACAGTGCGGCCAGACAAACCGAAATCATAAACTCTTTTCAACTGTGTTGGAAAATTTTAAAAAGAACTAAGGATTTTTCGTCAAGGGGGCGCTACCACCCTGATTCATTCGTGGAAGACTATTTTCAATTCTGTTTTTCATTTTACATTTAAGTGCTTAAAAATTATCTTAAAAGTGGAGGGGGGGGGGGGAAGAAAAAGATAATAAACTGCTTCAATTCTTTATTTTTAAAAATAAGCTTAATTTTTTGATTTTTAGTATTTCTTATTCATAATATTTCTGCGTTTCTTTTTAGGTTGATATGTTTAGGTTTAGATATTATCTTACACGAGTGTTCTGACAAAAAAATTTCTTAGTTACGTTATTTAATGTTCATATTCTTCATTTTTAAGAAACTTGATCTTGGCGGCGGACTATATTTCTTCTGCTTCAAAATCTTGCTCCTCCCTGAATTTTGTTCTGCTGGCGCCCATAAAAATAGACATTTAAAAGTTAAGAGGGGAAACATTCATCGTTAAATGCACATTCTGACGAAAGTTGATTTTGTTAGTTGAAGCAGGCATTAAAAGTGTGTGTGTGTGTGCGTCTTTCGATTTCGAATAATCACGAAATCAGTTGTAATATTTCAACTAAAGTTAGTAATCAGTTTAATAATTATTACAATAATAACATATTGCTATCTGTTTTATTTAATTCTACTGAAGAAAGCGGCAAGTTTCAGTGAAATTATGTAAAATAAAATACAAAAATTACACAAAAATAGGACAAAATGGGCCAATGGTCCAAAATGACTCAGTAGAACAAAATGCGGTCCATGTGTAACCACTGTTTTCACCTTATTTAACCGCAGAATTTCTGCGATTAAATGAGGTGAATATTTTACTATTCGGAAATAGTGGTGTCCCGGGAACCATTGATAGGTCATACTACAGTAGAATTGATGAAATAACAAAGCAAATAAACAGGCGAGGCCTTGGATCGAATATATATTGAGTTACACAAGAACATTACACAATGACAAAAACATAGTAACTAAACTGAAAATTGAACATCACTTATATTTATAAATTCGTCTGGGATGCTGCAGTCATGTTTCCCGGACGTGCAAGAAAGCTTACACAAAAATATCATCCAATAAAATTTAAGATGTAATGCTACGATTACAATTACGATACGATATACTAATACCCGCCCATAATCTAGCATTACATTAGAAAAACACAGAATTAAAAATTACAATGAACAAACATTAAAAATATGACAGAGTTAAAACATTACTTATACAAACAGCAAAGAACCAACAATTCATAATATTTAACTTTAGGCAATGCCTTTGTAAACATATCAGCAATTTGCATATTTGTAGGAATATATTCAATTTTGATATTATTTTCTTTTACAACATTACTAACAAATTTTAGTTTTATATCTATATGTTTCATTCTACCATAACTACTTTCATTACTGATACATTTCATGCAAGACTGATTATCCTCTAAAATAACTAAATCCTTAATACTTACAATTTCACAAGCAATATTTTTGAACCACAACAGGTCTTGCAAACTTTTAGTTACGGCAATGACTTCAGCTTCAGTTGAAGATAATGCAACTGATTTTTGTTTATTACAACACCAGAGACCAGCAATGTTACAAAACATTAAAATGTAACCTGATACTGATTTTTTCTATCATTTGTATTAGCCCCCCAATCAGAATCAACATACATAGATAATTTGGTATCAGATTTTTGCTTTTTATACACAAGTTTTAAGGACAAAGTTCCTTTCAAATATCTTAAGATTTTCTTTAGTGCAATCCATGCAACTTCAGTAGGATTTTCCTGCATTTGGCTCAAACAATTAACACTATATAAAATATCAGGTCGTGAAATATATGCTAAATACAATAAACAACCTACAAGTTCACGGTATGGACCATTAAATGGTTTTCCATTTTTGAAATCAGATGGAGTGGATTTAGGAGAAATAGGAATATCACTAGGTTTACATTCTAGCATATTAAATTTACTTAACAATTTAATTATATAAGACTCTTGATCCATTATTAAACTATCAGATATAAATTTCATTTGAATACCCAGAAATTCTGAAACACATTCTGATTTTGACATATGAAACTCTTTAGAGAGTAAAGAAATAACTACATTAGTTTCATTTAAATCTGAACCTGCTATAAGCATATCATCAACATACAGAGCAATAATTATTTTATGACCATTACTATACCGAATAAAAATATAAGGTTCATTATCAAGAGATTTTAATTTTAATTTTGAAACAAATTCAAGAAACCTTTCAAACCATTGTCGTGGGGCCTGTTTCAGGCCATATAAACTCCGTTTGTATGCCATATAAACTCCGTACATTTTAACCCACTTTCGTCATCATAGCCTTGCGGCTGATCGATAAAAACAAGTTCATTTAACTTACCATTCAGGAAAGCTGTTTTTACATCCAAAACAAATGCATGTAAGTCATCATTTAAAATCACAAAAAGCACTAAACGTAAAGCTGGCATACTTATTACAGGAGCGAAAGTTTCACTATAGTCTAGTCCTTCTTTTTGCATAAATCCACGGGCTACAAGGCGAGCCTTATAACGTCAATCTCTTTTGATGGTATATACCCATTTGCAGGAAATAGCTCGTTTGTCAGGTGGTAATTTTTCGAGATCCCAGACGTCGTTGATTTTCATGCTTTCTATCTCTGCATCCATAGCTTCCTTCCATAAACGTTGCTCATCAACAGAGAGAAATTTGATCTCATCAAAAGATAAAGTTTCTTGTTGGCAAAGTAATGCTTCATACACCTCAGGAGCTGGATACAGAATAGGTTGTTTTCTTGATCTCTCGGATTTTCTCATTTTATCTTCTTTCTCTTCAGAATCCTCTGATTCTTCACTAGTTCTTTCTTGAGAATCTGGGTTAATTTCACAATCAGTCAATTCTGAATTTTCCACTATGTGTTGTTTTGAGTTTATGGTATGCTTCTTCTCTTCATCAAATTTGACATTTCTTGAAATAGTTATGCGTTTCGTCTCAGGATCTAACAATCGATATCCCATTGAAGAATAACCTATGAAGATCATATGTTTAGACCTATCATCAAGCTTCTTACGATGAACGGAAGGAACTAACATGTAGGCACTGCATCCAAAAACACGTATGTGCTTCAAATCGGGATCTTCTCCAAATTTTAAGAAATACGGCGTTAAGTTCTCAGTGGAGCTGCTTGGCATTCGATTTTTCAAGTAAGCTGCTGTAAGTATAGCTTGACCTCAAAAAGTCTTAGGTAAATGTGATTCAGCAATTAAAGCCCTTCCTATATCTAGGAGCGATCTATTGCATCTTTCAGCAACTTCATTCAAAGCTGGAGTGTATGGAGGAGCGGGATCAATCACTATACCAAGATCTCGAGTAAAATTCACTAAATCATTGCTTAAATATTCTTTTCCGTTATCACATCTGATTTTCTTTACTGAAAGGATTAGTTTTTAAGAAAACTTTCAATTCTTCTGAAGCTTCACTTTTATGCTTCAATAATCGAACTTCAGTAAATCGTGAAAAATCATCTATGATAGTCATAAAATAGCATTCACCAGAAAAAGTTTTCGGAACAATAGCGCCACATATTTTGAATGAATAACAGTCATTGGGGTACTTTCTCTTTTCCTAGGTCCTCTTCCCATTGGTGTTGCACTCTGTTTTGCTCGAACACAAACATCACAAAAAGAAAGTGGTATTGGAAGTTTCATTTCCTTCAACACTTTGGCGCTTGGATGGCCCATTCTGCGATGCCAAATTTCAGAATCACTTTCTTTTGATGTGAGAACAGTTTCATAATTTGGGACAAAATAACTAACAAATTGTCCATTTGAATCACGTTCACCAAAACAAAAACGATTTCTTCCTTTTTCTATGAACACCTTTTCATTCTTGAAAATAACTGCATAATTTGCATTTTCGATTTTTCTAACGAAAATCCAGTTAAATCTGGTACGTAAAGAACATTATTTAGTGTAATTTACATTCCGTTTGATAATTTTCCAATAATATTTCCAACACCTTTAATTTCAAGATTCGTTGTTTTCGACGCACACTTAATAGTTCCTGAAGATGGTTGTAAAGACGTGAAATATTTCTCATTAGAGCACATATGGGAAGTCGCTCCAGAATCCACTATAAATTCATTCTTTTTAACGTTTCCCGCAACAAAAGATACCGCTGAAGAAGCAAATTTTTCCTCATTTGAATTTTTAACAGTTTTACAGTTGCGTTTAAAATGGCCAGGAAGTCCACATTTGAAACAAGTAAGTTTCTTTCTACAGTATTTAGCTATGTGCCCCTTTGAATTACAGTTTTTGCACACATATTCTTTGCGAGTTGATACAAACGCGGTATTATCATGAGCAGTTTTGGACTGCACTTTTTCTTTCTTTGAGTCGAGCAGAAGTGCTTCAGCATCTAACAGCCGCTGTGTGACAAAATCTAGAGTCAAAACAGTATTCGGTTGATTTTCTAACGCAGTTTTAACATTTTCAAATTCTTGAGGCAACGACATTAGAATATAAACAATAGTATCGGTTTCACTTACTTCAGCACCGGAAATTTTAAGTTCGGAAATTAATTTATTTATTTCATCAATGTGACTTCTCATAGATACAACACGATCCTTTTTAATAGTTGCTAACCTCTTTCTAATTAAAATTTGATTAACTGCACGCTTGGTATCATATGTTCGTTCTAATTTATTCCATATCTTATGCGCAGTATTTTCTTCTTGCAATGACGCAAGAACCCCATCGCTTAAAAGCGATAATAATAAAGCATAAGCCTTTTTCGATTTTACAACTTCGGCAGTTTCAGTTGTCGCTTCATTGTCTAAAAACTTATCCAAATCTTCCGCCGAAAATATGGCTTTAACACGCCTTTTCCAAACAGAAAAATTTGTACCGTCCCCGTCAAAAAGAGCAACTCCGTATAATTCTTTTTCACTTTCCATCGCTGGGTAAAAAAAAAAAAAAAAAAGAAAAAGAAATTTTCTCTCTCAAAACCACAGCAATAAATATGAAAAGGGACTAGCGTCACTCTGTCTGCGAATTAAACCACGCTCTGCTGATGAAATAACAAAGCAAATAAACAGGCGCGGCCTTGGATCGAATATATATTGAGTTACACAAGAACATTACACAATGACAAAAACATAGTAACTAAACTGAAAATTGAACATCACTTATATTTATAAATTCGTCTGGAATGCTGCAGTCATGTTTCCCGGACGTGCAAGAAAGCTTACACAAAAATATCATCCAATAAATTTTAAGATGTAATGCTTCGATTACAATTACGATACGATATACTAACACCGCAGAATTTCTGCGATTAAATGAGGTGAATATTTTACTATTCGGAAATAGTGGTGTCCCGGGAACCATTGATAGGTCATACTACAGTAGACTAAAATAAAAATTTCGACAATTTTTTTCAGCCTCTTGAATTCGCACTTCCATTTTCATTCATAGAGATTTGAGTTAAGGGCTGCCACTGGTGACTTTTATTATATTCTGTTTGTATATTTTATAAAAAAAAATGTATTTTGTAGCATATTTCTTATGCACATGTTGTCAAAGTTTGCGTAAAATATTATTTGTAGAAAATGGTACGAATAGAATTAAAAAATAGTCTCCAATGGCAGAAATTTGATTCGTACCCAATCTATCTCTCTTTTTCTAAGGAAACCTTTTAAAATTGCAATAAGAAAATAACATACCATAAATTAGGTTGTTGTATAATGTAATTGCTAATTACAAATACAATTGTATTTATGATTATAATATATAATATTACAAGATTTTGTTTATGTATAAATTTCGTAGTCATTGCTAATTCTGTCAAATATTATCTTAGTAATTCTATTGTGTGATTTTTTAAATATTTGTTGCACAACTGAAAATCTCAGATTCGTTACGTTGATTAATTTATTATTAATATTAATTTGCGGAACTAATTATTCTTCTGAAAGACTTGCATAACAGACGAAAGAAATTTGATAAAATTTTGTAATTGTTAAATCTGCCAATTTATGAGGAACGTCCTGATTTTCGGGATTCCTCGTATTTATGATATGATGTACATCCCGTGGAAGCACTGCACGGGATACAAAATGTCTGGATTTGTCATTATGGGCATGGGCACACACAAAAGGGAAGGTTCTATTTCTAAGCGTTTTAAGGGAAGGTTCTACTTCTTTGGCCGAAAATTCACGTGAGTTTTACGATTTTTTATTAACACTTCCAACAAAGTTGAAAAGTGTTTATGAATTCGGTTTGTCTGTCTGCCTGCCGCACACTGAGCTCTATAATACGGAGAGCTAACTTACCGATCCACTTTCTGCCGCAATCGCATCACACTTTCATTGCGCGCAAGTAAGGAATCCTGTACTTTTCTTAATAGTACAGGCATTTTTTAAAACTTTTCCGCATACTTTTTGTCGCTTTTAGTTATTTCTACAGCTTTTTTATATTTTTATGAGCTTATATAAAACTTCCTTTTTAACTAATATAAAATTAAATATTATCGATGAATTTAAATAAAACCTGTAGTTTTTACAACAAAAAATATGTATTAGCGAAAATTGTAGCAACATCGTCATATTTTTAAAAGATAACCTAATTTGAAAATATCTACTCCATGATATTCTATGGGAGAAAATCTGTGTTTTGCCAAAGATTTTCCTCCGAAAATCTTTGGCATTGTATTCATGGGCGGACCGCTTTGATGCAATGTATCAGAATAGGAAGTTAGCTCTTCGTTCTAATTGTAGAGCTCAGTGGTCTGCCGTCTGTCTGTCTGTCTGCTTGTCTGCCTGCCCGCGCTCTAACTCGCGTAAATTATACTCGGGTAGTCATGCAATTGATATATGTTATTGAGGTTTACTATGGCATGTTCGGTATTGAAAATGAAGTATGTAGCACTTATAATCTGTGTACAGGAGCACTCAAAAGAATGCCATTACATTGTGGTCTTTGGGGAAAAATTCTTTGCAGTGCATTTTAGTGATGATACTCTATTTCAAATATATTGAAATTGCTATACATAGTTGAAGTACAATATAAGATACTTACTACCGAATATGGTACATCTAGAACTTATAATTAGTTTACAGGGAAACTCAAAAGAGTTCCCTTATATTATGGTCTAAGGGGAAAAGTGGTTTGCGGTGCATTTTAATCATGTTATACGTTACAAACATAACGAAATTGATATCAATTTGTGAGGTACACTCAAACATGCTTTCTGTAGAATATGAAGCGTAAAGCGTTGCTCATTCATTTACAGGGCCACACAAAAGTATTCGGTTACATAATGGTTTACAGAGAAAAATTGTTTGCAGAGTATTAGGTAGCATTCAATACATAAAACTACCTATTGCAGCCATTCGGAGGAAAGCAATTCCAGAAAAATTTGGTATATTTTCACCGATCATGACCCCCAGACCCCAAAACCACCCTCCGTTCAAATGTTGATTTATATATATATATATATATGTATACATCCATATACGAGGGCAGTTTGATAAGTCCGTGACTTTGAAATGAAAAAACCAATATACATACCAAAATGCATTTTATTTTTCGACATAATCTCCTTTCATAATGATACACTTTTTCCAACGATGTTCTAACTTTTTTAATCCTACCAAAAAGTAAGATTTTTCAAACTCCTCAAAATAGGCATTTGTGGCATTAATGATCTCAGAATTTGAAGAAAATCTCTTTCCACCAAGCCATTTTTTTAAATTAGGAAAAAGAAAAAAGTCACTGGGGGCCAAGTGAGGAGAGTAGGGTGGATTAGGGAGCAATTCGTAAGGTAATTCAACCAATTTAGCGGCTGCTATTGCAGGCGACTGTACTTGCGCATTGTCGTGATGAAAAAGCACTTTTTTCTTGGACAAATGCCGCTTTTCTTTCAATTTTGCATTAAAACGGTCTGATAAATCAGCATAATACTGTCCGGTGATCGCTTTTTCTTTTTCCAGATAGTCAATGAGGATTACGCCCTTTGAATCCCAGAAAACGGTGGCCATAATCTGGCCGATGAAACTGTTTTTGTCTTTTTCGGAGCACGTCATGAGAAGAAGTGTTTAGACTGTTTAGACCACTGTTTAGACTGTGTGTTCTTTCATTTCTGGTGTGTAGTAATGTATCTATGTTTCATCAACTGTAACATAACACCGCAAAAATTTGCTTGAATTGCACTCGAACTTGTACAAATATTGCTTTGAAATGGTTACACGAGTCAGCTTTTGATCCACTGTCAGCAATCGCAGTAACTCTCTTATTTATGAACAGATTTGGATATGACTGAGTATGTGTATAGGATATACCAAGGTCTCGACCGAGTTCGTTGGCTAGCTTCATCCGCCATATTGTTTCAATATGGCGGCCAGTTAAAAAAAATTAATTTTTAAAAATTCAAAAAGATGAACAAAAAAATTGTAAATTGAAAAATTTGTTTCCATAAAATGTTAGACTGCAATACAAGGATTCCGGAGCATTTTTAATTTTAGCTTTATCTTAAAAAATGACTGGGATATGGTAGTTTGAAATTCTAGGGAGGCTGACATTTTGAAAGAATCTGATTCTTGTTATGCTGTAACTCTAGTATTTATGAAACGATATGAATGTGACTGATCATATGTACAGAACATAACAACGTCTCGACTGAGTTCGTTGGCCAGCTTCATGCGCCATCTTGTTCCAAAATGACGGCCAGTTAGAATTTTTTTTTATTATTATTCAAAGAGATGTATAATAAAATTATAAATTTTAAAAGTTGTTTCCGTTAATTGTTAGACGGATACAAGGATTCCGTAGCAGTTTTTGTTTTGGCTTTATCTTAAAAATTGGCTATGATATGGCAGTTTGAAATTCTAGGTTGGCTGATATTTTGAAACAATCTTATTTTTGCTATGCTGTAACTCTCATGCTGAAATTCGCATTCAAATTCAGTATTAACGAAAACCGGGATTGAATCTTGTGTAATCGGGTTCCAAGCATTTTAGCTTCGGGTGTTTGAGTAAAAAGAGTTATTTTTTTAAGAAATGGAATTTGGAAGCTACCTTTTCCTCCCGGTACAGGCCGGAAGGACTATTTTAATTGTGTTACACTATTTCAAATATAATGAAATTGAGATACATTTCTGAGGTTTACTACAAGATATGATGTGCATAGCATTTATTGTTCATTTACAGGAACACACAAAAGATTTCGGATGCAGTACTGTATGCGAAGTATTGTCTATAAGCGATAACTGCTGGAAGTGTGCTTTCAGTTAGGTATGCGTTTAAATTTTGCATACTATGAGGTATGTATAATAATGCTATAGATCATATACAAGGCTACACAAAAAAATTAGTAAGCATTACTGTGTACCACCGTAAATTGTTTATGTTTGCTTTTTAATCGAGTTATGCATTTTGAACGTGAAATATATTTAGTGCACTAAGAGATGTTTGTTGAAAATAAATAAAATCATATACAGGGCCACGCAACGAGCTAGATACATGGCCGCTTATGTATGTTAATTTCTGGAAGATTTCAGTAGTTTACAGCGTATTTTTGCCTGAATTAAACTTTAGCTGAATATGTGGCGTGTATAAAAATCTTAATGTAATATATAGGGCTGTACAAAAGAATTCAAATATGTTTCCGTCTATTGTTAAAAACTGCTAAAGGTAAATTTTCAACTGTGTTATGTGTTTTCTTACTAAATTGAATTGTAACATAACTATACAAACCTATAGATTATATACAGGGCTGCACAAAAGAATTACAGTACTTTTCTGGCTATGGCCTGTAATTGCTGAAACTGATTTTCAAATGTGTTTTGCGTTTTCTAAAATGTTTACTTTGGTATCTTAATTACCTTATTAAACAGCGCAAGTTTGTTAAAGTATTCTGGAAGTATTGGAAAGTGTTTACTAATCTATGCTTAATGCATGATTTTACTTTCTTGTTTATTATCGTTATTCAGTTACAAAGAAAATATGTATAACCTTCGGACTTTTTGCATTATATTTATTGACATTTCACTTATATATTTAAAATTTTGATGTAAAAAAAAAAAAAAAAAAAAAAGAAAGAAGAAGAATACGTCTTGTACGGCGGGGGAATACCTAGGTGCGCGCCGATCGGGCGACCGTTTTTCTCCGGTCAGAAGCATCTGAAACAAATTGGGTCGCAAAATTATATCTCTGGAGCCTTATATCAACATTTCGTTTCAAAAGTTGATTTTTGACAAAATGGTGGTCATTTGAAGAAAAAATGCCTTTTTCCATTTCAGTTTCTTAGTCCAGTCAAATAGTCAGAAAAAAGAGCTGATAGATGCAAAAATTCAGGTAGAAGATTTTATGTTTTTAAACTGTTTATGGGGATGCTAATAACAGAAATTAATGGTTTCCCAACAAAATATCTCGAGGCTAAACTTTTTGGAGCCAAAAAACCACGAAATTTTTGGACTTTTTTCAATTTTTTGCTTGTTACTCAAAAACTATAAATTTTTTGTGCACCATACTTAATTATAAAAAGAAAGAACATTAAATTCTCTACAAAATTTGTTATAAAAACTTTTTTCTAAAACCATTACTAAGCGCACTACGGCGTTTTGAAAATGCCACTTTTTTTTCAACTTCACAGAAATTGGGCTAATTTTTCGCCTCCTAGCCCGAAAAAATTTCTTTTTGTCATTTACTGTGGAAATGAAGAGTATCTATTCATGAATAAGAAAGGAGGGGAAACTTTCAAGGGAGGGCGGAAGGGCAAGTAAGAAAAGGAGAGGGCGGGGGATAATGAAAAGGAATGCCGATCGAAGATAGCGGCCACGTGTCTCTGCATCTGGAAACTGTGCAAAAAATGCTTCCATACTTCCATGCTGCGGGACATTTCTTATATGCCAAGTCTGGACATCTGTACTTGCAGGACATGCTGAAGTTGGAAGAAACAATTGACCCTTCCGAATACGAAAAGTTCACAGCCGAAGGCCATTTCACCATACGGCGGTCAGATAAGAATTGGTCTGGGATTTGGACTGATATGGTGATTGAACAGACGTTAATGAAAACTATGAAGAGCATTAGAGGACTAACACATGGACGTGGAATGACAGACAGCGTTTTAGCGAGATGGACTCAGGGAATGATTCATATGCAAAACATATGCGATGAAATAGAGACATACTGTGAAGTAGGTTTTTAAGTTTCTGAACAGCACGTGGATGCCAGAAGTTCCCGCATTGATAGAGATAGTAATGACTCAAACAAACTGCGAGATTGGTTGTTAGTGCATGCTCCTTTCCCCGAAAATGATTACGTAATGTTCATCAGTAGTGGGATTGTTGGAGGGGCTGACGTTAACTGCTATTTGGCTAAAGAAATAGGAGAGACGGGAGTCAAAAGGATTGTTGGAGATAATTTCAAGAGTGTGAAATTCAAGAAAAAGGATAAGGTAGTAACTTTGGCTTCTGTTGTCAGCAGTTTAAAATTTGGAAATATTACAGTTACTTCTGTTCATCCATTGACTCTCTTCCAAAGGCTTTGTTTAATGAAACAGAGTGATGAAGACGTGCAGAGTCTACTAACATATGAACTTGCTCCCTATCCGATGTCTCCGTTCTCCGATGAAGGGATGAGAAAAGGCACAAAATACTCATTCTACAGTGCATTCATCCATTAAATAATCTGGATATCATCGGAAAAGATAAGTATTTTGTTGTTGATGGGGGGTACCTTCTTCACAAAGTAACTTGGCCTTGAAATGTTTCCTTCAAATCTATTGTTAAAAGTTATGTTTCTTACATTCAAAAAAGTTTTGGATCACAGGTCGCCGTTGTATTCGATGGGTATCCATCTGAGGGAGAACAAAATGGAACGAAAAGTGCAGAAAGAGTTTGTTGATGTAGAATGCACACTTCTACTGAAGTCATAGTTTCAGCAGAAATAAATGTTAGAGTCCCTCAGGACAAATTTCTGGCCAATGACAACAAAAACCGCTTCATTTCACTACTGAAAACAGAGTTTCAAAATTACAAAATTCAAGCTGACCAGGCAGAAGAAGACGCTGATGTCATGATTGTTACCTCAGCCATTTCGAGAACTCAAACTTCCGAAAGTGTCGTAATTGTTGGAGAAGATATTGACCTTCTCGTGATCATGACGGGCTTGGGGCAGAAACACAAAAATCTGTTTTTCCAAAAACCCGGAACAGGTAACGTCGAAACCAAGTGGTTTTCTACAATGTCGTACAAATACAATTACAAAAATGTTCTTTTTACTCATGCAATCAGCGGATGTGATACAACATCCGCTCTTTTCGGACAAGGAAAATCAAAGTTTTGTAATACGTTGAAAAAACATGAGCAGCTTGAGGAAATAGCCTGTGTGTTTAATACACCAGAGACTACCCGTCAAGAAATCATCAAGGCTGGGGAAGAATTCATTATCGCACTGTACAGTGGATGCATAGGCACCACACAGACATTGAATACCTTGAGGTTTCATTTATTTGCGAAATCTGCCACAAAAAGCAAAGTCCATCTTGCAAGGCTACCGCCAACGCAAGAGGCTGCACAACATCATTTCCTCCGATGTTACCATCAGGTGCAAGCTTGGCTGGGATACAACATCCCTCCTGAAGAATGGGGGTGAGTTCGTAGGTCTGACGGTCTCTTACAGCCAGTAAAAATGTGCCAAAACCCAGCACCTGAATCCTTGCTGCATGCTGTTTCATGTAGCTGTAAAAAGGGTTGCAGTAAGGCATGCTCTTGTCTAAAATCAGGACTGAAGTGCTCGGCAATTTGCAAAAACTGTAACGGGGTGAACTGCGAAAATGTGGATGACATTATTTACCCAAAGGGAGAGGATGGTGAAGCTGATGTCTGGGAAACTGTCGACCAAAGTAACAACGACGAGGACTTCTACGACTATGTTGATGATGTCACAAGCAGCTCGAAGGAGATCAAAGCTGTTGAAGAACAAGCAACCTGCTCGTCTGCTCCGCCAGCTGAGGTTGAAGAACCAGACCCATCAACCAGCAAGCGCTCCAGACGTTACTAAGTATAATAAAAATGTTACTGTACGTATTTTTTACTTTGATTCATGTAAATACCTACTACTAATGTTCTCCACTTAAGTTCTAAATAGAAAATATTTTACAATCTTGTCAATTTTTTTACAATTTTACATTTGCAATTAATCATTATAGATATCATGGAAACACCTGTAATATAAACAAGTGTCGTTAAAGAGGATAAAATGAATGAAAAATAGTGTCAAAAGTTGGTTTTTACGTTTTTCCAAAAAGTTGAAAAAAAAGTGTCATTTTCAAAAAGCCGTAGCGCGCTAAGTAATGTGTTTAGAAAAAAGTTTTTATAACACAATTTGTAGAGAATTTAATGTTCTTTCTTTTTATAATTAAGTATGGTATACAAAAAGTTTATAGTTTTTGAGTTATAAGCAAAAAACTGAAAAAAGTCCAAAAATTTCGTGGTTTTTTGGCTCCAAAAAGTTTAGCCTCGAGATATTTTGTTGGGAAACAATTAATTCCTGTTATTAGCATCCCCATAAACAGTTTAAAAACATAAAATCTTCTACCCGAATTTTTGCATCTATTTATGACTATTTGACTGGACTATCTTTCTTTCCTTATCTTTTTTTTTTTTTTTTTTTTTACATTTTGCGAGCTTGAAAAAATAATTAATGAACAAAGATTAGCTTTCTTTTAAATAAAAAATGAAGGAAATCTGGCGAATTGTTATCGAAAAAAATGGTCGAAGCATGGTTTCGAGAAAAACAAGTTTAAAGTTTTACAATAACGTTGCGTTCAACGAGCGACGTTCCATTAAATGGGCAAAAAATATTGTAAGGAATTGGAATATCCTGATGAAGCAGCTGTATAGGGCAACAATCTGCACACTTGAGGTATGCAAAAAATACGGAATTTAAAAAATCGAAATATTTGACCCAAGAAGAACCTTTTCTTAATCTTTCCTTTCTTCTATATTTATACATAAGAAGAAAGTATTGGATTCTTGAAAGTTTTCAACTTCAGTTTTTTTATGTTTTTACACGTTTTGGGATGCCTTAAACATGATTTGACTATTTTTCGAAAATGTCTGTGTGTCGGTGAATGACACTAATTTTGTGGCCGCTCCATCTCATTCACTAATGTGCGAAATCTCATCAAACTTGATATTCAGATAGGTCTTCATATACAATAATGCTTATAAGATTAGGTTTCGGTATATATCGCCCAACAGTTGGCTCTGCCATATTGTGTTTTTCAAGACTTTCGTGATATAGTTATATCTCGGCATCTACGGGGCTACTGTGCTATGCTTTTGGCGATGAACAATAAAGTTGCATCTCTGATTCTATTGGGTTGGGTTGGGTTGATTATTGACGGCCAATTATCTACACTTGGGATATAGGCCCGGGGGGAGTGCCCTTCGTGGGGGTCTTTCTAAAGGAACCTAACCCGTATTTACGCATGGATAAATCCACGGCTCGAATAAAAACACGAAACTAATTCTATTGGGTAGAAATGCCCTAAATTGTATATTTAAGGTTAATAATTAAAATTATATATATTAAATTACACACATAATTAACGTCTGCAGCCATCGTTTTTTTAAACATATATAATTATTAAACAGACATACATACATTCAATACAATAATCCAACATGGAGTGAAAAATTAGCCAGAGCCAGGAATCGAACCTGGACGCTGTGGACCCAGGTTCGATTCCTGGCTCTGGCTAATTTTTCACTCCATGTTGGATTATTGTATTGAATGTATGTATGTCTGTTTAATAATTATATATGTTTAAAAAAATTATATATGTTGATATAATTTAATGTTTTAATATTCAACAGGGGAGGCTGTTATTGTGCTGTTCCTTTTTATTATTGTTGTTCACTGACCATTGAAACTCCGTTTTAAATTCATAGATATTCATTATACTTCGAAATTGTTGGTGTGTAATTCCGCTATTTAAATTAATCTATTATAGAATGATAAAAAAAAAAAAAAAAAAAAAGGAAAATTTCGTGATGGCCGCAGCATGCTAGTTTTTGTCCATGATTAATCAACGTTGAGCAGATGCAAAATATCTTAGCTCAAAATAGTTCTTAATTACAACCTCCATAATCATATTAATATACTTCTGAAACGTTCTTAAAATAGTATACATTTTAAGAAAGTAAAATGGTGATTCCCTGTCGGTCTTATTTTTTGAATTTTTACAATTGATGGTTGGTTAAGTTTAAAATATACGCTCTAAAAACATGTTTGGTCAGTGTTGAATTAAGACACTTTTCTCAGGAAGGGATTTTTGCGGCTCCCGGGGAAGACATTATAAATATTTGGAGAGGGGAGGGGGAATTGCACGTTTTCCCCATTAATAAAATTAAAAATCCTACGGAAGGAAGAGAGACGTTTTATTTCTCCGGGTTGTCAGGTCATCCCCTAAACTCATTACTATGTTTGATTTCTGCTAAACAAAATTGCAACTATCCAGAACTTGAGTCGAGGGTTGAATACTTGCATAATATAATCATTTGTTTTGTTACGTTGGGCACATCAATGGTGTTATCTTGACAGTTTTAGTGAAAATTATTTTTTTTTCCTCTAAAAGTTCTTAAAAAACTGTAACGTTCAAGACATTAAAATTTTAAATTAAAAATATAAACTTTTTTTTTTGTAATTTTATTAAAGTCCCAATTTAAAAGTCGCTGTCCCGATTATATATATTTATTAAATTCCTACTATTAGCTCACTCTCTCTCTATATATATCTTGTTCAAATTTTCAATCGTTAATAAAATATTTTCTATTCATCCACTCAAGTTCAAATACATTTTTTTTAAACTTGTAGTGGATGACACTTTATGTTAATACAGTTTTTTCAAATATTAATTAATTAATTAAATTTAATTGATTAATTTTAGTTTTAAATGGGAGAAAAAATTCCTCCCATTGTTTTCATAAATGAAATGAAAGATTTATCTCAAATTAGTGATGCCACAGAAATAAAATACCGCAACGATGATTATAAAATAACGTTCAATAAAGATAACGTGGGACATTAATGCTGCACGGGTTTATTTTATATATTTATGATTAAAAAGTAGGAACTGACTTTAAAAAAATTATATTACTTGTTTATTTTTATTATTATTTGTCTCTCTGCCCCACTATTCGCAATAGTGGACATCGTAACACTACCCTCGACTACGCTTCAGATCTTCAGAGAAAAAAATAAATAAACATTTTTACGCGCCCAACTTCTTTTTTGAACAACAGCAATTATTTAGGTACTTCGATTGTTGGGAGAATGGTATACATATTGCGCCATCTATTGGCATTGTAACACAATAAGAGTCTTTAGCGATTGAATTTCAATTTGCTGATTTTTGCACCCCTCCCCCCCTTTTCCTCCCATACACATACACACACATCCCCACAAGAATTTTTTTTCTACCGCCAGATGTGTGAAAAGTTTTTATTGAAATAGAACTAGAGAACGCGTGAGAAAATGTTCTCTACGGATACTTCAAGTATAAAATTGAATTTTTTGTCATTCCACATATTTTTTTAGTTATGTTTGCATAGTTTGTTAGATTTTTCTGCATGCTTGATTACCTTTTGCAATTGAAACTAATACTTTCAATCGCTTTTCATACAATACGGAAACCTGTAGAATATTTTCAACAAATATTTTAAAATAATATAAAAATGTTGTGCAGTTCTTAGTTTTATTCTAAATTATAATTATTCTTTATCAAACTGAAATTAGTTAATTATCTGTGACCAACCCATATTTTTCGTTGATTTCGATTCAAAATGGAATAGCTAACAGAAATATTTCAAGTTAACGAAAAATTGTTAACTTTTGAGTTCTAAATTATGAATGTTCCTAAGTAGATTTAAATCGATTCTGTTTAACCCCTTCGGGACCGGCGGCTTTTACACAAATTTTATTCGGTTGGCACCACTTTTTTTTAAAAAAGCTGCATTTACTTAAACTATCACAAAAATACTCTAATTAAGGAAAGCAAATATTACTTTTATTTTTTACTGGTGCCTAAAACAAATTCTGTATGCTCTTTTTGAGGGTGCATATATGCACCCATGGTCCCGAATGAGTTAAAAAAAGAGAAATTATATTTGTTTGATTCATTTTGTTTCTTTAATAATTAATCGATGCCGGTGATACTTTTTAACTTTTAACTTTATGTGTTATTTATTTATGTACTAAATAATTATATTTTTTAAATGTTCTTAAAAATACAAAATAATATAATCGAATAATTTAAAATTACTATTTAAAAAGTTGCGTCCACATTTCAAACGTCTAAAGAAAAAAAAAATATTTTTTTTTAAGCAGCGGCAGGGTGGTTTCCATTTATTATTATTATTACTATTATTATTATCATTATTTTCAGACAACAGTCAAACCATACAATATAATATAGTATACCATAAAATTACTTACCATAAAATATGGTATATTTTAATGTTGCATCATTGTATGAGACTTTGAATCTGGATTTCTTTTAAATTATTATTTTAAAACATTAAAAAATCTGACTCATATGCAGATTTTGTTATTGCACTAACGGAGCAAAAATTATCGTTTAAAATAAAAATTAAGAAGTGTTTATTAATCTTAAACACGCTGGTGCGTAAATAAAATTTGCAAAAAAAAAAAGGGCAGGTTCATATACATGAAGTATTTTTTAAAGCATTACAAATATTGTTTTCATGTTTACATTAAATATTTTCATTTCATAATACACTGTTCAAAAAAATTAGGGGAGCAAGCAAATAATTAAAGAGAACCGTGCGAGACTGCCAGGCATGGACATAAAATGAAAAGTACACGTGTATCAACGCGCAATACAGATAAAAAGACGCAAAAAAAATTGTACGGGAGCTTTAATTTTTTTCAAAAGATGAAAAGAATATGAAAAGAGAGTTTAGGGTAACAATTTGGTTACATGTAAATGACAAAAAAAGCGTTGTTTATAAATGATACAAGATGTTTAATATGGCGTGTGATCCCTTAGAGCAGCCATACTCAACCTGCGGACCGCATGTGGCCCGGCGACCTTTTATGTGCGGCCCGAGACACATAATCATTATACCCTATTGATAAAATTAATTGAGATGTGTTTTCAAAGTTTTTAATATTTTCACTGCTCTTTTATATGTTTTCATGGAAAAATAATTTCCTGTTATTTATAATTACTAATTTAAAATTACCTTAAAATATCTTAAATAACGTTTCCTTAGCCAAAGTTCTGCTTACATGTAGTTTTACTTGTGCTATTGTAGTGTATACATTTCTTAATCCAGAACACTAAACAAAGATTAAAACATTATTCCAAATTAATTTAATTTGCACTATGTATTTCTACACTAACACAAAAAAAGTTTTTGTATTGAGAAAAAAACTGATTTATTAGAAAAAATCCCTTAATTTTTTTTTTTTTTTTTTTAGAATGTGGAATTGCTGCATTGTTATATTGTTGCGTTTTATACTTATCATACAACTAATAAGGCTTATTAAGGTTAAATATTTGTCGAAGAAAAAGTTGTCAGCAAAAAGTTTTATACCACTATTTCAAAACAACAATCTTCACGCATTTACAATATAAATCTAAATTTTTTTACATTATTATACAAGTGTGTTGCGGCCCGCCTAACGTCGCAAATATATGTGTGCGGCCCGCGAGAAAAAAAGGTTGAGTACGGCTGCCTTAGAGCATCTAAGATTGCTGCACCTGTTTTCCATGTATGCCATAATGTTATCGATAAGACTTTGAGGGATACTGTTCCACTAATCAAGAATTTCAATCTCCAAGTGTCGGACAGTAAAAGGAGGCCTTGGTCTCGTAGTTCCAGGGTGTCCCAAACATCCTCGATCGCATTCAGGCGAGGATAGCATGCTGGCCATTCCATACGTTGCACTGTTTCAGCTTCAAGAATGTTCTCCACATGACGAGCTGTATACGTTCTGGCATTTTCATGCATGAAAACAAAGGAATCACCAATAGCTGCAGCGTTAGGTACGACATGAGATCTCAGTATCTCGTCTGCATACCTTTGGGCTGTCAAAATGCCATTCCGAATGATATACAGGTCCGTACGTCCACCTATTCTGATTCCAATCCATACCATCAACTCACCTCGTCTGTAATGTGATTTTTCATGAACGAATGTGGGGTTATTTCGAATGCCCCTTTCCCTCCATACCAAAACACGTCGGGTGTCATACTTTAGACTTAATCGAGACTTGTCTGTAAACAGCACTTGACTCCAATAACGTTGCCTCCAAGCTCGATGTTCAGCAGCCCATCTTCTTCACTACAGTTCGTTGTTCTTGCCTGAATTAAAGTCTCCCGATAATACCCCAAGCCATGAATTCCGATAAATTACGTTGTTGTGACATTTTCAAGTCACCTGTTTTCAAGACAAAAGCTAAGCAATTGTATTTCACAACTAAGACAGTGAAAGTGACGTTTCTTCGGAATCCCAATTTCTGCATTTTTCTTCTTTTCCTGGTTTTTGACGTCATGTACTTTGATTTGCATATGAAGTTTTCTTCTTCTGTTTTCTGCTGCGCTTTAAATTATGGATGTTTTATTTTACGTTACTTATCGGTGTAAGTATTTGCGTAATTTCGTTAAAACCATGTGCTCCCCTAATTGTTTTGAGCAGTGTATTATAGTTTTCATTAGAACTTTTTTTTTTAATAAAATCGGTAACAGTTTTTTTTTTTTCGAAGTGCTCATTTTTTATGTGCGTTCGTAATTATATAAATACGTAGCACCTATAGTCTGTCGTTTGGTCCGTCCGCCCGTCTGCCCACTTATAACAGCGCAAAAACTACCCAACCGAATGGTTTGAAATTAAATAGATATAATCGTTACAGAATTTTGTCGAGTCATTTCAAATTTTATGAAAATCGAATCAACACTTAAAAGATATTAATAAGAGTTTTCTTCATTCTATTAACTCCTATCATACGTAATCTATACAAATAATAAAAACGCAAGTCATGTGACTAAAGAATACAAATATGGGCTGACCATTTCTTTCTTCATATGCCAGGCGGTCATTTTTTTTATTCAAAATTATTTTTTCGAATAAAATTGCATAAAAATTACATTTTTAGAAAAATCGTCTAAAAAAAGGGGTTTGTTTGTGAGATAAGTTACATTAAAAAATGTATAGATTCTGGGATAACTTCAGTTAAAATTAAGTTAACAGCCCAATATTTATCCCAATACCCATTAAAGTAAATAAACACAAGAGTCACACACAAGTTCATCGTGAATCATAGAAATATTAAACCATGGAGATAATCATTCGCAAAGCAAGATCTCCATGGTGAATTTTGCAGCGCTATCTGGTGTCGAAAAAAAATCGCATCTTTAAACGTGGTATTCGTAATAGGAGAAAAGAAAGGCATGTTCATTTCGCTCATAACAGACGATATAATTCATTTCACTGAAATAATAACGAAGATTTTTTTTACATTGTAAAACTAGTTATAGTAAGAACATACCTCATTTGTCACGTTTAACGTACAATTTCCAACTTGTTTTTCTAATTGATATAATCGTTTCAATTATTTAACCATACATAGCATAATATGCGCCGTTGCCAAGATGAAAAAAAATTATATCAATGGCAACCTTTGCGCCCGAAATAAGAGAAAAATCACAAATTTTATTATTAAAAATTATGGTTGTTATATATTGGTATATTATATGTACAAGTGAGCCCGGGAAAACAGCCTATCCAATTGTGTAAACCAGAAAAAATCCATCCGGTAGTTTTTGAAATTAGCCCGGAGATACAGACAAACACTTTCTGTGTGCCTCTTGTTTTATAATACAGGGTGTTTCTAAATGAATATCGGGGTTTTAACGCTTGGTAGTATTTATTACATACAACTTAAAATTATAATTAATACATAAAATGAAAAAGCAACTCAAGCAGTTTTACCAACAAGCTTATACAAGTGTTCAATGTGAACACCTTTCGTCACACAACACACATGAAGTCGATAGCTCAGTTCTTCCCAAACGTTAATTAGTGTTTGTGGGATAATTGTTGCAACAGCTGTCTCAATCCTGTTTCTTAGGTTGGATAGGTCAGCTGGTAGTGGAGGCACATACACTCGATCCTGTATGATCCCCAACAGGTAGAAATCACATGGCGTCAGATCGTGTGTTTCTCTGGCTGTCAAATCGGTGAGCGTAGAGTCGCGTTTGGGAAGAACTGAGAATCGACTTGATGTGTGCCGTGTAACGAAAGGTGTTCACATTGAACACTTGTAAGCTTGTAGGTAAAACTGTTTGAGTTGCTCTTTCATTTTATGTATTAAGTATAATTTTAAGTTTTTTATAATAGATACTACAAAGCTTTAAAACCCCGATATTCATTTAGAAACACCCTGTATATAACTGTCCAGATTTTTATGCTATACTTTTATTGATCTCAATATTCGAATTCTTTCTTAAGGCCCTTAATCAGCAACTTCCTGTTACTTTAATACACAATTCCGTTTTAAGAGCTGAAAGAAAAATAGTCATAACTACATTTCCGATAGTACGGGGGGAGAAAAAGGCTTTTTTGGATAGCAAATTGTACAGTCTTTCAGATAAAACAATAAAAGAAACTCATATTTAATACTTTGGAAATTTTTCCATAGAAAAAACCCATAGATGACCGGGTTCGGGTCCCGGCTTGGGTACTTTTTCGCTATGTTGGCTATACGCCTATTAAGCAATTAAAATTTGATTTGATTATAATAAAAGAAACTTGTAACATTTATACAAAATTGGCTATACAAAGATACATTAAATAGTATTACTTGCAAATTTCATATATTTATGAGTAAAAATTAGCTCATGAAATATTAGAAAATTTCGCATGCTTAGCGAAAAAAGTAAAAGATTTAGTTGTGAATTATACGTGTAATTTGTCAATGAACCGCACGGCTGTTACCTTGATACCCCTGCCACTAAAATTTACCTCAAGAAAGGGGATGTTTTGTAATCATTTTTACAACAACGTTTTTTGTGAATACGAAGCTCGATAGTTTAAAAAAAAAGAAAGAAAACAAAAGACAGAATCTTTTAAAAAGAATTTATAAAGGATAAATGCTCTCGAAGGGAATCAAATAGGGGTTTTGAAAATCTTCAATATAATCATTCATGGCGAGAGAGTTTGAATAGAAAGAAAAAAGAATACAGGGGGTGATTCATATACATTGCATTCTTGTTAAGCTTTGTTATTGAATCAAAATACGGTACTTTGAATCACATCCACGAAATAATTTTCGTATAGTTGTATAAAAAATTTAAGATGTAACAATTCAAATAGTAAATTAATTAATTCTGTTTTCATTATTCGAACTATAATTTTTAATTAAATAAATTAAATTGCATAAATGATGCAATTTTATGTTTTGTTAATTTTCTGTCAGAATTGGAGCAGATTGGTCAGATCTGGAGCAAATTTTTTAAAGTATCACTTTCAGACCACGAAAACGGTAATGATAAACGAGCAATTATATCTGTTTAAAAGCATATTATATTTATTGATAAATAAAAAGCAATACACGCACCCCCCCCCCCCCCCCCATTTGAATAAGTATGTAACGCCGTATTTTCCAACGTGGGTCTTACGCCCCACGGGGAAAGGGGAGATTTACAGAATACTTATTAACCCATTTTGCCAAATTGTTGTTCTATATTTATTGAAGCAAGCTTCATGAATGTTTTCAATTCGAAATAATTTAAACTTTGCTTTATATGATACAGAAGAGACGGCGAACTTTTACATATCCACGTGCCAATTTTTTTCAAAAAATATTTTACATGACCAGGACGTGTGAGCAATCAAAAATAATTTAGTAGGTCAAAATTAACGAATCAGATTTACTTGATTCATTGTTTATTAGAATTTTAAAAATATGGGGGTAATATATATGTAGGTATTGCATTGTATAACAATTATACTTTAGAAAGTAATAAAAAAAGTAAATATGCGATTTCTGTTATTGCATTTTGGATGCCAAATAATTAATATCGGGTCCATAGCTAGTTACTGGTTCATACCAATCTGAATTGGAGTCATCTGACACGTGGTTTTCATTTACGATTTTAATACTATTCATTTCCGAAAATAGTAACTTGCAGGTATAGGTAGTAGGCAATGGTAAATCATGCCAAGTGGCCATAACTTTATCATTAGCAGTTTGCTTATAGTATCTGATGATGTTTTTTTTTTTTTTTTTCGATATTCTCCAAATTTTCTCTTAATTTGATAAATTATTGAGCCAATTTTTTAAATAGATTGGAATTCAATAATTTCCATTCTACTTTCTTCAATTTCAGACAAATATTTTAAAATTCTGAAAGCTTAGCTCAGCTCGTTTAAATTTGTGTATTATGTTAAATTTAATTGTATTTTGTTTTAGAACCTCTATCAAGGCCGTGCTGAAAATATTCTGTCGCGTGCACGTGTCCCATATGTTCGCCGTCCCTTTATGGACGGTATGTCCAAATGTTTTCAAACTGGGAAGTTTAAACCAACAATATATATTAATAATTAACTATTTTTTGTATTGTACTAAACTTAAAAATAAACGCTAAAAATAGCATTTATTTTTCAAATTACCATCTTTTTGCCAGCTAACTAAATTTTGGTTTAAGCTTCAGAGAATATTATATAATCTTTCAGAATCTAACTCGAAAATTAGTTTCAGATGACTGAGTCGTGAGAAAAACGACTGTCCGATTGCAGGTGTCTAAATTTAATAAACATAGTGCATAAATCCCTGAGTTGATATTTGTATCATACCTTCAAGGGAAAAAAAATAGAAAATACCTTTTTTTCTCTCTTTTTTTAGCCAAAAATAATAAAATTTCCTTAAATTGACAAACTTACAGCATAATCCAACTTAAAAAAAAAAAAAAAAAAAAAAAAAAAAAAAAAGTAAATTTGCGTTATTTAAACATGTACATGCAAGTTTTAAAACCAATTGTAGCATAGTTTTAATCAATTGAAAAAGAAAAAATTATGCAAAAAATAAAAAATGATTTCCGAACAATACATTCATTCACACATATTTTTCCTACAGATTGTAGTTAAGTATCTTTTTTTTTTTTTTTTTTCCCAAATTACATTTATTGAATAGCTCAAATCAAGCTATTCAATTTATTATTATTATCACCGCAGCAGGTGTGATGTTAAAAGACTTGCTATCGTGTATGTGAGTTAGTTAGAGAGAAGGGGGAAAAAATAAATAAAACGTTCGATCTCTTCCCTTCCACCCTCCGGCCTTCTCCAAATTAACCGCATCCTAAATTTCGGCCGAGCGCATAGCAGCAGAAGAAAAACATCATTGGGTTGAAAAAAAGTAATTTTTATCATGAATGGGATGAAATTAGGGAAAAGCTGAACCCTGTGAATGGAAGGCCGAGTGTCTGACATCAAACCCGCGCGGTTACGAGAATGCGCGAGTGATTGGATCTTGAATGGGGCGACTAACGAACCAGGGCGACGAGAAAAAAAAAAAGAAGGATGTGGAAGGTATGGGGCTGAGAAAAGGGAAACCAGATCTACAAACCGCCCTCCCGTAATATCAAATGTTGAAATCACAATGTGTAAGGAATCAGCATTATGCATATTCGCGATATATCCAAAATTCTCAGCCGGTAGTAGCACCGGATGTATTTTCATGTCGGATTATTGTTGACCAGTTTCGGCCAATAACATCTGCAATCTAATAATAAGACATAACGAATAGTTAAAAATAAGCTTCTACCGGCATATTTCAAAATAAAGAATTGAAATAGTTTATTATTTTTTTCATCAAGTGTATAAAGCCCCCTGCCCATACATTTTCAAACGAATGAAAATAAAAAAAAAGAACTAAAATTTGTCTTCCGTGGGGATGGGAGGGGGGGGGGGATTACAGGGGAGCTAAGGAAAATACCTTAAGTTTCCTTTTCTCAAGTGTATTTTTTTATCATTTGAGAAGAATCTTTTTTTTTTTTTTTTCAAAATCATGGGAGGAAAGGAAAATTTTGTTAATTAAATTTTTTAAATCATGGAGAGTCTATTACACTCTCCGAGCGCCCATGGTATAAAATATTGTGCAAGGTGTGGGGCTGAGAATAGGGAAACCAGATCGACATGCAGCCATTTCCCGTTTTACCGACAGTAATGTCAAATGTTGAAACAGTGATGAATTCAGGGGGTGGGGTCAACCTAAACTTCCAACAGAAAGTTTCAAATTCATTTCGAAGAATATAGAAATTAAAAGTTCTTTGTTTTTTCATTCCCCAACAATTTATCTTGTGGTATCTGTGGAAACATGGTGAACTTAACCTCAGCAGAAGTATGAATCTTCAAGCGACGAACTCTTTCTGCACTTTTTATACTGTTTTGATTATGTTCAGGATAAGTTTCTAATACTTTCTTTATTTTAAAATTTAAAACTGAATTCAAAACTCAGGAAAACAAGTCCCTTTTATACAGATTTCCGTCTTATCAGGTACAATTGTTGGTATTCTTTCTGTTGGGACTAATATTCGCAACGTCAGATAAATTTACCATCAATGTAAACTTTGACTAATTAACAAAAATATGTGGGACAAATTAATACAACCACGACAAACCAAATCTTCATTGTGTGTTCTCTTCTCCTTCCATTCTAGCACCTCCCTTAGAAAGACCCCCACGAAGGGCACTCCCCCTGGGCCTATATCCCTAGTGTCGATAATTGGCCGTCAATAATCAACCCATCCATTCTAGCACCCGGTCCACATGCTCCTTTTGCTCCCACCTCCCTTAGTTTCGGCCTTAGAAACTCCTTTTCCCTTTTAAAATTTCTAAATTATAATTTATTTTCCTTTCAAGCATTCTTTTACATTATTCCCAGCTATTAATTTTACTTTTGATTTGGAATTCTTGGCCCAACCTCTTTGCCGCGCCTATATCTACCGACTAGGTTTTTTGGTTAAATTCGTCCCCCCCCCCCCCCTCAACTATTCAACAGTTACCTTTTATTGTACATACTATAATTAATTAATTGCATCATTTAGTCAATATCAAAAATAAAAGCTCGTTTTTAAATTAGTGACTTGTCAGGCGGTATTTTCCTGTTTTAACAATAAATCGTGTTCTGATTTTTAGAGTCTATTATAGATATTTAATGATCTAATAAATGAAACTTATAGACTACTTCATGCTTTACAAACTTTATTATGACACTTTTATCTCTAAAACGCACTAAAAGTGGATTATTAAGCAAAAACTAACGTCATTTGTGGATTTTGCAAATTTTACCCCATATTCTTGGCTCCGTATCTCACCCCCTATTTGGACAATTTACAAACATGAATAGTGCATGTTGTAGAGAATTTTTTCCTCTACAAAATGGTGAAAGTGCTTTTTCTGTAAAAATGCACTGAAACAGAGTTATTTAGAAAAATCAAAAAAAGTGCCGAAAAATTTTGTTTTTTTCAATATTGTGAAAAACGCACAAAGTCTAGAAAGTCGAAAACTTGTTTTTTTTTTATTAGAGGGTCAACCTTTACAACATACCCAAAAATCCAGAGTTACTCGAATTTTTGCAAGGCAAAGCCCTTTTTTGCGCTATTTCTACTGGACTATACGTGATATTTCATCCTTCTAAAGTTGTGCTATAAATTGATTTTCTGCAAAAAAGTTCGTCATCTACGGGGGTGGTAAGTCTATATTTTTTTATTATTTTCTAAAGTAAATAAAATGCAATAATGTTCCAAAGTTTTAAAGAATTTAATGAGTCAATCGAGACGTTCCAGGCATACATTCAAAGGCTGGAACAAAGTTTTATACTTCATGATGTGAAACAGAAAAAGAAGGTCCCTGCAATAATATCCTGTACGGGTCCAAAAATGTATAATTTGTTATGCGATTTATGTTTTCCTAAATCTGCTGAACATTTGAAATATGAGGAAATTGTTGATATTCTGTTAAAGCACTTCGCCCCTAATAAATTTTGTCAAAGAATAAAGTTTCGTAATTCTTATCAAAATGAAAATGAATCGATACAAGATTTTGCTGATAGATTTAAAAAATTGACAATTTTTTGTGCTTTTGCTGGTGAAACACTACTCCGTGGGTGAAACATTAAATGAAAATCTTTTGGAACAGTTTCTTAGAGGTTTAAAAAATGAAGCTATTCAGAGTAAATTACTTACGCACATTGATGATTTAATAACTTTCGAGAAAGCCATTGAAAAATCAATCATTTTGCAAACTAATGAAATTGACATTTCTGAATGGAAGCATAAAAATTTGAATGTAAATAAACTTGTGTGTTCTAAAAATGTACAACCCAATAAATTTCCAAATAATTTTCAAAAACAGAAAATTAACAATAATGTAAATAAGGTGAATTTTGAGGTTGTGCGGAGGTTTCGTACTAGTTGTGCGAATACTTAGAACAAAGTGGACTGTATCAAATGCTATAGTGTTTATTTAGTTAATAAATACGATGAAGAGAAGACAGCAACGGCGGCTTGTCGCCACCGAGTTCCGAGCACATCTGCTTCACATACACAAGGTTACATTAACGGGTTGCCAGAAACAAAAAATAGGGGGGGGGGGATGTTCCATCGCCAATAGATACGGAGCATCCCGCCCGGCGTTGAAATATTACAATTATTTCAATATATAACAAATGTAACACAGATAATAAAGAAAACAACATGATACAATTATAAGCAATTAAAACCATCACAATAATTATACAATTAAGAATAATAATAATGAAAAATAATGAAAAATAAATAGTTACTGAGCATTAATTTCATTATCTATCATGGGCAAAATACTAATTTTAGATACAGATCTTTTAAAATTGCCCTTCGCGGTTCGTACCTCTACTACTCTGACATGTCCGTCAGCACCTGGGAATACTTTAGTAATACGGCCTAGAGACCAAGTGCAAATAGGAAGTTGTGATTCCTTTACTAATACCAACATACCTGGCAAAATATTTGACTTTTTGAATAGCCATTTGTTTCGTTGTTGTAAGTAACTAAGATAATTATTCTGCCAACGCTTCCATATAATTTGCACCATTTTTTGTGTTCTTTGCCATTTGTTTAATAAGTTATCCTTTACCTCAATTAAATTTGGTTCTGGAAGCGCATTAAGCGGTCTTCCTATGAGGAAGTGACCAGGAGTCAATACTTCAAAACTGTCGGCATCTGTCGACAAAGGAGAAAGTGGCCGCGAATTTAATATGCCCTCGATTTGTGCAATTACCGTTAGAAATTCCTCTAACGTTAAATGAGCTGAACCCACTACTTTCTTAAAATGATATTTGAATGCTTTAACTCCCGCTTCCCAAAGGCCACCGAAGTTGGGTGCTCTAGGAGGAGAAAATTTCTAGCAGATGCCCTCTGATGCCAAATGGTTAGAGATTTCTTCGCTATTCATAAGTTTTCGTAAACGCTTAAGTTCTGCTGAAGCCCCAACAAAATTTGTAGCGTTGTCGCTAAAAATTGTTGAACTTTTCCCACGACGAGAGAAAAATCGCTTTAAAGTAGCAATTATTGCTTCAGATGTTAAGTCTGAAACGAAATCCAAGTGTACAGCCTTAGTGATCATACATACAAATATAGTTACATAGATTTTTTGGAGGGTGCCCTTTCTCTGGCCCTTGTATTTTATTTCGAAGGGTCCACATAGATCTAATCCGACATTAGAAAAGGGAGAGCTAGGTATTACTCTCTCAGGAGGGAGATCCCCCATCAGCTGGTTAGCCATTATGGGCTTAACTTTGAAGCATTGTACACATTCATGCACAACCTTACGTGCAATGTTTCTGCCGCTAAGTGGCCAATATTTTAGACGTACAGTATTCAAAAGAGCATGGGGTCCTACATGAAAATCACGAAGATGATAGTATTGAAAAATAAGTTTAGTTAACCTATCCTTTGCTGGCAAAACTATGGGATATTTGCTTTTATAATTTATGTTCGCATGTGAGAGTTTCCCACCTACTCTGATTAGTTCATTACAATCTAAAAAAGGATTCAGAAATTTTAACTTACTTGCAGGAGGGACTGAAGAACCTTTTTTCAAGGCATCAATTTCATGTGTAAAATACTTTGCCTGAATGTATTTCAATAAGTAAATTTCAGATTTCTGGATCTCGTTGGCAGAAAGAGGACCCTTTAATTTATCGCGCTCCTTACAATTTCTAATAAATCTATAAATAAAGGCTAGAATTCTAATTAATTTCAAAAAATTATTAGTTAAATTAAATAAATCATTCATAAAATTAGAGTCATTAATGTTCAAAAGAGTCATTTTTGCAGGAGGTTTCAGTTCATTTACATACAGAATATCTGAATTACGAATAGTCTCTAAAGATTGTTCACTAACAGTTGAAAGTTGTGGACCTTGCCACCACAGTTCACTAGCAGCAAGAGCTTTTACGTCAAGTCCCCTAGAAACCATGTCAGCTGGATTGCTCTCGGATGGAATGTAAGACCACTTATAGTTTTTTGATAACTGCCGAATTTGCGACACTCTGTTGCACACAAATGTCTTTAACAAATTTGGAGGAGTTTCAATCCAAGCTAGTGCTATAGTTGAATCAGAGAACAACTGGACGGAGTCGAGAGGTTGTTTTAAGGCCTCTAAGACCTTGTTAGTCAATTTTGTCAGAAGAAGACATGCAGCTAATTCCAATCTAGGAATTGTCATTACTTTCGTCGGAGCAACACGGGACTTGCTGCAAAGAAGTTGACTAGATAGTTCATTAGTGTTGGAGATAGTTTGAATATATATGACTGCACCGTACGCCTTAGAAGAAGCATCTGCGTAACCGTTCAGCACCACCGATTTAACGTTCACTTTTAAGAAACACCTTGGCACTTTAATTGTCTCTAATTCTGGTAATGTTGCGATGAAGTTTTCCCATTGCTGAGAAACGTGTGGAGGTAGTTTTTCGTTCCAATCCACATTGAGTAGCCACAGTTGTTGCATGAAGATTTTTGCCTCTGCTATCACCGGTCCAAGTAGACGAAGGGGCTCATAGATACGAGCTATTTGTGAAAGAACATCTCTTTTAGTAAAGTTTTGTTTTTCACTTATGTTTACCTTGTAGGTAAATGTATCACTGAAGCTATTCCATAGCATTCCTAGAGTTTTTGTCACAATTTCCTCGGAATTTCTGTCAAGGGGAAATATTTCCTGATCCTTAGACTGTACTCCATTGGAGCACCATTTGTGCAAGCTCATGCCTCCTCTTTGGAGAAGTTACGTTAATTCTCGCTGAATTAATTGCATCTGGGTTAAATCTGAAGCACCAGACAAGCAATCATCCATATAGAAATCATTTAATAAAATATTCGAAGCCAATGGGAAGTCCCTTTTCTCATCCAAAGCAAGTTGTTGCAAAGTTTTGGTTGCTAGATATGGGGCGCAGGCGGTCCCGTAGGTAACGGTTGAGAGTTTGAAAACTTTGACAGGCGATGACTTACTGTCCTTCCAGAGAATTTTTAGGAATTTATGCTGTGACGGGTTAATTTCTATCATTCTAAACATTTGTTTAATATCTGCCGTGAAGGCGTAAATGTGCTTTCTAAATCTTACTAATATTGAAAAGAGATCTTCCTGAAGCACCCCTCCCTTATATAACATATCATTTAAAGATTTTCCAGTTGTTGATTTTGCACTTGCGTCAAAAACGACGCGCAGTTTGGTAGTTTTGTTTGATGGTCGCAGGATTCCGTGATGAGGTAAATAAAAACCGTCTTCAAAATCACTATTTTCCTCTATATCATGCATATGATTCAAATACTTATATTCATTTAGAAAATCTATGTACAAATTTTTCATTGTTGGATCACGCTCTAAACGTTGCCACAAATAATCTAATCTTTTAGATGCGATTTTTTTAGAATTTCCTAAATTAGTTTCAGAAATTTCTGGTTTGAACGGCATTTCAACTACGTATCTCCCATCCTCCTTTCTAAAATGTGTTTTATCAAAATGTTGATTACAATATGTTAATTCATCACTGCTGCACGGCTTTAAATCATCAACATTCTCTATTACCCAAAATGAGGTCAAGGTCTTATTGAGTGCTTCTAGATTTTTTGTTAGAAAACAATGAGTTTCATTATGCTTTATATTATTATCCTAAACACTACCAGATACCAGATATCCAAAACAAGTTGATTGCAGAATTAAATTATCTTTTAGTTTTATTTGATCAGCATTTAAAAATTCGAAAAACAATTCCGCACCCAGAAGTAAATCTATTTTTTGCGGAATGAAGAATTCAGGGTCCGCCAATTTTATGTTTTGTGGAATGCTCAAATTAGAAATGCTTATCTTTCTAGACGGACTGAAATTTGTTATTTTCGGACTGATCAGACAATCAATATTCCATTGAGAATCCCCGCTTTTATTAGATAAGCAAACTGCAGTTTTTGCCTTTATATTTATTGTTGAATCATTCAAACCCGCAATCGGTATATGAATTTTTTCTTTCTTTAATCCCAACAAAGTTGCTGCGTGAAATGAGATAAAATTACTTTCTGACGCAGAGTCCAAAATGCCACGTAACGGTCTTTTAACGCCATTAGAATCTGTAATATAAATTATCGCCGTGTTTATCAAAACGGATTTATTGTTTCCATGAGAAAAAAACGAATGTTTGGGAGTATCGCTTTCAGAATGCTCTCTTTGCGTAAAAGCCGTCGCCGCTGTGTCTGCGACGTTTGATCTGGCCTCGTAATGATCAGTTTGCGGCGCTGAATATTTATGTAGGGAAGTATGATGAAATTTTGATTTGCAAACAAAGCAAGTATTTTTTTAATCACAGGATGATAATAAATGTGAAGAATTTAGACAGTTAAAACAGAGTTTGTTTTTCTTGACAATATTTATTCTATCTGCTAATTTCATAATCTTATATTTTTCGCAATGGTACAATGGGTGGATTTCAGAGCATAGACTGCACTTTTTATTCTGTGTTTTATCAGATTTCATGAATAAAGACTTAGAACGGTCAGAGTTAGAATTGAATTTTGAAGAAGAACTAGCACTGATGCTATTTAAGATTTGACATCTTCGTTCTAAGAATTCAAGAAATTCGTCAAAGTTAGGAACTTCGTTATCTTTTAAAGTGAGCTCATATTGTTTACGAGTGTCTCGATCAAGTTTGTCTCAAAGTATATTTAATAATATGGCGTTAGAGAATGTATCTCTTTCATAGTCTAAAACTTTAAGGGCTCTTAAGTTCTTTCTAACACTATCTAATAAATTTCGAAGACCTTTTGCGGATTCATGTTTGATTGGGTACAAGTTGAGAATATTTTTTATATGACAATCTACTATTCTTCTTTTGTTCTCATACCGTT
Source organism: Maratus michaelseni (assembly GCA_963931845.1). NCBI lineage: Eukaryota > Metazoa > Arthropoda > Arachnida > Araneae > Salticidae > Maratus > Maratus michaelseni. The sequence goes on from OZ007590.1 coordinate 191,967,871, forward strand.
GTTCTAATGCACTAAAGAGAGACGTATAACTATCGTCTGGGGTTTGTATGCTTTTGGGTTCCCCCAATAAAGCGCCACGAAGATAGAAAAGCTTTTCATTGTCGTTCAAATCAGAATTTTCCGTAATGAGCGTATTAAAGGCAGTTTTAAAAATGCTCCACTCCTCAATTTCTCCAGCAAAAACCGGTAATGGAATTTTGGGCAGTTTTATAATTGCTTTATGATTATTAACACTTATATCATTACTTGAAGAAGCGCTAACATTAGATTCACAATAAAATTTCTTAATAGAGGTTTTAAGACTTACCTCTATTGTTCTAATGTCCTCATCCAGTAGAGACAGTTGCTTCGCTGTTTGTTCAAATTCGTCCTCTTTCACGATTTTATAATAATCCTCCTTGATAACTTCGAACCTTTCTTGTATTCTAGTTAAACACTCCAAATGAGACTGCCATTCAGATATTTCGAAAGTATTTTCGTTAATAGCTTTGGATATTTTGGTGAGCTGAGACTTGATGTTGCCGCGCTTTCGATTTAGAGTCGTAACTGCTGCCTCCGACATACTGTTGATCTTCTTGTTGAAGATAAAGAAATCACAAGTTTTTCGTTAAACACTTAAGATGCGCTGATTACCTCCGGGTCGCTTAGGACCAAAAATGTGCGGAGGTTTCGTACTAGTTGTGCGAATACTTAGAACAAAGTGGACTGTATCAAATGCTATAGTATTTATTTAGTTAATAAATACGATGAAGAGAAGACAGCAACGGCGGCTTGTCGCCACCGAGTTCTGAGCACATCTTCCTCACACACACAAGGTTACATTAACGGGTTGCCAGAAACAAAACAGAGGGGGGGGGGAATGTTCCATCGCCAATAGATACGGAACAGAGGTAAATAAAAATAAATTGAAGTGTTACAGATGTGGTAATGCATCTCATTTAGCAAATGTGTGTGGATATATTAATACAATTTGGAACCAATGTAAATAACCATTTAAGCAAAGTTTGTAAAAGTAAAAATAATAATTCTCAGAAACAAACGAATGCGTTGCCTAGAGTTGATATTTTGTCTGTGAGTCATGATAAAGGTACTACTCCAATAAAAGTGTGGGTTTTAATTGAAAATAAAGCTAAAGCTGAAATGGAGTTAGATACCGGATCCGGAATTTCTGCCGTACCTGTTAAACATTTTCGGAGAATTCTTTCCAAATAATAAAATTTTTCCGCCAGACGTTCAGTTAAGAACTGCAACTGGTAAAATGTTTACACCTGTTGGATATGTAATTGTAGATCTTTCTTATGAAAATAAAACTAAAAATCTTAAATTGTATTTGGTTAAAGAAGATTGGTTCCCACTTTTATTTGGTAGAGATTGGGGGAATAATTTGTTTCCCTCTAATTTGAAATCTGTATATATAAATGAAATTGTCAATTCTACTGAAAAATTGAAAGCATTATTAAATGATTTTTCTGATTTGTTTTCTAATAAAATTGGGGAAATAAAAGGTTTGAAAGCAGAACTTTATTTAGAAAAAGATGCTACGCCCATATTTTGCAAATTTAGAACAGTTACTTATGCTCTACTTGGAGCAGTAAATGATGAAATCCAAAGGTTACAAGATGAGAGTATTTAGTATTATTAAACCTGTCACTAGTAGTAAGCGGACAACTCCTATAGTTCCAGTGGTTAAATCTAATGGTAAAATTCGTATATGTGATGATTTTAAAGTTACTGTAAATAAATTTTTGAAGGTTGAAAAATATCCTTTACCTAGGATAGAGGACATGTAGAGGACAACCACACATTAGGTGGTGGTTTGCATTTTACAAAAATTCATTTAAATCAAGTATATCTTCAGTTACCTGTAGACGAAAATTCACAAGAGCTGTTAATTACAAACACTCCGAAGGGCTTATTCCTATTTTTAAAGTTACCAATGGGTCTTACTAGTTCTCTAAGCTATTTGGCAAAGAACAATTGAACAAATTTTAAGTGGTATTTTTGATGGTGCTAACATTTTTTATTGATGATATTGGTGTTACAGGATAAACTGATGAAATACATTTGAAACGGCTTAAGCAAGTGTTAGAAAGATTACGTGAATATAATATTAGGTTAAATTAAGACAAATCATTTTTTATGGCTGATTAAATTACATACTGTGGTTATAAAATTGATAAAGAAGATATTAATAAAACACAAGACAAAATTGATGCTATTTTAAATGGACCAATAAATGTATCATAGGCTTTTCTAGGCTTAGTTACATATTATTCTAGATTTGTATCGAATTTATCTACAATTGATCATTCTTTAAATCAATTGCTCAAACAGAATGTGAAATTTATATGGTCTGCTGTTTGTGAACAAACATTTAAAAATATAAAAAATGAGATTATTTCAGAAAGAGTTCTTACACATTTCAACCTTAAATTACCTTTAGTGTTAGCAACCAATGCTTCTCCATATGGTATATCTGCAGTTCTTTCGCATGTGATGCCAGATAGTGTGCAAAACCCAATTGGTTTTGTGTCCAGAACTCTAACTAATGTAGAAAAAAGTTATAGCTAGGTGGATAAAGAAGCACTAGCTATTATCTTTGGTGTAAAGAATTTTTTTCACTATTAATTTGGTAACAGGTTTACTTTATTAACGGATAGTAAACCACTTGTATCTATTTTTTCTCCTTCTAAGAGCATTCCTGTACTTTCAGATTGTAGAATGCAAAGATATGCATTATATTTACAAGCGTTTAAATATGATATCCGGTATAAGAAAACATCCGAACACTGTAATGTCGATGCTCTTTCACGACTTCCATTACGTAGTGAAGATTTACCTCCACAATTAAATTCAAGTAATGTAATTGCTAAATCTGAATTTTCGGTTCAAAGGTACATTTAACTAATGATTCAAATTTTGAAGAGAGTGACACAGAAAGTCACAGATGTGATAATACAGTTGTTAATCAAGGCGATTCTCAATTAATGCCTCCTAGTGTCACAGATCTTCGACCAGCTGACTTTGTTCTCTCATCTACTCCAAATCCTATACCAGCTGACTCTGTTGTCCCAAATACTCCAAATCCTAAATCAGCTGACTTTGTCCTCCCAAATACTCCAAGTCCTGAACCAGTTGACTCTGATTTGATGCCTCCAGTTTCAAAACTCGCGGTTCTAAATAGTACTGTTGATAATGCTGCAGATCCTTTAAAAAATAATTATTCATCTTTCCTACAGGTACCTAGACGTTCTAAAATAATTCGAAGAGCTTCTACTCATCTGAAATATTAAAGTGGAGGAGAATGTATAATGTTTTACTTTTAATGATAAACTCTAGATGGCAGCACCACAGGAATAATTCTCTCCAGTCACTACTGCCGCTTATCGTTCAGATGTCGTTGTTTCACTGCAGTACCCATAGAATGTTTTCGTAGTTATATTATGTGTCATGCGTAAGTACTTGGTGTTGTAATGTGCATTAAATTCGTAAAGTAATTTATGGTCCACCTCAATTTAGTTATATGCTATTTACTTAATTAATTAACCATCAAAACAGAAAAAATACTTTTTTTTTTGGGGGGGGGGGATAATTTTCAGCTTTTAATAAATTAGCTAAGTTTTTCTTAAGTCACCGCTTGGACTTATTACTTCGTATTATGGGAACAAAGTTTTTCGTTTTTCTGCTTTGTGTATCACATATATTTTAAATAGTCGTTTCATAATATCTATTCCAGAAATGAAAGAAGAGAATGCCTCCAATGATAAAAATAAAGAAAGAAAGAAGAAGAAGAATTTAAATTTATAAGGATGCATTTAAATTTAAAATTCATTGATACAAACGTAACATCAGATATTACATTTTCCTTTTCTCCTTACTTGATCCCTCCAGTTTCTTCGCTCCATCCCTTGTATCTCTAAAACAAAGTTCTTCCTTTGTAAATTTTACATTTCTGAAGGGCAGCAGGAAAAATTTGTTTTATAATATCTGTTCCGGAAATAAAGCAATAAATTGTGTTTAAGAGTATCGAAATTAATTGATATTTTCAAGTATGTAAGTCTAGAATTTATTTATATCAACTTATCCCGATCTCCCATCATTTTTTCATTATCTACTCGTGTTATCAAAACTTTTCCTTGCTTCACTTTTAGTATCAAGGAAACGATCGGGAGGCGGCAGCACAGACAATCACCTCATCGAGTTCACGGCTGAAATTCCAGAATTAGTTAAAACTTGATTCGCATATTAAAACACAATCGGTCTGCCAAGTCATATCGTGGTGGAAAACACCAGTAAACCAGATTTTAGCGGTTGGCTCGTAGGTTTACGATTGTGTGTTCCTGCTCCCAGACCTCCATGTTTTCATACCTTTGGATGCAGAAAAACACAATGATAAACCTACAAGTCAACCATTAAAATCGTGTTTTAATGTGTTTTCCACCAAGATATGACTTGGCAGACCGAATGCGTTTTAATATGCGAATCGAGTTTTAACTAATTCTGGAATTTCAGCCGTGAACTCGATGAGGTAATTGTCTGTGCTGCCGCCTCCCGGTCTACGATATCTCATTGTGGACAGAGCCACGTTTTCTACACAATATCTAACAAATGATTGCTGATTTTATTTATGCGGAACAGTGTTACAAACTAGGATGCTAATATGGATGAAAATTAGAAGAAGAAATAAAATTGCAAATTAAGTAGCTTTCATTTGACAAACAGCTGAGCTCAAGAGAAATTGTTGGGGGGCTCAATCTTCAATTAGACCAAATTCCCACAGAGTAAGGAGATTTAAACAGAGAATCAACTCTCATACACTGCAATGGTAACTTCTTTAACATGGGATTACACATAGACTGTGGCGATTGCTGCGGGTGACGCAGAAACTACGGCCATAACAGAAGCGAGGTTTCTAATACGGCTATATATCGCTTTCTTGGCGACAAATGAGGGAAGGGGAAAAAAACGGCTTGTTGCTGCTTGTTTTTTAAATTTCATTTTTTGATATCATTTAACATCGTGCAATCCGCAATTATTTTTTTTTCAATTGCATGCATATTTATAAGCATATAAAATTCTTCGAAGGTTCCGGAAATTAGAATCATTAAATTAAACACGGTGTTATAAAATGATATTCTAAAATTCTGAAAAATTGCTTATTTTTTTTATTTTTTAATAAACAGGTATTCATCAGCAACGAATAAATTGAAGTGGAAAGTAAAAATAAACACTTTTAAAAATTATAAAAAATATGAAAAGATGTTTATATTTCCCGAACAGATGCAAAAACATTTTCAAATATTTTAAGCAATTAATTTCTAAATTCTATTAAATTTATCGGCAAAATTTTAAAACTATTGGAAATCCATATCGAAAATTTAGCATTCATAATTTTACGTCTAAATCCATTATGCAAATGTTCCATTTTCATTTCAGATAAAAATGAAATTTGAAAAATCGTCTGCATCCCCATAGGAAAGCATTATAACCTAAAGAAAAATGTTCTATATTTTCTGAACGAATGAACCAAATTTAACCAAAAACTATGCAGCTAATTCCGGATACCTCGCCAACATACCTACTAAAAATCAACCTAATCGGACCATTTTTACGGCAAACAGACAGACGGAAACCAAAAACGTTTCGCGTCTCCACAGTGAGCCTTAACATGACGTTTCGGCAAAAATCTGTCAACACTGAATATATATAAAATATTTCAAACATTATGGAACTTGAAAAACAAGAACAAAAATAACACATGAAAATAAATCACAACTTACATTTTGAAGAATTATAATAATCTATTTGATCTTCAAAGAGTAATTTTAATAATAAATATTAATCAAAATTCAAAAATCAAATAGCGAACGCCGAAAATTTGCACTTGTACAAATGACAAAAGCAAAAGACGCCAAGCAGAATAGGGTTACAATTAAACGGAAATCACGAAAATAAAAACCGCTAAAGCGATGATTTAGTTCTTAAGTCATCCGCTGCAGTCGCTCTTTTCAGGCGAAGTTGGTTCTGTGTTTAAATCTCCTTACTCTGTACAAATTCCCTTCAGAGAATTTGAGGGTGAATCAGAACTCATGGGTAAAACTTTAAGGGGTGATAGAACACATCGAAACAAGCTATTGTTGTCATACAATGCATGACCGTATCGCAAGCGGTTAACCGCTAGATGGCGCTGTTATTAAACACACAAAGCGCTGGTTTTTCACACACATCGTAGTTTCTACCGTGGATTTTAAAAAGGGTGGCTGGTTTTACTAATCAGGAAAAGACCTGAAATACAGAGTTCTTACTGAATGGCAGGACTATTGGGACACAAAAGAGAACTGCAGACATACACATGACTTATTCCCCAAGGTTTCTTACAATCTCTATACATTAACACCATACACTACAAACTTCCTCACGGGCCATGGACCCTCTAACGTCTACCTTCACAAACTTGATTGTGCCAGTTCACCGCGATGTGAGTGCGGAGAGATGGGTACTGCTAAACATGCCTTCAACACAGCACGCTCTCGCAGCACTAGCGCAATATCCGCCCAACCATGCCCCGTAAGGACTGGTTGTTAAACATCTTAATACGCCCTATACTCTTAACAAAATTCAAAAGCATCCATAGCTTTTTCTACAGCAAATTGAACCTGATCAACTGGTCGTCTGGGTTCTCTCTGCCACTTTGCTGACCACCTCGCTCTACTGCATCAACTGGCACTGCCCAGTGTCACGATCCAAGCTTGCTCAGGCGGTACCACAGCGCCCCCTGTCACGTGTGGGCTTTGACCAGACAGGATGGGCCCCTAACGAACTAACCACCACTCTATTGTTTTCTTTTGTTGTTGTTGTTTTTTAGCATTTAACGCTTTGCATCGATATTTTCAATACTATGCGGTGAGAGTTAGTTAGGTTGGAATTCCTAACGGGCCCCTGCGTATGAGCAAACATTCCGGGGGAGGCCCAAACCTCGGCATCTTGAGAAACTTCAATGAGTTGCCTCTGTTAGGCTTTCATTCAGGAAAAAGCGGACATGCATTTCATGCATGGTGCTGCCGGTCATGAGTGCTCTGTAAGTTCTAATTGTGTAGTAAACAGCATTCTTTTCACAGTCAGGAAGCGCTTTCTAACACTTCACTGCTTAAGTTACGACCATGCATTGTATGGTGTTTTGAACTTCTCTAGGCGTAATCTATCACCCCTGAAAGTTTTGCCCAGGAGTTTCGAATCACCCGGAATAAATCTAAAATTTATATATATGAACTTACCTTCGATGTCCATCATTTTTTACTATCTACTCACTACTCACTTCATCAAATTTTGCTTCATCCTTAGTATCAAGGAAATGGTGTTCTTTTTCTCCTGTTTCAGAATTTCGGAGGGACATATATTATAAAATTTCGTTTCATAATATGTATTCCTGAAATGACAGAATAGAATGCTTTTAGAAATGACAAAATTAATTTATATTTACAAATATGTAAATCTAAAATTTATTTATATAAACTTGCCTCCGATGCTCCATCTTCTTTTTTTCTTTATATCCTCTTCATCTACAATTTTCTTTTCCCTATCCTTTGTATTGAGAAAATGTTTCTCTTTTTTCTCCTGTTTCATAATTTCGGGAGGACATATATTTTAAAATTTCGTTTTATAATATCTATCCCTGAAATGAAAGAATAGAATGTGTTTAGTAATGACGAAATTAATTGATATTTACAAATATGTAAATCTAAAATTTATTTATATATACTTACCTCCGATGTCCCATCATTTTTTACTATTTATTCTCTTCATAAAAACTTTCCCTTGCTCCATGTATTAAGGAAACGATGTTATTTTTTTCTCCTGTTTCTTAATTTCGGAAAGACATGTACTTTAAAATTTCATTTTATAATATCTATTCCTGAAATAAAAGAATAGAATAGGTTTAAAAATAACGAAATTAATTTATATTTATATGTACATAAATCTAAAATTTGTTTATGTAAACTTACTTTTGATGCTCCATTATTTTTCTTTATCTCCTCTCTTCATTCACTCCATTTTCGTTCTTTTATCCTTTATATGAATAAAGCAATGTTTTTTATTTTCCTGCTTCAGAGTTTCTTGGGGACGTATATTTTTTAATTTGTTTTATAATATCCTTTCCTGAAATGAAAGAATAAAATGATTTTAAGAATAACGAAGATAAACAAGTATGTACAGAAAGGGTTTACAAATATTGGGAATAATTTTAACAAAAAAAGGAAAAAAATAAAAAAAAATATTTTTTAATATGTTCTACCTGGCAGCCCTTGTTGTGTACTATCTTTTTGCAGCGGAATTTCCAAGATAGTAGGGCTTTTTGTAAAACTGGAAGTGGAATTTTGTTCCATTCATCCACCACACATTTCCAGGCTCCATTCAACGTAGTTGGTCGGCGTATATTCGGTGTTTCGCAATAGCTTGTTTTAATAGTCCAAAGGCACAATAATCCATTGGTGAAACATCTGGTGACTTGATTGGAATCTGATTAAATGGTCCACACTTGATTCCAGTTTCTCCTGTCAATTTTTCGAGAAATGTGATTGTACTTTTGGATGTATGGCTACTCGCTTTATACTGGTGGAACTCAACACTTTTAACGTCCGTAGGATAAAATTTTGGAATTTCTTCTTTGAAAATAGGAATTAGAGCATTGTTTTGATAATAAATAGAGTTAATTTTGACATTTTTCGCAACTTTTCTGATCTTTAATTTTCCGTTTTAAGAAATTCCAGCAATCATCATAAATCCTTTAGAGAAACTTTCTTTGCAGCGTTTGAACCAAAGTTGTATAAGTCTCTTTGGCCTCTTTTCCGGTAATAAATCGATCTTTTTCTATTAGTCATTTAGATAAATCCACGGTTCATCAACTGTGACAATTCTTTTCCACTTATCACCAGCTAAATGACTTCTAATCACAGAATATGAATTTCTCTTCGTAAAGAGCAAATATATAACCTTCAAATCACTCCTTTCTTTCTCGTGCCATTTCAATAGCAGAAGATATTTTTTCATAGCAGCCAATATTTCAGTTATCACGTTATTACATGTTGCTAGACTTTTTTCCACTGTTGTTCCTCGATGTTTTTAATTTAACATCAAAACCGTTCCCAATATGTGTAAACACCCTCTGTATTTATATCTGAGAAAAATTATTTAGCATCGGCCAGTTTTGACATTGCCATAAGAGCGATCCTTCATGATTATTGAAAGAGAAGTTATCGAATTATTTTTTTTGTGCATGGAAAACCCTGAAAACATTTCTCAGTGATCGCGTCCATATCGCTCTGGTATCGAATCTGCAAACATCAGCCCAAGCTTCTCATTTTGTAGCCAGCATGTTAATTTCTGAGCTGACTGGGCTAAAACTTATCTCAGATGCTCATCATTTTTATTTTCATGTTCTCTTCTTGCATACTTTTCTTTGTTCCAACCTTTGTATCATTGAAATTGGAAACGAATTCTTTTGTTTCATAGTTTCGGAGACATATATTTTAAAAAATTGTTTTATTACACCTACTCATGAAATAAAAAATATAGATTACGTTTAGAAATATAATTGTTATTTAAAATTAAGAAGAATGCATTCAAATCCAATAGTATTAGTTAATTCGATCTTACCTCCGATCTCCATAATTTTTCTTTTTCTTCTCTCTTCATCCACACTTTTCCTTTTTTACTTGTTTCAGAATTTCGGAGTGACTCATATATTTCAAAATTTAGTTTTATAATATCTATCCCTGAAATGAAAGAATAGAATGCGTTAAGGAATGATAAAATAATTGATATTTACAAATATGTAAATCTAAAATTTATTTATATAAACTTACTTCTGAAGTCCCATCATTTTTTACTCTCTATTCTCTTCACCAAAACTTTTCCTTGCTCCATCCTTAGTTCCAAGAGAACGATGTTCTTTTTCTCCTGTTTCAGAATTTTGGTGGGACATATAATTTAAAATTTTGTTTCATAATATCTATCCCTGAAATGAAAGAATCTCCGATTTTTTCCCCCTGTTCAACAAAACATTCCCTTGTTCTATCCTTAATTGCAGTACAGAAACGGTGTACTTTTTTCTTCTGTTTCAGAATATCGAAGTGAAATATATTTTAAAATTTCGTTTTATAATATAATATAAATCCCTGAAATGAAAGAATAGAATTCGTTTAGGAATGGCAAAAGCAATTGATATTTACAAGTATGTAAACTTAGCTCCGATTTTTTCTTTATTTCCCATGTTCATCAAAATTACCCTTGCTCAATCCTTAATTGTAGTAAGCAAACAGTGTTATTTTTCTCCTGTTTCAAAATATCGAAGGGAAATATATTTTTTAATTTCGTTGTATAATATCTATCCCTAAAATGAAAGAATAGAATGCGTTTAGGAATGGCGAAAGTAATTGATATTTACAAGTATGTAAATTAAAAATGTATTTATATAAACTTACCTCCAATTTTTTTCTTTTATATCCCCTGTTCATCAAAACTGTTCCTTGCTCTATCCTTAATTGTAGTAAGCAAACAGTGTTCTTTTTCCTCCTCTTTCAGAATTTCGAAGTGAAATATATTTTAAAATTTCGTTGTATAATATCTATCCCTGAAATGAAAGAATAGAATGCGTTTAGGAATGGCGAAAGTAATTGATATTTACAAGTATGTAAATTTAAAATTCATTTATATAAACTTACCTCCGATTTTTGCTTTATTTCCCCTGTTCATCAAAATTTCCCTTGCTCTACCTTAATTGTAGTAAGCAAACAGTGTTCTTTTTTCTCCTGTTTCAAAATATCGAAGGGAAATATATTTTAAAATTTCGTTTTATAATATCTATCCCTGAAATGAAAGAATAGAATGCGTTTAGGAATGGCGAAAGCAATTGATATTTACACGTATGTAAATTTAAAATTTATTTATATAAACTTACCTCCGATTTTTTCTTTATTTCCCCTGTTCATCAAAATTTCCCTTGCTCTATCCTTAATTGTAGTAAACAAACGGTGTTCTTTTTTCTCCTGTTTCAAAATATCGAAGGGAAATATATTTTAAAATTTCGTAGTATAATATCTATCCCTGAAATGAAAGAATAGAATGCGTTTAGGAATGGCGAAAGTAATTGATATTTACAAGTATGTAAATTAAAAATTTATTTATATAAACTTACCTCCGATTTTTTCTTTATATCCCCTGTTCATCAAAACTTTCCCTTGCTCTATCCTTAATTGTGGTAAGCAAATAGTGTTCTTTTTTCTCCTGTTTCAGAATTTCGAAGTGAAATATATTTAAAAAATTCGTTTTATAATGTCTATCCCTGAAATGAAAGAATAGAATGCGTTTAGGAATGGCAAAAGCAATTGATATTTACACGTATGTAAATTAAAAATTTATTTATATAAAGTTACCTCCGATTTTTTCTGTATTTCCCTTGTTCATCAAAATTTCCTTTGCTCTATCCTTAATTGTAGTAAACAAACGGTGTTCTTTTTTTTTCTGTTTCAGAATTTCGAAGAGAAATATATTTTAAACTTTCATTTTATAATATCTATCCCTGAAATGAAAGAATAGAATGCGTTTAGGAATGGCAAACGCAATTGATATTTACACGTATGTAAATTAAAAATTTATTTAATATAAACTTACCTCCGATTTTTTCTTTATTTCCCCTGTTCATCAAAATTTCCCTTGCTCTATCCTTAATTGTAGTAAACAAACGGTGTTCTTTTTTCTCCTGTTTCAAAATATCGAAGGGAAATATATTTTAAAATTTCGTAGTATAATATCTATCCCTGAAATGAAAGAATAGAATGCGTTTAGGAATGGCGAAAGTAATTGATATTTACAAGTATGTAAATTAAAAATTTATTTATATAAACTTACCTCCGATTTTTTCTTTATATCCCCTGTTCATCAAAACTTTCCCTTGCTCTATCCTTAATTGTAGTAAGCAAATAGTGTTCTTTTTTCTCCTGTTTCAGAATTTCGAAGTGAAATATATTTAAAAAATTCGTTTTATAATGTCTATCCCTGAAATGAAAGAATAGAATGCGTTTAGGAATGGCAAAAGCAATTGATATTTACACGTATGTAAATTAAAAATTTATTTATATAAACTTACCTCCGATTTTTTCTGTATTTCCCCAGTTCATCAAAATTTCCTTTGCTCTATCCTTAATTGTAGTAAACAAACGGTGTTCTTTTTTTTTCTGTTTCAGAATTTCGAAGAGAAATATATTTTAAACTTTCATTTTATAATATCTATCCCTGAAATGAAAGAATAGAATGCGTTTAGGAATGGCAAACGCAATTGATATTTACACGTATGTAAATTAAAAATTTATTTAATATAAACTTACCTCCGATTTTTTCTTTATTTCCCCTGTTCACCAAAACTTTTCCTTGCTCCATCCTTAGTTCCAAGAGAACGATGTTCTTTTTCTCCTGTTTCAGAATTTTGGTGGGACATATAATTTAAAATTTTGTTTCATAATATCTATCCCTGAAATGAAAGAATAGAATGTATTTAGGAATCACGAAATTAGTTGATATTTACAAGTATGTAAATTTAAAATTTATTTATATAAACTTATCTCCGATTTTTTCCCCCTGTTCAACAAAACATTCCCTTGTTCTATCCTTAATTGCAGTACAGAAACGGTGTACTTTTTTCTTCTGTTTCAGAATATCGAAGTGAAATATATTTTAAAATTTCGTTTTATAATATAATATAAATCCCTGAAATGAAAGAATAGAATTCGTTTAGGAATGGCAAAAGCAATTGATATTTACAAGTATGTAAATTTAAAATTTATTTATATAAACTTACCTCCGATTTTTTTTTCCCCTGTTCATCAAAACTTTCCCTTGCTATATCCTTAATTGTAGTAAGCAAACAGTGTTCTTTTTTCTCCTGTTTCAAAATATCGAAGGGAAATATATTTTTAAATTTCGTTGTATAATATCTATCCCTGAAATGAAAGAATAGAATGCGTTTAGGAACGGCAAAAGCAATTGATATTTACACGTATGTAAATTTCAAATTCATTTATATAAACTTAGCTCCGATTTTTTCTTTATTTCCCATGTTCATCAAAATTACCCTTGCTCAATCCTTAATTGTAGTAAGCAAACAGTGTTATTTTTCTCCTGTTTCAAAATATCGAAGGGAAATATATTTTTTAATTTCGTTGTATAATATCTATCCCTAAAATGAAAGAATAGAATGCGTTTAGGAATGGCGAAAGTAATTGATATTTACAAGTATGTAAATTAAAAATGTATTTATATAAACTTACCTCCAATTTTTTTCTTTTATATCCCCTGTTCATCAAAACTGTTCCTTGCTCTATCCTTAATTGTAGTAAGCAAACAGTGTTCTTTTTCCTCCTCTTTCAGAATTTCGAAGTGAAATATATTTTAAAATTTCGTTGTATAATATCTATCCCTGAAATGAAAGAATAGAATGCGTTTAGGAATGGCGAAAGTAATTGATATTTACAAGTATGTAAATTTAAAATTCATTTATATAAACTTACCTCCGATTTTTGCTTTATTTCCCCTGTTCATCAAA